>NHQK01000031.1:0-673032 GCA_016864655.1 Phytophthora cactorum
TGTCAGGCCAAGGTAGACTTTTTTGTCCCACGAGATTTCCCAAAGCAAGGCTGAACTCGAAGAAAGCTGTGCTATTACCGAACTTCGTTTCCAACCAGCAAGCATGGAATGCAGTCATTTCTTGGGCACACTGAACTACTACAGCCGCTTCATCCAGGACTTCGCGTCTACGGTGCAGCACTTACCAACTCAAGGAAGAAGACTTTGGACCCGGGGGTGACCTTTCTGTGGCTCAACGTGCCTTCGAAGCGCTACAAACGAAGGTTGCCGAGGCCCCAATCATGAAACACTTCGACCGAACCAAAAGGTGCACGTCATGTTATTTGCTAATGAATGGGCGTTGAGTACGACACTCATGCAAGAGCACGAAGGCAAGCTACACCCCGTGCGATTCCTCGGTCCGGTGCTCAAGGAGTCTGAGATGAATTATCACCCGGCTGAGAAGGAGGTACTAGCCTTGTTGCTGCTGCTGAAGACGTGTTACATGCAGCTGGCTGGGAAGACATTACATGTCTATACCAGATTTTTGACGCTCGAATGGGTACACAAATCCAAGTCACTGTTCGGTCGTGCCATACAGTTTGCGGTACTGCTGTCACCATGGCACCTGAAAGTCCAACGAGTCAAGAAACAGGACGTGGTCTTCGCACAATTGCTCCAGTCTAGTATTACAAACTTTGTGGATCTGGAAGAGTCGCTGGCGCCGTTAGCCCCACCGAACAAAGGCTCGACGACGATTCGAATGGACCCTGCTATGCTTTATGCGAGGTTGCCCCGCGACTACCGAGGCTTCGTCGTGTCGTTTGATGGATCAGCTAAGACCGAGAAGTACGGCGGCTACGGCAGCTGTTCCTGGGTGTTATGGAGCCTTCCTGAGTGGAAAATAGTGATCGCTGCGAACGCTTACCTCCCCTCCACCACTGCGAACGTCGCTGAGTACACCGGGATGAACAACGGTATCAAGGCGGCTATTGCATACGGTGCTGAGCATTTAGTCATCGTGGGTGACTCGAGGCTCGCGATCCAACAGTCACTAGGGGTGATAGCATGTCGGAAGGAATCACTACTGACGCTACTGGAATTATCCACAAGGAACTCATGGCACAGCTTTCGGTCGGTCAAGTATCTCCATGTAGTGAGAAAATACAACGCCGGCCGAAAGATTTCGCTAGCCACTGAGGGCGTTGGAGTCAGAAGGTCAGCCGAGTGGTCCTTGCCGAAACTCGCAAAGTCCGAGTTGGTGACGTTGAACCGTATCCAAGAAATGATCTACGAATCGAATGAAGACACGGCAGAGGTTGTACCACGTGAAGCAGAGCACCATGTACATGTACTGACTGGCAGCGAGTTCTCCACAGCAGAAAACTTTTGAAACATTTCGTGCGTGATGACGCTACGATCAAGAGACGAGTATGGTAATATGGCAGTAATGACCCGGACGACAAGCGAAAACCAAGAAACATGTCAGATTTGCCGATGAACACGCGGAGGTGGTCTCAAAAGCTCACAAACAGCGTAGTGAAACATGGTGAAGTGGCCAACGAAAGTTCCTTCGACGAACGTTCGTCAAAGCCATCCTCCAATACTGTGTCGCCAGCGACTCTAGATGCCGAAGACATCGATCCAGTAGCAGTACAACGTGAACGACGCAGACGGATAGCAGCAGCACAAGATGAGGAGAAGAAGTGGTTGAACCTCAAGAAGGTGCTACGAGGCCAAGCGGAGACGCTGAGCTATAAAGAGGCTCGAGATGCTTTGAAATATGCAGACCGGTTTGTCTTGTCGGAAGACGGTGTGCTTCATTACCTTGGGTTGAGTCGTCGGTACGACCATGGATGGCAAAGGAGGACCAAGCTGCGTCTAGTGGTACCTACTACGATATTTCAAGAAGTCTTACAGAATTGCCATTGACTCGTTGGAAGGTGGCCATCAAGGTGTGGTCAGAACGTTCCAACGGGTTAAGTCTCGATTATTATTGGGCCGCCTGTACGCCGACGTGGAGAAACATGTGAAGTCGTGCCCAGATTGCAGTTCAAGCAAGAGCCGCCCACAGCTACGTGGTTACTCACCTGGCAACGTGCTCGCCGAGCGTCTGTTCCAGATCGTCTCTATGGACTTTGTAATACCGCTACCGAAGACTCGCAGGGGCAACACGGCGTTGCTACTGTTCCAGTGCTCATTCACTGGTTTCGTTATCGCCAAAGCGATGTCTGATACGTCCGCGCTCAGCGTGGCCCAAGTGTTCGAAGAGTGTGTCTACCGAAGGTTCGGAGCGCCGTTTGATAAGACACGACCAAGACCCACGGTTCATAAGCGAGGTCTTCCAGGCCTTCACAGAGATGATGCAGTTCAAGGTCTCGAGCCACTTTGAGTTATCGGCCACAGGCAACGGTCAACAAGAAACGCTCAGTGAAGTCGGTGATGACTTCCGTGTGTACGCAGAGGATCCTCTCCAGCACGATTGAGATGAAATTGCGAGAAAGTTGGTATTTGCTATTAATACCTCTCAGGACACCACGAGGAAGAGGAGCGCCGTTCTACCTCGTTCACGTTGGGACGCGCAGACCACGCTGCGAGCAATGACGTCGTCCCTCAAGCGAGGATCCGGCAGACAGTCAGACGCACTCACTAGCGTGGCGACGGGATGTTAATCGACAACACGTGATTGCTCTGACTATGGCCACGGACTATCAAGCAGCTGAGAAGCAACGACGGGCCAAGGAACATAACGAAGCACTTAGTCGACTGGAGAAAGCGGTTGTACCGCGCCAAGGTGGAGAGGAACGCTCGGCTGACGGCCCAGAAGCTTCATCGAGTACCAAAGATGCTGTGGAGAGTCCACCGAAGTCTCTTTTTGAGATTGGAAGTCGGGCGTGGCTCTACATGGAACGCGTCAAACCTGGATTAATCAAGAAATTAGCTCACCGATGGCACGGGCCTTTCCGAATCAAACGGAAGGTAGAAGAGTTCGCGTACGAGCGGGAGTTGCCCGATAGGAGTGGATACCGTTTCTACCCAGTTGTGCACGTGTCAAGACTGAAGGCGGTGAACGAATTCCCCAGTCGACCGAGGACTCAGCTGACGCACAACATGACCGACGAATCGAGGTTGGATTTCGATGAAGAGTTGCTGCCTGAAGACAGCTGGGAACCAGATCGCCTCGCCGGTGAGTTTGAAGTCGAGGCCATTCTCGACGACCGAATGCCGCTGTCAACAAGTACTGAACAATCGGTACGAGAGTTCAAAGTCACGTGGGTCGGACACGACGAACCGACATGGGAACCAGCATCCAATTTATCATGCAGTGGCCTGTTATACGACTATTTGCAAGCTAAGAAGTGTGACCGACGGCTGCAGATGGTTCAAGTCGCCGACGAGGATTAGCGTGACCAAGTCACGTATGAACTGTCCACAGGGCGGTGCAGCCTGTGGTAACAGACGAAACCAGTTACTGCACCAACATTTGTATATGCATTTGATGAAAACGTGAACAAGATTACGCTATGGAAGATGGATTAAAAGAAAGAAGACATGAACGCGTGTGAAACGACGACTACTGAAAGTTAATGCTCGGGGGTGCCGTCTGAAGCTTGGCGCGGCACAGGCAAAGGTGCTGAGACCAGCAACGAAGCTTCAGCTGGACGTCATGCGATCAGCGGCGTCATCCAGCAGCCCAAGCGAGGAGGGACCACCACTATCCTTATCTTCTTCGTCTGGAGGAGACGCGTGGGCGACTGGTGGGGCCTCAGAAGCGGACGAACCATCGTTACCACCACCAGCAGACGCAGCAGCAGATGATTGACGAGGAGAACCCGGGGCCGAGAAGAAACGACGTTGCCAATCTGGAGCGAGTTGAGCCGGTGTCAAGCTCGGATCAGCCATGATGGTTCGGCCGATAGGAATGGGGTCTGCAGTGCGTGAACAGACGATTGGCGCGTCACGGTGGCAAGGAACGTACGTGGTGTTGTATGGGTGGACGAATGACGCAAAACACCCATGCCGCACGCCATGGTTGACGGCGCTCAAGAACAGCAGCTTCAGCCAATCAGTCGGTATTCTTCGGTACGAACGGCAAAGGCTCGACTGGTTATGAAGGGACTGACGGCTCGACGATCAACTCGGAGCGAATGAACGAATGGCGAGGCACGGTGACCGACTCTAGACACCACTTCATCTACTGGTCTTGGTACATATTACGGAGTCGATCCGCGCGGTTGTTACGTTGAGAGAGAAGCAACCGCCACAGAGTAGCCTTACTCTTCAAAAGAGTTCTGTCATGGTTGGGATCACTTGCTTCCCTCGCAAAACCTTCTTGACGGCACCAGCGAGTATCCAGTGGTATCGCTCCCAGAGCGCGAACCCAAGATCTGGCTTGGGACCGTCGCCGCGGAAGTTTGCCCAAAGTACCTTGATGCGTGTCTCGTACGGAGCGCGCTTGGAAACGTGAGCCTTGGGATCAAAACCGGCTATGTCGAAGAGACACGGTTCCTCTGGTAAGAGTTGACGCATGATCTGCCACGGATGATTGGGATCCTCGTAGTCGAAGAACGCTCTCAGGCTCTCAATTGTCACGCGTATAACTACGTCACCAGGCGTCGGGTCCGGTAAAACCCTGCTCAAGACACGCTCGAAGCAACTCTTGGCTCCAGGAGCAGTGAATGGCATGTCCAAGTATGGTTGGACCCACGGTGGAAAGCTCGTGGATGGTAAGACCACCGGACGAGGACCTTGGACAATTTGGTGACTCATTGGTAGAGGTTGAGCCGGGCTGGGATCACCATAACGAAGGCGTGAGGTGTATGTAGCCACGATCATTCGACCGGGCCCGGCTTCTTGTGGAAGAGATGATGCGCGGCTACGAACTGACCCTGGAGGCGGCAATCGACGTTGAGGAGAAGTTGGCGGCGATGTTGTTCTTTGGAGAGGTGTAGGAGAACGAGATACCGGTGGCGTCCCTTCGTCTGCACCTGGGCGGCCAGTATCAGCCGGGGAACCTTCGCCACCAGGAACATCAGATCGTGCAGGCGAGGAAGCGTCTCCAGCACCACCAGCTGAACTTGAACCCTTGGTTCGGGCAGGAACAGCTTCTTCGCCAGCAGTATCACCAGAAGAGAAGTCGAACGAGGGCTCATCTCTGCGAGAATCACCTCCAGCGTCCTTTCGAGAACGCCCGCCGTTATCGTCGACTTCCATGGGAGTACTAGAAGGCGAAGCCGGTAGCGACGGCCGCTTGGCGATCGAAGGATCGCGCGGACCCTCGTCATCGGACGAATCGTCTTCGTCGGAGGACGAACGATACGGAGACGTTACGCCCGAGAGCCTGTGGGTAGCCGACAACGAAGAAGTTTGAGCGGAACGAGGTTGATCCCCATCGTCGTCTTCAGAGCCAAACAAGGCGACCAGGTCGTGAAATGTAATGCCCTCATCTTCGTCATCGGGTACAGCCAACGGGGTCGCTTTGGGAGGCGGTGGGCTTGGAGGACCTGAGTCCGGAATCTCCTTGGTGGCGGATGAAGCTTCGGCTAAGGGTGCAGGAGCTTCAGGAACAGTCTTACCACCTGTAGGAGGGGGAACAGGATCTCGCGAGCCCTTATCAGCGCTCGGTGTCGCCGGGGGACTGTCCTCTGGGCTACTGGACATCTACACGTCAAACGTAAGGTCGATGAGCTCCGGTGGACGATCATCCTTGAGGAACTTGGAAGAAGATGGCGAAGCTTGAACAGACGAAGGAGGTGAAGACACAGGTGTAGCCCGCTTGCTAGACACCGACTGCGACCGAGACCTCGGACGACCTGTCGATGACTTCGTGGGAGACGGAGATCGGGAGCGCGACTGCGAGCGAGGACTTGTGCGACGCGAACTTTGACTTGATCGGGAACGAACAGATGACTGGGACCCTGGACAAGTCTTCCGACGCTTCTTTTGCTTCCAATCTTTCGGTTTATGCAACCCTCGGCGACCAGGCTTGGAACTAGAAGACTCGGCCGTAGCATCGTCACCGAGACCAGCAGCCGACATTGCAGAACTAGCCTGATCCGTCGGGATCGGAGGCTTGTCTTCGAAGGAAGAATCAGGATCGACACCAAGGTCATTGTCTGAGTCCTCTCCACCCGGTCGGATACGCTTGTGGAGCTTCCCGTGAGCGCCTTGGTAAGCGGTTTTCGCCAGAGCTGCTGCCACAGCGCGAGGGTCCGATGAACCGGCGGCCTCGGCTTGAATCCTCTGTAGAGCGACGAAAGTCTCCTGGTCGAGCTCCAGATCAGCGAGGTTCAGCTCGCCGGCTGTCATACCTGTCACCAGTCATGACGAACGAACGTTAGTAAATGAGCAATCGGTGGAGGCATCAACGGATGACCAGTACCTTGCACAGCCAGTACTAGTATTTCTTGATCCATACCAGCGAGGCTCACGTGACTACGGAGGACACGGTTGATGTGGAGAAGATGAGTGTTCCGCTTCTGGAGGTCTTTGAGCGAATGCGCGGTGTCGGCAACAACAAACTTGCTCTTCTGAGCCTTGATCAGCATGGCATGAAGCTGGCGAGTTTGCTCGGTGTTGGCAGCAACAGCAGCCTTGAATGCTTCACGTTCCTTTGTGCGTCGCCCCTCCAGTGCGGGGATGACAGCATCTCGCTCAGCGACCTCGGCTCGCGCCAATTCCAGGTCTTGCGTGTGAAGGCCTGTCGATTCCTTCATCTTCTGGAGAAATGCGTCGACGCTAATGTTAGTAACTCTCAAACACCTGTTCTCGGCATCGAGTGACTCAACTTTGGAAGACGAGATCTTGAGAAGCTGCTCCGCGCTTTCGCGAGCCAGCATCTGCGAAACGACCGAGCTCTTGGCTGCAGCAGCATCCGCCTCAGCGGATCTGAGCCGAGCTTCTAGCTCACCAATTTGGCGAGGGATATCCTGTAGCGAATCCGGAAGAGGTTGAACGGCAGCCAGCACGTCGTCGAACCCCACAGCACCGTTCAAACGACGCTGAGCGGCCACATCGGTGTGAAGAGGAGGTGAGACGTGAAGCTGGACTTGGTGACGAACTATCGCGGTCAGGTATGGAAGCATCGACGTCATCATCTGGTTGACCGACGCTTCGGAACTCTTGGCGAGCATGGCCTGCAGCGAAGCCTCGGTGACGGGTGCTGAGGCGTCATCAGGCACCGGTGGTGCTGCTGGTGGCTCAGCCAGA
Organism: Phytophthora cactorum; assembly: GCA_016864655.1. Taxonomy (NCBI): domain Eukaryota; phylum Oomycota; class Peronosporomycetes; order Peronosporales; family Peronosporaceae; genus Phytophthora; species Phytophthora cactorum. The sequence goes on from NHQK01000031.1 coordinate 7,189, forward strand.
ACTTCAGTCGCAGCAGGAAGCGCTGGAGGTGCTTCTGAAGACGCGGACGACGCTGGAGCAGGATTCATTGAAGCTGACGTTCCGGGCGGTGCTGGTGTCGCGGCTCCTGGAGGTTGCTGAGTGTTTGAATGGTCGGTGTCGCCCTGACGAGATTCACAGAGACGGATACGAAGTGATGAGCGCAGGAACGAGGATTGAAGGTGAAGATGGGATAACATACCAGCAGACGCTCATGTTTACGAGCACGCCGTGGGACCAGGGCCTTGAACGCCCTGTCGATGGCTCGGTTCAAGCCTCCTTTTGTCATCGTGGGACCCGGGGTGAATTTCGAAGAATGAGGTAGTGTCACAACGGGCACCAGTGTCGTGGCTTCCATTGCGACAGGGGCAGCTGTGGTGTAGTGATTTCTCGGAGATCGCTTAGACCATCAGCGAGCAAGGACGAGACTACCTTCAAGTTGTTCAAGCTACAAACCCTCGGTCATGTGACAGAAAGCGACCTCGAAGTGCGAGAGACTCGACTCAGTCACTACCGAAGACTCGTCAGAACTCCATAATGACCAAGATGTCGTTCAAGGCAGGCTGTCCTTATCATTAATAATGGGACTGGCCGCATTCGCATTCATCGGACAAGAACTGGCGGCCACGGTACGAAGACTCGGCGGCCGTTGAGAGCAACGTTTGGGAAGACACGACGACCGTTTGAACGCTCGGCGATGGTTCAGGAAGACTCGTTGAGCTCTGAGGAGTCACTTGGCATGCGAAGTGGTCCATAAAGGATCGTAGTTCACTTGATATTTGTATACTTGATTAGGATTGCATATTAGGAAATGGCCCGAAGAGGCAAACATAAATACAGAACAGAATTTCCACTCAAGCACACGAGCGACGTCCGGCTTCAAGGTAAGCGTCTGGTCAAGCTTGTTTGAGTGTGTTATGCCTGTCGGTGGACTCGAAGCTCCGTAGCGAGGGTTCATCTGGCAAGGCCAAGTGTGTGTGTGGCCGATTAGTATCGGGTGTTTACGTGACGGATTTATTGTGCCTATTTGCCCGATTGGGAAGTGCGTGTCGCCTCCTATCTATTCTTTCAGCCGAGGTTAACCCTCGGCGCCCTCGTAAAAGGCTTACCCGTGCCTGGTACCCTTCCGCTGTTGGGACCACGAGGATTTAAGCGTGTGAGAACACCTGCTAGCTTTGCTCGTGCTAGTAGTGTGTTGGTATTGTACTGGTTGGCCTATATAAGCGATTTACAAGGTCCAGTCTGTCCCGATGCAAGGGCAGAACTGGGGTCTTCAGGTCCGCCCGAACGATCGTTTACCGTTCTGGCAGACATATTGTTGTGGGAACTACCTAACTACATTAGTAGCTAGAGTTCACGTGGGATTTCCAACACCACACTGACAGGAAGTCAGCGACTGGTGGTGTAGTCATGGTGGCAGGTATCGCTGTTGGATGGATCTGCAAAACGCAGAACTGTGTGGCACTGTCTACGATGGAGGCCAAGTTTGTGACTGCCTCGCAGACTACGGCCGAGATGCTAGGCATCATCGAGTTGTTGTAGGAGATTGGACTGAAGACGCGTACGCAGTCGGTGCTGTACGTCGACAACCAGGCCGCGATCGCACAGATCGAGGGTGAGGACACGTTAGGTCGTGCGGAGACTCAAGTTCGCCAAGGACTTTGTCAAGAAGATGATACTAAAGATTGCGTATTGCGAGCCCAAGTCGATGCGGGTTGACAAACTGACCAAAACCCTCCCGGCGCCGCGGCTCGACGAGCTGCACGAGCTAGTGATGTTCGTGGACCAGCTCGCTCAGTCCGGGAAGGAGTATTGAAACTCGCAGAGTGTCGGAGACGACGGCACGTGCGGTGAACGCGCAGAAGCAGCAGCAGGCAGCAGTTAGGAAACTACTGTACAACGCAGTAGCATTCCCAAGCAGTTAGGAAACGGACATTGCATATTCAGGAGCAGACGAGATGGCAATGCACGTTGCATTAAATTTAGTCCTCAATTTCCATCCTCAAGAGCAAGCTACCCAACTAACACGCACGTCATGCGCAGGCGTGAACGAGGGCAAAAATGCTCGCTTTTGGCCAGAGCTGGTAATAGAAGCATCTAATTGGCTTAAATTGAAACGAGAGATGGATATGTAGCGAACACAACGTATCTAATTGGGTTAAATTGAGTATACGACGCGTTGTGTAAAACATTTGGGTAAATAATTCGATTAACCACAAAACCAAAAGTCCGCGCCAAGAATGGCAGGAGCCACGCGCGACATCCGCTCGTTCTTCGGGGCACAGCCGCCGGCTAAGAAGCGCCGCACGACGCAGGCGGATGTAGACTCCGACAAGTCGAATCCAGCCAAGACGATTAGGCCCGAGAACGAGCCGAGCACCAGCGGTGTTAAGAAGCAGGACCAGGAAGTGCAAGAGCAAGACCAGGAGCAAGGCGATGACGAGATTTTGCCTGTGACGAGTTTCGCGGAGCTGCAGAAGACAATTCAACTCCGCTCGCTCATGCACCAATCGTGGTTCGATCTGCTACAGAGAGAGTTTGCGCGCGGCTCCTTCCAGACGCTGACGAGATTTCTGGAGGGAGAGGAAGGCCGCAAGAAGACCATCTATCCGCCACCGACCGACGTATTCGCGGCGCTGCGGGACTGCGCGTTTTCCGATCTGAAAGTAGTCATTCTGGGCCAGGACCCATACCATGGACCGCAGCAGGCACACGGATTAAGCTTCTCGGTGCGTCACGGGGTCCCACCGCCTCCGAGTCTCAAGAACATCTTCAAGGAGGCTATGAATGACGCGGGCATTGATCGCCCGACCCACGGTTGCTTATCCTGCTGGAGTCGCCAGGGAGTTCTCCTCCTCAATACGGTACTCACAGTGCGTCGAGGTGAGCCCAACTCCCACAAGAAGCGCGGCTGGGAGCAGTTCACGAATGCCATCATCTCCAAGGTCAGCAAAGACGCCTCCAACGTCGTTTTCTTGCTCTGGGGGAAACCTGCGCAGGAGAAGGGCGCGCTGATCGACACGAAGCGGCATCTGGTGGTGCGCTCGTCACACCCCTCACCACTAGGAGCCACAAAAACTAACGCGCCGTTCTTGGGCTCGAAGTGCTTCTCACGTGCCAATAGCTATCTCAAAGAGCATGGCAAGGGGCCCATCGACTGGAGTGTGCAATAAGCTACTCACTGTTATGTGTGCTTTGATCGCGCTAGTTACTATTACCTAATACAAAAACTGCCGTATCAACCTAGACTTATGGCGCCGCCTTGCGGAAACTGCGGCAACGTGCTCGTTGCCGGTAGCCCCAGACATCGAGCTCAGCGAGTGTCAGGGGCATGCGTCGACGTGACAGGAAGGCCACAATACGCACTCTTGTCTCAACAAGAGCTTCGCGGAAGTGCATCAGCGTTGTCGTCGGATCTCGCTGCAACTGCTGCTTCCACACGGCGTCCATCACTAATAACGAGTGCGCGAATACGTGTGCAAGTGCAATTTCAGCAGGTCCACCTTCTGCGCACGCTAATTGATGAGAGAAGGCCGACGACGCGAGCGAGGACGCGTCCCCCATCAGTGCTACAAACCCACGCAGCTCTGGATGCGACCGACTAGGCTGCTGTGACGTCTCGAGCTCGGCGTTTTCCGTACCGCAGCACGGACAGATGAGCGGAAGCGGCTCTTTCAGTTTCAAGTGACACAGCAGCATTTCCAGCAGATTCAATGCGCACAAGCACACAGGGAAGCGATTCTCGCGTACCATTCGCTGCAAAAATACACCAACGATGCAGTGTACATCAGTGAGTGGGTCTCAGGTAAAACGCAAATGCTCCGTTCACCTTGAACTCGTCATTGAGGTGATCTGAGAAGTAGAGCAGCATCCGGATAGCTAGTCGTCCGGAAGTGCGGAGGTCAGACGCCGGGTCGTCGTTCTGTATGACAAGAAAGGAAACAGCAGCAAGCGTCAACATCAGTTGTTTCACCAACAACAAAACAGTCGAAGCACGCTGACAAGGCTGTCCATCGTGCTGATCCAACGCACTTGGAAGCCCACATCACGCCAACGCACGTTGACGCGTCCTTCGTAGGGTAGCGTGGGGAACAGGCCGCTCCAGAGGTGCTGCAGCATATCGTCATCCTCTCCACAAGAGACAACAGTGTCAGACCCCTGTAGGTGAGAAGTCACTAGTTGCAGCTCGACTTCTGTACCTGGCAGCGTCGGTTCGAATTGCTCACGCGCTGTCTGCCGCAGCGCGTAGATTTCCCCCATCTGAGCCGACGTGGCGAAGTCTTCGTAGTCGCCAATGCGGTCCGGGAAGACCCACTTCCAGCATGGCCACTGGCTACATGGCCGGCAGCACAGCGGCCGTTTGTCCTCGTCCAGATCCTCTTTGCCATCGCTCGAGGCGAAGTAGGGCGCGTGGTCGTTGCCTGTGTGCCCGTTACTCAGCGTTTTCCCGTTGGTAAGATTCGTGCTGTTGCCAGCCGACAGGTACCTGGACAAACAATCGGGAGAGCGAGCACCGAGCTCCTCCTCATCGCTAGTGTCACCAGCCAGCAGAGGGCGAGACGCGTCCATGGCAAGCAAGATACCAGCAATTGAGAATGTGACAGCAACTTCCAGCAGTCACGCCGCGCGGTTGGTTGAAATACCAGCGAATTGGCGTCGAGTGTAGCCATCTCCGCTTCAACTGGGGTCAAAGTATCTCACACTAAAATCGTAATTCACGGTACTGCCCATGTATTTTTATTGGCGTGATGCTGACCCCAATACGCAGCACAATGGACCAGGAGGAGCGCCGCAAGCGCCACGGTGAGTTGAGTTCGCATGTTCCCCACCGACGCTTCTCTTCTGCTGACGTATATCTCTATACTTCGCGCGTCCAAGAGCTTTCCTATGGCGTGTACAACTTTCGAGACGTCAAGCAGCATTTCTCCAGACTTGGTTGGACCTTTCGGCCCGGGCCAACTCTGAGCTATGATCACTACTACATTATGCCGGGTAAGAACCCGCGGAACAAGGAGCACAAGCAGGGTGTCGACTATTTTCTGGGCGAGGCGGAGCTTGTGGCCTACGCGCGCAAGAAGAAAATTTTCGGAGAGGAGACAGTGCCGCTGCCTGTTGCCAACGGACTGGGGCGTAACAAGCGACGAGCGCGCAGCAGCAGCAGTGCCAGAACCAGCCAGGTGAATCTCTACTGGGATAGCGACAGTAGCGACAACGACAGCACGCAGAGACAGCACAAGCGAGAGCACAAGCGACACCGACGGCGGTCGGACAAGCACAAGGTTGGCAACTCGTCGCAGAATCCCATCGCGTTGTCAAGTGACGATGAATATAGTGGAGCTGCTATGGACACTGCTAGTAGTGTCGAGGAGGAGAAGGAGGAGTGGACCGAAGGAGGGGTTGATGTGGAAGATGATCAGGAGAGCGAAGAGGAAGCGGTGTCGTCACCTTCAGAGGAAGATACCAATGATGAATCTGACGACGGAGATTTAGAAATTGCTGCAAGCAGCCAAATATCGAGGAAGCTCTCTAATGGCAAGTCTCGATCGTATGTGTATACAGAGCCTCAACAAGACAAGCGGAAGGAAAAAGCCAAAGCCAAGTCAAAGCCCAAAGATAAAACCAGACCCACACTTATAGGGAAGATTCAAGCCAATTACGACGATGCCTCTGATGACAGTGAGACGGAAGAGCACGGTCAGAATCGTACAAACCCGCGCCCATTGTTGACAACGTCTCACAAGAAACGCAATGGAGTGATGCATACATCAAAAAAGCAGCGCAAGAATGGTTCAAAAGCCGCTTCTGGCAACGCAAAAGGCCCAAGCAAGCCCCGCGGTCAAAAGAGAGCCGCCACTGTCTCGGCGCAAAACAAGACTAGAGGCCTTGTGACAATTATTGGGAAGAAATCGAAGTCGGCACCACGAAGCTTATTGCAAGAAACGGATAACTCTCATGGTGGAATGTGGGAGGAGGAGGAGGATGACAACAGCTTTGACCTGGGTGTTGCAGAGTATGGCGAGTCGCCTCCACGTCGACCACCATCGAGGGTGCACTCCCGAGCTAACAGCATCAAGTCTTCCCCAGCAACGAGTGTTGTGGCTACAAGCCCACCACCAGACATACCGGAAGAGCAAAAGGAAGAAGCAGTGACGGACAGCGCTGCGCCCGCCGCAGTGTCAGCCATTTCACAGTCGGTGCTCTCTTCTTCGACAAACACTCCGTCAACTACCACCTCGACATCCCCTGAACTCGCGAAGAGAAATATTACGGACTCGGGTACTCCAGCTCAAGTGTCTATGGAACTAACGCAAGTGGAGCTGCCTCCAGATCGAGACAACAGATACCACATTGGCGTTACCGTGTCGGCGGACAAGCCGCCAGTTCACACGATTTGGATGGAAAACTTGTCGACGCACGAACAGCGCGAGTACAGCTTTGTCGATGTCACGGAGCTCCCTGGCGCGAAGAATGACATTCGTGTGCCCACTACTACTGTTCTTACAGCGCTGTTCCGGTGTTTGAGCAGTCAGCCTGACGCAGTAGTGGTCGTCGGACCAGAACCTAGAGCTACGGCAGAGTCAAAAACTGCCTTCGAGAAGGGGGAAGTGCAGCTGCTAACGTCTACTGCTGAGAAGGATTCATGGGAAGCCGGTGGTAGTGACGGGTTGACGCTGGTCGTGGCGTATCCTGCCCTTGACCTCTTTCGGGTCGATCACAATTTCCCCATGAAGCTGGTGTCTGAAAGTCAGCGGTTGCAGCATCTCGCACACGAGGTAGAACGTCTGAGCGAGCAGCTTTCTCTCGTCCAGACTGATCGCAATAAGCTGTGTGAGCAACTCCGGCAGCTAGAAGAAGAGAACGAGCGCACTCTGTCGCAACAGGTTGAGGCGCGGGTGAGAGCGAGGATGGAAACTCAGAACTCGCGACCGCAGGAGCGGCAAAGCAGCGAGGATGTGGAGCGCTGTGTGACCAAACTCGTCGAAGAGAAGACCCAAGCTTTTATTCAGGCGCAGGAGAAGGAGATCCGCAACCGAGAGCGTGCCAGGAGGTGGGTGTTTGTACAGTCATATTGGATGTCGGCGTTTCCGCCGTGCCAAGCACTGGTAACTGGTGCTACCGCCGATACGAGGACGTCTCTCCTCCGGCCAGGAGCAGTGACCACTCCCCGTACGTATGTCGTTGAGTGGAAGGATGTCATTGACATCGCGGAGCCATTCTTCCAGACGACTGATACGTCTGAAGGCGGGCCGACGCGGTTCATTTCCGTTGTCAAAGATGGCATGTATCAAGTAAATGCTAACGTAAGCCACGACAGTTTGGTTCAACTGCGACTCGTGATAAATCCTGCAAGGCCCGAAGAGGGCAGTCCAGCTCTACGTGGGGCCCGCGAGATCGCGCCAACGAAAGTGTCGCTGTACGACAATAAGCGGCGCGTTTCGCGAGTGGATATGATGCTAGAGCTTTGCGCGTCGGACCAGCTCTCGCTAGAACTGCGGCTATTAGACTCGACAGTGCCCCCTTTGGCCCAAGAAGAGTGGCTACGGGCCCCTATGCCCACGCACAACCGGCTATTGGTCCTAGCCCTGTAGCAACCGGGGCAAGACAGCAGCGGGAATGAAATGGAACTAACTGCACTTATTAGAGCTCCGATGTGTACATGTAAATAGTCCTCGATAATGAACGAAGGCTGGATCTATGCTGCAGAAACAATTTGAGCAGACGTTGAAGTTGCCCGTAAGCTTCGGAGACTTCGGTGTCGTTGCATTGAGGATTTGACACGATGGATACAGTGCCACCCACTATGGAATTTCTGCCAGAAGAAACCTCTCCGACAGGCTGCTGGACGACAAGGCTAGGCACGGTTGCCGGGTACGCCGGCCTAACAATCTACAGGAGATGTTGGTTTCTCGCTTCAACGATCGCGCTTCAGCTTTGCCGCTTGGGGGCCCTTGCGGTTCCGGCTCAAGCCAGACTCACCTTGGCCGTCTCAGTGAGACTCCGCGGCTTGTTGCTGTGTGCGGCCGGCTTCCAACGGATTTCCTGGACGCTACATGCAGAACAAGAAGGTTATATTTATATGTGCATGTACTGTACACTACAGTGTAGTGCTGACAAGTGAACTGTATCGCACAATTGGCGGCTCTGCGCATCTGATACAATGCAGTTTGAAGTCGTGACAGCCGTTAACAGTTGAGAGCCTTTTGCTGTTGACGACGGACGAAACGGTGTCTACCCGAGCAGAAAGCGCGATGGCTTCAGAGACGGCGGCGCGTCTGTTGTTTGTCTTGACAAGCTATCACGAGCTGTAAACTCTCGGATAGCAGTCTCAACTTCTGGGTCCGATTCAGTGTAGTGGAGCGGAGCCCCAAGCACCAGTGCAACGGACACCGAGGCAAGGGGAACGGCTATCTGGAGCTGGCATCCGGCAGCACAGCGCGGTGGCCCCAGGACGCTCGACGGAGCACTGCCATCGTCTTCAGACGCACGTCAACCGAGCCCGAATCGCTTCTCGCTCATTGCAAGCGTCTGGCGGATGATTCCCGTCCTCAAGCGGCGCCAGCCACCTGTTCTGGCCGTCGGGCTGCTCTATGCAGGCTCCGGGAAGTGGTGCAGTGACGACCAGCGGCAAAGCGGTCACTCACCACGCGACTTTTGTCCAGACTCCGTTGAGCGGCGCTGACTCAGCCGCAAACAGCAGCTCGCCGAAAGCAGCTGCCGCTGCGAGTTAAAGGGCTCTCTTATCGGTCGCCAAGAGCAACACGGGGTACGTGCGTGACGTAGGCGCGCCGCGATGTCAAGGACATCCTGCAGGATTGGCGCTGGCAGTCGTCATTGCGTTGCCTCGCTGGACTGAAGCCAGCAAACCCTGGCAACGCCTTGCGGGGCACCGACGGCACCGAATGCAGCCCCGAATCTCGACAATGCGAAGAGCTCTCTGCCTTCCTTGTCTTGTCTTGCACCGCAAAAACGCTTGTAGGTATACCATGTGCTGCTTGCGCCGGCTGGTGCAGTTTACCAGAACGGATTGTCGATTTTGGTAGTCTCAGGCAGCTGTCTAGTCTAGACCATCAGGAAGGAGGCTCGGCTGCTGGGGAGCTCGAAAGAATGCCCTTGGCGCGACGACACTTGGCAGTGGCAGCCAGAGTCAAAGAGTATGAATATGCCGGCACCTTGTTTGGGTAACGTATCGGTAACTTCACCTTGAAGGAGGCTGCTGCATGGGTGAGCAGTGGAGCTTGCGTACAGGATGGGGAGCGCGCTGCAAGTCCAAATTGGACTCCAATGCCCGTCAACGCGGAGGCACCGATCTTCTCACTCGAGTGCTCCATACAGCTACATGTAGCGGAGCCTTTGCCGAGCGCGCCCATGAACACGGCACGAGTAGGCGCTCTCCGCTTCCGTCCTCCGGCTGTTGTCGCCTCGGCTCTGCTCTGTTTGCTTCGGTTGCGCTGCACAGCCCGTGGAAATTGCTTCAGGCCCCTAGTCCCCCTCGGAAGAAATAGCCGCCCACCTCGCTTTCTTGTCTGTAGAGGCCTCGCGATAAGACGGCAAGACTGGTCCCTCTCCAAACCGATATCAATCCTGCTCGCGCGCGCTAGCCTCTACCAGCTGCTCATTTCCCATTTGGCCGCATCCCACTCACTTGAGCAACCAGCAGCAGCACTCCCCACCAGTCCGACACCCGGTCGCTCACCTCACCGCACTCGCTCCGACTCCCTATTCCTGCTGCCTGCTACCTGCTACCTGACAAGATGCTGCAGAACGACTACGGCTACTCGCACTACCAGGCGGCTGCTCCCCACCACCAGCACAGCGGAGAGCGTCCCAAGCTCTTCGGGTCGTCGCTCGATAATGGCAACGCGGCCAGTGGCTACCACGGCCCGGGCATGCACGACTTCCACCAGCTCGTGCACCCGAACAACATGACGCCGCAGCATCACATGCAACAGACGCCCCAGCACCATGCGCAGACCCCGCAGCACCAGCAGGGCGACTTTGACCACGAACCCATCTTGATGAACATGCAGCACCCCGGCCAGTACTATGCGCCTCCGCCCATGACGGCGCAGATGCTGCACGTGTCGACCGACTACAATTCCGGAGGCTCCGCGGGCGGCGCGACTCCATCGAACTCGCAGTCGGGCTCCAAGCGCTCGCGTGAGGATCTCAACATGAAGGAGAAGAAGCGCATGTTCAAGCTCAACGACCGCATCAACCAGCTCAAGACGCTGCTGGACGAGGCTGGCGTGCAGTCCAAGAAGAACAAGCAGTCCATCCTGGACAACACATACCACTACGTCGGCATGCTGCGCAGCAACCTCCTCATCGCTAAGCAGAAGGCCGAGCGCGCTGAGAAGCAGGCAGATACTTTCCGCTCGCAGGCTCAGAGTGGCGGTCCCATGGACGCCGTCTTCAAGCGATGCTTCGACCAGTCCTCGACTCCTCGCATCGTGGTGGACCTCAACATGCAGCTCATGGCCGTCAACTCGGCCTTCCTATCGCAGACCGGTCAGGCCGAGGACAACCTCATGGATGTCAACACGCTGCGCGCCAGCCTCTGCCTGGACAACGGCAAACTCGACGCCGTCGTGCAGTCCGTCAGCAGCAGCAAGAAGCCAATCAGCGCCATTGTGCAGGCAAAGGGTGCAGGCAACAACATCGCGACGCTCACACTCATGGCGTCTGTCCTCACGGATGACGACAACGCCGTGACTGCCATTGAGTTCAGCCTTGTGCCCTTCGAGATCTCGTCAGACTTCTCGACTCCAAGCGTCAATGGATACTCGAACGACGTCAAGCAGGCCATGCCCAAGGAGGCCAGCCCCTCGGGCGTCAGTGACCTCGCCGTGTAAGACGGTGGTGGCGAGTATAAAGCACACGGAAACGAAGGACCCACCACACGTGTGACTTTATACCTAGTACATGAACGAGCGAATCTACCTTGCAGAGCCCACGAGACTTACTGCAGCGGCTTAGGAGGTGAGGGATTGGCCCCTGTAGATAAAAGTGTAACATATAACCTATTGTCGATCCATTTCTTGCTGTTTGCCTTTCAATTCCATTGCCTCTGTCTATCAAGAGCACTACTTGACTGCCACGTTGCGAGTCTACCAGGCGCGCTAGGCTCTCGGCCCATACATACGCCGCGTTGCTCGTTTCCCGAGCGCGGCATCGCGTTAGCGTCGACGGCTTCGAGCCACAGGTGCCATCTGCTGCGAGGACAGCTGGACAAGGTCGGATCAACGCTTCAACGGCGGTGGCGGTGACGAGACTGCCTCCGTGACCGAGGGCCCATATGGCGGGCAACAGCGAAGCCATCCTGCAGTGGAGAGAACCAACGCACCGTCACGGAAGACACCAGCGCCCCTGCCTGCAGTAAGCGCTGCGCTTCAGCGAGAAACTTTCGGTCGCTCCGCACTCGAGGGAGAATGGGTGGTGCTCGACGAGAGCCACTCAGTCCTGAATGCGTGATCGCGACGGCCTTCGAGAAGCCTTCGAAATGATTCGCTGATCCATTACAATGGAACGACGCGTTGTGTGCACGCGCTTCCAATCCTTGACGGACCGATTGATGGCGCCGACGGTGTGAGATCGGTAAGCATCCCTGGCAGAAACTCGGACCTCTCGGTGGAGCGCCGCGAGTCTTTTGCAGATAGAGAGCGTGACGCTGCCGAGGCTTTCCGAGTAGAAGCTCTAAGCCTATGGATAATACATGGAGGCTTTTTGTAAGCTCTCTTCGCCTCCATCATGAGATCCCACTGGGATGCCCAGGATCCTGAATCCTGTGCTGCAGCGTCCTCTGAGATGACAGAAAGCAAGGCGTGAGCCGTGTGAGTCAACTTCGATGTGTCGACCGCTATCAGCGAAGATGACGCTGGCGGGCCTGCAGCTCGTATCAACATTGCCTGCCAGGTGGCTGGAGTACGAGTCAAAAATCATTTGGAAATTATCCTACGAATAGGTTGTCCGGGCCGCCCTCATGTGGCTGCTTTACTAGACTGTGATACTCCTAGCGAGCGACGGAGTTGATCCAGACGTCGATGCTGCTGTAGGTCTTCATAACTGGCCGGTGGCTGTCGCTAAAGGCGCTGCTGCTGCCTGTGGCGGGCGAGAAGGCAAATCGTTCGGCCTCCTCGCACGAAGTCAGATCTGCTGCATCCGGGAAAATACACGCAGCATCCCTTTATCTTCGCTCACCCATCCACTGTGGATTCCACACGCTACTGCTCCTTCTTCTGCTTGTCTTCAGGCGGGTACAAAATGCCTCGCACGTAGTCTCCTCCGTGATACATCCCCACCGCAATATCCTTGGACGTCTGCAGCGTGAACCACGCCGCGGTCCAGCCCATACCCAACAGCGATCTGGACCCTGTTGCTCTCTGCGTGTCCTCTGTTTCTTCCTTTGTCCTGTCCAGTTCTGCCTGTCGATAGTTCTTCTCCGCGACGTCCTCCATGCCCGGGACGCCCTCCAGTGGCTCGAGTGGTGCCTCCTGTTCTCCTATTCCGCTGCTGACGGCCATCTCCACCTCCGAGTGGCGTCTGGCTTCTCTGTTCCTGGCGTCGCGACGTCTTGTCTCCAATTGGATCTTGGTTTTGGCCACAGCCAGCCCTGTCAACGTGCCCAGAGCCATACCAGGCAGCACCAGCAGAAAACCCACGAGCGGCTCACCCACCGCCACCAGCACCAGAAGCCCCACGGCCCATCCCACAACGGCACCAGCGCAGCCCAGGAACAATGCAAGCGCCAGCAGCCGTCGGCAGCAGCTCTCGCTCCAGTCGCGGTCTTCTACTGCGCGCCGCAGCTTTTCCTCCGTGTGCAGCCGCAGCCGCTCTGCGTTCAGCGTACGCCGCTCGAAGGTCCGCTCCACCTCCTCGCGGTGGGTCTGCAACTGCCGCTGCAGCTCCTTGGTCACGGCGATGGCCGCGTCGCGCTGGGCGATCAGCTCGTCCTCCATCGGGATCGCGACCTAATTGAGATGATAATTGTGTCGATTTGGTTATTATGACAATAGGTTATAGTCCCACTTTGCACGATAGATACAATAGATACGCATTTTTGGGCCAAATGATGGAGTGTGAGGTGGTGTATTGGCCACGGCACCTGTGGACGTCAGCTACCGTCACCACTGCTGCTGCTGCATCCTCATCTACAGCTCTATGCCGCCGCCTATCTCCTAGCGCTCTGTGCGTCGTGTCGCTAGGCTCGAAACCTCCTCCTGGTCTTGAGCTGTTGCCTGCGAAGAGCCCGAAAACTCGTTGCGTCGTGTTGTTCGACGCCCCCGTGGCGGCGCTCGGAGACTTCGAGACGCTCCACTCGCCGCAGCTTTTACAGCAGATCGGAGAGCAGTTCGCGTGTAGCCACAAGGGCGGAATGACTGCAGCTGCTGCTTCAGGAGGGGGAACCACTGGACTCTTGGAGACCGTAGGATACTATGCGCTCTTCGTGCCCTTCGCGGCGCTACTGGCAGTTGCCACCGCCTTCCAGCATTTCGTACAGGACATGCAGACTCCGTCGTGGCTTTTTGTTGTTGGTGGGAAGAGTTTGGTGGTAGGAGGAGTTGAAACCCAACTGCAAGGACTGAGACCTAATCGAAGTGGATGGATGATCTCTTTACTTGCAGGAGCTGTCGACATTCCTGGCGGTGCTGTCCCAGCAACTGCACAATGCAGCGAGTTTACCCGAACGATTGAGGCATTTTTATCTTTTAAACAAGCAGAGGAGACTATCGCATCAAGAAAGTAGGATTTACAGGGAGCTTGAGCGCTGCCTTCAGTGGCTAACCGACTAACGGTGCATCTTTTAACAGAACTGGAGCTACTGCAGGTCTTCAACTGGATATGCTTCGTCCTGCTGGATATGATACTTGGGCGATTGGCGCTGACTTACGTAGACGGAATCACTGCATCAGACTTTCAAGCCACGAACATGTACGCACTCCCCAGTGTTGACCCGTAGCGCTATTCAACGCTCACGCTTTTGGTTTTCTGTCCCTGTTGATTAGCTCTCCTATTCGAGTTGTGGAGTCCCTGCGCGGGAATGTGGAGTGGTTGATGGGCGCGCCCGCGGGTTTCAAGCTGAACAAGCCGCTGGCTTCAATCCTGGGCAATGGCATTCTCTTGTGGCTGAATCTTTGGAGCTTTGTCTTTGAGGAACTCTCGGTCATAGCAAGTAACATGAGTCTGGGATGGCGGCTCCTTGTAGTGGGCAGATATATGGGCGTGACGCTGCAATTGACACTGATGGCAGATTTCGTGAAGCTTACGACGTGGCACTCGCATTGGGTCTATCTCTATTTTGCCAAGCTAAACCGTCTGCAGTTCGGACTGTTCTCGTCGCTGTCGAAGCTTTTCCTGGGCAAGAAGATCAATGTGCTTCGTCACCGCGTGGACACGTGCGAGTATGATGTCGGGCAGCTCCTTCTGGGCACGCTACTTTTCACGATTTTGTCTTTCCTCGTGACTACCAATTTGGTCTTCTTTGTCTTCTTCGCGGGGGTGCGTGGCAGCATTGTACTGGTATCGTTGTTGCTGTGGCTGCCCGTCGTGGTGCTGAACTCGTTGCCGCTAGCGTCTCTTTTGTATCGAGTGTGGAATCCTCGTTTCTTCATCGTCGGGGTGGAGCTACAAACGTGCCAGGACCCGGAAGACACTGGTACTGTCATTGAAAATATTGGCGTTGGTTGTCAACCAGCGCAGCTGGACGCTCAACTTCGAAGAACACTCCGACAAGCGCTCGCGTCGTGGGAAAACAGCAACGAATCCAACGCCAAGAGCGCCGTTTTCGAGCTCGTGCCGGTTGCTTCCAGCTTCTCAGCGCAGTTTACAAGGTACGTTTTGAGGTCACTTGTACAACGGTTTACTCTAGGTCGTCTAACTTGAACCTGCTTGTTATTTGTTGTGTTGAAGGCTGCGTGCATATCTACAGGCTGTGGGTGCTCGGTACTCGCTAGCTATCATCGTGAAAGCCTGTTTGTTTGGGAGCGCTGGGATTGCACGAGTTCCGTTGAGCATTCTATTCGGCCTCAGCTATTCGGGATGACTCACACTAGTTGGCAGCCATGTGTGACGCGGCGCTGGACCTCGTTTCGGAGACCTTCATAGGCGCACTGGTCGTGGGATTCGCTGCGCGTCACGCCTGATTAATGGTCGGACCCATCTCGATTCTGAAGTCGCGCATCGACGTGCGTCCAGACGAGCCGAACCTGCTGCTCCACCACCAAAACGAAAGAAGTTCGGGAAACTCGCACAGTTTTAGGTGTAGTGTGGTCAAGTATTTCCTTGAGTAACCCGAATTAACGGTGCATGCTCCGCTTCAACTCGTTGCTTTTTGTCAAGCGCTGAACATCTGCAGCGTTTCTTGCTGATCGCAAAACTATCCGCGGATGCTTTCGGTGATTTATCACGAAGAAGGAGAGGGGCAAGAAGCACCTTCGGTTTCCTGCACTTGCACCTCTCTGCTCTTTCATTCCGCAATATGCCAGCTACCGAGCACGTCGTCAACGCCAGCAAACTCCAGTCCAACCTCGGACTCACCCCCATGTCTCCGGACGACTCGACTGCTCGAAGCGAATTCGAGGCAATTGTAGTCGAGGAGCTGTCTGCGCTTCTGGGGGGTGTCGATGAGCACCCCAGCAGCTCGGACGAGCTCTGCACCTCTCCAGTGCCTGCCACCCGGCACAGATCCACCACCACCGCGGGAAAGAGGAAGCGGTCGTTCGGCAGCGACGACGACGACGACAAAGAGCCCCACACCCGCATACGGACATACACTGCTCGAAAGGTGAACTATAGCCTGCCTATACAGCTTCAACCACCAGTTGCTAACTTTCTGAACTTTGGACGGTTGCAAACTTCAGAAAGAGATCGAAGCGCTGATGGCGGAGCTGCCGGCGCTCGAGGCCTACGTCGATTACCTCAAACACCAAGCCGCCAAGATCTCCAACCAAACCAACTCGACGCAGAAGCAGCAGCTCGTCAACTCGTGTCTTCGGGACACTGCGCACCGCCAGCAGTTCGCGCTGGCTCGGATCCACTCCGCATTGTCGGACTTCACTAGTCGTCAGGAGAAGTTGATCCCATTCGACAAGTTCATTCACTTGAGGAAAGACCGGAGACTCCGACTACAAACGCTGCTCAATCTGAAGCCCCGAATGCTGCGCGATGCCCGTCGCTTCATGCGCGAACGCACCGCGTTCATGGATTTGAGTGTTCCAAGCTCGGAGCAGAGCTGCTTCGTGTCTCCGTTGGGTGACTACTGCGCCTTGAAGTTTGTGGTCATGCCGCTAGAGGGAGACTTTAGTGCTAGGCAAGTGTTCGACTCGCTCAAATTCTACCTGTTTAACATGGAGATCATGATCTCCGAGGCTACAGGTGACCTCACGCTGTGCGAAGAGGAGGAATCCGACAATCAGGCCGTGTCACAACATCGCTTCCTTCGATCAACACCCAGCGGCTTCCAAGTGGAGTCGAACGACGTTATCTTTTGCCATTTCGACGAGCACAATGAGGAGTTTGGCGACGGACGAGAGTACGGAATCATCGTAATTGACTGCGTGGGCAAGGACGATCTGCATCCGTACTCCCCCGACAAGAAGCTACGGCAGGATCTCACGTCCATTCTCACGGTGCAGACGTACAAGCACAAGGTTCCTTGTGCTCAAAACCCGAAGAAGCTGCAGATCAAGACCCAAGTGGTGATGGCTCGGAGTAATTTCTTCAAACTGCACCACACATCGCTGCCGCTGTCGAAGATTGAAATGCAGGAGACCATCGACCGTCTGGCCTGTCGAGGCAACCTGCTCTTCAACGCGGTTCGAGCCTCAGTGTCGTCTAGCGGGGAACCAGATCTTTGATGTAGTGATTTGATTCATTCATATATATTAGCAGATACTGAAGTACATTGTTACTCCCTGGTTTACAAAAAGATCTTCTCAGACTCATCCGCTAGCGAGTGCAGCGTAATTCTCTCGACGGTACAGTCGTCCATCGGGAGTAATTCTCCTCCTGGAACTCGCAGGTTACAGTTGTGTACCTCTGGAGGATAGTCCTCTTTTGTCAACAGATCAGTGTAGCGAGCCGCAAAATTCGTCTCTCTGGAGGTCATGACTCGATCGATTGGTGTAATGACCACGACAAAGGAAAACCCGATGACGATTGCGATGCCGATGAACGTGGCGATAGCAGAACTGCTAGGGATCGAGTACTTGATGCGCTTTCTCTCCATGTCGCCGTTCAAACGAGTGGTCCCAAGATACAAACTGCTCGCTCCTTCAGGGGGCTTATCACCCAGCGTCACAGTCTTGGTCGCTGCATTTTGGAACAGATAATAAAGCGCAGACGTGTACATTGCTTGGCGAGGGTCGTCCAGATAATAATGATTGTTCTCCACTTGAGTGATGAAGGAATCGACAAGAACCGAGCAGTTCAGCTCCCCCAGATTTGCATCCGCCCAAGTCACTTCGTCAAATCGGTCCATTTGAACGTATTCCCACAAGTGACGTGCGTTGGTCTTCGGATACAATAGCGGTTGTGCGTTGAGCGTCACGAGCTGCACGGGGTTAATGAATCTGGCATCCATTCTCTCGGAAGGAATTGTGCTGTTGCCAACCACAAGAACTGATACAGACTTCGTACTGGGGTTGCTGACGTTCTGGAGTTTATGGACGAGACCATCACAGCCACCTGGTACTCCACACCCGGCGTTAAACATCTTACTCACATCTTCCAGTTGCCAGTCGAGTTTGGCGAAAGAGAAAACGAGATGACGTCGCGGGTTGATCATGAACGGGAGAGCTTCTTGCTCATTAAAGGCGTCGCCTGAAATGTACGTACCTGCCCCGTAGAGAAACGCCGAGTCCTCTTCTGCCGTACAATCGGAAGGCAAGAAGTTGAGATAGTCGCTGCCGTACGTCATGTCGTCCACCGAGCAGCTCTTCAGGTAGGGCAATAGAAGAATCTGTCTCTTGAACGCGACCATGCCCGATTGGTCGAGGAAAATGCAGTTGGACGATCCGCAGGTGGCTGCAGGGCTGTTATAGAGGTAATAGGTCGTGTTGCAGTAGAACTGGGCAAGCTGGGCGAGCTGATCTGCCGTATACAAACTCGTGTCGTATACATCAGGCGACAGCGTACCGTTGGCAGTGCAATCTGCACTCAGATTTCGGTACTGCACCGACACATCCAACGGAATGTCGAGCGTCATCATTGTGAGGTTCAATTGATCCGATATCGTGTACGTTTCCAAGAGGAAGGTCGTCTCATCAAGTGACAATTGGGTCGATTGGTTCAGAGTTGCGTTCATTCCGTCCAGGACGATATTCACGAAAGTCTCTAGGTTGTGAGTCGAAGGATCCGTGATATTCTTCAACAGTTGCAGCGAGCTGACCGCTCCGTTGCAGATACGCATGTTAGCATACTCGCTGGTATTGTCGAATGTGTTAAAAACGTTTTGGTCCGAGTTGTCGTCGTCGTATTTCCCATCGACCCAAGAGCACGGGTATTCGGCCGAGACGTTGGCATCCGACACTGATCTCTCGAACAGAGCTTTGCCCTGTAGAAACATTTCATATCCCGTCAAGAAGTCAAACCCAGTAGCTGCTTGGAACTCAGAGAAGGCGCCAGTAGTGAGTTCTCCTCCCGCTGAAAAGTTAACAGAGTGCGTGGCGTTAAGGCCATAGGGAAGCGCCTCATAATTCCACGAGTTGGTTGTGAATCCGTAACCCACCGAAGTGGAGTCGATGCCCTTGACTGTCGGCATGGAACTGGTCTCGTTGATGCTGATCTCGAGACTGGCCTCACTAATAGAAGAAGTGTTGGAGAGCAGACAGGAGGACCCCGATTGGATGATGAAAGGGTCCATATTCTGCAGCACTGCAGTCCTCAAGATGGTGTTCTGAACATCGTAAGTGGACGTACTGGCATTTGGAGAGACGCTGGAGGTGACGAGGTCGTCTTGGACGAAAATGTGCTCGACGCCAACGATAATGTGTTTGATATTCATGGAAGTGATCCCGACATTGACGACGTACATCATGAAAGGAGTGAACCACCAGAGCACGGCCTTCTTGACGTTGCCGCGTCCGTCTCGAACATTCTGCCCTGGATGCCACGGGAGATTCCCAAAGTACGTGACCATGACTGCAAGGAAGACAAAGTAGGCAAAGTTGAGCAGTTCTCCAGCTGCAGCAGAGATGTAGCCATTGAGTAATTGGTACGTCTCCACCTTCTTGTCGGCGTTCTTGGAGGACCCGACGAGGTCACTGATCTTGGAGCCCATGGTGACTTCGGATAGGAAAAGAGCCATAAAGCCGATGAGAGCTCCGTTACTGAGGATCACGATGGCCATGAAGGGGATGGCAAGGAGTTTGACGTCTGGCTCCACGTGCTCCTGATCGAGTAGTGCGTCGTTCTGGAGGAGTATCGTATTGTTTGTATTGGCGTCGTCCTCGTCGCCCCTCGGTCGATTCTTCTTGGGGGTGTCCACAACAGACTCGTACGCGTTCGACGGCGACTGCGTGTCCATGGCTACTGGCCCTTGGGGGATGTTAGCCTTATGACTCCGAAGCGCAAATGACCGAGCAGCAGACGCCCCCAGCTGCCAAGACATCGTCGTCGTAGTCGGTGGGTTCACATGGCGAGCTTTGCCGCTGTCTAGTTGTAGCACGACCGCATGGGTTGATCGCAACAGGAGTCTAAGATATCACGCAGTCAGTCAAGCCATCGACGACAATAGTCTGGACACCCGAAACAGCAGGCCGAGCCTCTACCAACACAAGTTTTCCATCGATGCTGTCTGTACCCAACGAGTAAGTTCACTTCGCGAACGCAACTAAGCTTAAGAGTCAACCCGCCGTCGTCCGTCACAAGGCAAAACGCATCGGACGTAGCAACAACTTGATCCAAAGTCACTCGAAATGTCGAAGGAGGGCGAGAATGCTGCGGGTGACGGGGGTGAGAAACCCGTGGACGTCGCTATGCTTGAGGACAAACTGGAGGCGAGTTCACCGACTCTGGACATCACGTTGGCTCCTGGTCGTTTGGCCTTCCACGTTGCTGTGCTCTGCCTCTTTGTCGGAGCCTTCACGGGTGTCGCTCTCTGGGGGATCACTCTACCCGAGACCATCTACGACAAGGTCGGATCCTCCACCAACGCCAACAAAAAGACCGACACGTACAACTTCCGCTCGGGCCTCGTCATGGCCTTCATCGAGGTCGTCATGGGCTGGTGGCTCGACAAGATCCAGCCCACGTACATTGTGTTCCTCCACAACCTCCTCTGGTCCTCCAAGGAGACGACAGCGCCCAGCAAAGTGGTCGGTCGCGTCCGGTCCGTCATCCTCTTTGTCGTCCCCATCCTCGTAGTGCTCACTCTGGGCAACAGTATCCGAGGTTTCCAGGCTTCCAACAGCACAGTGGGCTTCAACTCGACTATGATCCTCGACGACTTCCAGAAGTCCCAGTCGTCCATCGAGAAGCTCCAAGCCGACGCCTTAAAGAACGACTCAAACATCCGACGACCCAGTGACACCATTCTAAAGAACGCTGTTCGCCAACAGACGACTCCGTTCAGCTTCATCGCCGACGCAACCTGCACACAGCAAAACTCCTCCGTCATGTACGCGGGCGAGAGCTTAGCGCCCATTAATGTGGACGATCTGGCCTCTATCGCCGCCGTCTATGGATTCTACTCGAACGAGTGGAACACGGAGATCAACTTTATGAACAAAACACCCGACGCCAACTATTCCATCACGTACAGTGAGGCTCAGGGCAATTCCGAGTGGCCTGAGGATTTCGACATTGTCAGCATGATAAATCTCTTCTTCCACGGGACTGTCATGCTGGAGCGAGCGATTGCCAACGCTGAGCGGAGACAACACAATTGCTCCGAGTCTGACAGTCGAACAGACCTCGATGTGCTGCCAAATGAGTCGATGAGTACTGGAGGCTGGACGTACGCTACCGACGGGACGAGGATCTGTCAGGGCCCCGCCACTTCCCTCTTCACTCTAACTGAGGCTGTGAGCAACATCACTTCTGCTTCGATCGATTCTGTCATGAATTTGATCACCACGGGACTCAACAAGTCATTCCCCAGTACCTTCGCTCTAGACGAGACCACCGTATCCATGGAGAAGCTCAGTCTTACGAATCAAATGAGGATCGAGGCCTTAACTATTGATGTGGCTCTCAACACTTCTGTTAACTACGGATGGACAATCGAAGACGTCGCGTGTAATTTCTACGACGTATGCGGGTCCTCGTCAGGAAGCAGCGACCTCGGAACAAACGCGAGTTCTGTTCCTGACTATCTATGGAGTTACTTCAGCACCAGCTTCTGCGGTAACACGTCCTGTGTCTTCTTCGACTTCAGTAACGCATTCAAACTACAAAAAGAGATTGGAGTCATCCCCCTCGTGGATAATTGCTCTGAGATCAGCTACGACGCCAACTACGGAGGGTGGTACCCAGTTAATTGCGAGAAAGTCTCGAATCAGGCAGTCATCTACGGCATTGGATCGTACATTTCTGGTGACACTTTTGCAGTTGGAGGACTTGACGGAGAGTACCAAGTCTATGGGGAAAATCTGGACATGTACCTTGGACCGTACATCGAGAACCCCCGACGGCACATCCAGTTCAGCTTCGCGCTGCTATCGTGGGAGACTCAAGCATTACACGACGAGTTTGATGCGCAGTGCGATGTAAGCGGAGAGGACGGGGGAGACTGCACCGGTATGTGGTACCAACTGCCTCAAACGAAGCGTTACCTGTTCGCTGGCGAGGATGCGCTCCCAATCGACTACATCATGGAAGGAGATTTCCACTCACCGACTCCACTGGTCCAACTCAACTCGCCTTCTTTCGTGATACACGACACCGCGACTCAATTGGAGTATCTGAACCCTGACAATTTCCTCGCCACTCAATGGAATTCCAGTCTGGATGAGACTCTCGGCAGCGATTCGTGTTCGTCTCTGATGGAATCGTATCTGTCCCAACTGGGAGACAACAA
The DNA here is from genome assembly GCA_016864655.1 of Phytophthora cactorum. NCBI lineage: Eukaryota > Oomycota > Peronosporomycetes > Peronosporales > Peronosporaceae > Phytophthora > Phytophthora cactorum. Next base: position 29,222 of record NHQK01000031.1, read on the forward strand.
TTATTTCCTGGAGCGACCACTTGAGGTCATGTACACGTCCGTTTTCTTCTTGTTCATGCAAGACGCTGCCGTGACGGATCTGAGCTCGTCGTCTTCGTCCTCTTCATCGTCAAAAATTGCTTCGTCTTCATCGGATCTGCTCGCGAACGTGCAACTCAAAGGTGATCGACAACTCCGACGGATCGCCATGTCGATCCCCTCGAACTCGTTCTGGATTTCTTTCGTGGGATGTATTGTCCTTGTTGCGATCATGTTTCTCATCCTCACTTTCCCCATTCGACGTCCCGAGTACTTTGAGCCGGGGACGACGACTGCCGAGAAGTTCGTGGCACTCAAGACCAACGCAGACTACCCTGATCTCGTGTATAAGAAGACGCTGGTGCCAACGAAAAGTGTCGGTGTTGACCCACCGATCATGAACGCGTTTAAGGTGGAGAGCATGACTCTTGTGCATCGATCAAGGGACAGAACGCAGCAGATCGAACTATAACGCCATCCCTGCAACTTGTTGTGGTAAAAAGGCTGGCAAATTTGTAGTTTTCTGCGTCGGGGTTTGCATTTTAAAAATTAAATCTAAAATTAAAACTAGAAGTTTTCTTTTGACTTTACATCTACTACCATAATGTTCCGTTATTGCAGTTTATAGACGTCCGCCGACATGCACGCAATGACGTCACACCCACGAGTTCACGAGTGGCAAAAGCTTCTTCTCCGTCCTGACATCGCCAATTGCCTCGCGTTCTCCAAGTTGCGTTGTCTGATCTCCATTATTTCACTTTTGTTACTTGCAACGGATATCCCTCGCTCGGGTCTTGGTGTGAGGCGACTTGACCAGTTCTACGCCGCACGACTCAAACCAGACACCGCCGTCCGCTTTGGGCCATTTGATTACCCTGTGAGGCACATTTGGCGATCAAAAAACGCTGAGTCCAACGACGCAGACTCGTTCCGTGGCCTTGAAGGATCGGACCTGGTCGATTCAGCCAATGTGTGGTCCTACAAATACGACACAACGTCTGTGGGTCTGCGCGGTGCAGTGGAGCTACTCAACGTTACCGGGTACCCGGGTTATCTACTCTACAGAGGTGATGTGGGCAAGAAAAACAATCACAGAGCAACACTGGCGTTGAACACAACATTTTTGATGCTGGACGCATTCATTACGACGGCGCAGACTCGAGTACAACCAGAAAGCAACGTCGGAACCTCGTGGAGGACTTTTCGCTTTGCGACGAAACACATTTGGGTAGATCGCGCTTATCAATACCTGACCCAGTTCATTAAGCGGATTAAACTCTGGAGTCTACACTCCCTACACGTTCTACGCGTTTCTCATCCGACCAATTCTCTTCGAATCTGCATTAAAGACCTGCCACATCCACAACTCCAGCCTCGATTTTGCACATATTCAGGAATTTGGGAGTGCGAAAACCCTTTGAACGCATCGCTTCCTCCTGTCCGGATTTCAGAGCAGATGGACATCCGATTCCGAGATCTCCAGCGACGTTATCCAGACTTAACGCTGGATGTTGCAATTCTGTCAACTCATCGGCCGTCCATGACGTCAGGAACTTTGAGCTTCACGTTCTTTAACTGTGAAGAGCAGGAGATTGTCGTGCTGACAAGGGGAAGACGATGCAGCAAAAACGAAACAAGACATACCACGCTAGAAGATGACGAATGTACAACGGTCTTTGTCGACGACTATCGATACGAGCGCAACATTCTTCAGACGAACGTTGCGGACTGGTATTTCTTCATCGCAGCGATGCGCGCAGCTGCGCAAGGCTACTTTTGGGCACGGTTAATTCTGCTTTATCACACAGCTTTTCTTGCTACTAAGGAGCTCGGAAAAGACAAACAGCACTGGTACACGCGTGTCGTATCGGCAATTTTAGTCGTGTTTAAAATCCCGTTCCAAGTTATCGTTTACAGCAGTTTATTGCCTGTTGTTGGCTACGTTTTGGCGCTCCTTCTGGATGGAAACTTCATGGACATATTCCTCGATTCGTACTGGTCCACTCTAGAAGGAGCCTCAAATTTTGAAATCATGTCCTTCCTCAAGTCTGCAATGACTCAAATGCGAACTGTTTGGCTGATGGCATTGCTCGTGGATTTGATGGTATTTGTGACGAGAAAAAGAATTAATGGCTCCGAAGAGAAAATCCCTGGTATCCGAGGACTAGCTATCAGCTTCACCTCGGCGTTGACAGTAATTGGTCCGTACAGACAAACGACGTTCCGAAATACGGAGCTTGTCAAAGCCATTCGCCTTCCCGATATTGGTCAAAGGATGGATACGGTGCAGTCCACTCCGCAATGGTTCTTCAACGAGTCCACCTACATGTTCGATGGTAGCATGACAATGCTGATTGTCTGCATTGGAGCTGTAGTTATCATTACAAGCGCAGTGAGGTTGGTGAGCTTTTACATGCGTGCAGATCAAGGTCTGGTCTTAATATCCACCGTCAACGTCCCGTATGGAACCGAGTTCCTTTGGCCAACTTCTTCACTAAGTGTTCGGTTCAACGCATTGATCAACTCCACGGTATACCAATACGATCGCTGTCATATGCGACCGAGTATCGCAAAGAATTCTCCTGAGCCCCAATATTTGCCAGCCTCACCAGTGCTTTCGGCATATTTCAGCAATTCGAAAGTCTCTCCATCACCTTATACCAACTTTGCACGGTTATCCGAAACAGCCACCATGGTTTCGCTTCAAAGCAGATTTCGACGATATCTGTGGATTTTTTGCAGTAAAAAGCGCGTCTCGCCAACCGCTAAGAAAGCTCAACCACCAATAGGTGGCCTGTGCTCGCGTACAGTAGAGTCCCAGTCCATCTTGCAGCTCATGAACATCGCCATGATGACGGACCCGTGGAATTTTTTCTGGCTTCGTGTTCTCGGGATCCAGTTATACTTGTACAGGATTCGACCCACTCGATCAATAGCAAATGGCGTCGACGACAGTGGCAGTTTGCTACCGTACGCTGTCGTTTTACCATATCCAGAAGACGAGATGGAAGAACGCACAGGCCTGAGCTCCGATAATTTTCGACTTCTTGATTCTTCAAGTTCCAGGGATCTCCCAATGTCTGTACTACTCCAATGCGGATAGTACCGACTGGATCTGCGGTATCTTCATTTCATTATGGCATCGGTGGCTTTGTGCTCAATCAAAAGCCAGATATTATGGTTTCAGGTTGTGAAGCTAATCGTGGAGCACCCTGTCCGTTTCCAGAGATAATGCAGATGTAGCGCAGCTATGGCTCATCATCTACATGTAGTACTGTAGTTGTCTGGGGTTTCATTAACTTCATGGCAAGAATCCACCGGCGGGCGCCAGCGTGGAGTGACAAGGCTCCAGCTTCAGCAGTAGCAACCTCAGACAACAACCACAGTACTAGAACACTGACACTGGAAAGGACGAAAGCATGGCACGAATTCCTCCCACAGCCGCACATTCCCAAGTGCATCGCGCTCTCCAAGCTGCGTTTGATCTTCACGATGGTATCATTTGCTCTTCTTATCACTGATATCCCACGGACAGGTCTCGGCATTTGGAGCCTACAGGAATACTACCCGATTGCGCTCATGCCAAGTACCGCTGTCCGCTTCGGACCATTCCACTACCCAGTTGTACATATTCAGCGTCTTAATAATGACACTGAGAGTGACAATACATCATCAGCATTCGTAGGCCTCAAAGACTCCCAACCAATTTCCACAGCTCGAGCGTGGCCGTACCAGTTTGACACGCTCTCCGTCGGACTGCGAGGAGCTGTCGAGTTGCTGAACGTGACCGAATTCCCACGTTATTTACGCTACAAGCCACAAGAAGACGAGCCCACGACAAATGGCGAGAGTCTCGTTGACCTGAGTACAGCCTTCACGATGCTCGACGCCCTTATTGCCGCTGCCCACGCGAAATTGCGACCAGAATCGAGCACCAAGTCCAAGACACTGCGATATGCCACGAAACACAACTGGGTCGATCGGATCCACCACTACGTCGTACGCTTCGCGTCAACGAACCCGGCATGGCGTCTACATTCTCTCCACGTGCCTCGTTTCTCGCGCGATACACAGTCGCTTGGAATCTGCTCGAACTCTGCCGTCTTAAGACGATCTTCACTCCGACCGCGCTTCTGCAACCATCCTGGCATTTTGAAGTATTCAAATCCTTTAAATGCGTCTCTGCCTGCCGTCCGGGTTTGGGATCACATAGACCTTCGACATGAAATGCTCCAACAGCGATATCCTAGCTTGGAACTGGAAGTGATCGTGGTATCTTCGCAGAGGCTTTCGTCGACTTCAGGAGTTTTGAGCTCGACCTTCTACAACTACGAGGCAATCGAAATCACGGTCTTAACGCGAGGGAAGCGGTGTATCAACGCTTCAACGTCTGGATTAAACACCACCACGTGCACGACAGTCTTTGTGGACGACTACCGCTACGAACGAGACACGGTACGAACGAATCTAGTCGAATGGTATGGGATTATTTCGCTGCTGCGAGGGGGAGCCCAAGGTTACGTTTGGATTCGTTTGGTGTTGTTGATCTATGGAGCTTACACAGCTGCCGGGCAGTTGGCTGGTGTGAAGGCAAGAACCCATTCACACTTCAAGTCTACGCTGTCTATTGTGTTGAAAATTCCGTTCGAAGTGATTGTGTACTCCAGTTTGTTGCCTGTCAGTGGATATGTCATTGCGCAGCTTTTGGATAGCAGCTTTATGGATATTTTCCTTGATTCGTATTGGGCTGCAGTGGGGGGAACGATCAAGATCAACTTGTTGACATTTCTCAAGTCAACAGCAGTCCAGATGCGCAATGTGTGGATACTGGCGCTACTTGTAACCTTGACAGTGTTCGCAGTAAGAAAGACGCGGGACTACTGGGGGGGAGGTCTTCCAGCCATTCGCGGTCTCGTCATTAGTTTCACATCGACACTGACGGTTTTCGGGCCGTACAAGGAGACCACGCTTCGAGACACCGACATCATTGACCTGTTCCTAATCACCGACGAAGGCCAGAGGATGGATACTATCCAGAGTAATCTGGTGGGGAAATACAATGTATCCACCTACTTCTTCGATGGCAGCGCCGTAATGCTGCTATTCTGCATCGGTGTTGTTTTTGGATTGGCAACGATGGTCAAAGTCTTGGATGCGTCGCGTAATAAAGGCGAAACTCGAGATATCATTTTGAGCTCAACACCAACTATTCCTTGCGGGACACAGAGGCTTTGGCTAGCATCCGTATTGAGTGTGCAGTTTTTCGTACGTATATCTGATAGAGCGCCCAACCGTCAGAAAAAAGTTTTTCTAGTAACAAAGGTGAGTCCATTCCACACTGTTGTACAGCCCAATTTAAAGAGTACCGACCGAAGAAATCTGCTGGGCAAGGCGAGCTACAACTCCGCCGAGTGCCGCTCCGTCGTACAACTCATGAACATCGCTATGATGACTGATCCGTGGAATTTCTTTTGGCTACGAGTGCTTGGAGTCCAGTTGTATCTGTACAAAACTCGATCTGGCCTTGACAACAGCTTCGTATCCTACGCCGTCATCTTACCATTTGCACAAGACGAGGTAGAAGAGCGCACGGGACTGAGCTCCAACGATATCCAACTGCTAGACTCTGCAAGCTCCCGAGATGTACCAATGTCGGTATTGCTGCAATCAGGGTAAAGGAAGATACCGGTACTTTGAAGGGAAGTATGTGCTGCGAAAGTTGGGATCCCGTGCGGAACTCATTCGAAATAATTAAAATTGAATTATAGCTTTTATTTTATGGTTGTCGCTCATTTTCCACACCGACAGCTTGGCCGAGTGGTTAAGGCGATGGACTTGAAATCCATTGGGGTAACCCGCGTGAGTTCAAACCTCACAGCTGTCGAAAACGTTTTGAGATTTGATCGGCAAACTTGGCACCAATATTTCAGTACAAAAACATGTTGAGACCAAGAATTGATGCTGTGGATGAGTTTGAGATAAACAAATACTGGAGTACGTGTATGACGGCCACAATTACTGGCGGTGCACAAGGCTCGTCTTCCTAGTATCTATTGCCTAACTCCTTTTCCCCTACCTGCTCGATCTTCGATGCTCAAAGGTGTTGTCGCTTAGTCTTGGTGCTCACTCTTACACGCTCGACTCGTTAAGTTAGGCCTAGATGCCCACCTACCCCTGCTTCCGGGTACGACGTCTTTGACTGCTGTCCGTGTTGAGCCTTCAGTTCTAGATTCCACGAGTTTGATAACGTCAAATGGCGGCACTACTGAACCTCCATCAATGTCCAAAATTGATCGGCGATATCCGTTACACAGCCATTTAGACTCCTCTAGCTTACTCGATGGTGATATGAATACGATCACGCGGGCCAAACAGAGCCCCCAGACAGCGCAGAAAGGTTTGCTATTCAGTAAACGCCCTAGCACTCACTGTCGAACCCGAGCTAAACAGCATGAGTGGCAAAAGCTCTTGCTCCGTCCTGACATTGGCAACCACCTGGCGCTTTCCAAGTTGCGCTGTACCATCTCAATCATCTCGCTACTATTACTCGTGACGGATATCCCTCGCTCGGGTCTGGGTGTTGAAAATCTTTCGGACTACTATCCAGCACATCTCATGCCTGACACTGCCACTCGCTTCGGGCCCTACGCTTACCCCGTCACGCACATTCGGCGTAGTGCAAACAGTACGGAAACGTTTGAAGGTCTCGATGGAACAAATCCAGTGGAGTCGGCTAGTGTTTGGGCCTATCAGTACGATACAACGTCTTTAGGTCTTCGGGGTGCTGTGGAGTTGCTGAATGTGACAGATTTTCCGAAAGAACTGCTCTATCGCGGAGAATTGGGGATAGCAAACAACCAGAAGGGCGTAATAAGTCTCAGAACTGCGTTCTTCATGCTCGATGCTTTCATTTCAGCAGCACAAGCACAGCTTTTAACGGAACGAGCTACAAGCGATTCGACAGGTTTTCGCTTTGCCACGAGACACGACTGGGTCGATCGTATTCACCAATATTTGACGCGTTTTGTTAAGCCACGACAGTACTGGAGTCTTCACTCCCTACACGTCCCAAGAACATCGCCGAGGGGCCAGTCGCTGGCTTTTTGTTCGACAGCAAGGCAAGCAAACTCGCCATCTCGACCTCGATTCTGCAGTAATCCTGGAAGCTGGAAATGCGAAAATCCGATAAATGCATCGCTTCCTCAGGTGCGGCTTAGGGACCACCTTGATCTACGATTTCAGGATCTCCAGCGTCGATATCCAGCACTCGTACTGGATGTGGCTTTACTAGCAACTCATCGCCCACTTATGACTTCAGGAACCTTGAGTTACACTTTTTTCAACTTTGAAGAGCAGGAAATTGTCGTGTTAACGCGAGGAAGAAACTGCACTCAAGCCAACGAGGGGGTCAAATGCTCGACAGTCTTCGTCGACGACTACCGTTACGAGCGAGGGACGCTGGAGACAAATATCGTCGACTGGTACTTCTTCATCGCGATGATGCGTGGAAGTGCCCAAGGTTACTTTTGGATACGATTGTTTCTGCTTTATCGTACAGCATTCATCGCTGCGAGACAGACAGAAGCTGGACAGTATCATTGGTACTCGCGTGTGGTTTCCACTGGTTTAATTGTACTCAAGATCCCGTTCCAGGTGATCGTGTACAGTAGCCCATTGCCAGTTACATGCTACGTTGTGGGGCTCCTTCTTGACGGCAATTTCATGGATATTTTCCTCGACTCGTACTGGTCCTCACTCGAAGGGGCAACAAACTTTGAGATTGTATCCTTCTTTAACTCAACGATAACGCAGATGCGAACTGTGTGGTTAATTGCGCTGGTGGTCGGTTTGATAGGATTTATGGCGAGAAAACCCAGGAGCGGCTTGGAGACGAAGCTGCCTGGTATTCGCGGATTGGTCATCAGCTTCACGTCAGCGTTAACAGTGTTTGGGCCATACAAACAAACTAGTTTTCGTTTCTCGAAAATTGTAAGCGTGATACGGCTTTCCAATGTTGGGCAGACGATGACTACAGTTCAAGCTGTTCCTCAATGGTATTTCAACGAGTCGACGTATCTGTTCGACGACAGCATGACTATTCTTTTCTTTTGGGCTACTGTGGTTGCAGGGGTCGCGAGTATTGCAAGAGTAGTGGCCAACCTAATGGGAATTGAGCGAGAGTTGGTCTTGGTATCAACACGCAATGCTCCGTGTGGCACGGAGAATCTATGGCCAGCGTCGGCGTTAAGTATTCGATTCGAGACACAGCCAAGTACGCCCCAACCAAGAATTGCACCAGAAACATTGACGGTAGCTTCTAAAAAAATCGGTACTTTTCGCATCGCTCCTTTTCCATCGTGCGGCGCCAATACTCCCCAGCCGAGACAAGTCGCCGAGGTTCCTACACTGGGGCTGTCATCGTGGCTCTCTTCCAGCAAACAGAAATTATTGTCAGCAACTAAGTCCGTGACGCCTCGTCCAAGTGGCTTTCACTCGCGCACAGCAGAATCCCACTCCATCTTACAGCTCATGAATATTGCTATGATGACCGATCCGTTGAATTTCTTCTGGCTTCGTGTGGTAGGTATTCCGCTGTACCTGTACAGGATTGGACCCACTCCGTCCGACAGCAGCAGTTTCCTGCCATACGCAGTTATTTTGCCTTACTCAGAAGATGAAATGGAGGAGAACACGGGACTCAGCTCTGGCGATTTTCAGCTCCTCGATTCGGTGAGTTCCCGGGATGTTCCTATGCTCATCCTGCTACAGTGTGGGTGAGAAGATCAAGACGGTATTGGTTCAAATTGGAATCACAGTTGTATCCCAAAGACGGCGTAGTGATAATACCAACAAGGAAACGCGGACTTACAGCTTCACCGGTGTTCAAAAGTTGCCCAGCCGTGATCCATGCTAAAGGTGGAAATGGGCACAAATCACAAGGACAGTCGCCTGGGTCAGGTGAAGAAACTCGGACCAGAACTTCTACGTAGGGCTGTAGATTCCTTACCGTACTATTGACCGTAACACAGCATGCACCATGCTAGACGTACCCATCACTGCTGCTCATGAGCATCGCCATGCCAACCGATCCACTGAACTTCGTTTGGGTTCGAGTAATTAGGATACGGCTGCAGTTGTACCAAATACATTGCGCCGGTATTGGCAATGATAGCAGCAGCCCATCAAGATCGTACGCGATTGATCAGAAAATGAAATGATAAGTTTATCACTCTCACCTCGAAAAGTGTCGATGGCGAAATATATTGCTTCAATGTGGCAGTACTGAAATGAGACGGTGCACAATTGTTGCCTAAACAACAATAGTCAAATTCGGGCCTGTCCGTTTCTTCACGTACCATAAATTCTGCTGTCCGTAGCTCGCTCGGACGGTGGCCCGTTCCCACCACGCGTCCAATCCATGCCAGCGATACACCCGCCGACACGGGCAGGATATGACAACCAACGCACAGTCTTCCCACAAGACGAGGAGGAGCAGTCAACCTCCGACAGAAGCCACAGCGCCAGAACACTCGCCTGGGAGAGGACGCGCGGGTGGAAAAAACTTCTCCCAGAAGCAGACATCGCCAACTGCATTGCGTTCTCCAAATTGCGATGTATCATCACTCTCGTGTCACTCGTGCTATTCATTACCGACATCCCTCGCACGGGTCTTGGAGTCCGGAATCTTCTCGCTCATTACCCTTTCCCACTCATGCCCAGCACTGCCGTTCGCTTCGGACCGTTCAACTACCCCGTTCTACACATTTGGCGTCGAGACAATGGAAGCGACAGTGGCGCGTTTGCAGGACTCAAGGGTACTCAGCCAATAGCTGCAGCTCGAGTATGGTCGTATCAATACGACACAACCTCGGTGGGACTGCGTGGGGCGGTCGATTTACTCAACGTGAGCGAGTTTCCGTCCGTCTTGCTCTACAAGCCACTACCTGGTCAGTCAGCAACAAATGCAAGTAGTCTGATAGACCTCAGTACAGTCTTCACCATGCTCGACGGCTTCATCACCGCCTCACAGAACTATCTGAGACCAACGATCAATCATCCGACAATGCTGCGGTACGCCACCAAGCACAACTGGATTGACCGTTTGCATCACTACATTGTCCGCTTTGCCACCAAGAATGCCGCCTGGAGATTACACTCGCTACATGCACCCCACATCTCCAAAGACACACTCGCAATATGCTCCAATAGTGGCATCGGACAACGATCTTCGCCGCATCCTCGCTTCTGCAATCATCCAGGAATTTGGAAGTGCAAACACCCGCTCAACGCATCATTACCCGACGTCCGACTATGGGATCACATGGACCTCCGTCTTCAGTCGTTGCAGCAACAATATCCAGACTTAAGGCTCCAAGTGGCAGTGGTTTCCTCGCAGAGACTTTCATCCACATTGGGGGCCATGCGGTCCACTTTCTACAACTACGAGGCGCTGGAAATCATCGTCCTAACCAGAGGCAGACGTTGTGTCGCATCATCAGGGGCAAATGTCGCGACGTGCACGACAGTTTTTGTGGACGACTATCGCTACGAGCGCGATATCGTCCAGACCAATCTCGTGGACTGGTATGGCATCATTTCGGTACTGCGAGGTGGCGCGCAGGCCTACGTGTGGGTCCGAGTATTATTGTTGGGGTATGGAGCGTACACTGCCGCGTCGAGGTCGAACTCCCTGTTGGTGTCCATGGCGTCAATCGTGTTCAAAATCCCCTTCCAAGTCATCGTGTACTCGAGTCTGTTGCCTGTTAGTGCCTACGTGGGGGCACTTGTTCTGGATAGCAGCTTCACGGATATTTTCTTGGACTCGTACTGGGCTTCAGTAGGGGGAGCTGTCAACTTCCAGTGGTTCCCATTTATCCAGACAACGTCGGTTCAAATGCGTTGCGTCTGGTTGCTGGCTCTGTTCGCGAGTGTTGTGTTGTTTGCCATGAGGAGATCACGATATTACGACGACGGGATCCCTGGTATTCGTGGTCTTTTGATCGGTTTCACGTCTTCTCTTACAGTGTTTGGGCCGTATAAGAGCATCTACTATCGTGATATGGACATCACAAGCATCTTTCGCGTCCCCGATGAAGGACCGACGATGGACGTTGTACATTCGTCGAATCCTGGAGATTACTTCAACTCATCGTCGTACTTTTTTGGTGGAAGCTCGAAGACGATGCGCTTGTGCATTGTAGCCGTGGGTGCAATTGCAGTGGCTGTCAAAGTTTTGGGATTTGTATCACCTAGAACTTCCTGGATCTATCACGCTACTCGTGGGATGATTTTCAGATTTTCACAAATTCCTCCTTGCGGGATCGAAAGGCTTTGGATGACCACGTCGCCAATTATCCACTTTCGAGCTCCGATTCGTCCACAGATATCCCTGAACAAGTCTGTATCGAAGGCACCACCTTCCACTTCGTCGCAGTGCCATTCTACAAGTTCCAGCACGTCAAGAGTGGCTCCGTCTCCCCCCCCGAACGTTAGAGGGCTATCAGAAACGAAGTTCACGATAAACTCGTCGTCTCACCGGCCTAGATGGTATCCATGGATTTTCTGCTGTGAACAGAATACCCCAGCAACAAGCGAGAGAATTCAACCACCAGCTGGGGGATTGACCATGCGCACCGTAGAGTCTCACTCCATCCTGCAGCTCATGAACATCGCAATGATGACGGATCCGTGGAATTTCTTATGGCTTCGAGCTATCGGCGTCCAGCTTTACTTGTACAGAATTCGGCCTGCTACTTGTTCCGACAATGGTAGCAGTCTCTTGCCATACGCCGTTATTTTGCCGTATGCACAAGACGAGATCGAAGAACGTACCGGTTTGAGCTTGGACGACTACGAACTTCTGGACTCTGCGAGCTCACGAGACGTTCCCATGTCGATATTGCTTCAATGCGGATAAAACGACATCAGAGACGAGTACTGTGCTTGTCAATACGACAGGAGCTATCCCTGGATCCTGCATCCGTTACCTTCTTCATCCAAATGTGGGGCACAGAACCGCAAATGCGTCCCAGAAAACCGAGCGGCACTGTCACAATGACAGTGATACATCCACTGTCACCCGTTAGAAATGGACGCTGGCAGACTAGCGAAGCCGACCATCGCTTCAATCGGTATCAGAGCCACAGCGCTAGAACGCTCACGTGGGAAAGAACGCGTAAATGGCACAAACTCCTCCCCCAACCAGACATCCACAGCTCTGTCGTCCTCTCCAAGCTGCGATGTATCATCACACTCGTATCACTTGTGCTACTCATGACAGACATCCCGCGAACAGGTCTGGGCGTACGAAACCTGCAAGAATACTACCCGATTCCGCTAATGCCCAGTACTGCAGTTCGCTTCGGGCCATTCAGCTATCCCGTCGTACATATCTGGCGTCGAGGCAACGAAAGCGGTAGCGATGGCGATGGAACACGTGATAGCTCAGCACAATTCCAACGAGGCAAGGAAGCTGCTCGAGTATGGTCCTATCAATACGATACGACCTCTGTAGGTCTGCGAGGTGCTGTGGCATTGCTCAATGTGTCCAAATTCCCAGCCTTCTTACTCTACAAACCTCAACAGAATCAACCGGCCACGAACGCAGACAGTTTCCTCCCATTGAATGCCACTTTTACTATGCTCGACGCCTTTATCGCTGCTGCAGTTTCACAACTGAGTCGAGAAGATAATACGACGTCCGCCACGTTACGATACGCCACCAAGCACAACTGGGTGGATCGAATCCACCACTACGTAGTCAGTTTTGCATCCAAGAACGAAGCATGGAGACTGCACTCGCTACATGCACCCCACATCTCCAAAGACACACTCGCAATATGCTCCAATAGTGGCATCGGACAACGATCTTCGCCGCATCCTCGCTTCTGCAATCATCCAGGAATTTGGAAGTGCAAACACCCGCTCAACGCATCATTACCCGACGTCCGACTATGGGATCACATGGACCTCCGTCTTCAGTCGTTGCAGCAACAATATCCAGACTTAAGGCTCCAAGTGGCAGTGGTTTCCTCGCAGAGACTTTCATCCACATTGGGGGCCATGCGGTCCACTTTCTACAACTACGAGGCGCTGGAAATCATCGTCCTAACCAGAGGCAGACGTTGTGTCGCATCATCAGGGGCAAATGTCGCGACGTGCACGACAGTTTTTGTGGACGACTATCGCTACGAGCGCGATATCGTCCAGACCAACCTCATCGACTGGTACGGCATCATTTCCATGCTCCGAGGTGGCGCGCAGACCTACGTGTGGGTCCGTCTGGCTCTGTTGACGTATGGCGCGTACATCGCTGCTGGAAGGCGTGTTGAAGGGAAATCGACGTCGGATTCACGCTGGGTCTCGACTGCTAAGATCGTGCTGAAGATTCCGTTCCAAGTCATCGTGTACTCGAGCTTGTTGCCGGTCAGTTTGTACGTCGCTGCGCTGGTGCTAGACAGCAGCTTTATGGACATCTTTCTCGACTCGTACTGGGCTTCCGTGGCGGGTTCTGTGAATTTTGAACTCGTGCCATTTCTTAACACGACCGCTGTTCAAATGCGCAACGTTTGGCTATTGGCCCTTCTTGGCTTCTTGGTAGTATTCGTCACTAGAAAGACACGGAGTCATTGGCACGACGGAGTTCCTGGCATTCGAGGTCTTCTCATAAGTTTCACGTCCACTCTGACCATCTGTGGTCCCTACAAGAAAGCCACGTTACGAGACACGAACATCACCAGCGTCTTTCCCATTGCAGACGAAGGATCAATCATGGACATCATCCACTGCAGTCCGAGCGGGTATATGAACTCGTCGTCGTACATCTTCGATGACAGCGCGACGATGCTGCTCTTCTGTATCGGCGCTGTGGTGACATTGGCGATGATCATCAAGGCCTTCGGATCTTTAACACCACGAAGCAGCTGGATACACCGTGAAACTGAAGGAGTCGTCCTGAGCTCCACGCCCATTGTTCCCACTGGAGCGAGGTCTCTTTGGCCCACTTCTGTATTGACCATTCGATTCCATGCTGCGACGAGGTCTCAAATGCCTCGACAAGGAGCAAGCAGACCCCAAGTGGCTGCGTCACTAACGATCGATATGCTTCCCAGTCCATCGCGACAGGTGTGGCGATTCAGTCTTGCAGCCAATGGGAACTTGCGACGTGGGGTGCATTGCTACTCCACAGAGTATCGCTCCATTATCCAGCTCATGAACATTGCCATGATGACTGATCCGTGGAGTTTGTTGTGGCTCCGCGTGCTTGGCATCCAGCTGTATCTCTACAAAATCCACAACGACGTTAGTAGCACTAGATCAACGTCGTACGCAGTCATTTTACCATTCCGAGAAGACGAGATGGAGGAGTACACAGGCATGAGCTCTGGGGACTATCAACTGCTCGACTCGGCGAACTCCAGAGACGTCCCGATGTCGGTACTGCTACAATGCGGATAAAAGAACAGTTAGTTCATCTGTAAGCCTCTTTCACGTCACCTTACTTTTCTCCCTTGTTTTACGCTGTTGGAACTCGGATTTCCAAGGGAAACACCCCCATATATTTTGATTGCACAGTCTATCCATGCATCAGCAACTAGTGTTCTTCAGTGTTACGACTGAGACGGCCCAGTCCGTTCAACGCAGCGACGCGGTAAGCTTCGGCCAGAGTAGGATAGTTAAACACAGCGTCCCGGAAGTACGTCAGAGAGCAGCCCATGGCCATCGCCACCTGGCCGATGTGAATAATCTCCGTGGCTCCCTCTCCGATGGCGTGTACACCAAACACTTTGAGTGTGTCAGGATCGAACAGAATCTTCAAAGTGCCGCCAGCCATCGCCCCCATCATCTGGCCCTTTGCCAGCTCCGAATACTTTGCGATTCCAATCTCATAGTTGACGCAATCCTTCGTGAGCTGCTGCTCCGTTTGACCCACCATCGAGATCTCTGGGATTGTGTAGATGCCGTACGGGTAGTTGCCGTTCTCCAATTGACTCGTGGCGGCAAGCTCCTCGTTCGGATTCCACATGTGGCACGACGCCAGACGACCTTGTTCCATACTCGTGGATGCGAGTGCAGGGGCGCCGATGCAGTCGCCAGCAGCGTAACTAGAAGAAGAGCCAAACCAGCAACAGAATGAGTAAGAAGAGTATAGAGAATAAAGGGGTACTTAAGCACTCCACCACTTACATGTGAGGCTGATCAGTCTGGTAGTTCTTGTTGATGTTGATGAGGCCGCGATGGTTACGTGAGAGCCCCACCGCTTCCAGGTTCAGTCCGTCCGTGGCTGCCTGGCGACCCACCGTGTACAACAGCGCGTCGGCACTGAGCACCTTGCCGCTGTTGAAGAACACCTTGACCCGCTTGTCTGTCGTCTGATTAAAGATAAAAACGTTAGAAACCGGTCTCAATCCACGCACTGCAGCATCCTTCCTCACTTACCTCGACTTTCTTGACGGTCTCGCCGAGCAGGAAACGCGCTCCGTTGCTCTGCATCTCGTACGTGAGGTTGCTGATGATCTCGCGGTCGCAGAAGGACAGAATCTGCGTACAACAGGCCAGTCAGTAGATGGTTCTCTCTCTCTCTCTCTCTCTCTCTCTCTCTCTCTCTCTCTCTCTCTCTCTCTCTCTCTCTCTCTACAGTACTTGACAAACACTCACGTCTGGTCGTCCATCCACCACTGTGACCGTGTGGCCAGGCACAACGTTCACCATGGACGCGTACTCCATGCCGATGACGCCGGCGCCCAAGACGATGAGCGAGCGAGGCAGTTGGTGCATGTCGCGACTGAGGATCTGGTCGCTGTCGATGACGACCTTACCGTCGATGGGTATGAGCGGGTTGTGGGCGGGTCTCGTGCCGCACGCGATGAGGAATTTGTCGGCCTTGATGCGTGAGAGCGAGTCCAGAGTGCTGCTGCCAGCTGTGGTTGAGCCATTCTTCTTCTTCTTCTGGTCGTCGTCGTCTCGGATGATGGAGATCTCGTGCTCGTTTTCGAAGCGCGCAAAGCCCGGGACAACGTCCACTCTTGCGGCCTTGAGCTGGGCTCGCACCACGTCCTCTTCGGAGCTCACGACGCGCTGCACACGGTACAGAATGTCCTCGATCGTCACGGTCTTCATACTGTACGATTTGCCATAGAAACCGTGGTGACGATAGCCTGACAGATGCAACACAGCCTCGCGGAACGTCTTGGACGGGATCGTGCCCGTGTGGACGCACACGCCGCCCAGTCGCGTCTTCTTGTCCACGATGGCCACGCGTTTGCCCTGCTTGGCAGACTCGAGCGCGCACTGCGTGGCGGACGGACCGCTGCCGATCACCACCAGATCGTAGGCCGCCACCTGCGGCTTGATCGTCGAGAACAGACGTCCGCGCAGCAGCGGCGTCGAGCGAGTTGCCGCGGTCCATAGCCCCACCATTGTCCTGAGTCAGCAGTCGGGGAAGTGTGAGCCCCATGTTGGTTCAATGCACCTGATTGGCTAAAACAAAGAGGAACACGTTAAGTTGCGTGTGGTGTGGACTACATGATACCTGCTCAAAATAATTCTGCAGAAACGAATAAAACTTGAAACCGGCATAATTGAATTAGGGAGGTAAGCATCAGCGAGGTCGCACATCATGTGGTTCACACCACGCGCAATATGCTTTTTCAGCCAATCACAAGTGAGGTCGCAAATGGAGTTTGGTAAGCTTACAGTACCCGCTACGCCGAGGACAAGATGGCCCGTAACGAAGAGAAGGCGCAGTCGCTGCTGAACCGATGGACGTCCATGAAGCAGGACTTCGCGGACACCTTCAAGAAGTGAGTGGAGCTGGCTAAACGTGCGTCTGCCATGTACTTATCTCTGATGTTACTGCTGTTTGCTGCAGTCGAAGACCGTACCTGGCTTCGAAGTGCGACAACCTGAAGGACGCTGAGCGCTGGCGACGGCAGATCATCCGCGAGATCTCCAAGAAGGTGGCGGACATCCAGAATGGTGCGTCGAAGTTTCTTGTAGCTGTTACGATAGGCCTGGGCTGACCTGGTGTTGATTTTTGTTGTTGCTGCAAGCCGGCTCGAGCGAGCACGTGATCCGAGACCTGAACGATGAGATCAACAAGCGCATCCGCGAGAAGCGCCATTGGGAGCGGAGGATCGTGCAACTGGGTGGAACGGACTACAGCAAGTCGCAGCCACAGGCCTACGATGCAGATGGTACTCCGGTGAGTTCGGTCGGAGGCTATAAGTACTTTGGCGCCGCGAAAAACCTCCCTGGTGTGCGCGAACTCTTCCAGACGGAGGAGATCGAGCCTCGTAAGCGCACTCGACAAGATATGTACAAGCACATCGAACCAGACTACTACGGGTTCCGCGACGACGAGGACGAGCAGCAACTTAAGAACGAGGAGGAAGCAGAGAATAGGCTACGACAGCGCGCCATGGCTGGCTGGGACGCCGCCGAGGCCAAGCGCAAGGCTCAGATCGCAGAGCTGGTACGTAGCACTGCTATAGATATTGCTGCGGACTGCCTGCTAACACCGTTTACTTACCTACCCTTGCATACAGCAACAAGGGATACCTACAGCCTGAAGAGACAGATGAGGCCGGAGTAAAGCGGGTTGACCTGCAAGCTGGAGGGTAATCTGTGTAGTCGGACAGCTATTGATGCAGGTTGTTCGGGTCGGTGTCCGGATTGGAAACATCAGCGAGCCGGACGTTAGACGAACTCATAATAAACGACAGCGCTGCCTCCGCGGGGAAGTTCGTTGATTTTTTTCTGAGTTTTTTTTTTTATTCATGAGTGTTGACTCGCGGAAGACGAGGAGAGCACGAGCGCGTCTGCTTTGGTCGGCCTGTCGTCCAAACTGGTCGGCTGCCTCCCCTGTCGTCAGCCGCTCACTCCACCCCGCCGCGGCCAATAATTACAGGAGGAGGAGGGCCGAGCCCTCGCACACTACGCACGGCTCGACTGGCTGATCTGTACTTAGTCCTTGAAGTGGCGGATGGGGTTGGCCTTCTGGGCCTTGCCGTACTCCACAGACGCAGCCTGCCACTCAGCCGACGTGGTCTTGGGCTCGCCGGCCACAGCACCGCCGAGGTCCGGGCCTGCCAGCAGCAAATGGAGCAATTAGTCCTGCAAGATTGACACAATAGGCTGCAGCTTCTGCAGACGCACCAGTGTAGCGGAAGAAGGCGAAGGTGCCGTATGCCGCACCAATCAAGGTCGGGATGGTGATGGCCATGGTGGTGCCCCTCGAGAACTTCTGCGAGATCGCGTAGAACATGCTGCTGACGATCGGTCTACGGATAGAGGTGGCTTTTGGAGACTGCGGCGGGCATGAACCACCAGCAGCCCCCCTCGTTTCTGGGGCCACGGTCAAAGTTGCAAAGACTCGCGGCAGCCAGTAAATGCCGTCGTGAGCTTTTTGATTTTGAACAGGTTTAAAATATGGTACAACTTACTAACCACAAGATGCGGAGCCGCGCACAAGCTTGCCGCAAATTATCTCAAAAGGGCGGTGGTGCGTTTTCCAAAAGGGGGTGTGTACACCGACAGAATAGGGGGAGGCTCATTTTTTGATGTTGTCTTCAACTCACATGTCTGTTGAAAACCAAAGTATGTATCATTCACTTTTATCCGAGCCTCGAGGCCCTCTTCTCCGTGTAGTAAATATCTCCAACTAACGACCGTGTGTGGTTTTGCTGCTGCCGCGGTCTGTTCGCATTAGTTCAGTTCCTGGATGACCGGGCGCGGCTTGTTGCTCGGCTTCCCGAGCCGCATCTGAAACGACGATTCCTCCAGCTGCTGCTGTTGCGAGCCTGAACTAGAATCAACTACTTTTGCGGTGGCCGCCGCCTTGATCTGTGCCTCTGGATCCATTGCTGCGTCCGCGTCTACGGCGTCGCTAGCGTCCTCGTCCATCGTACCCAGCGCAAAATTCTGTAACAGCGATATTACGTGCCAGCACAACAAACTTTTAGTGCCATCAAACTTCACACGGCACCGACTCCGCGTCACCATCGCCATTCACCGCTGCAACGCACCATTTCAATAATGGGAGCCTTGCCGTCCTTCTGCTGTTTATTCTCCTCCTCGCCGCCCGTCATAGTATCGTCGCTGGCGCCGTCACTCTGCTCCTCGGCTTCTTCCACCTCGATGTTGTGCTTGGCACCTTCACCCGCTGCTACGGCGTCGCTCAACTTCTTGTTCTCCTCAGCCATCACGGGCAAGAACGCTTCCAGCCTGGAAAATACTGTCGAACCAGCAGCATCAATGCAACCGACCGCATCAAATACGTTAGTCTAGCTGTCACAGAGTCGTAGTCCAATAATGTCAACGCACGCGCGCTCTTGGGCAGATTCGGAAACGACGGCGGCTTTTGCTGATCCTGCATTGCGCTGTACTCTGTAGTTGTCTGCTATATAATCAGCACGCAACACCAACCGTCAGCATCTCTAGCCAATTATCCATATGCGCCGTTGCAGTCCTCACCTTGCCGCTCGGACAAGTCACTTGTTTGAAGTGCTGCCGTCCACGAAGTCCGTATTTGCGTTTTACATAATGTGTACACGAGGTAGTGTGGTGCACATTACCACGGACCGAAGTTGAAGCGACGGATGGCTACATTGACATGAGCATTGTCGGGCGGCGCATCGTGCGCCCCAAGCAGCGGCGCCCCGTATCCAGTCATCTACACTGGCTGCGCAGCACCGCCAAGGTTAGGATTGACGTAGTGGCGCAGCAGGTTCTGGACCACGACGACGGTATCTTCGGAGCAGTGCGAGCCAACGACGCCGATGCTGCGCTCCGTCTCATCGCCGCGGACGAGAACTGTCTGACGCTGCGGGACTCAGTGGGGGCAGCTCCTGTGCACATCGCCTTCCTCTTTGGTCACTACGAGTTGGGCAAGCGCATTGTGCTGAGATGCAGAGCGTTCGCCTCCCTTACGTACACCTCCAACAATCTGTACGAACCTTCACCATACGAAGGCGAAAACATTCTGCATATCGCTATCATCCACCGCCAGACGGAGCTCGTGCTGTGGCTCGTACGGGAGGCGCCGCAGCTGGTGCGTGCTGAGACCGCCGGCAAGTTCTTCGGTCCCACGAAGGCCTGCTACTTTGGAGGCACCCCTCTGCTCTTCGCCCTCTCTTCCAACCAGATCGACATGGCGCTGCATATTCTGGAAGCTGCGGAGCGACTGCAAGACGGGCCTTTCAAGGAGGACGAGGGAGAAGATCTGGCGTCCATTTTCACGTGTGATCGGTTCGGTAACAACGTGCTCCACCTCGCAGTCATCCGCGACTTGCCCGACGTCTACGATGTCGCGCTGCGGTACGTCATGAGGCTCTTGTCTCCCACGGAGAAGCAACTTACTCCGATCAAGGTTGGACCAGCTATGTATGAGGAGAAACCAGGTGATGAGGCGCATGAGGTGGAGAACTTGGTCGTTGTGCAACGCCCAGGAAGGTCGTCAGCACCGACGGAAGAGTCTTTTGCTCCGTCTATTGACTATCGGCAGGGCGAAATCAACCTTGTGGAGTTTCTCCAAGGCACCAGCGACTCCGGATATGAAAAAATGTTTCGCTTCCTGATGCAGCGTAATTCCGACGAGCTGACGCCGCTATCTCTCGCTGCAGCAATCGGACAGCAGCGAATGTTTCAGCACCTATTTAACCACTCGTCTTCGGTCGCGTGGCGCTTTGGCCCCATCACAGCAATCCACGTGCCGTTGTTTGATCTAGAGCAGCCAGAACTACGGCTGGCTCCAGATTTTGGACATTTTCAACACATTCACGACTTCATCGCGTCCCTGCCGTACCCGTTAGCGCCAAAGGGAAGAAAAGGTTATCGGACTGCCATCCAGTGTCTCTGCTCAACTGAGAAAATCTCCAATACGCTGCAGAATCACCACAAAGTCCTGCGAGAAGTGGTGGCAAAGCGCCTCGAAATGCTAAAGATGGTGGAAATTGAGCAGCTTTTACACAAGAAGTGGAAATACGTGGGAAGGCAGCGCTTCCTCTGGCGTCTGGCAATTTACTGTGTCTTCCTCGTACTGCTAAATGCGACTACACTCGCTCCTTACAGCAAATACACGGACGGCTCCCGAGGGGAGGTAGCAGGATTGGGCTTTGCAGAAGTGGGGGCGCTAGTACTAGCAGCTCTGAAGTTTCTGAACGAGAGCAACCAGATGCTGCTCAACTCTCAGGGCTACATCACGGAAGGCGGCGCTGGTCGTCTGGACAATATCTGCACGACTGTAACGAGCATTTCGCTCTTTGCATCCTCAGCCGCGCGACTTGCACATCAACAAGAAGTGGGAGACGCTCTCGGGGCCGTTGCACTCATCTTCTCTTGGTTTTACATGTTTTTCTTCTTGCTGGGCTTTCGCACCACTGGGCCCTTTGTGATCATGATTTTAAGAATGATCGCACACGATATCGTGCGATTCTTCTTGGTTTACAGCGCAGTTTTGGTTGGATTCTCGCAGGCCATCTACGTCGTGCATGATGGTCGAGTTGGGCCGCACGCGCTCTTTGTGAGGATGCGTACGCTGCTTGTCATGGGCTTCACGGGTGAGGTCAATTATGACGACAACTACGGCTCCGGAGGACGGATGAATCCTTTCACCCAGGTGTTAGTGCTGTGCTACGTTGTCCTCGTCATGATCATCCTCGTCAACTTGCTTATCGCCATGTACGGCAGGCTATAGAGAATTGCTGTATTTCCCCTCGTATACAATTAACCTTCCATTGTCTGCTCGAATAGGATGGGTAACACGTACAGCGAGGTGCTGGAGGAGTCCGAGCAGCGGTGGATCGCAGAGCGAGCAAACATTATGGCTTCGATCGACAATCAATGTCCGGCTGAGTGGAATCAGCAGGCGAGGAAGTCGTTTGCTATCCCTCTACAAAATCGCAACGGCGAAGAGAAGCTGTATCTCGAGATGGAAGTGAAGAAGATCGACGAGTGGATGCACGACGATAGATAACTCTAGGAAGTAGACATATTGTCAGCTTTCACGCTGCTGGAGGAGATAATGGCTGCCGCTCAGTTATGTCAGCAGACTCGATGCTCATATCGCCATTCTGTACTGGATGTTCCGCTGGAATTTCTGTTGGTCTCGAATGTTCAAAATTGGTTTGTGCTTCGACCTGATGGTTACCTGAGAATTCTCGAACTGTATCTGACGGAGTGGAAGACGCGGCGTCATACTGTTCCACACTGCTACTCGCGTCCTTGAGCTTAGTATGAAGCAACTGGTCCAAAACTTTCTGCTGTGACGCCAACCGCTTGTGCAGCAGTCGATTGCGCTCCTCTAGGTCTTTTTGAAGTGTTATCGATGGCATCTCTCGGTTCGGAATGGGTATTTCGTCTGTTTGGGTTTCAATCGTCTTTGTGTCTTCAAAAATCGTACTTGGAACACGCTGCTGCCGTCGTACAGCTCGAAACTCAGTTTGATGCTCTCCTAGTCGTCCTAGGACAGCAGCCTTGAATCTGTAAATGGACTCGGATGAACAGTGCTCGTTGCCGTTTTGTCTTGGCCCCGAGTCAACTTCTTTATTCACAGTGGAGTTTGGTCGACTGACAGACCTGCTGTCATCCTGATCTCTGGAAACGTGAAGCTGCTCAAATAGTTGCTGCATCAACAAGAAATGTCAGAACTTCTTATCATAACAAACACTGCCGATCTCACCTGCATACGTGCGATACTGGCCTTCGTCTTTGCGTCTACGGAAGGGTTTCCCTCTTTATTCAGCGCTATGCCTTCTTCCTCCCTTGCAAATCGCACGCTGTTCCTCCTCATCGCGACTTTTACCGGCGCCGGCGTCTCCGTCTGCGTAGATCGCGTCATCTTAGTGATCGAGGGCGGAACAACTGCAGCTGCAGCTGCTGCTCTCAATCGCTTCACCTCCGTTTTCAGCTGCTCGTTCTCGTCCTCTTGGTGCTTGATGATCTTCAGTAGAGCCTGCACACTGCGGTCATACTCGGCCATCCACTCGGCCTCCTTCTGTCGAAGCTGCTGCGCCACCGCCGTTTCTGCTTGGTGCAGCTCTTCGACCTGCCTCTCCGCCTGTTGCCGATCCATATCGCATCTCTTCAGCTGCGCACGGAGTCGCTGGTTCTCGTCTACGAGCGAAGCAACGTCACGCCGTCGAGTCTGCATGCGAGCCTCAAGTGCACACGAAACGACGCGAGCTAGTGTATGTATCCATCTTGCCAATGTGTAGCCATCTCGTCAGACTTCACTTCAGAAACGAGTTGCAACATAACCTCGACAGATGTTGCATTAGTAGCATAATCCGACCAATCGCACGTTTATGCGACTACCGCAACTCGTGTGAATGTTGCGCTTTAGGTGGGCGGCTCACAACGGCCGAGCTGTACAGTGCGTCATTAACGCCAGGCAGGACATGAAGTTTTTACTGCAGCGCGGCGCGTCCGTCGTCGCCCATGCGCGCCACATGAGCAGTCTGCGTGAACAGGCCGTACGCGTCATGGCCAACAAAATCCGCGCGGACCTCGAGACGAACCCCCACCTGTGGCTCAGTGCTTCGGCCGTGGTGCGTCTGTCTGCAGTACTCTGGGGCTCTGCTGTTGTCTCTAACTGCTGCACTTCAATCGCTTACGTTAGGACGAACCCACAGTCTCCATCCTAGATCCGGCACCTGGCTACGCACTCGCAGGTGGAGGTTCAGAGCTGCATCATAACCTCAGCCTCGACTTTGACCAGTGAGACTCTGCAATACCGTCGCCAAATGGCAGATGCAGTGAACTGATCACTACGTTGTTTTACTATTTGCAGGCCCATGAGCAACGTGGACGTGCCGCTGGCCTATCTACCCACAGACCCGAGCAATTTGGCTGACCCGTTCACCCTCGTGGAGCAGGACATAGTGAGCGTCAATGACAGCATCAAGCGCATTCTCGGATCGGACCACCCCGTGCTGGCCGCAGTGGCGCGCTATTTCTTCGAGCACGACGGTGGTAAGAAGGTCCGCCCCACTATGGTGCTACTCGTGTCGCGAGCTGCCGAGGCTCATCGTCGCGCCACGGACACTCCACTGCCAGAGACGCAGTCTGAGGAGTACACGCACGCCGCCCAGCAGCGACTGGCCGAGATCACGTGCGTTGTCTGCGTGAATACTTAAACCATGTTGATATTGACTCTGTGACTCTTGTTTGACTGTCCCTGTCGCTGCAGTGAGATGATCCACACGGCCAGTTTGATGCACGACGACGTGATCGACGAGGCCGACACGCGCCGTGGTCGTCCGTCCGTGAACAAAGTGTTCGGCGGCAAGATGGCAGTTCTGGCCGGTGACTTCCTGCTGGCTCGCTCGTCCGTGTCTCTAGCTCGTCTGCGCAACTTGGAGGCTGTGGAGCTCATGTCCACGTCGATCGAGCACCTGGTCAAGGGCGAAGTGATGCAGATGAAGAACGCCGACGCCCGAGACGACATTTCGCCCTTCGAGTACTACTTACGCAAGAATTACTACAAGACGGGGTCGCTCATGTCCAACAGTTGCAAGGCGGCTCTGGTACTGGGCAAACATGACCAGCACATCTGCGACTTGGGCTTCGCGTTCGGCCGCCACATCGGCCTTGCCTTCCAGGTAATACAAACGGACGTTGAAGCTATAGTTGAAGTGTTGTCGGTTTCGATGGTCGACACCCAGGAACTAACGCTGTTACTATTTATTTATTCAGTTGATTGACGACGTGCTGGACTATGAGGGCGTTAATACGGGTAAACCGTTACTGGCCGACCTTAAATCGGGGCTGTCAACGGCTCCGCTGCTGCTCGCACAGGAGGAATTCCCCGTTCTACGTGAACTGTCCAAGCGGAAATTCGCTCAGGAGGGCGATATTGAAATGGTTCGTGGAAATTTGTGAGCGTCGGTGGACAATATGTGTTTGTTTTAACGTTTTTATTGTCACGCGCTGCAGGCTAGTGAGCTGGTGGAGAAGAGCTCAGGAATCGCACGGTCCAAGGCGCTGGCTATTGGCCAGGCAGAACTGGCAGCCCAAGTGGCTATGCAGTTCGCTCCTTCACCCGAGCGAGATGCCATGGTGCGACTGGCACAGAAAGTCGTGTACCGATCCAAATAGATCTTTCTTCAGTGAGGATGCCCGTCCAAAGTGACGAGACTCAGCTTGAAAATGATTAAAACTTGTCCCACTAACTGAGACGGAGCTGCGTGGCTCTTGACGGCCTCCGTGTCACCAGCACAGCTCGCCTTGTTCTACCGTTCTCCAACGTTTTTTTTTAAGCTAACTACTTGTTTGCACATGTGCCAGTTAGGATGCAGCCAAGAAAGCCCCTCGTCGCAGAAGAAAAGCAACGTCCGTCCCGTGAAGCATTCGATCATTCTCTACTACCGCCCAAGAAGCAAGCAAGCATGGGAATTCAACTGCGAAAGCTGATGCGCTCCCGCGTGATCGTGGTCTTTGGCGCTACCAGTCGCATCGGCCGCTCAGCGCTGGAAGTGCTGGCGGCACAGGAGCAAGTGTCTGTGGCTCTTGTGGCCGCAGTTGAGAGCACCAAGGACCCACGAGTTCAGCGATTGAAGCACGCGACCAACTGCTTCCTCGCGCAGTGTAATTTCGCCCAAGGCGGAGAGGATTCACTTCGTCGCGCTGTACGCAATGCAGACGCTGTGCTGGTCGTTCCTGCGCTGTCCGAGAGTGGAGTGCGCTTCTCGAGGCGAGTCGTCGACGCTGCGGCGGCTGAGCAGGTCTCCCGGCTTGTTGTGATCAGCAGTATCCTGGCTGCACCGGAGTTATTGGCCCGCTGTCGTCAAGAACACGTGAAGGAGCGACCAGCGACGGAGGCGGTCGGCTCGTCGCCTACTGATGTCGCGGCTTTGGAAGGCTACGAGGCGGTGGAAGTTCACGCTCGAAATCAGCTCCCTGAACCAGGCCGTTGTGTGTCTCTGCGGATCCCTCTTCTCATGGAGACGCTGCTCTATTGTCGAGACGAGCTGCTGTTCGCCAACCGGTTCATCGGGTGCTTCGACTCGGATACGCACGTGCCGTGTATCTCCGTCCGTGATGTAGGATACGCGGCTGCTGAAGTATTGGCGAACCCCAAGCGGAAGTACGAGTCGGTGTATCGATTGACTGGAGGAATGAATGCTGGCTGCAGCCCCAATGAGTTGGCTCGTTATCTGACGGAGTTTCTGGGACGAGAGATCAAGTACCGCAAGCTTAGCGACGCTGCCTTCCTGCGTGTTATGAAGGAGAAACACACGCCCGAACAAGTGGCTCAAGGCACTGTCGGTCTCCGGATCTTCCTGGAAGTGTCTTCGGACAGTGAGGCTCGCAGTCTGCCAGCTCAAAGTGATAAAGGCGAACCCCGTACACTGCATCTACCCGAAGCTTTCCACAGCACGAGCGACTTTCGACTGCTGACGAAGCGGGACCGAATGAATCCCCGTCAATGGCTGCAACGTTGCGCGTCTGCGATTTTCGCTCGGACGCCCCAGAACCAAGTCCAGTTGTTCGTCGTGGGCTCGGGTGAGGCTCTGTTCCTCGAGGTGAGCAAGTTCGTGGCGAGTCAGATCACTGCACCGTCGGCGCTTCCGCCGCGTGAAGTTGGCGAGAGCGCCATCCCGACTGTTCTTCCTGGTCGACACAGCGGGAACGGGAGTCTCCAGCAGGCGAAAGTGACGCTGTGTACGGTCAAGGCAGCCCCTGGGGGAGGCTCAGGACGTAGCAGGTCTTCTGGAGTTCCCCTGCCGCCAACCGTGTACCAGCTCGAAGGCGCTCCGCCATATCCGATGGCAGACTTGCTGAAGCAGCTTTCGTCCCTGGATGTTGTGCTGCTGATCCCTCCACTCCGACTTGGAGGCAGAGCTTGTCTGGACGTGGTGCGTGCCGTGGTGCATTCTGCTGTGCGTGCGAATGCCTGGGGTGTGGTGCTCGTCAGCTCGATCTTCGTCGGCTCGCCTACTTCCCAGCACAGCGCCATTCTGGAACAGCTCGAGGAGATCGAGAGCTGTGTGAAGACGTCGGGAGTCTCGTACACGATCTTGCGTCTCCCGTTGTTCATGGAGTATTTCCTAGCACTGTCGAATTGCGACGAAGCCAGCGAGAGTCTCGGTAGTCTGGAAGAGGAGAAGCGCGAAGTGCCGGTGGTCGGCGAAGAGGAATATGAGTCGGAGGGGGGAGCTCAGACGCAGGACGAAGCGGAGGCAGGAGAAACACTGTCGTCTCCTTCGTCGCACATGATGTGGCCGCTTCTGGAGCCGTCGTTGGCGTCTTCGAGAGTGTATCTGATGGCGCTCGAGGACGCAGCGAAGGCTCTGGTGGCTGCAGCCTTCACATTCCCTCTGCATCGTGGGAAAACCAAAGAGCTCTACACTTGCAGCGTGACAATGAAGGAGGTGCAGCGTATTTTGCAACGCCACGCCAACAAGGCTCGTCCCGTGCGTTTGAGTCGCGTGGATGCACTGAAAGAGCAGCCTGGTCGGGAGTTCTGGCGCGTTGCCTACTGGCCGCGTGCCCACACGCAGCAGTTTCTTGAGTGTGCCGTGGAGTTTACCAAGGACGTGCAGACTGCGGCTCAGACTTCAGCGGCGGTTGGCGGTGAGGTCGACACGAGCGCGATGGTTCTACCTGTCTCGCAGAGCTTCGAGGGCCTCACCGATCTCCCTGCGCTCACACTCGACCAGTGGGCTGACAACAATTCCAAGCGCTACACGCAAGTGCTCGCTGCTCACTGAACCGACGACTGTCACTACCTCATGTCGTGCTTGCGTTGCATCCGTGCCGTATTCAGAGTCAGTGCCAACCGAATGATGCTCGAGCGAGAAGACGAATAGGTCACTTTTCAATTTGCTTATGCATATACTGCGCTCCCAACTCTCTGTAGCACTTGGACCACTTAATCTCGGATTTTCTTCCAGGCCGTCACGGTCTCCGCAGTCACCCGGGCTTCCGTTGCGCTCTCCGGCGTGAAAACAGGGACTTCCGCTGTCGCGAGCAACTGGAACTTATCTTCCAGCACCGCAGGCGTCGCCTCATCGCTAGGCACCACCACTAGAACCTCCCCACACTTGACTTTACGTCGCAGTTTGGCAGCAGCGATCGTACCTTCACGAGCCACAAGCGGCTTGTCCGTCACGTCCGAAGTCGATGAAGTCACGAACGACTCGAGCGCTTGCTCGCTCTTGCGTCGAAGGTCCTCGAAAAGACCTCGACAACTCGTTCCTGCAGCCTCATCCGACTCGCGGCCAGCACCTGCCACCACCACGCGCTCGGTTGAGCGGAACGGGTTTCCGTTGACGTACGGGGGCGGAGCATTCACGTCCGTAGTCGCCAGCGTGATAGCGCCTTCGTCGTCCATCTTCTGCTCCACGACACGGAAACCGGCGTGCTGGAAGAAGTGCGGACGGAAATGGTAGCGCGCGAACTTGGACGCGCCGTTGTCTCCAGCGCTGGCGAAAGATCCGCCCATGATAACGTTGTGCTCGCCATCGAAACACGGCTCACTGAAGTCGTCGTAGTAAGGGTGGACGTGGAATCCAGGCAGAGCCGAGAACATATCCTCGCACCACTCCCAGGCATTGCCGAACACGTCGTGGAAGCCTTGAGCCGTCGGTGGCATGGCGTCCACAGGTGAGAACGACGTGTAGGACCAGTTGACGTTCTTGCCAGTCGCTGCTGCCATGTTGGTGCCTTCCGGGATCGTCAAAATCTCGTCCGAAAACACGTCGGCAGAGCGGTCCTTCGCGTCACGCATCAGCTGATGGATCGACTCGGTGGTGAGATGGTAGACGACCTTCTTGTCCGCCTGCTTCGATTCCTTCCACTTGCAAAACGCCTGAGCCTCATGCCGGTTGACCTGAGCAGGCCAGTTCCACTGCATGGGCACCACATCAAACATCACTCGCAACTTGAAGCGCTGGCTGCCTGAAGGTCCGTCCTGCACCCAGAAGGCCGGCCACTTGGTGTTGCGAAAGCAGCGCCACTCCCAGCCCAACGTGCTCCAGTACGACGGCTCAAGGTAGCCTCCGTCACCCACAAACTCGGCGAATTCACCGTTCGATACGAGGAACTTGTTGGCTCGGCACGCCGGCACGTTCACTTCGCGATGTCCGTACTCGTTGTCCCATCCAAACGACGGGAAGTCGCGGGGTTTGCCGATCTGCACCTTGGCAGCCGGCACGTCCACGAACTCATTGACCGGGTAGTCCACGCCAGCAACTGGACGCAGCGCGACTTCCTCATTGTTGTACGTTAGAGACTCGTGATAGTCAGGCAGTAGCGATGTGCTTTGGAAGAACTCGACCGGGTGTTCCAGCATGAGCATAGAGGACGTCTCATGGTGGATCCGTTCGTGCTCGAGCGCCATTTGCATCGCCCAGAGCGGACTGCCCTCGGTGATCTGCTCGTGTCCAGGCTCAAGGCCCGGGTGCGTCTCGATAACGCTACGGATGAGCTGGTAGACCTGGCGACGGTAGACTAATACGTCGGCCACGTGAGGCCAGTGCATCTCGTTCTTGCTCATATCGTCCCAGCGCATTTCGTCCACACCCACCTCAAAGATATGCTCAAAGTAGGGATTCACAGGCTCCTGAATGAGGCCCGACACGAGGAATTTGTTGACGAAAAAGCTGGTCGGATGGCCGTAGTAGAAGATGAGCGGGTGACGCAGCTGATGCGGCGGTGCCGTCATGAAGGCTCGCTCGCCCTGCAGTGTAGCGAACAGCGCGTCTGTCATGGCCCACGCGTTGTCGAAGTAGTCGAGCATCTCCTCACGCGAGCACGAACGGAGATTGGGCATTTTGATGGCGTTGAGGCGGCCCGTGGATCGGTCGATGCCCGGGAACGTCGGATCCGTGCGCGGGTTGCGCGTCGTAGTGAACCAGTCGTCGGCGCGTTCACCGAAGAGAAAGCTGTCGTCATAGACGTCCTGGTGCTGCAGCTCTTGGTCGTCATCCAGCACGCATGCGGCGGAGGTGCCGAAGGTGGAGGATTGGCTCGTTGGGGCCTTGGAGTGCACCGATCGACTGCTGACGGGCGAGGAGAAGGCCGACAATGGCAAGGCCAATTGCAGCGGAGAAGAAGAGACACGAGGAGCAGGACGAGCGGTCACGGAGGCCGCCACCGTAGACGAAGACGAGTCCCGCGTAGCGGTCGAGAGGGCGCGCGCCAATTGCGCCGGTAGACGTAAGGGCCGCTTGCTGGCGGTCGGGAAGCGGCGAGGGAAACTGGTGATGGCCAACATGCTGCTCGGGGATGCTGGAGTGGGGTCGTGGCGGAGTGACGGGCTTGGAAGCGGCACTTGTGCGGTCGACGGACGTTTTGGAAGTGAGCTTATGTGGAACAACTGTTGTTCCGCCGCTGTAGTGAAAGCAAGTTGTAGCATGTCGCATACCCTTCTACAATCTCCGTGATCGCAGTGCAGCTTGGATTGTAATACAAGGACGTTCGTTCACGCGAATCCCATACGAGATACGAAACGAAGTGGGAGCAAGTTTCGTTGCAGCGCTGACCAACGTGTAGTGCGTAATAGCCAGTGGTTTTCTGCCAGTCGAAAACGTATTTCTGCCGCTGTCGTCAAGCATGAGCAAACCTCGGTGCCAAACCGATGCGGCAGTGCAGCACCAGATTAATCATTCCTGACGAATGGCCTAGCGCGATCATAATGAGCAAGGAACCTTGTGAATCACTGATCACGATCGTCGAATGATTACGACGAGAGGCGCCACAGAGTGAAGGTCGTTGCAGTTGCCCTTTTTTCCATCGCCGGAATGGCCTAGTCAACCAGCACAACCATTCTGTCGCCTCGCAGTGGATATCGTCTACGCTTCATAGGAAGGAAATCGCGTTGGATAAACGTTGCCAGGTGACCCCCGGCTCAAAAGCAGATCAGTTGTACATTTGCTGCAAGGCGTCTGCCACCTGTCCGCAACAATTAAACTGAGCACTAAAATTCTTAGAGCGCGAAGCTCAAGACTCTCACGTACTTGGAGTTGCGCTGAGTTCGCGTCAACATTGTAGTACCCGTAATATTCAGGCCATGAAGTACTTCCTGATCAATGTGTAGACAGAGACGAGTTCTCCACAGACGAGTTTGCTGACCACTTTGAATGATACCATCCATAGATTCGCACCAAATACAACTCGGTACATGTACAGTCGCTAGCGATTCGCATGTGACTGAATAGGCTATCTGATCATTTTGGACGGTTCCTCTTTGGCGCTCGAAGAGGCGCATACATATCCGCTCGCATCGACACCACGCCGCTGTGGCAGACGATGGCAGGCAAGAGCAACGACAAGTTCTACAAGACCGTCGTGTTCGCCGAGGACATGACGGACGCTATGCTCGAGAAAGCACTGAGCACTGCGAGGGATGCCTTCCAGCTGCAAGTCACCGTGCGTTTGGGTGCAAGCGCCATAAAAGCATGATTTGGTCACTAACTAGCTGGTGTATGTGTACGTTCCGCAGTCGGAGAAGACGTTCTCGACCATTGCCGAGTTCGTGCGCCGCAATATGGAGAAGGAGTATGGTCGCGGCTGGAATTGCGTCGTGGGCTCGTCCTTTGGCGCCTACGTGACGCACGAGATCAAGACGTACGTCTACTTCAGCGTCGCCGCAGGCGTCTCCGTGCTCGTCTGGAAAACCTAGCAGCGTCCATGACCCAGTGCATTTCACACAGTGTTTCTGCTAAAGTACACAATAAACCGGTCCTTTACCCATCCTACCATCCATTTCCACTTTTGTCATGCTGCCGCTACGCCCGCTGCTGCGTCGCTACTCCACTGCCCCCGCGGGCTTTCGCAGCCTGCAACTGCCTGTGGGCGCTTCGGGCTCCTCGGTCTCTGCTTTGGTGCCGACCTCCGCGACCCCGGAGCTGTCCAAGCTGCTGTGTGTGCCGTCCACTTTTGGCTCCGCGGCCAGCGACTTCCGTCTGCAATTCGCCAGCGCACAGCTCACGCGCAGTTCCGCGCTCTATGGCGTGGATTCACGCGCGCCCGAGCGGGACTTTGGTCGGGGACGTGTTGAGCGAGATGCTGATGAGGTTCTGCGCGCGGCCGACGCGCTGGAGCTCGAGCAATTCTCGCTTCTGGGCTGCAGCCACGGCGCTAATGTGAGCGCCGTACTGGCGGCCAAATACCCCGAGCGAGTATCACGCCTAGTGTTGGTGAACGGCAACGTACGCAGCTCTCGGACGCGCCGAATTGCGGCTGCTGAGTGGCTCTAGAGACTGAAAAATGCTCTGTCGTGATCTGTTGCAGGCGTTCGTGAGCGACGAGGACCTGGAGGACATGGAGGAGCACGCGGATGTTAACACGTGGCCCAAGGAGATGCGCGAGGCAGCCGAGGCCAAGTTCGGCGCCAAGAACCTGCAGGACAAGTGGGCCGGTGTGTGGAACCTGTCCGTCTTGCAGACTTATGAGGCTAACGTTACTGGGTGTATGCTGCTACAGAGATGGTGGAGGCGCTGCGCCAGGTGGAGCGTGAGGACGGCGGTGACCTCATCTGTGGCCATCTACCCTACATCAAGTGCAAAACGCTCGTGGTGGCCGGCGGCCAGGACAAGTTCGTGCCTCCGTTCCACAGCGAGTACCTGAGCGAGCGCATCATGCACTCCCGACTCGAAGTGCTAGCCGAGGGCGGCAATGACCTGGTACTGTCTGAAGCTGAACGCTTCAACACGCTACTAGAGACCTTCCTGTACGAACCCGACGACAAGCTGACACAGAGCCGGGAATTCGTGGCCGTACCTTCAAAGGCGTAGGTAGACAGCTAAGCTTAGAGCAAAGGATGAGTGTGCAAGCCGTTCGCCCAGTAGACAGTCAAAACAACACACGCACAGGCACGCTTGCATTTACATAGAGTCTCATCTTAAGCTCTTGCCTTCGTTCGGCCATTTAGCTACTTGAACTACTTACTATACGCTGATCCTCCTCAGCCGCCCCAGCTCATGTAGAAAATGAAGTTGAAGTGGCGGTGCTACTCGGCGTCATGGACAGCGATCGACTGTACACCTGCGGCTCCTGTTGTTGGTACGGGAATTGCTGCTGCAACATGGGCTGCTGTTGCGGTGCATGCTGCTGGTAGTTGACATAAGCTGGTACCTGGTTCAAACTGGCCCGGCGTGTTGGATCATAGTATTCCTGCTCCGAGCCCTCGCGAGGTGGAGAGACCATCATAGAAGGCGTCATGGCATACGACGGCATGCTCATCGTACGCTTCAGCGGCGCTACACTGCCGTTCGCTGCCGGAGCCCCGGCATAATAGCCGTACCGGGCTCCAGCATACGCGTTCGCCTGGTTCGGACTGAGACCAATGTTCGCTCCGGCAGCTACTCGAGGGTCGTCCTCCAGAATGCCCTGCAGAAGCTCACCAAAACCCTCTTCATCGCCAAAAGGTGCCGGCGTGAGTTGCTCGTACTCCGATGAATGCTGCGGCTGCGCAGCGTGCGTGTACTCGATGCCATTGCTGCCGTATACTGGAGTATACGCTCCGTACTGCTTGGCTGGGTTCTCGTAAGCATACATATGAGAAGACATAGTAGGCAGCGTTGATAACTCGGACTTCATGAGTTGTGGTGCAGCGTACGTTCGCGTGACGGGGGTTGGGAGCGGGCCACTTGACACACTGCGAACGCGCTTGGGCAGGTTCGAGTTCAGTGAGGACGACGATGCCGGTGCGAAGCCTCGAGTGCTGCGCAGTTGAGTCGGCGACCCAGCGTTAACCATGTGCTCCGACGGCTTGAAGTCGAGCTCGGACTGGCCCATGCTCCTCAGACGCAACACGGCCTCATCGTAGCGCATGCCACCGAGCGCCTTGCTGATCTCCATGCGGCGGTTGTATTCAGTCTCCTCCACGGACTTGGCCAGGTGCCACTGGTCCTTACCGCAGCGGCAGTGCTTGCCCTCTGCACCTTTGTAGCGGCCCGCCTGGCTCGAGAGCGAGCTGGCGCTGGTCGGTGGCACTACGGCGCACTCGCAGCAGTGGAACATTTGCTTAGAGCGGAAGGTGCCCAGCCAGTTGGATTTGAAGCGCGGGAACCAGCTCTTGCGGTCGCGGGTCTTTTCAGGCCCATCGCCGGCGTTGTTGGAACTGTAGCTAGTGCCGGTCTGGTGCACACTGTCACTGGCAGGGTCGGGCGACACCGGCGCGCACGTCGACAGGCCGGAGTAGTCGTAGCCCCTCCGGCGTTGATGCTGGTTTTCATGGTCTCTACTGTCTCTCCATGGGGGCATCAAGCCGTGGAGGAGGGCGGTTGAAGATGCTGTCGCGCGCTGTTCGAGTTGAAGCGCGCCCATGGCTCTGGCCGCTGCGTCTGGTCTGTTGTCCTGCGGTGCCGCGCGTCCAGCACCGGAACACTATTGACTCCTTCGATCTCGCCTACCTGCGACGCCGACGGCAAGCAACTCTTACGTCGGTCCTAGCGGTGCGAGCTTCGACAGGGAAAGAGAGAAAATGAGCATCACGGAGCCAGTCAGCTGGTGGAGCTCCTACTGATCGGCTAGAGGAGGACACTCTTCCTGCTGGCCGAACGGACAGACAGACGGTCGAAATTGCGGAGAGAAGGGCGGACGGCCACGGCCGGGTCGTCGCGCACACCGAGCTCCGAGGCAGACCTCCGGATCGAACGAGGCTGTCCGCGTGCCAGTCTAGCGGCACTATCTCTCGCCTCGGTTGCGACTGCCGAGCTGTTGCAAGGTAATGGCCATGGCCAGCAGCAACAAGTGCATACAGAGGTCTGATAGCCGGCCGGCGTCGCCGTAAAACTCAACGTAGACAATGTTGAGCCTACCGCGGACCGACGGACTCAACGCCCGGCGCCGCAGCCGCGAGTAACAACTGCAACACCCGCTGTGAGGATCACGGCGCTGTGCAGTGCAGCAGCCGATTGCCGCCTGGGCGCCACGCTGGCCGCGCCTCGACTTCATAGTCGGATCGGGGATAGTCTCCGTCGATCGGTCACTGGATCTCTTTGTCCATTCGATTGCGCCTGTACGACGCGAAATCGTTAGAGCCGCTACATCGCAGTTGTGAGGCCTTGGAAAATGCTCAAACTACGTCTGTACAGCGCAACGTCTGCGCTGAGAAACACAGATTGTACGAGTCATGGCAACGCCACTGCGCTCGAAGCTTTACAACTGTCGCCACGCGAGAAGAAATAGAATGCTGATCAAACAAAGACAAGGTTGAAGTTGCACGCTGCTTTGCATATCTATTCACGAGCACTGGTCGGACACACTTTGCCGATGGCAACGCGAGCATCGCGAACCCAGCTACCTTGCCTCACTGAAGCGCCGCCGGGCTACAATGACCGGCTTGGCCAGGTTGCTGCTGGCATTGGCCATCAATGTGCACGTTCTCGCTTTCACCATTTTGGTCTTCGGGCATTTCGGTGTGGTGCGCGAGGCAGAAATGGCTCGATCCCACGTCTGCTACACGCTGCGGGAAGTGGTGTGCCGGGAGGTTGAGGCACAAAACGTCATCGAACTGCCCGCAGCGGCAGTCAAGTGAAGCTGTCAGGGAAGAAGGACCCTCTTGGTGATCAATTACAGTATTATTACGCGACCGCTTTCCCGACCGGCGGCGCCTAGATCGCTCGCTTCCCGCCTGCTTCAGCCCCATGAACAGCATCCACCCACGTGAGTGTCAACAACATCCGATTGAATTGGCGCCGATGCCGTAAAGGTCTCCGCAGCGAAGAGAGGTCCGTGGTTGCTGCTGTTCACGCGGTTCAACCTGCCGCATATGGCCAGTCGTCCGCTCGAGTGATGAGTAACGAGGCCAAGTTCGACCATCGGGTCCCCTACATGTGCGCCAACAGCGAATGCGTTGGGCCAGCTTGGTGCAGCGCATGCTCGACGCCAGCCTGGTCTCACCCGCTTCAACATGCCCCCTGCTCAAATCGCGGTGCTGCTGCTGCTGAGGGAAGACAGCTTGAAGAGCGAGAGAACGACCAGCTGAAGCAGCGTCGCCGATATATACAGACCTGCCGATCCCGAACTGTGCTCGGCCGCAGTGGCGTGCCGATTGCTTGGTTCCATGCTGCAGTACGACTCGTACGAGTTGTGAGAGAGAGAGAGAGAGAGTCATCTCTAATATGTTTACAAGATGTCTGAAAAGTCCGTAACCAGGTAATCAACGCCGAGCTGCAGTACGAGTTGCCGTCAACCAAGCTCAGCACATGGCGTCCAGCGACGAGGACGCGCTTAGCTTTTTAGTCGAGCGAGCGCCTTTACACGTGAGCGTCGCCGCGCAAATCCATCGCCAGCTCCTCCGACCGGACTTCTTGGCAAGAATCTTGCAGCAAGCGAACACGCCGAGGCGCTTGATGCGCTGACCTTCTTGACGCAGCCGGGCTGAGGTGGCTTCAAACTCCTCGGTCCAGGACTCCTGGGCCCGATCCGTTGAGGCCCCATCAAAGGATTTTCTCCATGCTCGGGCGCCGCGTGTCAAGCTTGGCGTCATGTTGACGCCGCCCAGCAGCCGACGAATCGTGTCGGCGCGAACGTCTGCTGTCTGAAGCTCGAGCTGAGTTGGATTTGCAACGCGCGTTAATTAGCGGAAGAGGCACAACGCTTGAAGCTCGCAATCGAGCATCTCGGTGGCGTCGGACACGCCGTCGCCATGACTGCATCATGTCCAGTGTTGTGTTGAGCCAGCTGTGCTTACGGCATTGAACCTGCCTCACCGCGATCGTCTCGTTCGCAAGCAGCTGGCGTTCAACACGTAATGAGCACTGCAACATGTCTTGTCTTACTTACGTTTACTAACCTCAATTACTTTTCCCTAAGCAGCGAGACCTCGAACTCGCCGTCCGAGCCCGAAGACACTTCCGACGAAGCCGTCGCCTCCTCTTTCTCGCCTAACTTCTCACTGCTAATAATTATGTCGTTGCTGATCTGCTCCGTCGTTTGGCTAGAATCTGAGAGCCCCACCGGTGCCTCCTGCTCGCTGCTGCTGGGCCAATTTTCAATGGCCGGTTCCAGAATGAGCTTCTGCGCCACAAACAGACTCGCGTCGCGGTTGTTCCAATAGATGACGTGCGCCGTGAGGGCGAATAAATACTCGTTGGCGATCTCGATCTCGTTCTCCTGTAGCGAGTAGTCGATGGGGAGTCCTTGGCACAACCGACCGAATACCGCCACGTTCTCTGTAGTCTCATCGCCTTCTCGCTCCTCTCTTTGCTGCTCTTCCTGAACCTCGTCTGGACGCCGTTGCAATTGATACGGTTGGGTTACGACAGCAAGCGCATCGGACAGCGGCGTCATCGAAGCAGGGCTTTCCACCAGCCCTACGCTGTGCGCTCCGGCTAGCACTTGGCGTTCGAAGTCGCGACGCCACTGACGAAGCGAAGCCCACATGGCCCGGAACGAGTTGCGCAGTTGGTACTGGAAACGCAGCTTACCCTCGAACGTGCGAATGATCGCGGCCTTCGAATGGGCCCGCGCCGGGTTCATGATGGGCTCAATACGGTAAGCCACCGGGTCGTACGGGTGGTAAATGTTGAACACTCGGCGGCAACGCGGCAGTTGGAAATCGCGATCGAGCTTCTGTCCCCGCACATTTAGAAACAGACCCACCGGCGAGCCGAAGCAGAAGAGATCTTCCACGTCGAATGCAAGCTTCGGCACCAGTGGGACAGCACCAGTAGCAGATGCAGGAAGTGTGTGCTTCTTCGCTGCTTTGATCTTCTTACCCGTCGTCTTCTTATGGCGAGCGGTGAATGCCTTACTCCTGCCAGTGCGACAGGTGGTTGACGTTTTGGGCGACACACGTCGAGTGGAATGTTGCGTTTCCTGCTCCGTTTGGTGCCATGCACGTGGCGAACTTCTCCACGTTCCGTTCGTACTTGACATCTCCGACATTGAGCGTGAGCGGCGCTTCAAATTCTGGTTCGTAACGACGGCGTCGAAGCCAAACATGTTGTCAGTCGGCACGCCATTAACTACGGCTT
Source organism: Phytophthora cactorum (assembly GCA_016864655.1). Lineage (NCBI taxonomy): Eukaryota > Oomycota > Peronosporomycetes > Peronosporales > Peronosporaceae > Phytophthora > Phytophthora cactorum. Next base: position 67,168 of record NHQK01000031.1, read on the forward strand.
CTCCATCGTCGTCGCTACTTGTGCTACTGCCGTCTTCTCCCGCGTTGCCGTTCTCAACTACCACGTCTTCTTCGTCGCTGCTGCCTTCGTCGTCCGTGCACTGTGCGCTCTCCGATTGCTGCATGTACACTTGCTGGTGATTGAGAATATCAAAGCAGATGATAGATCCAAGCGAGTGGGCAATAATCGACACTTTCTTGCGCTTCCCTCCACGGACACGACGTGATTCCATCCAGTCTGGATGACGCGACTGGAAGAGTGTGAACACGCGGTTCATCTCCTTGGCTACTTCGTCCAAAATGACCTGGTGGAAGAGCGGCGACATGAAGAAAAGCACGTCCAGAACTGTGTCGTTGGCCAGCTCGCGAAGCTTCGGAATGGCCGGCAGTGTCACGTCCCGGATGAGCTGGTCTAGACCCTCCATGTGCAGCTTCGAGTGCCACTCAATGGGCAGGAATTCCACACGCGGTTGGCGCGTGGCCGTCTTGTTGTCGTCTTTAGTTTCATCTTCAACGTCTTCACCATTCAAGTGAGCGAAGTGCGCCGAGCGAAGAGCCTCACGGTTCAACTCCCGCAGCGTCGTAGAGCAATCGATGATCGAGCGCAGCGTCACGACGTTGATCAGATCAAGCGTCTTGAGGGCATCACCGATTCCGTGTACGATCAGCACAAGGTGCTCGATCTCCTCTTCAATGTCATCGTCATCCTCGGTGACCTTCAGCGGATTACCTGTAACTGGGTCACACTCCATGGCATCTTTCCAAAGCTGCAACGTAGTGGGATCGGCACGAACACGCGGGTCTCCACGATACACACGGCGCTTACTCGTAAATGGCGTCGTTCCTGCCAACAAGCGCTTGTACTGCATGATGTCTTGCGGGCCTTTGAACTCAACTAGATGGCCTTCCACTGGGATGCTAAGAGTGCAGTCCTTCTCAACGCGAGCTGCCAGAACCGCCTCACTGAGACTAGCACGGGAGCTGAAGAAACCACGTGGTTTCTGTGCCTCGATATCCATCAGTCGCTGCTTCTCCAGCGGGTATAGCCCCAAGTAATACACGAACGCGTTCTCCAGAACAGTCGCGGCCTCTGCGTTGTATGGAGCCAGGCCGTAATTGCGCTGGGCGTAGACCCAACGAGAACGACACACGACAATTTCCTCTAGCGCTGGCCAGTACACTGGCGTCATGCGCATCCTCTCCAAGTCTACTTCATGCCGACCTTCATCCACCAGAACGACACTGGAAGGTCCCACCGGGCCTGGAGTCTTGCTCTTCTGCTGCTGGTACCATCGATATTTCCGTTCAAGACGACGGCCCTCGTGAGCTGGAAACTCAATCCAACCGCCTGACCCACCTATACCTGTAGTGGTTGTATTGACACTAGAATTGGTAGACTGGTTGGCCGCACCGCTACCATCCGAAGTTGATTTGCTACGTCCATTTAATCCGCTGGGCAATACCTGGCCGTTTCCACTGGTGACGTCAAGCTTCTTGTAAAACCAAATGGGGAAGGCGTTCGCATCTTGTTCCGCCAGTTCAGCCGTCAGAGCTTCGTTAGCTGCAACCTGTTTCGAGGTAAGAGGGACACCGCCTGCGTCTGGGAACTCGCGCTGCAAGTCAGAATACAGCATTTCGTTCTGCAGTTTGATAGTAGCCAAGAACTCGAACAGTTTGTAGTGCGACGCGATGATACGCATCCTCTGATAGACGGATCGGATCACTTCACTGCGTCTCGAAGCACTCAGCGACTCGTACGGCCCTCGACCCAGAATGTTCCACTGCACCATACTCAAGTGCTGGTCCAGCACCTCAGTAGCCGAGTACAAGTGCTCCACCAGCGCCTGCACGCGTGTCGTGCTTCCTTCCAAGAACAAGTCGGTCCTGTCTTCGATCTCGGCTCTGGACGGGAATACGATGTGACTGGGGAAGATGACGACGTATCTGACTACACTCTCGGCCGCTCCCAATGGTGGCAGCACTACGTGCCTCAGGAAGAAGCTGCGTCGCATGGAATTCTTAGCCACAAAGTAGAGCTCCGGCAGCTCCTCACTGGTCACGAACTGCGCGAACCCCTCGACGCCGCGTAAGAAGGGAACGGCCACTTGGCTCTGTAGTGGGGCCAGCGGGCCCGGGAGTCGCGTAGTCTCCACCTTGACCTTGACACGGTAGAACATCCGCTGGCCTGTGCGGGTGCACGTCAGCCGTAGCTCCACGACGCGGTCGTGCGTTTGAGTGGCGGTATCCACTACACAGTCGCGCGTGGCGCCGGCCGCACGCTTAACTAGATCGGGGGCGCGGCGCACGAGGCTGCTGGAGATCTGGCCGCACAGGGCCAGAAGGAAGGGGAAGGGCGTGAAGGCCGACAGCGTGCTCCAGACAAAACCGGGGGACGCGCCGTCATGACGCTCCGCCATGTCGCGCCGAGCGTCGCGCACCATCTCGGCCACATGGTACATACTTCGAATGCACTGGGGGCCCCAGTGGGGGTGGCTGCTGCTACGGGGTGGTCGGTCGACTACGCTGGGCTACTGACCGGCGCCACTCTGGTGCATGACGGCCTGGCGTTCTCTCTCTGGTTCGCAGCTGAGAGCTCAGCGAATGGCTACGGATACTGTAATTTGTAGCAAGATACTTCGAAGTATTACGAATATGGCCGTGGCAGGTGCACTTCAACTTGTCATTTTCAATCTGCTGATTGACAACCGTGGAAGCGGCGGCGATAAACAGTTGTAGAGCGACATCTGCTAGCCTAGGACGTAGTATCACTACGTTATAGTGGCACCGAGATGCAGGGCAACGGCATTAGTGTGGTGATGTATTGGCAGTTAGACAGCCGTCGTCATATTAGATAATGTGGAGCCCCCGAGTCAATAACACACATCGCTCTACCGCATCATGGAGAGGAATACGAAGGCGTCCATCTTGGCCTGCTCTTCCTCCGAGACTGAGCGCTTGGCGGATCGTTGGGGCGTGGACAAATCAGCGATGGGGCTGACGTTGGACGCCAAATTCTGATTGGCGGACGTGCGACGACTGGATGGAGACTGCAGCGAGCGCTTGGCGGCCTGCGACGGCAGCGCCACGGCGACGAGGTCTTTCAGTAGAATGGGCATCGTGGGTGGTGCGAGGCTTGCAGCTGCTGGCGCGCGGGCTTCCGGACCGGATGCTCTGGGTCACGGCGAAGGCGCTTGGGGGTATTTTCTATTATGGTGAGGAGACCATGCTGCACAAGACCACCAGAAGTGGTTACTAACCTGCATGGGACGTGTATTACACGACACTAAGTTGTTCGGCTGCGTCGTCGCGTGGTGCTGGATCGAATCGCGGCTGGACTGCCATCCAATGACGGACATCGCGTCGCGCGCGACTCATACGCGTATGCGGCGTTGTCACTGCTGTGGCTGCTTCGGCTTGATGGAGTGGCGAGTCCACAGACATTGATCTCGCTTGATGAGGACACTCGAGAGTCTATAGCGTCCCTGAGGACGGTGCTGGCTAACGGACAGGCGTCGTCACATGCAATTATTACGACTGGGCATATCGGTGTGTTGAGTATATTTACCTTGGCAGAATTGTGCGAGCTTAACTATACTAATCGCTGTGATTCCTCGCAGGATTTTGGGAGATTCTTCCGGCGGCATTGGCGCGTCCAGCTTTACCTGTCCAGACGCAGTGGATTGTGTATCGCTCCCTTCATAATGTTGCACTGGATGATCTGGTGGCCTCGATTCGCAACGCACCTGGCAGGCGCTTAATTGCGGTGCGTTGGATATTCTGGTTCAAACCCCATGAAATACGGACTGACATGCTTTGCTTCGGTGGCGCTGACCAACGTGCAGGACAAGAAATGCTATGGACTTCTTCGCGATGTACTCCAGTGTCCCAACGCAGACGGCAATGCGGCGCAGGTGGTCGGGCTCGTGGCAGATCAGCGCTGCAACAGCGAGCATACACGCGCGAACGTGAGGTTTTTGGGCCAGCCCACGTACTTTGCGACTGGTGCTGCACGATTGCACATGGAGACAGGAGAATCGCTCTGGTTTGCGGCAGTGCTGCACAACAAGCACTACTACGAGTCGTCAGACCCGAGCGAGAAGCCCTTCCGTCTCGTATTGCGGCCGGTATTTGACTACATTGCGATGGTTATTCCTAGTTTTTTTTTCTCTGGCTGACGGTTTGCCTCCCTACAGATCTCCATGAATGCGACAACAGCCCAGGAAAACGCGACCGAAATTGTGCAGACATACGCGTCGATGCTGGAGAAACTGGTGCTCGAGTACCCGGAGCAGTATCTCTGGATGCATGACCTGTGGAACACCAAGCAGCGTGGTACCGTATACTGTTAAATGATCCCATTCTTTATGGAAGGCTTTAGGGTGCACCACACAACTAACAAGTTGACTCCGCGAAAATGGCTCGGCAGCTGTATGTCGCGCGGCGGTCGCTGGAGCGCACCGTTCTCCTGCACCAGGCCTGGCCATCTTCCGTCCATAATTGCCGCCTATTCTCCAGCGTCTCCTCCATTAATGCATCCAACTCCGATGTCTCAGTTCTCCCTGGCAGCCCCAGCATCGTGCACCAAAGCTTGGTTACCAGTGTGCCCAACCTCCAGGCCTTGCAGCGTGTGCGATGGCTCCTGCAGCAGCCGCAGCGTCGCGTCCTGTTGCTGATGGGTAACTCTGCGTCCGACTCGCCTGTGCGCGCGGCGCTAGAGCGAGATTCCCCCGCCTTTGAGCTGGAGCGCCGCGGTCACGGAATCTTCGGCGTACACGAGTTCTGCCAGCTGCTACTGCGCGAGAGCAGCCGCGAACGCCGCATCTTCGGCCGCGCTCAATTGGCAGCGCTGCTGCTGCATAACGGACTGGCGTTGCCGGGCGCGTCGGGACTCGCAGCCACGTCGACGCTACAGAGACGCAAAGGGATACAGGACTTGCTGCAGCTCTTCAGGCTGCTGGAACGGGAGGGCGCCACGCCCGAACAATACGCGGCTGTGGCTGTTGCATCTGGAGAACAGGCACCTCAGGAACTGGCAGAAACGTACAGTAAATACATGGAGCTGCTGATTCAGAATAATGCCACGTCTTGGGACGGGTTGGTGATGGATGTACTGGAACTGTGTGGAGTGCAAAAAGGAAACGCAGCAGTGCAGGAAGCCACGGCCAAGGAGTTTAGCCAGGCGGTGCTGAAGGAATACACGGATGTGGTGGTGGACGATGTCCAAAGGATGACGCCGGCGATGGCGACTCTTGTTGGACATTTGTGCGGCCAACCGAGTGTGAAGTCCAGTGCCAGCTTCAGTCGCGTACTGCTTGACGGAGACGAGTGTCCCCAGACGCAGATTTTAGAGCAGCAAATACTGAAGACGGCACGGTGTACAGGTCGTGAACGAAGTATAACTCATCTTTCCTGGGAGATGGATGGCGAGGTGGTCGATAAACGATCGAGGATGCAAGCCTTCGCAAAACAGGTCTTGACACAAAGTACAGGTATCTCCAAAGGCACACCATCTCCTGTTCCTTTGAAGTGCTGGCATTTCGGTACCTCTGAAGCGGAGGAAAGGAGTGTTGGTGCATTTCTAGCTCACAAACTGCAGACTGATGGAACAACCCAGGCCACTGTGCTATGCCCCTCGCACGCCGATACACACCGAATCACGTTGGCATTTGAGAAGCAAGGGCTTCCGGTTCAGATGACTGGTGATCGATTTGCTGCAGCAACCAACTCCACTGGCGTACCTATCCACCTATTCGATGAGCCTGGAGTAAACGTAGTGTACTCGCTGTTGTGCGCGCTGTGCTTTCCAAGCGACTCGCGTCATCTCTATAACGTTTTACGTTCAGACTATTTCGCTTTTCCGGCTGAACTGCTGTCCTGGTTGATGGAGAAGGAGCACCGGAGTCACGTGGATCTGTTTCCAGTTCTCGAAGCCTTTGTGAAAAGCCAGGGGAAGTCGCTAGGAACCTCCCTCAATTACAGAGGAGGCGAGGAGCTGGAGCTGCCGCAACCAGCGTCTTCACAGCTAGAAAGTGGCTTGGAGATAGCCGAGTCGTTTGTGAATATCATCAAGCGGCTACGTGCTGAGTCTCACCAACTGTCTGCGGCTGAAATCGTGCAGAGTTTCCTAGAAGACATTGGTCGACTGGATGCACTGCTGAGTCCCAGCTCTCCGGAACAGGAGCGCGAGTCTTTAGTACTGGCAGATTTCCTGCGAGAACTCGAGACTGCACAAAATGTAGTAAAGAGCGATCACGTGACGTTCGTGGCACCGTATTTACAACAACTGAGGGAGACCAACTTGACTTCGTCTGTATCATTGGAAGACGCACCAGAAGTTCTTAGTACGAACTCAACTGCGAGGGATACAGGCATCCAAGTACTTCCGCTGACAACGTACGCGCTCGAGTCACTTGCGTCTTCAGTGTCTGATGGAGAATACGATCGCTTGCACGTGCTGGTGTTGATGTCAATGCGTGATAGCAAATTCCCTGGGCGGATGAAGCGTCTCACGCTCCCACTCCCGTATGAGCTGCTTAGTGAGCCGTACCCGGTGCAGACCCGTACTGAGCACCTGGAGCAGTGTGAACAACTCGCCTACCAGGCCTTAACGCTGGGAGACTACAGTGAGGTGGTGCTTTCTTTCGCTGAGCTTGCACCTACCTCTTCATCCAAGCGGGAGACATTAAGCCGTACTTTTCAACCGATCTGGCATGAAGGAGACCGACCAGCAGCCACCAACGGCAAAGGCAGCAGCAAAGGGAGAACAGGAACGAGCGCTGCCACTTCATCACCTAAACTCTCATCGCTCAAGCGCTCGTCAACAAATGGAGCGGTTCTAAACGAGGAAGCAGCGCCTGTGAAGGTTACCTCGCACTTTTGGCTGTCGGGCGTGGCGGGATTACTGCGCGAGTTTGTGAATCGCGTGTTTCTTCCGATTTTGCATCTCAAAAACCGCCTAGCTGCCGCGGATGCCTCTCCAATTACGACCAGGGAGGACGATAACGCTGCTTATTCTCGCCAGAAACAAGATGCAGTGAACGTGAAGCAGCCCACTGCTGCGATACCAACTGAGACTGAAACGTCAACTGCGACCAGCGTGGACACTCGTCGTTCACCAGCATCAAGCGCATCGTATAAGCCTACTCACTTGTCATACTCACAGATCTCTGAGTACCTCCGTTGCCCACATCGATACTACCTTGGTCGTGTAATGAAGCTGGATGGAGACGTGTCCACTGCTATGATGTTTGGGCGCGCACTGCATGAAGGTGTAGCAGTGTTTGCCAAATCTCTCGCCGCTACACAACTGAACGGCGAGGTTACGCAGGAAACGAAGACACTCGCAGCTGTAGAAGCCAAGGAAGCCTTTATGTGTGCGTGGGTTGGTGACGGATACGGGCTCTTTACCTCCAAGGAACAGGCCTCGTTCTTGCTTGAGCGAGGTATGATGGCGCTGTGGGAGTTCATCGAGACGCACTATGGTGACTTGCAATTGGAGGAGATTGTCCACGTCGAGAAGGAGTTTTCCTTTCACGTCCCTGAAGCGAATGTGGAGCTGCGTGGCGTGTGGGATCGCATTGACCGAGTCTCTAGCCCTATTGGCGATGGGTCTTCATCTTTCGTGATCAAGGAATTCAAGTCAAACTTGGGCGGAGCTGAACGCAACATGCGTAAACTAGCGGACGACAGTCTACAGCTCAAAATGTACATGTACGCTTTTCATAAGGTATTTGGCGAAGCACCCTACGGGGCGAAGCTGCAGCAGATCGGCGGTAACTACAATGAACCAAGCAGTGACGCCACCAAGGCCAGGCGCAGAAGAATTAGCCGAGCAGGAAACGACGACAACGGGTTTGTGCACTTCTCTGAGGAAGCCGCACAGGAAGCCAAAGACGCTATCGTGGAGGTGGCGTCAGGACTACGACGCGGAGACTTTGACCCGAAGCCGAGCTTCGCCGAGTGCGCTTTCTGTCCGTACGCAGGGTCTGCCTGTCATTTTCCCACCGATGATGCATCCCATGAACGTCAATCAGCAAGAAGAGTCGGCACTGCAGCCCAGAGATAACGAAGACTATCAACTGAAGTGGTAAGACGCAAGTTTTTTACTCGTTGGCCAACGCTTTATAACAAAACTAAGACACTTTATCTCAATACGCTCCGATGACGATGTGCTCCCGATGCATCCCCAAAGGGATCGTGAGCTGTTCAACTTCGGGGACCGACTGGAGCTTGCCCCGCATCATTTGCTGCCGCTTGAATCCAGCATATGTGAACAGAACTCGAGCCCCAGCTACCGTAATGCCACCCTGTCGGTCCTGCCTTCGGTACATTTCTGGGATTGCCACTGGTGGAGTCACGTAGTCGTCTTCGGATAGAGAGTCGTCATCTGAATCCGAGTCGCTGTGGTAGTCGACCATGTAGACATCGTCCTCCGTGTCGTCTGAAGATCGGATCTCTTCCTTGTCGGCCGATAGAATCGCTGGCCACAAGAACGGCAAGTTCTCTTTGGTTTTGCTCTCTCGTCGACGGGCGAGGTAGTTTTTGAGACGATCGCGCTTTCGACTGGGTGTAGGAGTCTCAGGCGATTCGCAGAGGGGCTTGACTGCTGGAACGAAAGCCTTCTGGATGACTCTACTGGAGCGACTGAGCCTGCTTTGACGTCCATTGGAGCATGACGCTGTCGTCTCACTGGAGGGTGCACGGTGAAATCTACGTAGAAGACTCTTCATGGTTGATGTCTGAGGTTGATGAAGCTGATGGCCACTTCTGTGGGCGATGACACTTCCAGAAGCAAAACGCTTTTTCGCTGCACTTGACGTCCAAACTCCGTTACGGAGTATTTTGGTGAATGCCGTCAGAATGTTGAGCTGTTTATTAAAGCAGCGAAACCTCTCCCAAAGTGCTCCAAGCGATGGGATAAGTGCGTATTGCAGCTGGTCAACGGTAATGCGGGAGCGAGCAAGACAGCTTGGTAATCGGAAGCAGTGCGAGCATCTGGCCTCCTGGTTGGCGACAACGCGTTTACATGTGCTGGAAGCAACCTTCAATGACACGTTGGACTCCAGTCGACGAAGTAAACAAACGACGGATGCAGCAGCAGCAGGTTATCGCATTGACAGTATGGGGGATCAACGAATTATTGGCAGGAGCCGCATGCTACATGTGTCAGATATTGCCATGATAGGCCGAGAAGGATGACATCTAGCCATTCTAAATCAATTCTAAATTAAATTGGGCTATCGCCCAATTTAAGCAAAAACGATAGCATACCGGTTATTTTTGGACTTGCATTCGAACTAAAACCGGTTTTAGCTCGGTTTCACTGTTTCTGTGCAGATTATCGCATAGTAAACGGAATTCCTAAATACCGGTATAAAACAACGAAACCGTAATAACTATACACGGTATACAATTTGATACGCCATGGAGTTCTACCCTTATGAGGCAACGCGAGCCGCCGACGCCGACGCTTGCGCCGAGCTGTTCGCGGGCCACACGGTGCTGCTGGTACGGTATCCCTCTTTTCCACACACTTTACCACATGCTTGCCCAAGTTTGACTTCCATCCTGTTAGTTTTAGCCTCGCAATTCACTAACAAAGTTGTGTATCATTCATCCTTCAGCCAGCAGTCTCCAACGCGAATCTGGGCCAACTGACGCTGGACCTGGTGATCAACACGCTGCTGCAGAACGGGGAAGCTTTTGTACGTGCAATGGTTTCTTTATCTCTGATCTCACAGCTTTAATCCACCCAGTAGAAGCCTCATAACTAATCGAAGCCTTGGTTCTGGACCCCATTCAGGACGTGGAGCTCACGCGCGTCGGCCACATGCTCAGCGAAGTGGCTCCCCCCATCGCTGGAGGCGCCGCCTTCGCCACGCAACAGCCACACGCCCTGTGTCTTAATCTGGAGGGTACGTTGCTGTCTTGAGAGAACACGACGAGAGACAGGAGTGACGTCTTTGAGGACTGATGTTGCTATTTGCTTTTGCAGTGTATCAGAGCAAGGAGAGGAAGCTCACTATCATTCAGCAACGAGCTCCCGTGCTGCCGGTATGCGATCGAACTGGGGAGTTCTCTAGCTTACAAGAAGATGAGATCGGTAGCCTGATGGAATTGTTGCTGTAGGGGCGAGCGCGTGCGTTCGCTCAAGAATTGGTGGAGTGGGCGGTCAAGAGCAAGGTGGCGACGCTTGCTGTGGTGGCTGGATGTGATGACATGCTGCGTCACGACCCCAACATGATGAGGTTCGCCACAATGGAGTATTTCTTGCTGGTGTTGACTGCTGCTGACTCTTGTGTATTGGTGCTTGCAGTCGCCCCATCCGCACCATCTACTCAGCCGATGCTACTCAACTGGACGAAGCATTCTTGACTCGCTTCGAGGGGCCGACAACCAGTACTGAGGGAGATCAAGAAGCAACCGGGACTTCTTCCTCATCTGCCGATCAGTGGGAGCCAATCCGTGGTGCCGGTCTCGCCCCACTGCTACATGCGCAGTGCGATGAGCAAAAAATGCCGTTCATCGCTTGGGTGATGCCGTGTGCGGAGGGCAACAACGTGCCGGATGCTGCTGCCATGGCGACGCAGCTTTTCCGCTCTCTGCGAATCGCACCCAAGCTGACAGCTGACCCGGTTGAAATGCCTAGCTCAATGCCGCCGATGCTTCCGTTTGCGTTCCCGCCTTCGTGGAATCAGCTCTTCGGACGGGGCCCTGACGTGTCGCTGTACCTCTAATAGAGATTGCCATGATGCTATAATACCAACTTTGTGTTTTTAGCACATGCCCCAGATAGTCAGGGAGCAGAACAAAATAGTTTGACGGTTTTCACATGCTGCTATTTTGATCGTGAATGTATGGTTAGTGAATCCAGTGCTTCGTCGGGTGGTGTAGATACGATGGAACCAAGCCGCCGAGTGTCCATCGACGTTGATCCAAGCGTCGAGTTCGTGCCTGCGCGGATTCCGTCTCTTGTCCCCGTCGCCAGTTCACGAACCACACAAGCTCTACAAGCAGATATGTAGGTATCCTGTCTCTTGGTTTATTCCACAGTATCTGCTGAGTGATGCTTCTCCTTCGTATGAACAGCTTAGAGCTCGCAAGAGCGTTGGAGCAAGTGAATGTGCAGCGTAAAAAGCTGCTGAGTAAAAGTGCAAGTCAACCTTCCGTGCGTCTTGAGCCTTTGGAAGCAAAGCAAAAGCCATCAGCCAACAACTGTGAGTATGGCAAAAGCTCACTTTGCAGATTCTAGTTTAAATGCATCTAACACCACATCAGCAAACAGGTTGTACAGATCTCATCCTATGCGACTGCGGCGAGGAGATCCGACCTGCCGACGAGAGATTCCACTTGAAGCATGAATGTCCTCTCCGAATGATTCGCTGCGTTCGACCAGGTTGTACGCAGCTGCTCCAGGCCTCAACTCGCGAGCTCCACGAACAACGTGAGTGCCAATTCACTCGACATACTCGCCAACTTCTCCGCGATCGAGACGACGGAGATACGCCAGTCGAATGCGAGCTGTGTCACGAAACCCGCTTCATCATCAGGAAGCGCTACTTGAAGAGCCATCAACTGTACATGTGCGTGAAGAGGCAAGTTGCTTGTCGTTTTACTGAGTGGGGCTGCGAGATGAAATTCCCACAGGAAGAGCAACAAGCTCATGAAGCGAACCAATGTGTTGTAGCTAAAAGACGAAGGAAAATCGCTGCCGACGCTCAACTTGTGAACGAGGAAATTGTGTGCGAGTGGTGCAATCAAAAGGTAAAGAAGCGTAAACTACTCGACCACCAGGAAGACGAATGCTCTGAACGAGAACGTCCATGTCCAAACTCCGTCAACGGATGCAAGGAGTGGATCCCTGTAGGGAAATTCAACGAGCACATTCGAGCCCACTGCAGCGTGACGATAGAACGGAATTCTCTCGCAGCGAGAGCATGTGAGAAGAACTCACCAGTGACGTGTCCAGAGTGTGGAGTGGTGGTCCGGTTGCGGTATCTCAGTCGACATTTTCGCGATGAGTGTGTCAGTCGTGTCGTTCCATGCAAGAATGCTGCTCATGGCTGCAAGGCGCGTCTTCGATGGCGAGATCGGCACCTCCATGAAGACTTTATGTCTCTGTCGAAGGATCGCAGCATGCTCCAGTTCAAAACTGGAGGAAACGCGTACATATCGATCAACAGCAGCACAAGTCAAGCTTCGACGCAATCTTTCGATCTACCGCCGCCTTGGACTGCAGAATTCTACGTGTGGATGGTTGACGCAGAGGAAGAAATCCTGTCACTCCACAAAAGCAGCTTGAAATTGATGGAAGTCGTTGCTGTTCACACGCGAGAAAATGCTCAGTGGCAAGCGAAATCCGACAACTGCAAGAAGAAACTGAAGGAGTTAAAGCAAAAGCGCAAGCGTAAAACTAATGATAAAACACAAGGAACGCACCTGTCCGGCGAGGAATTGGCGAACGCAGCCAAAGAACTGGCGGAAGATTTCAATAATGCCGAAAACGGGTTACTGGAGACTCGAAAGGAGATCGCGTTGGCTCAAGGTTGGATCGAAATCAACATTCTCGAGGCTAAGCGAATTCTGGACGCTGATATGGCTGACGAGGAAGTAACACAAGCGCTGCTTTCTGCAATTGTCGACCAAACTGCTCGGTTCTTGAATGAGAGGATGTTGCTAGTGCAATTATTACCCGAAACTGATCGGTCTCAGCTAAGTGACTTGGAAGCTTGGGCGAGGCAGCTCAGACCTGGACGTCCGACCAAAGAAGACAAAGCGGAACGTCAACGCAAAGCTGCAGAACAGAACAATCTCCTTAAGAAGCGCAGTGAGTTTCAGTCACAGTTGGAGGCGCTAGATCCTGATGATCCAGAGTCGCAGCGGTTGCAACGGAGATACGAACGTGAGATCGCCAAAGTGGACGCCAAGTTGTCATCAGTGTCCGAGAACAAGCCGACGCAACTTCTTGAGCGCTGCGGCCGCCACATCATCGCGTCGAGTGCGAAAAACGTCATCTCTCTGGTAGCTGGGTCCAAAGGAGAGATCTGCTTCTATCGTCCATCGGGAACAAAAGCAGCAAGAGAAGTGAATTTCCAAGTTCGCTTGGAGAGGAATCGCTGGAACCACGTCGTCTTCTCTGCTGGTGCCAGAGAGCTCAGTCTCTTCCTCAACGGCGAGCTCAAGACCATCCGTAGCGGCGTATTCGACCTGCCCATGAGCAGAATCGGCACCAAAGAGAAGACCGAGTCGTTCCAGGGTCTCATCCAGGAGATCCGCTACTGGAACGAGAGTCGTAGCATCCAGCAGATCCAACAGAGCGCTGCGTCCATTCTTCACGTGGCCAAGTGCAAGACTCTCGTGGGCTACTGGACGTTCGAGGAAGGAATGGGCGACCTGGTGGACGACATGTCGTTGAAGCTGCCTCGCTCCTCGTGCTTTGACACAAACTGGGTCCTGTACGACACTCCGGAGGTTCGTAAACACTTCGGCGTTCCACCCACACCGTCCCTGCGAGACCAAACGTGCTGCCTCGTGAACCAGAAGCTAAAGTTGCTGGCCCAACGCGCACGCGACCGGGAGCTGGACCTGGTGCCGTGTCGCCAGCTCTGCGAACAGGTCGTCGCGTATCGGGACCTGGAGCGGCATCACCGCGTCGAGTGCGTCCACCGCTTGGTCGTGTGCAAGGAGGTTGGATGCGAGGCCACGTACCGATCCAGTAACGAGGCTGAGCACATGCGCACCAAGTGCGAGCGCCACTTACTCCGAGACGAGCTGGTACGTCGCCATCACGAGAAACGCCAGCTGGTCGAGTGCGTCTTGAACTGCCCCGAGAGGGTCCAGAGGCGCTTCATGACGCGCCATTGCCACCAAGAGTGCGTCAACAGACTCATCAAGTGTCCGTGGGAAGACTGCGGCGACACTATACTCGCCACCATGTTGACGAGACATATGGAGCGCGAGTGCCGTAGTGAAACCAAGGAAACGAGAGAGAAGATGGTCGAGAATGGAAGGAGAAGGTTCAGGGAAAAGGAAGAAATGGACACTAGAGGATGATCAACCCAGCAATTGGACACTTTGTATTGCCGTTACGCTAGCAAGAAGCTGCATCAGAAGCTTAAGCCACCAGCGTCGAGGCCGTGGACGACTCGTACTTCCAGTTGGGCGAGAGCTTGCGGTTCTTGCGGTAGTAACGAGCAAGACGGTGGATACGCGACTCGATCAGAATGAGACGGAACTTGGAGTCCTTGTCCTGACGGTTGCGCTCAAGGTGCTTGCGGACAGCCACAGCCTTCTTGATGAGCATGTACAGGTCCTCCGGCAGCTCCGGGGCGAGGCCTAAATAATAGGTCGCAATAGTAAAAACCCGCGTACCCCCACGTCAAACGGAGAGGCAAAAGGCCATCGGATCCGCACGTCAGGTGATACCGAGCACGTCCGTAGGCACACAGAAATTACAGGGGACACGTCAGACTACGGCTATTATAAATGAACAACCGGATTTAGAAACGCACCGTTCTTCTTGAGAAGACGCAGCACCTTGGAGCCCGTGACGCTCTTGACCTGAGCGATGCCGTGCGAGTCACGCAGGATGACGCCGATCTGCGACGGGGTCAGACCCTTCTTGGCGAACTTGCAGATGTGGTCCTCCACGTCCTCAGCCGAGACCTTGAGCCACGAAGGCGGCGAGCGCTTGTACGGGCGAGCAGACTTGCTCATACCCTTGCCGTGAGAGTGCATGCGACCCATGGTGACTGGAGTGTTGGAGTGCTTTGACTTGCTGGAGAGGAGATCAAAGAGTGAGCACACGGAGAAACTGGCGGCAACAGCAGACACGCCCAGCCAACCAACGGTCGGGCTGACGGAGGCGAACCATTGGATGAAATGATGAAAAATAAGCGACGTGATTGGTCGATAGTGGACAAGTACACTGTAGACATTCGACACTTGTCCGCATAAGTGAATTCAACTCTTTTGTGCGGCTTTTGTCGAAGGGACTGACCACCTGACCATCATCAAGCCACACAACACATTCGACCATGGGCAATAGCGACGACGAGGGCGTGGCGTTCCAGACCAACGCGCTGGACGTGGTTGGATCCTGGTTACTAGGAAACGATGGCGACGATATGCAGGAGGAGGAGCAGCAGCAACTGGAGCGGCAGACGCAGCGCCGCCCCGTGACGCTCTACCGTCCGTCCTCCGCCTCCACGGGCAAGAATCTGCCGAGCCTGACGCGACCTAACGCCGCCAATGGCAATCCGGATGCGGCACTGACGGAGCAGGAGCGGGAGATGAAGCGCAAGCTGCTGCGCAAGCCACGTGGCAGTCGCGCGGAGGAAGCAGCTAAGGCGGAGCAGGAGGCACAACAGCAGCGCGAGGAGGCGCAGGATGAGGAGGAGCAGGAACTCGTACGTCTCAAGACACAGAACAGCAAGGACGACAGGAAACGCAAGCGCGCGGCGCAGGATGAGCTATTGGAAAAGCTGCGCGAAGAGGCAGCCAGGAAGAAGGCCAAGAACTTGAAGCGCAAGATGCAGCTGAAGCGAAAAAAGCAGCAGCAACAGAACGGAATGGCCGCCGCCCATTGATGATGGAGAGGCAACAACAATGCACTTGTAACTTAATAATGAAGACGGGGTTTCACAGCGTTCAAGTGAGTTTCGAGTTTATGGTCGTTGTGCTGGTGGTGCTGCAGCTGCTTCGGTCGCTTGGACTCGTAGGATTGCTGCTGCTACTAGCCTTATCGGCGTGCAGTAGATGCCACAGCCACATTATCACCATCGTCAACAGCATTTCGTAAGAAGAGAGAGAGAGAGAGAGCAGCTCAGAGGAATGCATAATGCCTCGTGAATTCGCTTCACGGCTTATTTTTCCAACTTGCCAGCTCGATTCAAAGCAGTTCAACGATCTCAAAATTCGAGATCACTCATTTAATGAGTTCAACCGATCAGCTTCGCGCTAACATTGCTGTAGGCGGCGGTAACAAGGTGACCTCGTCGTGAGAGTGCTTCCAGAATCTGGATTCACAGTCCCTCCACTCACGGAGGCTGCAGTCATTACCTTGTACCTGCTTATCCAGCATTCAGTGTTGGCGCGATATTGGCTTGTACAAACACCTCCAGCGTGAAGAAAGCACGACCACCGAGCGCGATTTCCAATAATACTTCAATACGCGATCGTGTACCAGTGGAGAAGGAGAATAGCCACCCAGGCATGGACGGCCAGAAGGAGCTGGCCAGTTGACGGGTGCAAGGCTTTAACTTCTTGCTGGGCACAGCCGGCAACTTTGACGACGTTGAAACCTTCCACATCATTTTACTGGACCGTCTGGAATCTTGCTGCTCCACCGCCGGGCAGTTGTGGGTCGACAAAGCTGATCCTGATTAACGAAGAAGGAGGAGGAGTCGGTCCATGATCTACGCTTGGCGCCGACTCAATTCAAACGCTCCCTTTCTAAGTTCGGACAGCTTACGTCAGACGGTTGTTCTCTAGAACCGCGATAGCTCCACCGACGACGTTACTAGTACGTTCTTTCCAGTGAGCGGTTGAGTGCCCTCAGCATGACAGCGTCTGGCTCAGCGGCTCCAGCATCGACGACGTGAACCGAATTGAGTCCTCCAAAAGCTTCTAGCGGAGACTTTTCACAGCAAGTTGAAGTGAAACTTTCTTTACTCAGCGGCCTGTAATTGGTCAAGACTCAGCTCCTCCAATCACAGCCGCCCATGTCAACACAACAACTTCTACGACCATCACTCTCATTTGAGGCGTGGCTTCAAAAAGCTGTTTCGTCCTGTGATCCATCGCGTTCCTCACTTGCCATTTTCCAATCCACCAGCACCAGCCCTCTAGCACAACTCCATTTTCTCAATAATGGGCAACCTCTTCTCGTTCTCACTCGAAGCACTCTACGGCAGCTTGGCCTCGTACTTCGGCAACCGTGAGAGCCGCATCATGATCATCGGTCTGGATTGCGCTGGCAAGACCACGCTGCTCTACAAGATCAAACTGGGTGAGCTGGTGAATACCATCCCCACCATCGGCTTCAACGTCGAGACGTTCGAATACAAGAACATCAAGTTCACGGCCTGGGACATTGGAGGCCAGGAGAAGATCCGCTCACTCTGGAAGCACTACCTATGCAATAACGACGCCGTCATCTTCGTCGTTGATGCGGCCGACCTCGAGCGGGTTGACGAGGCCAAGCAGGCGCTGCACCTGATCTTCGAGGCCGAAGAGCTCGCCGATACCAAGCTGCTCGTGTACGCCAACAAGCAGGACCAGCCCAACGCCCTTTCGGCGGAAGAGCTTCGAGAGAGATTGGAGCTGCCGGAAGCGACCAAAAACCCTACATACGTGCAGCCATGCACTGCGACTACCGGGGAGGGAATATACGAAGGTCTCGACTGGTTGAGCAAGGCGGTCACGGGCGAGCTGTCCTCGTAGATGTCATCTACCAGATGATCGATTTGTGCTGGCTTGGGTTCACCCGAATGCACGAGTATCGTTTCCATCTTGGTTGTACTTCGAAGCAGTAGTAACTCACACGTTATGCAATACATTAGCGCTTGATCTTAATCGGGAATTCTCCTGGAAGTTCTCTGATCTTTTCTTGTTTAGGAGACTCGGAAGTCCCGGAACAACTATTTATGTATTGGAAAAGACAGCATACGGCACGACCACGGAGCTACATCGACCGCTGGAATGGATAAAGGAGCTACGTCACCATGCACGTAAAGCAAAAGGTTATCCAACCCAGCATTCGTGTCACCGTGCACGTAAAGCAAACGTATCACAGTTGCTGTCGGCAAGAAAGTACTCTCTTTGGGTAAGCAAACCCGTCGGAAGCGGCGGCAACCTACACTGGATGAGATCGCCCGTTTTGTACTCATCAAGTTACTATTATCAAAGCTGCAATTGAAGGAGCTTGCTTGTGCCACGACGCTGACGTGTGAATCAAACATGCAAAGTTGAAGTGCGGTAACGCTGCAACTTTACCCATACCAAATCGAAATAGTGCATTTCGCTAAGTTGTAGAGTGGTTTTGCATGTGACATGATCCATTTCTTTACAAACGTCAAGTATAAAAAACGGTCGAGCATCCACGTGAATGCTAACCCCAAGCTTGGGCACACTTTTCCATTTGCAGACGAACAAAACAATGAGCACACGCACGGACGAGCAGTGGCTGGCCGAGGCCCAGCAGTGGGCGGACTGGGACGTGAACGCCGGCACTAAGGCGCAGTTGGAGCAGCTCGTGGCAGCCAAGGACGTGGCCCGCATCCGCGAGCTGTTTGGCAGTCGCGTGGCCTTCGGAACCGCCGGTCTGCGCGCCGTGATGGGGCCGGGGCCTGCGGCCATGAATGACCTGGTCGTGATCCAGGCTTCGCAGGGCATTTGCAAGTACCTGACGCAGCAGTTCGGCGACCGGGCCAAGAGTATGGGCGTGGCGCTGGGCTACGACCACCGCCAGCAAGGAACTCTCAGCTCCAAGCGCTTCGCAGAGCTCACAGCCGCTGTCTGTTTGCACTACGGCTTCAAGGTGTATCTCTACGAGGGCTTCGTGGCCACGCCGCTTGTGCCGTTCTGCATCGAGCAGAAGGGTTGCGCGGCCGGCGTGATGGTCACCGCCTCGCACAACCCCAAGGCCGACAACGGCTATAAAGTTTACTGGAGCAATGGCAGTCAGATCGTCCCGCCGCACGACGAGGGTATTGCCAACGAGATCGCGGCCAACCTTGCCCCCTGGAGACTGTACAACGACTCGCTAGAGGATCTCATAAAGGCCTTCCCGACACTCATCGAGAACCCTAGGGAAGAGCTCACTGAGCGCTACTTCGAACGTGCACGAGCAAGTCTCTGCCGTTTTCCGGAGGCCAACGCCAACACGACGCTCAAGATCGCCTATACAGCCATGCACGGTGTTGGCCACGCGTTCACGAGCCGCTCCTTCGCGGCTTTCGGTCACAAGGAGTACGTTCCCGTGCAGGCCCAGCTTCTGCCTGACCCTGAGTTCCCCACTGTGGCTTTCCCAAACCCGGAAGAGGGCAAGGGAGCGCTTCTGCTCGCCATGGAGACTGCTGAAGCCAACGGAGCAAGACTAATCCTTGCCAACGACCCCGATGCTGATCGTTTGGCAGCGGCCGAACGCGATCCGAGCTCAACATCTGGCTGGCGTATCTTCACGGGCAACGAGATCGGCGTCCTGCTGGGCTACTGGGAACTTGAGCAGTACCTACGCTTGAATCCGGACTGCGACCGCAAGCAACTGTACTTCATCGCGTCGACGGTGTCGTCCAAGATGCTACGAGCTGTCGCGGATGTCGAGGGCCTGAACTTCGAGGAAACACTCACGGGCTTCAAGTGGATGGGCAACAAGACTGCCGAGCTGCGTGATGCTGGCAAAACCGTACTGTTCTCGTTCGAGGAGGCCATCGGGTTCTGTGTTGGAGATCTTGTCAAGGACAAGGACGGTGTGGTCGCAGCCGCTGTGTTCGCCGAGATGGCTGTCCAGCTCGAAGCCACGAAGAAGATGACGGTGGGCCAGCACCTCAACGCTCTTTACGAGCGCTACGGCCACTTTGTGACGCAAAACCACTACGTCAAGTGCTACGACCCCGTCAAGATTCGTGCTATCTTCGAGCGTCTGCGCAACAACGGGAAGTACTGGGAGAGCTGCGGCGACTTTGCGATCACTCATGTACGTGACCTCACCACAGGCTACGACAGCTCTCAGCCAGATAAGCGCGCGGTGCTCCCCGTCAGCAGCTCGACTGAAATGATCACCTACACTTTCGCCAACGGATGCGTTGCCACGCTGCGTACAAGCGGCACAGAGCCCAAGCTTAAATACTACGTCGAGCTTGCTGGCCGCGTGAGCCAGACACGTGAGGAAGTAACTCTGGAGTTGAGGAAGCAGGTGGAGCAGATCGTGGAGCTCATGCTGCAACCAAAGGAGAACGGCCTGGAGCTGCCGCCTGCGGACAAGTAGAAAGTAGACCAAAGTGTACCAGTTTCTAATGTACTTGTCATTGATAACCTTTGTTCTGTTGCTTCGTTTTTGACCTCTTGGCTTTTGTAGAGATGTGTATATACTACGTAGTAATTCATTTTCTGGACTACCCTTGAGGGTGTTTGTTGATCTTCTGGGTGTGAAATTGATTTTTGTGTAACATGGGGAGGTCAGCTTTCGTGTGCATTTCAACCGCTGGCATCTTCGGCGGGTACTGCGAAGTACATGTCTTGCATCGTAAACTGCAGTGACGCCAGCCCACCAGAGGAGCTTCCTTCTTCGAGCTCGTTTTCACAAGACGACGGTGGTGTGAGCACTCGACGATTCTTTGCTTTCTTCTTCTTCCCTTTCTGAGTCGCCCCAGTGCCGTTTATGCCGTTGACATGAGGAGGAGAGTTCTGATCAATCGGTCTGAAGCAAATCGTGTTCTTCACCTCAGGGATCGGCTTTGGCGGAGTTTCAGACAACGAAGAGGACATGGCCATATTGATGCTTGCTGCCAGATCTAGAGGAGGCGGCACTTCTGGAGTAGCAGAACGCCCTTCGCCGTGGCCATCAAATACAGGCGAACCGCCAATGCCAAAGTACGAATCCATCTCCATCACAAACAGTTGCTCGTCGCCGTTGGCGTAGCCCTCAGGGGCCATCGCCATGGTGCTAGCACTGAGATCTTGACTCGGGTTTGGGCCCTTGCGCTTGACCTCAAGAACTTGGCCTTCCGGGTGGTCCTCGTCTATCGCTTTGAATATCACCTTCGGGTGGGCCCACAGCGGTAGCGATCTTTGAGCAAACGTCCTAAGCTCACTCTTAGCAGTTGCATCTCCACTAGAATTGTTGTTCAAGCCCGCATGATCTTCAATAGCAGCTGAAAGAGATTCCGACTTTCGTCGGCCTGGAGCAAGCAGTTCCCACGACTTAAGCTCCGTGACGCTAGCCTCAAAGCCAAAGGATGACAGTGACGACTTGGAATTTTTCGTTTTCGGGTCGGACGACGCGGCACGAGCGTGGTCGGCCTTGTGCTGGGAAAGCGCAGTCACTCGCATGTCATACAACTTGAGAACGGCATCGCAGCAGGTCAGCATCTTGAGTCCATCAGGTGCAAATAGGCAGCTCAAACGTTGCCGTAATCGACGACGGCGGGAGGCCACATCCGTGTCATTTTCGAAGTGCTGATGGCCGAAGTCTATAGCGGATGTGGCGAGTTGAGAAAGCAGTGCATGCGACGCATCTAATGCTGATTCCATGATAGTGCTGCTGCGCATGCCCCCAGTCGGAGGTGGACTGTGGAATGCTGGGCCCGGAGGAGACGATGATGAAGACGTTGACGACATAGATGAGGAAGATGACGTTGATGACGAACGGGTTGTACGCGGTTTGGAGGAGATTGGGGTCGTAGCCTTGTGGGGAGCCACATTTGAGACGGTGGGAATCTTGAGCTCATGACGGATCCGAAGCACCTGCGTCTGCGTCCGCGTCTCGAGTGCACGGAAGTCGGCATAAAAGTCATTCACTTGCCGTAGCGGGAAGCCTGGCCCCAGACCATCAGCGTTGGATTCAGCGCTCTCCACCGTGTTAGCATGTGTGTCAGCACTGATGCGCGCTCCTTCAGGGTGCAGCGCGTAGAGATGACTTGTACCGTGAGCTGACGTCACATTGATCCATTTGCCATCCTGACTGAAGGCGATGTCCTGGATACTCGCGTGGGTGATTCCTCGCTGTAACTTGTACACCAGCTGGTGGTTAAGTGTTCCATGCCCAACGACTGATGATCCACTGGGTTTGTTTACTACGCTCTGCAATGGCGGTGATAAGCGGTATACATGGAGGTTTTGTCCCTTGGTGGAGCTCGTAGCCAAAAGAAGCCCGGAAAAATCCAACGACAGGTTCACCAGTGCAGTTGAATGGCAGGGAAAGTTGGCCAGCAAGCGCTTGGTAACCAGGTCAAGCACCACAACCCACCCTGGATGTTTCTTTGACGCGGAAGCTGCTGCATCATCGCTAAGTTGAGTCTTGTGGGGTTCCTTACTTATAGACGAGGTTCGTGACCGTCCAGAGTTGCGGCGGCCAGTCGCTGACGTCTGAGTCTGATGACTGTGCATTCCATTTGACGGGTTGCCAGGAGATGACGACAAATACGGCGCGATGGTGGCTCGTCCGAACTCTGAAAGATAATACAGTCCTGAAGCCACATTCTGAGCCACGTCGATTGCCGTGTAGGACGGCGAAGTACTGTGAGACGCGTCACGGGCCTCTGCGGTCATCCCGCCGTTAATCAGAGCTTCAATCGGAACGTCGTCAAAGTCCGAGTCACTGTCTCCTTGACCCGACAAGGACTGCTCTCGCCCGTTGGCTGGGGTTGCGTCATTGCTCGGTGCGAATCCTGGATACGCCAGCCAACGTGGACCGAGAGCCATAGCAGGAGAAGCCGTGACGATTGTCTGCTGTAGCTGGAAAGTGGCCAAGTCATAGAGGAAAAGCTCCCGTGTCTCACAGAGTACAGCCGCGGTTGTGGCGTTTGTCTGCACGTCCAGCACCAGCGAGGGCGATGGAGGCAGCTTGTGCAGCAATTTCTGCTCGTCCAGACTCAGCACTGAGATTTCCTCATGTCCGTCGTCGTCGTCATCTTCAGCTGTTGCAGACACAAAGTCCTCGTCCTCCTCGTCGCTCGAAGGTAGCGAGGAGCTCCGTTCCGACACAAACAGAGCTCCCAAAGCCAGCACTGATTCCGTCTCTGTGGGAAGTTTGTACAGGTGAAAAAAACGCACGCTGGAGAGTCGTGCCGCGTCCTTTTGGGGGTCGATCAGCAGCTAGAAACAAGCAGAACGGTGCGGCACATCGTATCGTTAGATTGCGTCATTGGGCACTCAATCGCAGGTGTTCGAGGCTCAAGACACGTACCTGCACAGGCGAACAGCTCTCGCGTGATGCGCTGAAGCCGTCGAGGCGATAGAGGCGCCAGTCCGAGCGCGTGCACAGCAGCAGGAACGAGCGGTTGCGCACACGCTGGACGGCGCAGAACGTCACTTCCAGGGATCCCTCGGGGGCGGCTGAGAGCGCGTTGGACGCAGCCGAGTCTGGCGGAGACGATGACACAGCCGACACGTCGCTGGAGCCGCGGCGTCGAGAGGTACGCGCGCTGGAGCGACGCGTCGGGCGGGTGGGAGTCTTCATCTTGAGCAGATGCGCTATTGAGCCTTCTTCGGAGAAGAACACCTTCAACCCCAGTCGGGATTGGCGGAAAAGGAGGTGCTCTGATTGGCTGAAAGACTGAAATCTTATTGTGAAAGTCGGTACATGTCACTAACAAGCGGTATTTTAATGCCCATACTGTAGAAAGAGAAGCATCGTAAAGATGACGCTGGGGCTGGTGCTGAACGACGGGCACGGACTGCTGCTCAAGGCGGAGGGCGACCTCGCGTACACGGCGCGCGACCAGAAGAATGGATTCTTTACGTGCATCGCCGAAAAGGCCATTGACCTGGGGCAATTCGCCGAGGGGGACGACGATGACGACGCGGGCGAGCCGGATGAGGATCAGCCGCTGCCCACGGTGCGCCTGGAGACGAGCAGGCGCTCGCTGCTGATCGCCAAGTTCGAGACGGGCGGTCGTGAGCGCACACTTGTGGTGTCAAAGCCTCGAGGCCAAGCGAATGCCGAGTGAACAACAAGTAACAGAATTTAATACACGGAAAAGAGGAAGAAGAGAAAATATGCTAAAGTGCGTTGTGCTTATTATCAAGGGCTGCTGGCTGCTTGTTATATACCTACGGTGTAGTTTGTCTGTTGTTACGGGTACTAATTATCGCTCTCGACCAAGTGTTCGTTCTCCTCCTTCTCGTGCGTCTTCTTGTGTCGGGCAAAATTTGAGACTTGTGTGAACTTCTTCTGGCAGCCCTCGTACGGGCACACGTAGGGCTGGAAGCCTGCGTGCATCCAGATGTGTTCCTTGAGCGACACCGAGTGCGCGAAGCTCTTCCCGCATCCGTCGTAGTGACATGTGTATGGCTTGATGCCAGCGTGTGTGCGTTCGTGTGCGCGCAGATTTGAGCTGTGTGCATATCGTTTTGTGCAGCCGGCGTATGAGCACTTGAGCGGCTTCTCGCCCGTGTGCGTTCGGATGTGGTTCTGAAGCTCGGAACGTCCGCGGAACTGCTTGTTGCACGTCGGACACTCGTGCTTCTTGCTGGGCTTTACGCGGGACTTGGTCACCTTCGGTTTGGAGTACAATTCCACTTGCTCCAGGAACTTGTTCTGGTTCTCGTTGTTAGTAATGGCCGACATCTTGGACGTGCTCATCGCCAGTGTGTTGGTCAAGTGCCGAACGGAACTGCTGGTTGACGTACTAGCCCCCACACTTGTGGCCGTCAGCACAGTGCCTCCTTGTCGATCCTCATCGGCAGCAAGACTAATACCATTTTGGTTGAGCGATTTGATGTATCCGTCCAGCTCAATCATCGAGTCTTTGACGTAGTCACTGATAGCCCACACAGTGTTCTCGTTCATCTGACCCAAATCGAACGCGTAGCCGTCGTCGTCGATCTGCCGCACCGTATCTGGCTGATACTTGCTGATCACGTCCATGAGTCCACGAAGATATTGACTTGGAAGCATCGTGATTTTCTGCACAAGGCGCTGCTTGTCGTAGAAACTCATGGGTTTGACGTTATCCGGGTACATGTAGTCGCCCGTAGTGGGGTCCATGTACTTGGTGTTGCCACCAGATCCCTCGGCAGTAGTGGAAGACGCTGCGTTAGTAGAGCCTTGACCTTCATTGTCGGTAGTTGCCTCGGCACTATCTGCCGTCGCGTTCTCCGTGCGTGCATCTGTTGTGCTTGACACACCAGTACTCGAGACGCTCACGGTCGATGGCAGCAGCGAGCTGATGGAGAACTGACTTGACGTGCGCTTCTCCAACACCGCGTTCATGGAAGGAATGGGGCCCAGACCACCGAAACTGTCGACGTCGCCCAGCATCCACGATGGGTCCTTCTGCAGACTCAGCGCCACATTCGGATAGTTCTTCTGGGCGTTCTCGCCCGTGTTCTCCGTAGCCGACGCATCCAGCACACTATCCTTCGAGTCGATGTCCGCCACGGCAGCGGACGCGCCTTCTTCGTTGAGCTTCTGGCGCTTGATGGGCGGCAACGCGCTGTCGCTAGTAGCGGATGTCGACGTGATGATCATGGAAGCAGCAGAGGCGGCAGTCGAGGCGGTGGCGGCACTGCTCATAGTCCCAGTGGGTTTCGTAGTTGGGTGCCTTTGTTGGGATCTCCTGACGCGGTCCTGGTGTTTGGATGAGACTAATTAGGCTCAGACGATTCCTCTCTTCAGGAGCAAGACGATGAGAGCACTTCCGGTCGGTATACACGCGCAGAGTTTGCTTGCGAGCGTTGAAAGTCGCAACTACAAATTCAAAAATGTAACAAACATTCGCCCCCCTCCCTCTTCAAAGTCCTTCACTCTCCACCCAAGAGAAAACCTGCGATATTGAATTGCTTAATACAGGTTTTCAGGACGGGTGTCATGGCGAATTCTGTGATCGCGTCAACATCGCTGCAGTGCGAATGCTGCCGAAGCTGATCCAACGCAAGGCCAATTGCTAAGTGTATGTCAGTCTAAACTCGACAAACCATGTGCTTAGTACATTTGAGTCATGCATTCGCAGGTATTATCCTGCAACCGAGGGTGACGGAACTATCGTTCACCCCCTCTGTCTGCTCCGATTACGCTGAGTCGACCAATGAGAACGCGCCAGAGTTGCGCTGGCTCTGAGTGATGGTGCGTTGAAGTGGGTACACTCTGCTACAAGCGTTTTTGCACGGTGAAGTCAGCTTCCTGTCGTTGCTAAGTATCTTCATTTGCTAATGCTTCAGAGAAGTTCACGAGCGTCCAGCGATACTCTGAGGAACGTACATTTAGAGCTTCAACAAGGTATGCGAATCGTCAAGAGGTGACTTGTGTCTCTCTAGTCAGGCGTGTCGAGCAGCTTCCTATTTAATAACTCAGCCTTGTTAAGAAGTGCCACGGCGGTATATGTAGTGTAGTAAGAGCATCTCCAGCGGTACGTCTCAACGGCAGTTTTAGTTTAAAGTGCGTTTAGGACCTGGAAGAGTTTTAACACTTCCACGGGTACGAAGACCTCCGCTCGGAGGTCGCTGGGAACGTTGCTGCCGGAGGTGATCAGCATTGCCGAGTGTACACGAAGATTTGGAGCCAAGCCGAGCGAGAAGATGTATTTAATTGGTCGGCAACTTAGTTAAGACTCTTGTAGATTCCTCCCGGTGGGAGCTACCCTTCTCGACACCGACTTATCTAAACCCCGAGGTCTTAAGCGACGCGTCTACTTTCACCTTCTCGAGTCTACGAGTGATGCTTCAAAACGTGTGCGTCTTGTGGCGTACAGCGTTCATCTACTGTTTTCCAGCAAGGGGCAATATTTGATTCCCTTCACGGTGAATCGCCGTCGTTGTCCGCAGTGATGTTGCAGCGATGCAGACTGCATTGCAGTGTCCACTTTTAGACTGCAACAGGTGCGGCTGTTTCGGGCCTATTCGCAGCACGTTTCCCAGCTAGCCGAACGCTGGACCGCAACTTCGGCACGACTGTAAGCTGTATGCCGTACGCATGTACGGCTTGACGCTCTGGAGTTTAGTTGAGTAATAGCCCGGCGATGGGCGAGACCTCGTCATCCGAGTGCGAGATCGAAATTGTCGGGGACGATGACAAGCCCAAGTACTCAGGTGGCGAGTTCAAGCCCTTGACAAGTGGGCAGCTCCTGCTGAAGACCCGCCACAAGTCCGACCGGCAACATCGCGGGCTACTAGATGGCGCAGACGACGATGATGATGACCAGAATGAGCAGGACGCGGAGCGGGACCCAGGCCGTGAGTGTTTCCTGTCCAAGCTCCTGGCGGCCACCATGACGCTGCTGGTCTGTGGCTTCATCTACTTTGTGGTGCTGGGGCAGTGCTGGCTGGACGAGAGCTGACGCGAGCGGCGATCACCCACAGGCACCGCCTCTGTTTTTGCTCGGTTCTGGAGCCTGTGCGCTGCATCTCGGCTGGCGGTGACGTGCCGACGAGCTCTCTGTGTCAATAACTACTGTAATAATCAATCGACGATCGGTCCTGGAAACCTTCTGCCAGCAGGCATTGCAGCTGTCTTCTTCTTCACTTGGCTCTCCTTCGTCTTGTTGTCGCTGTCGTCGGGTGGACACGGCCATCTGCCGCTGACGTCCACGGCCGGGCTTCTCTTTAGCTCGCTCTGTAACAGAGTCTGTTGGGCTCCTGCCAGTGCTATCACCGGCGCGCAGCATATCATGGAGAAGCGAGCGAGGTGGGACAGAGCGGCTGGCGAAACGAAGACTCGCTCACTTCCCCATTGCACTTCCCATTACCCAAGCTGCTCAGCTCGGTCGTTTCGTAGACAGCTTAGTTTTTAGCATTCCAGTGCATCTATCTTTGAGTCAGACAAGTCCAGCGCAACCGCCGCCAAGAATTTCGCTGTGTTGCGTACGATCTCCTCACCAAACCATTTGAAGTCACCTCCAGCGCACCCAGTTGTCAATTCTCCTCCTGTTCAACGGTAGTCCGCTGAAGACACCACTCCAATGACGCGCCAGGGTTACCTCATCGTGCACGACAAGCGCACCCGCCCGACAGTGCGCTACCTGTCGCTTGAAGACGGGTTCCTTCGCCAGTATGCATCGACCGACTGCACCAAGTGCCTGAGCGAAGTACGGCTCTCGGGCTGCAAGATCACTGTCAAGGCACAGAAGCGCGCCGACGGCGTTCCCAACAGCTTCTACCTTGAAACCCGTAAGGTGTTCGTCAAAGATCGGTCCTACACGCTGGGAAACGTCGAGCGCATCGAGTTCAGCGCTTGCAGTGGCGAGGACCGGCAGGACTGGGGCAAGGCGCTCTTCTCGTGGCAGCGCTACTACTGGCGAGACCCTGTGGCCACCACCCCCGAGAACAATTCAGCCACCAGCGAGACCCGCCTGCAGCTCGAGCAGATCATCGCCAAGCACTTCGTGCAGAAACCCTCGAGCGGACACTCGATCTCGTTCGCGGCAGCCAAGCAGCCCATCTCGTTCCTGCGACGTAACGCGCACACGCTGCGCCGCTCGCTGTCGCTCACCATGACGTCCACGGTCACCAATGCGGCCAAACCCGAGAGCGATGCGGATCCGACGGACTGTGTGAAAGACAAGGTGGCGCTTGCCAAGGTGGCATGCCCCGAGGTCACCAAGAATAACAATGTCTGCGCAGCCGTCACGCCGCACTATTTGCCTCCGCATCTCGACCGCGGTAACAACCAGGAGGCACACTAGACGCTGCCGCCAAGTATTTTTATTTCTCAATAGCCTAGAACCACCATACTACAGCCTGCTCTAACCATTTATAATCTATCAAAAATGCCGCAATAATACACGCTCACTGTTTTTAAAATAATAGTGGTTGTGTAAATCTGGCGAGAAAGCTGGGGCTTGAGAAGAGCTACATGTATCAAGCCATTTGACAAGAGAAGGCCGTATAAGCCCGCCTCAGGCGAGCCATGGACAACGCTACATGTAGAGACTGGTAGGAAGGCACCGGTACATGTTAGTTGAAATGAAAATTCACATTTTTTAATTGACTACAACAATTTTCCCCTTCTTCTTCCCTGCTAGACCAAGCGCTCATTCTTAGCCGCAGCGCTATTCGCCTGCTGCTCCTGTTGTAGTTGCTGCTGCAACTTCAGCATTTGCTTCTTCTGGCGCAGCTTCTGCGGGCGCTTGTCGCCGAACAGCGAGCGGAACCGCGATCGCAGCTGCGACGCAGTGAACTTGGCCAGTGGCGCATACTCGTCAACGCCCGTACGGCCCGTGGCCAACATCTCCCAGCACACTTTGGACAAGTGGCGACAACGAGGGTCCTTGACGGCATGCTCAAGCTGTCGGATGTTGTCGTCGCTCCAGGCGTCTATTTTCACGGGATTGCTAGCGGGAAGCTCGAACTGACGCAGGTACGCGTTCTGCAGCTCGGCGGCTGTGAACTGGGCCAGAGGCGCAAAGCGGTCCTCCTTCATGCCGCCCGTGGCGAGCACCGACCAGTAGATCTTCTTACCGCGACGGCACGGGTTGGGGCGCGGCAGGTTCACCGCTTCGTACAGCAACTGCAGGTGCTCTTGTGGGAGCAGGCGCAGCGGCATGTTGGATGGTACGGGCGACGCCACGCCACCGTAAGTCATACGGTTGCCGAACACATCGGCGGTACCCATGAGGTTGACGCGGTTCGCGTCGTTCTCACGGCCGAGAGTCATAGCACCCGACGCCGAGTAGCGCTGCTGCTGCTGCAACCTCTCGGCATCCGTCGGCTCGATCAGCGCCTCCAAGAAGCTGTCGTAAGCCTGCACGTCGAACTCGTTCTCGCGCTGGATATCCAGCGGCTGAAGCAGCGCACTCGATGAGCCAGCAGCGTACACGTTGGGGCCGTGGGTGCCGTACTGGTAGTTGGCAACCTGCAGCTGCTGTTGCTGCTGCTGGCTAATGGCCGCCTGAACACAGTGCACCATGAGGCGGCTGTGTCCGGTCTTGAAGACGGCAAGAGCACGCTGGTCGTGGAGGATGAACTCGAGATCACGCACGGCAGAGTAGCCCAGACGGCACAGGTACTCGACGTACTCGAAGGTATTGGTCTTGGGGATACCGCACAGCTCCATCCACCGCGATACCGTATAGGAGGGCGACAGCACGCCAGGGCCCTGGAACCGCCGGGCTTGGATGTCGCGGTGCGTCTGCTGCCACACGAGCTGGGCGTCAGCGATACCGGCGTGCTGCAGCTCGCTCACAGCCGCGAAAGCCAAGGCGAGCACCGAGTCGAATCCGTCCTGAGCGAGGCGCTGCGTGGCCAGCGACAGTGCCGCCGAGTCCTGCGCGAGCTGCAGGTTCTTGAGAAAGGTGAACACGTCGTCGGTGGAGACAGCAGGCGAGTAGCTGTTCGAGGCAGAGTAGCCGTTCGACGCAGCCGGATAGGTCATGCCCGACGAGGTGGTGGTGAGCGACAGCGGGGCCGAGGCCATTACGGCGGACGGAGCGTTGCTGCCGACCTCGAAGCCGGCGAAGTCGAGCTTGAGGTCCCCCGGAGTGGAGAAGGACGCCAGCGTGTTGCCCGCCGAGGGAGACAACAGAGCCGACGGTCGCTGGCGCTTGCGGTTGCGCTGCTGGGCGTCGCTGTCCAGTGGCGTGACGGTCACGGCCGCGTTGAGCTGTTTGAGCTCGGGCCAAGACGAGAGCCCAGTGCTGGCAGACGAGGGCGCGGGCGACGACAGGTCTGCGACGGCGACGTCGGCTTGGAGCTCGCTAGTACTGTTGG
Source organism: Phytophthora cactorum (assembly GCA_016864655.1). NCBI lineage: Eukaryota > Oomycota > Peronosporomycetes > Peronosporales > Peronosporaceae > Phytophthora > Phytophthora cactorum. The sequence continues at coordinate 97,530 of NHQK01000031.1, forward strand.
GCTGCATGGATCTCTTGGTATTGCGCTTGATCTCTTGCAAAGCAGCCGATCGCTCAGTGGTCGGGACACTCCTTCACTCGCTCGGCGGGCGCCTTATTTGCAAGCGCGACCTGCACGGCTCGAGGCGAATCGGATTGTGGACCTGGTGAAAAGCGGCCAAGCCCCGAACGCTGTTCATCCAATAACCATGTCCATGCATCACGCTCAAAAACTGCATCTCTTCGGGGTGCGACCAGAGAACGGACGTGCACATCCCCTTGCCCGAAGTATTTACAACGATAGCCGTGCAGTGCCGAACCCAAAAAACTCGACGGAAGACATCCGCGCCTCGATCTTCAGAGGGTTCTTCACTCCATCGTGGCCGGCCCGAAGCACTTTGTTCGTGCTGATGCGGTGTTGCGGCCAACGTATCGTGCAGTGAGCTGCAGCCTCAATTGCAGCCGTCACTGCAAATATGATAACGCCCCAGATGGCTGCCCCATGATGGCAAGCCAGCTGGCACTGACAAGTGACGCACAGCGCTGTCACCCGATGTATGTCGGCAGCACTTGGCTCAAGTGCTGTCCACTGAGCAAGACACTCGTCCTTAGTGGCGCGCGTCGATCGAGAAGAGAATCAGCCGATGCCCGTAGCATAGCGATTGTCATGCGGAGCTCAGGGCCCGACGTGCGCCATTTATTCCGAGTGTTGCTTTCGGCCAACTGTATTCACGTACAGTACTGGCGAGGTGTGAAGCTACCGCAATGCCGCGACTGTCGATTTTGGACCTGACAACCGTGACGGTGGCCCCGCCGCGGTGGTCGGCAAAAGCCTCAGAAAAACAGCACGAAGCAGGCCTTCTTGCCGGTACATGTACATGTACCTAGTGAGAACTTCTCACTGAAGGCGAAGGTGGCGCAGCCGGCGCGGCGTAAATTACAGCGTCTCGCGGCTCTGCGCCGCACGTATCAGGCGCCCGTCTTCGCCGCCGGCTGACCGGGTCACAGCCAGAGCGATTGCCTGGTGAGCTAACGGCCCGTTACGGCGCACTTCAACGCCTGAAGCCTCGCCAACTTGGAAGCGATGCATTTTGCCCGCGACTACCAAATGCGGTGCCCCCGCCAGCACTTCTCCATCAAAGTTAATGGCATGGCTCAGTGTCTACAGCAATTTCGGCCGCCAAGAGCGGAAGGTACTGCGTCAAATGGCGCTTGGTCGCCAAACGCCATTTGACCCAAGTTGGTGAGGGCGCTAGCCTCGCGTTGGCGTGGGAAGCAGGCTCTGGAGGTACCTCGGGATACGGGACGCTTCGCTGTAAGCACTTGAGCGAGGGTACCGACCACCAAGGCGACAAAACGATTGCATGCCAGGAGCCCAGGACGGTAACAGCTCGTACGCGGTCTCGAGAGGGCATTGTGAGCTCGTCAATCCACTGGATTGACGAAGTCACAAAAAGATTGAATCCAGAGCTGTGCTCCTTGCCCACGACTCCTGCGAGCTCCGCCACGCTCGAACTCCACGTTGAAGTGCTTTATGGGAATCAGCTCCGTTATCAGTATTGCCAGCATAGGGCAAGTGGCGACGCTCATGCGTACAAGCGCTGCGAGGACGAACTCCAACGAGACCCGACGGTGTTTAGACGGCGGCGTGATTGGATCGCCGCAGCTCTTCAACGCCGACCGGGCCCTTCTTTCTCCGCGCACTCATGCTCAGATCGCGCGCACAGGCACCGTCGCAAGATATGTGAAGTCGCCAAAGCCGGGCGGCAGATGCCCTATGTGCCGAGCCCGAAGAAGGCGTGTGGTGAAACGCATCCCCCACGCTTCGTCAGTCGCGCACCATGAACATGCAGCGCGATCCATGCTTGGCATTCACCAGTGGCCAATTTCAAGCTTGCGATGCGTACCAAGACACCTCGCTCTGGTCAGCCTCGGTGCCAGGGCCTGTAAGATCAACAGTGCCTCGCCTTTTGCAATGTGGCACGATACTGTCTCGTCTGTCATTTCGCTAGACGGTCCGTGTTTTACTAAACGCGCCAGAGCCGGCCCGAATTCCAGCCGTCCGGAATTCACATGTGAAGTGAACTTCACTGTGAAGCGCTTTGCTACAGCAGCTTTCTCTCACCGCAGTTGTCTTGCTCGCCTTCAGGGCGGCCTTGTGCCATACAGTGTACATGTACAAGCACAACACGCGTTTCCGTACACGTATTGATTGATGGCAACATGCCCACTTTAACAGCAACTCACATGGCATGAAAGTAGCGCGACTCGAGGTCCTCGAGTCGAGTGGATCACTTGCGGACACTGATAATTTAGCGGAGATTGCTTACTGTAGTCGAAAGTAAGTCCAATTGAGCTCAAGGTGAGCGGCTAGCGAATCGCACTTGCAAAGCGCTTTTTCAGAAATTCTGCTTTGGACATGAACTCGCTTACCGTTTTTGTTAGTACTGCTCCTCGCCCGAAGATATTAGAACTGGATTCCAACGAATTTATTGCGGCACCCTGCGTTTTCTTAGGAGTGCAGCAGACTTAACGTTACAGTATCAACGGCTGTAAACGGCTGTAAAGCGCTTCAGCGTGCGTTGAATAAAGTCATTGGCGCAAAGCTGCAGAGTCAGTGGCGCTGACACGCAATTGAAGCACATTGAGACGGCGTCTCAATGATAGTCTCCCAGAGACGGCTGACCTGTATGTCCCATCCTGCAGTTGTACAGTACGTGTAGTCGCTGCCCGCGCACCGTTCAAATACATTCATCTGTGTCTCCTACTTACTAAGTAGTACTTAGAGAGCCGCATCGCATAGTATTGGAGGGTAACTTCCAGCACAAAGCTTGATCGATCAATGTGGCAGTCTCCAGGTTCTCTGTTAGAGTCTGACAATTTAAAAAGAGAAGACGCCACGCAGTGATACCCCCGAATAGTACTTCAGAGTCTACGCACTATTACGAAGCTAAATAGTAACTCTCTCATAAGTTATGAGAGACATAATAACCTCAAGCTCCCTCGCATGCGACGAGGCTGTAGCAATCGAAGGCCAATCTTCTTTTTATTTTGCAAAAACGCGGCCAATTTCCCGATGTGGACAATGCAAAAGATGTCATGTCAACTCAAGCCATGCTACAGTACTAGTATTGCTAGGGGTTGTCAGAGTTGTGAGTGCTTGGTTTGAGTTGCAGCTACTGCGCAGGAGCTGCTTGGTTTGGATTGCTGGCCGCTGAGCTCCATGCCAACTTGTGTCGGCAGCTAAGCTAGGCCCTAGAGGACGTGTTGAATCTCGGACAGGGGACAACTCATGTCTTAACGAACACTTCGAGGATTATTTCAACGTCAGAGGACCGCTTGGAGACCAGCCTCTTGTGATGGCAGCTGCACGATCCTTGACTCCGCAAGTTTCTTAGCGGTACACATTCTCGAGGCTCGAGTCGAGCTACAGGGTTCTTGCAGAAGTACTGTTTTCTTCGGATGCCTCCGATATATATTGAAGAGCGTGGCGTGAAGCCATATGCAAGCATCGACTATTCTTATCGAACAAATCTACATGTATCCGGATACATCTCGCAAGACAGTCGTTCAGAGGTCATCACAGGCTGCTTGCCCAGTTAGATCACTGATGGCAATGCCAACGAATTATGAAACCCCGCTGTTCCATACAGGTAGGTGCTGCACAAAGATCGCCGTCATCTTGAAGCATCACGGGTTCCTGATGGTGGACCACTCAGCATATTTGACGAGGCTTCACCGGTGATTGGTCAATAGTCTCCAAAAATCCAGTTCATGTCCCAACTTGTCCATTGTCCAGCAACAGCAACAATGACCCAGCGCGAACCTCTTCCGCCATGCTGCCATGCGCTCACCCCGGGCCGTAAATGCAGCAGCAACGTAAGTGCATGCACCCAAGCTCAACGACAGAGTCAAAATCTCACCACTACCTTCTCTCTCCGTTAACAGCCCCAATTCCCGTCGGAGTTGCGCAAATTCGGCGTCTCTTCCAAAATCGACGGCGTGCAGCGACTCGCCAGCGACCTCAGCGCCGCCCGCGCCGCGCTCCAGCTGGAGAACGGCATCTCCAACTCCGTCTTCCAGTCGCCTGACGACATTCCGAGCTACACGCGGAGGCTGGCGCAGTACCTTGCCCTCGTTAAGGGCTTCACGGAATCCCGACAGAGCACCGAAAACAATGCGGACGCGGCACTTCAGGCGTCGGTGCCGACAACCGACGCGACGGTGGGTGCTGCACTTCGTCAACCACTTGTGGAGGGCGGCGGACAAGCTGCAAAAGGTCAATCGACTGCTGCTACCGCCACAGATTGCAGTGGGTGCCTCAACTTTTGTCGGTGGCAAGACGCGCTCACGGGCCAGACGGTGTACGCTCGAAGTGCTAGGCAAGAGTACGCGCACGTGCTGCTGGCCTGTGGCATCTTGATGATGACCGACGCCAGAGACAAAGTGGACGCCATTCTGTCCGAGAGGCTGTTGGAGCTCGACGAAACGCAGCTTAAGCTCGCATACCAGTTGCTGCTGCACGCGGCTGGGGTGCTGGAGGCGTGCCTCGAGTCGATGAACATCGCTCCTCGCTCGATTGGAGCAGCTTTCGCGGATCTTGGCACGAAGGAGGAGACGGAAGTGCAGGCGTCTGTCGATGATGGTGGAGGCGTGCCGGATGACGATATGATGGCCAAGTGGCGCGAGGAACAGCGTCAGGCTCAGCAAGACACGCTGCAGAAAGCGGCTCCTGGGGTGAATGAAACTACAAATGGTCATTCGGTCAAACCTGCTGCCTCCATCGCAGCGGAGGACCTCGCGATGCTCAAGCGCGTGCCCGATCTGGCAGATGGTCGCTTCCCCCAGTTATTGGCGTGGATTGCCCTCGCTGAGGCGCAGGAGCTTGTTGTGCTCCGTGGCGTGACTCGTGAAGTCGTTGACTACACTCTCATGGCCAAGCTGTCGATGGACATTTCGGCCAGATACAAAGGTGCGCCTTCATTGTTGTGGATGAGTTGTCTTACTGTTGGCGCTAATTGTTGTCCATCCGTGAACGCTCTGCAGAGTGCCAGAAGATTGCATCGAGATTACTCTCCTACTCGACGTCAATCACGGCCGAACGCATTCGCCTATACTGCGCCTACAAGGACCCATACTACCAGGCCATCTCAACGTACTTTCAAGGTGCTGCATGTATGCAGAAGGAAGATGCACGTAGCTGCGTGCAGGCTGTGGCCAACTTGAAACAGGCAGCCACCCTCTTCGAAACTGTTGTGCCTCTCGAGAAAATCTACGAAGGCAAGATGGCAGCAGACAAAGAGGAAAAAGAGCGCGTGACCTTGCTATCGGCCGTATTTTTCCGTTCGCAGCAGATCATCAGTCGAGATCTTGACATTGTCACCCACCGCAACGACAGCGTGTACTACGAACCGGCAAGTTGATGGGTCTATTTGTTGAGGAAATCTGCAGGCTCTAACATTTTCGGCTCATTATTTGTTCACGTAGATTCCTGAACCTGAAGCCGCGTGCAATGCGCTAAGTCTCGTGAAGCCGACGACACTCCCGACAGTGACTACGAGTGATTTGTGGCGGGATGGAGAGGTTGCTAACTGCTTGAAACCTACTGCAGTAGCTGCTGCATCAGGTGCAACGACTGAGAATCAGCAGCAACAAAACAGTAGCCCTCGCAAAGGCTGCTGTTCAAGCTGCGTCATTTCGTAACGTGTATTGAACGGAAGAGAAGATAGTGCCACAAGGGGCCTTTGGAGGGTTAAGAACGAATTTTGTACGAGATGCTCGTTTTGGTTGAATTATTGTACGTTGTCACGTCAACTTTCGGTTCTCCATGTTTCTTTGAGCCACATTGAAACACTGTGAGTTCATACTCAACCACGTAACGCCTTGGTATTTCCCCTCACCAACGCGGCTGCTTGGCGGGCTGCATTCGTCACACTGCCGTCTCTCGAGTACATCAAGTGACCCATCATGTTGAATCCGGCGGCACAGACGGGATCGCCCAAGTTGCAGAACTCGATCGCCTTCGACCCGTACGTCGGGCTGGAATTCTTAATAGTCAGACCCGAGAGTTTGAGCGGATTGCCGAAGGTCACGATGGCCTTAATGCGCGGTGCCAAGGACTCCGGAATGGTTTTTCCCAAGCCAAGTCTAGCCTTGAGATCGAGATGTCGGTGACGCTGGCGCCTTGTGAGTAGCCACCGAGGACGAAGACCGTGTTAGGACACGCTTGGGCGACGGACACGACGTGGTTGGTCATGTCGGTGGCACCAGGGCCGGCACTCGTCTGGTCGTATGCTGCGCGGTAGTTGACTGCGTAGGCGGAGACGCTCATGCCAGGAAGGTTGGCGGCGATGCCACTGACGAGAGGCTGACCGAGGATTCCGAATCCAGGCATTTCACCACTTCCACGAGCAAAAACGATGTGGACATCCGGGCACTGGGCGTTGGCGACGTTGGTGAAGTCCGTAAAGAGGAGACCGAAGAGCATGGCGCAGGCTGAAGAGAGCTTCATGGTCGTTGATAGAGGCTGACTGGGACTGTGAGTTTAAGCAGGATGAAGGAAAATGGGGAATGACAAAAGCTTCTACAAGCACTCTGCTGCGCTACGTTGGGGCGAGGCTTGAGCTGTCCGGTTCATCCAAGCTCTCCGAATGCATTACCATCTTAACGTCACCAGCGACTAAAGACAAGCCGCAGGACGGCAATTGTTGGTTTATCAGTCGAACTGCACTCGCGCTGTTCGTCGATTTACAATCTTAGCGTAACACATTGGATTTGCCATCAATGCCTTCTGGACGTTGAGTAGATCTCAAAACCATTTAGTATGAAGTTCAGAAGTTACACAGCTGGCAATAATAATATATGAAGCACACGAAAACACGATTTGACACCAGATAGGCAATCAGTATCTTGATTATCTTAACCATTTCGTAAAAATCTGTGATACATGCCTTTAACTACAATTCTCACGAGCTGTGCTACAGTTGCGTTAAATCTTCGTCATCGTCTGATCCTTCACTGCACCCTCGATCCTCAAGCGACATACGCTGACGAAGTCGACGGCGCTCCCGGTATCTGTCCTGAGCACGACGCCTCTTTTTCTGCATCTCGCGGCCGATAGAAACTAACCTGTTCTGCCGTTGACGGTATTCGTCACCGTTCGTCGAACGGAGTGGATAGTAGCCGATATGATAGTTTGTCAGTGCCGCACACGTCTGAAAGATGTCATCGTAGAGGTCCTCTCCCCATCTATATTTGTCGGCGCAAATGCGCCAAAGTCCACACAAACGCCCAAACCAATTTTCCACAATGATGCGGTCGCTGGATATGTCGGCATTTTGCTGGGCAGCCGCCGCTTTTGGGTTGGAACCCTTCGTCGGATGGATGCAGCGGACGTGCTGCTCGAGGCCCTGATAACCCTTGTCCGTTAGAACGGACCATTCGTCGGGGTACTCGGTGTTCATGAGGCCCACGTCCCGCAAAGAACGGTCCTCGTTCGACTTTCGACGCGTTGCGTGGTGAAAGGCCTCGTTGTGTCGGAACATTGTAATGTCGGGGGTGTTGCCACGGGCATGCTCGGTGCAGGTAATGGCAAAGCCGCGTGGACTTACGGATACTTCTACCTTGTAACCGTAAAGTTTGTGCTTCGCACTGTAGAAGGGAAGGGCTTCGGCCATGCTGCCAGCAGGCCGGTTGGCCTGCTGAAACGTCACGTCCGTGGCGTACAGCGCGCACGGGTGATACACAAACGTGTTGCCCGAGGTGACAAGCATGCGCATCGTCTCTTCTTGGGCTTTTTTCAGCCACCCAGTCGTCATACAGTCTTGGCGCAATAGCACGAATAAAACCCGTAATGGTCTTGATAAACGTAGGTGTTTTGACGTGGAAAATGCTGGATAACATCTCCCACGTTCCGCCATTCTTCATCACGACAAGCAGCATAAACAACACGTCCTTGCCTTTGTAGACGGAGCGCTGCCCACGTCCAACGTTCCAGTGTAGAGTGACGTGAGCACGCACGGACATCCACAGCGTGTTCAGCTCACGTGGCGTAAAGCTTGTGAGGCGAAGGATGGCATCACCACCACCTTCTGCCACGAATCCGTCGTAGATCGGGCTCTGCGATGCAGTGCTTTCGCTTTCTTCGGCCACGCGGGGGTACTCTTCGAGCTCTTGGCGGCGGCTGTTGTCGCGTTCCTGCAGCATGAGCAGCACGGACTCCAGGTGCTGGCGGCGGGAAGGGCGGGGCATGTTGCTTGGGCTTTGTTGAGGAGGTTAGGTAGGTTACTTGGCACGAACTTTGATGATTCGGAAGTGAGTGCTTGCATTGCCACAATAGATGACTTGTGTATCCTCGCCTCACTTTATTCTAGAAGATGCAAATCGGTGAGAGTGATCTAGAAAAATCGAGAAGATGAACGTTATTTGTATCTCGAATATCACCCATATTCGGGTATGATTTATATAATTCACTAGAGTTTTCTCGGTAGGGACAGATACACTCGAGTATTAACAACAAACTTCTAGAAAGCTTTAGTGAGTCAAAACTTACAGACCATCAACGGCTGTTTTCCAAGCAGCTTTGACTCAGCAACACAGCCTGCCAGCCGGTGGTACATGTACACTTTGTTTTAGGAAGTTCTTTTTTAACGAACTAGCAAATGAAATGGGAAATTGCCAATCCTGGTACTATCCAAATAGTACTTCGCCTAGATTGGAGATTGCAGAGTCCATGGACGTCTCGCGACAACTCCAGCTTCGCCGTCCTTCAGAACTCAAGTATGGATACGAGTGGTTGTACCAAGGTGGCTACACGGTGGCCGGAACAGCTCACGACGGACAATCCAACCCAGTGGGGCGAATCTTTCTTCGACAAGAAAGCAACGGGCTTCATTGGGCAGTGGCTCGCGACCAAACACCCAGTGCAAATTTGGCCGAGGATGTCGCGACTCTGGTGAACAAGGCGGACCAGCATGAACTGATATTTCAGGCGCATCCTCACCTTCATAAGTTTCCTTGGACGGCTATGGAGGCGACGTCCAACAGGGCCATTCAACGGGACCTCAAACGTAAACCATTCAGATGGTACAAAGGGATCATTGGGAAGATGGTAGGGGACATAGCCGACAAGCTGGAGGCGATGGTTCAACATAATGCCTGGCACCACAGTGCGATGCAACAGACTCCGAAACATCTTTGGCGCGCAGGTAATGCGCTCTCAGATTACCAAGTGTGGGTCATCTTCAGACATACGACGAAACAACTCAACCTTTTCTTTGCCGAGCGCCCAGAAGACAGCAGCTACCGCAAATTGGAGGCTTGTCGGGGATGTAAGGAAACGTACACACACATATATTCTGCGAATGTGAGTGTGCACAAGCCTGCTGGACCAAAATCGTCCAGCACTGGATACGAATCAAGTGGACGTCCCAACACCTCCACCAATTCCAGACAAATTGTGCGTCGAGGAACCACCCGGAATTACCGAGGCCCTCACAAAAGATTGAAGGACATATTTCGCCAACGATGATGGCGCCTTCGAAGTGGAGTGGAAACGTATATGGTGGATGCTGGCATCAATCTGCATCACTACTTTAAGGATTCAGCGAAACCGAGTCGTACATGACTGGGGACAAGTTACTGCTGACGGCAGTACCGCCGAATTCTGGAAGGCCGGTACACGACAGTTCAGAGCAGTGAACGCTGATGCCCTAAAACCAAATTCCAGGGCACGCGATTGCTCCTATGTATAGGACTACTATCGTGTGACCCCTAGAGTCACCGCCTCCAGCGGTGGGTCACGTACAACCACCGGGCCCCGGGGAAACCGGCGTTGCTATCCTGGCTTCGGAAATTCCAGACATCTTGTATACAGGAAATGTACTAATAGACTCGTCTGATCCTCTCTCACTCTCTACTATCCAAATAACACATACCAAATTATGATCACCCTTGGTACCCTGGCTAATTAGATTTCTTCTTTTTTCTTTTCAGTGCGGTACATTGATGTCATTTAGCGGCCTAACGGAATCCAATGTCCTATCCTAGCAGACGTCTCTTGTCCATCTGCTCTCTCCAGAGTGATCTATCATCCCGCCCCCGGAGTCCCCACCTTGCACTACACTGGTCTCGCCCCGGAGCTTGAAAGCTCCTCACGAGTGTTGTTGATGAGCCAGTGACCAACATCTCCATTGACATGTGCAAGTGCAGTATGCCAGGACGAATGCCGATCATCCGCTATGTGTTTGCGTAACACCGAACCGTTGACTTGTAGGCTCTGACCATTCCAGCTCGCTTGATAGCCGCCGAAGTAAGTGGCAACCGCGTGCACAGGCGACCATCGATGCCCTGACCGGTATGCACACGCTGGAGCCAATCTTTGATATTAGCACCAGTCCTGTGCGCCATAGTGTGCCGCCATACCTCAACGTCCTCAGCGGACCAAGCGCCCGCATCGGGGTGATGAAGTGAGCTGGCGCGTCAATATTCCGTGCAATAAGCACATCCCCAACAATGTGCGCCTGCCACGTGCCCTGGTACACCCAGGTGGTAACAGTAATGACCGCCGTGGCCATCAGTTCTGCCCTGAGGTCGGGAATTGCAAGTCCTCCCTCTCCGCTGGGGAGCGCCGCCAAATCAGCATCCCGCCAAACTCAGGATCCGGCAACCGCCTCCGCAAAAACGGCATGCCAGACAAAGTTTCGTATCGTCTTCTTCAGCCGATCAATGGTCGCCCGCTTTGGCCCAGCATATCGGCTGATGTAGGTAAGCTTCGGAACGATAATCGCCGTGGCAATTCTGCTGCGTTGACCCACTGTCCGTGTTTTATGACAGGCAAGACCCAGTCACACCGCCAGTTGCCGGCCTGAAATGCGCCATGTTTCTTCCGGGTCCACTTTACTCCCAACTTGCAATCCCATGTACCTTCCAAAAGCTGATTGTGAGAGGAAGTTTAGTGGACCTGGTAGAATCGCCGACGCGCGTGGTCCATCCAGATGTAGCGCAATGACGAGCATTTTGGCTTCATTCAGGCGGAGTCCTGATGCCCGACTGAAGGTATCCGCGAGGAGTAGCAACCTAGGCACAAATGCATGTGACTGCAAATAGGTGGCAGTGTCGTCTGCGTAGCCTCCGACGCGTAGCTCAAATTTGCTTCCTTTGCTCCGTATGATAACCCCGCGGAGGGAATCATCGCGGTCGACTTTCAGATAAAATGGGCCAAGAGCGATGGGGGCCAATGGGCAGCCCTGCCTAATCCCACTGGTCACCAATATCACCCGCGACTTCTTCCCATTATCAAGGAAGCGGACCGTCGTATCCGTATGGAGCCATTGCACCGCGCGCATAAAACGTTCCGGATACCCCTTCCGTCTAAGGACTGCCACCAGGAAATCACGCGATAGTGAGTCATAGGCTTTTTGAAAATCAAGAAGCAACGCGATGGCCGTCTCCTGATCGCAGTTCAAAGCCACCATCACCTGAGCTGCGTCAAAAAGGTCCAAAGTCTCATGATCGTTCTGTTGGGGACAAATCCATCCTGGTTGCTATGGATCGTTGAGCCCAATGTTGTGCTCACCCTCGTCGCTAGTATCCGCGTGAAGATTTTATAGTCATAGTTGAGCAATGCCAGAGATCGGTAATTGAACGGAACTGAAGGATCGCCGGCTTTCTTGAGACAGAATATATCGGCCTCCAGGAAAGAAGACGGGAAAATCCCAGCATCATACCAGAGATTGTAGAGCCTTGTGAAGATCGGTATCAACTCAGTCGCATAAGCACGGTACCAGCCATTGCCGAGGCGGTCTGATCCAGAGGCCTGGCCGTCCTTACTGGCCGCTATCGCCGCCGAGACGTCGGCCTCCGTGGTCTCCGCAGTAGCATCCGTGGTATGCGTGTCTGTGGCATCCAACGCAACTACCTAGTCGCAGACGTGGTTTACTGCTTCCGACGTGCCGGGAGGATGTTGTAGAACAGGAATCCATGCGTCCACCAGAGTTTCTGCCTTCTCAGGTACGTCTCGAATCCGGCAGCTCGATACTGGCAGCAACCTGGGTGTCTTTGTACTTTGTCGAAATTCGACTGAAGAGCTGTTTGGTAGTCTTACCAGGCCGCTGTAAACAGACGCCGTTGCTGAATTGTAGTACGTCGTTGATTGCAGTCCGCGATGGCGTTGAGGATCCGCGCACGGGGGGAGGAGCTGTCCACGTCTTCTAGTAAGAGGCCGTCCATCAGGTCTGTGATGGTATCTATCGACGCAGGGCGCCCTCACTCCCCCCCCCCCCCCGCTCCCCTCCATGATACGCTTCGCTTGCCGAGCCAAACTGCGCAATTTCTGTCGTAACGAGTTCCGTAGCCGTTTCCGTTGATCTCTTTCCGTAGTTAGCGCGACTTTAACCACTTCATGTTTGAGCTCTTCCTACCAGACCGCCGTCTCCTCTACCGTTACCCCTGCTTCGGTGATCTCGGCATTGAAGGCTTGAAGATGAGCTTCCGTGCGTTCGCGCACCTGCCGTTCCGCATAATCAGGTGGAGGATGGGCCCGCTTGGGCCTCCAGGACCTGATTGAGTCGGAAGGTGATTGCAGACGCATTTTTATCCCATCGTGATCTGTGCGCACGCCTGGTTGAATGACTTCACATGTTAACACCCACGCCCGTAAAGAAGCAGAGACATACCAGCGGTCAAGTCGAGACGAGGCTTCGCCATGCCCTTCGACGTGATAGTGGTAAGTGTGAGTGTGCTGATGAAGCTGATGCAGTCGTCCAGCCTCCCCGTCCGGAGGATTCGTGTCTGCTACCGGATCAGTGAATCCCCAGCTCTCTAATAAGGTATGAAGCGCTGGAGAGTCATGCGTGGCCGCCGTGGCCTGGTAGCTACTGTCCGTTCTTGAGTCGAGAGTGCAGTTGAAGTCCCCACCCAAAGCCACCAGGCAGTCAGTCGGGAGATCGATTGCAGTACGTGCAAGAAAGAAAGCCTCCCTCCGTCCGCGTTGATGTGGGGCGTACACATTAAGCAGGACCAGGCGTTCTCTATTCATCGTCCCATCAACTGCCATAAAGTGAGGTTCCATGCAGCCTCAAAGAGAGGCTTCACGTCCTTATATTCGCCGTACAGGTCAACCAGAATAGCGACAACCGCTTTGCTGTCAACTGCTGGAGACCAAGAAGAGCAACCCGGACAATGCAGACCAGTGCGAAATCCCCAATGAGGGGGGGGGGGGTCACATAGAAGGGTTCCGGCATAGAAATACCGAAACCAACCTGGTCACACTGCATCCACCTCCGTCATAGCCTGATTTTGGTATGCCTGAAAACGCACATAAACTAAACGTAAATGCCCCTTGTTCTAGCGCGGGGGGTATGTTAGTGGCATGGCCACCGCCTTTCATTTCTGAACGAGCCACCAACAGGTAAGGAGAACGACCGTGACTGCTTCTCTGATCATAAACGCTTCTTCTTACCGTATGCTACCTGTAGCAACATCCGACGTTAACCCAAGCGACATGGTACGGACAAGAGCATCCACCCAGGCTCAGGCTCACACGCGCGCAAGCTCGGCGGCCACTGTCGCACAAGGAGCTTGAGGACGTGTTTCCTTCAGCACCACAAAAACCGCCTCGAAGGTTAAACGTCGCTTAAGCCCGAAGAAACGAGTCGCTACCGAAGGAAGGACGCGTGGGGCCTCTGCAACAATGAAGACGAGCGAGGAGATCCTGGCAAGAATATCCGCCTTGAACACCGTGCCCAACAGCTCCGCAGCCATTTCCTCATTGAATCCCTCTCTTAGCAGCTCCACGACCCGCGGTAGCTTAGGAACTGTACTCAGCGGCTGTGCTGACAGCGATATACCGACCAGAGGCATCGCTACGATGAGTACCGTGTCCAACGGCAGCTCTCACGCAGACACCGCAGCAATGAACACCACGGCAACCATCAACATCCACAGGACTTACAAGGAGGTGACCTCCAGTGAGACCAATGGCAGCAGAGATTAAGGCATTACCGACAAATCCGCGCTCTGATGACAATCAACAAAGCTCGTACGCTCATACCCCGCTACTGTTTCATTCGCTTGCATGCTAATAATTTATACTGCATTATGATCGGGGCTAAAACTATCACAGCTTCCCTGGAAACATTGGTCTTCTTCTCGGTTCTGTCCCGCTGTTTGGTGTTGTGGCATATCAACCGGCCCAAGCAAGGAAGACGATTGAGCGGAGCTGGCATTGGCGGCACTTTATTCTGAGCGACCACAGTGACGATGAAGAGTTTCACAAGACGCTGCGAGTACCGGGGCGGGCCTTTTGGAAGCAGCTCAATATTATTGAGCCAGACCTCATTCGCAAGCGGACTAACTGGTGTGTCTCACTGTCACCAGCAATCCGATTGCGTGTGTACCTGTACTACGCAGGCCACGACAGCTCCATGCAGCAACTAAGTGTGTTATTTGGCATCGGCCGCAGTACTGCTTCGGGGATAATCAAGTCTGTGAGCGAATCAATCACTTCACGTATGGAGAACTGGATCGCTTTCCCTGAGACACGTGCTGAGCTTCTTAAACTATCGACTGCATTTGAGGAAAGCCGCCGACTTCCCGGTTGCGTTGCTGCCATAGATGGCTGTCATATTCCGATCACGCAGCCCGCTGTTCCTAAGAGCCACAAATTCTACAAACGCAAAGGTTTCTACTCGCTCAACATGAGCACCGCCGTCGATAATAGGCGTCGTTTCCTCTGTGTTGACATTTGCTGGCCGGGTTCGGTTGGGGACAACCGAGTCTTCAATAACAGCGCGCTCGGTAGGCGACACCAATCACTGCTGCGTGGAGCAAGTAGTGAGGATGGTGATGGGACAATGCAAGTCGGATGGTATTTGTGTGAGCATGTACCTTTCCATCTATTGGTAGATAGCGCGTACGCAAATTCGCGCTTTGTTGTCACTATCTACGAGATTGCTGAAGCCCAACAAGACATAGTGGTTGCGCGACTGAACCAAAAACTGGCCGGAATGAGGTATACCGTGGAATGCGCTTTTGGAATTCTTAAAGGACGATGGCGATTGCTGCAACGGCCTATAGAGATGGCGAGAACCAACCTCAAAGCAGTACCGACTCTTGTGTGCTCGCTATGCATTTTGTACAACTTCCTGATCGAATATGGCGATCAAGTTTGGGACGTGGAGGATGAGCGAAAACGGAAAGCATACTATGACGCTAACTACTTGGCGATCAGCAGTAACGGGTGTATGATAACAGTGTAATGGGCCAACGCTGTGCCCACTACTTCGGCTTACACGTTAGCGCACGTGTACGAGGAAGTATAGTTTGCTTAAACTTAGGTTAACTATACTTTCGTCCGAAAGTATAGATTTACTAAAATAAGAATAGCTAAAAGCCGTTTTGGGTTAAAATGAGAACTGTTATTTATGATTTATGTCTGGACTGGGTTTCCTCCTAAAACTGATATCCTATATGAAAGGTATTCTGCCATCCGATGGCTGTCAGAACCCTGCTAATCTAATTGGTAGAAAGAAATGCTTATCTACCAATAGGAAACCTAAATGCATACAGACCAGCGGTCTGCAAAGCGTAACCATTGGTGTGTCTTACACCAACGTTCGAGAACCCTCCATGTAACCAAGTGGCTACGTGTAGCCACTTGCGTGTAACCCCGTTTTACCCCCCCCCCCCCTTAAGATAAAGACGTGCCAGTCTTAACACGTCAATCAAAGAATTGACGAGACCGTCAACTCTCCGGGAAATTCGAGCTCATTCCGCAATGAGCTCGCTAACGAAGACGCCAGCGCAAGAGTCTCTGCTTCATGACAAGCTACGCCCTGCCTCGTGCTCAAGAGGCCAGGCAACCTCTGCGCCTGCGCGCAAGCAGCACCTCCACGACAGAGTCTACACTCTCTGTCGACGAATACCACGCGCTACAGTACAAGAAGCGCGTGGAGGATAAGGCTGCTGCCCCAGAGACGATCCTCGAGGGTTCGTCGGTGTTCCACACCGACGGTAGCATGCCTACCGACTATGGGTCGGACATCAGTATGGAGGACGGGGAAGTCCCATCCTCAGCAGCCGACTCCGAGTCGGCCGCAGTCGCGCATGATCCGGTCACAGGGTCGCGTCGACCCCGTGAAGATGATCCGAGTGCTTCAAGCTCGAAGCGCTCGCGTAATGATGAAGAAGAGAAGGCACCAACGCCGGTTACTCCTTCTTCTGCGCGTTCTGTCCCTACAGAACGCGCTCCGTGGATGCCAATCGCATCCGAGATTGCTTCCAGGTTCGGTGCGACTTAGCCACCGAACCAGATCCCGCTGTATGTGTGCAGCGCTATCGTTGATGATGCTGAGGCTGCAGCTCAGAACTTTGATCCGATGACGAATCAAAGGCGCGACTATTTTATCGGACTCTTCCATGAGCTCCTGTGGCATGCGTCGAAGAGGACTTCGCGCAAAAGCAAGTGCCTAAGTGGATGTCACTTTGTCAATCTTGGAACGCCTTTGTTGAAAACTTCAACAAAGACGCGAAAGCTTACCGCGCCCGCATCACTGCGGTGCAACGTCGCTTCGAGACTTTCTCGAGGCGTCACATGATCGATCGACTCCATAATGAAGCTATGGAGGTGGGTATTCCGTGCGCAGTTCCCTTTGGAACTGCGTGTTCGCACTGCCCCTCTGGGGCTGAGCGTCTCACTGAGCGAGACGTCACCGGGTACACGATTGTGCGTGTACCTGTTCAGCTGCGTGATCTCCGCGTTCAACTTGAACGTCGTGATGAACGTCGTGACACTCCGAGTATCAGTGGTGATCACAGCGCTCGTGCAGGCGTTACGCCTGCACTCCGTTCTGGGCTTCGTACGCCCTCACCATTTCCGGAACGTCCTCCATCAGAACGTTCCGAGGTTCCCATGTATCTCGGTGGGGAGGAAATCCTCTCCAGCGAATACGAAGACGAGCCTGATCTCGGTTCGTCTTCGGGGGTTCATAGCCCACGATTCGCTCGACTATCCACCGAATCGAGCCGCGCGCATCGCGCAGTGGCGGCGGCGGCGGCGGGGCGGAAAGATACCCCTCGTACGGTCAACCCCAGGTTGACCGTGACTCCCGCGCTCTGTACGAGCGTGTAGCCGCTCTGGAACAGTTCCAGAGTGGGGAGTTCGCCCAGCTGCAGCAGGAGCTGCGCTACCAGAAGGCGCAGGTCGCGCAGGCCGCTCAGACCGCGTCGAACATCCAAGTGGAACTTGGATCGCAGGTCGTGAGGCTCCACGACCGTGTTGCCGCCCTCGAGAAGCTGGCTTACGCCGCTTCGTCGTCTTCTGCGAACCATCAAGGATAGATGGCTCGTGTTGCGTGTACGGCTTCAGCCGCCCGACGTAAAATGTCGGATGGAGCCGCATGCTGGACGGTATGTCCAACGTGTACGTGTTGCCATGCCGTTCAAGCACTGTGAACGGACCGATGAAGCGCGGAGTAAGCTTGCTTGCTCCGAAATCCGAAACTGCATGTCGTGGCAGGTTCTGAGTAGCTAACAGAACTAATGAACCCTTCTCGAATTCATTTGTGTTGCCCCTGCCAACATTGTCAGCGCTCAGCTTCTATCTATCCACAGAAGCTGCTATCGCGTCCAGGACAAACCGTATTACGGCTTGTCGGCGCTGGACAAAGTCCATTGCTTGTGTGCTGAATGGTTTGTTCAGCACGAGCAGCTCAGAAGCGCTACTATCTCAAGACACGGGAGGCTCGCTTAGCGTACCAGAAAGGGTACGACGAGAAGAACAGGGATCACATTCGTGCCCGTAAGCGAAAGCCAAAATACGAACTTAACGAAAGCGAACTTAACGCAGAAACCGAACTTAGCTCATTAATTAAAATTTTTCGCAGATATAAAGTCAGCCTTGATATAGCTGATGACAGACATAGACAACACCACGCTAAAGATTTTGATCGACGCTCTTGGCGATTTGAGTCAGTACCACGCTTCGGGGTTGTACTGGGGTGCGATTAAGAAGCGATGGGCCCAAGTATGCAAGACCCAGATCAATCCGTGCCCCGCGTACTATCCGAACGTTGTAGACCGTTGCTATTGCAACACCCCCATCAAGAGGCACTTCCTAATCATCGATAAGGAACAGAATCACCACTTCGTTGGCTCTGAGTGTGCCAAACGCTTTGGTGGGCATTACAAAGTCTGCCTCGGGTGTCAAAGCCGGTACCGAGGTAGTTATAAGTACTGCAAGGACTGTCGCGAGCGCGGCTTGACATCGTTTAGCGATGAGAAACTAAGCTTCGGAAAATATAGGAGGAGAAAGCCTAAGAGTCTCTTAGGTGTTGATGACTCATACATTCGGTTCCTTTTCGAGTGTACCACTGTGTCTGAGCCCTCAAAGAGGGATTTAGCTCACTATATGCTACCAAGAACGACTGTTGGCTTCGGAAAGTACCGTGACAAGACGTTCGAGTGGGTCAAGACTCACGACAAAAATTACTTCTGTTGGCTCCAGGGCCTCAACAAGGCTTATGCTAAGTATCTCTGAATTAATTAATTTCGATTTTTTTTGTCGGGGCTAAGATATAAAGTCAATCCTGACACAAGACCTAACAGATATAAAGTCAAGTTCACCGGATTATTATTGCCACACATATATAGCAAACATGTTTGCATACGAGCTTGAAGGACTAAAGCGATTAAGAATTCAAGCTATTAAATGGGGTAGTAGCTACCGAGTTAAGGTGTGCGGAAAAACTGGGAAGATGGTTTATGTTAGTAATCTATCCCACCCGAGCAACCAACAGGTAGTAGCTAAGCAATACAAGGTCAGTGTAGATAAGTTGAAGAAGCACATCTCTTCCGACTACAAGTCCGACCCAAAATACCGTTTCTACAAGGGTAAACAGATGGAATCCCACCTATACGAGGGAATTCAGCCTGCTGAGTTCTACGATAAGCTCGAAAACGTCCTTGCTAGTCAAAAGAACGCCTTCAAGATCAATATCGCTCTTGGATACGATCTAATTAGCAAAACGGAGGATAGCTTCACACAGTACTGGCATCCCAATCTCGCAAATACTAACGTATTCGATAAGCCGGTTGCTATCAATAGCAAAGCCGATATCCGTAAGAAGGTTATTTCTGAGATTCGATCGATGGAGCTGGCGGACAAGCTGAACTATCCTAGCTCTGGCTACAAGCTGAAGGCAATCACGGGATTTAAGATTTACATCTATCATCGTAATCATGCCTTAGGCGATAGTGAGGTCGTTATACCAAAGGTTATTCGTGATAACCAGCATGTGATCAACTTTCCAAAGACTAACAACAAGTGCATCTTCCACTGCATTGCATGGCACTCGTTGAGGGATGGTAGGAAAGATCCTCGTAGAATTCAGGCACAGGTGAAGGAAGTATTCAAACGTAACAGTACCTACAAGGGGATTAGCATTACGTCGGGCCTCTTCCGTAGCTTAAAGCCAGTCGACCTTCTACAGCTCGACGAGCTTGAAGAATGATTTCGGCTATCCATAAATGTCTATTCTATGGATGCGGATACTGGGAAAGTAGACTGCATACGTCGCTCTGATAACGACTACGAGGGTATCCACATTCTCCCTCACGATAACCACGCTCTATACATCAAGAACATTGACATGCTCCAAAGCAAGTATTAATGCTCTAAGTGTGATATGGTCTTTGTAAGCTCTGACAAGCTGCGTAATCACACGAGAAATAAATGTGAGCTCGTAAATGTTGAAAGCTTTCCAGCCGAGCCAACAATCTATCGCCCGGCTCAAAACACCATCAAATCGATGCTTACGAAGTACTCCATCAAATCCACTGATCAATATCTAGATCATTTCATCGTATAGGATTTCGAGGCTATTCTAAAGCCGACGCTAGTGAAGCATGGAGAGAATACTACGTTCACGAACGAGCATATCCCTGTTTCAGTATCAGTAGCTGATAGCTTGACGGAGGAGGTACACTGCTTTGTAAATGATGATCCAAAAGCGTTGCTTACGGATATGTTCAAGTACGTCGGGAGTGTAGCGGTCAAGATCCAACGATACAATGTCGATAAGTATGAGTCCCTCCTGCGGAAAATCGTCGCTGCTCACGGGCTGACATGTATGGAGATCCCAGGAATTGATCTTGGTAAAACCTACACCATATCAGATGTGGACAGCTGGATTGAGGGAGGTAGATATGGTAGCTTCTTCGACTTCCATAACAGCATTGGCTTAGGGAAGAAAAGATCCGACTACGGTAAGATCAAGCAGCAGATTGATCAAGTTCCAGTACTAGGTTTCAATAGTGGACGCTATGATATCAACTTGATCAAGAACGACTTGTTCGCCGTTATTGGCACTGACAACATCGTATCTGTTATCAAAAATCCCAGCTACATGTGCATTGCGACGTCAGACATGAAAATGCTCGATATTAGCAACTATGTCCCTGCTGGCACTAGCTATAACAAGTATCTGAGCACCTACCTCGGTGAATGTAAGTGTGATGATAAGATTCGTTGTGTATGCGGGCTTGGTAATGGGATTTTCCCTTACGAGTACATTACCACATTCAATGTTCTCAGCCAAACTACTATCCCTCCTAAATCAGCTTTCGATAGTGAGCTCCGTGGCACAAGTATCAGCGACGCCGACTACAAGCGGGTACAGTTTGTCTGGGAGCACTATGACATGAAGTCGATCAAGGACCTACTGATTTGGTACAACAATCTGGATGTAGTCTCGTTCATCAAGGCCATCAAGGCTCAGCGTGAGCTATTCAAGCGGTTTGATTTGGATATGTTTACAGACGGTGTATCGCTCCCGGGCCTATCGGAGAAGGTAATGTATCAGACTTGCTTCAACAACCTCCAATAACTTAGCAAGAAGCCTGCCAAGGCATTTAGCTTTCCAGCTAAGCGCATGAGTGGCTACAAAGCTCAGGATGCTGAGGCTAAGCGTGAGTTCAACATGACTATCAAGCATTTGAATGATCTAGCTAGGAAACATAAGTACCTATGCGGTCTTTGCTATTGCCAACTAACCGCTGAGACGGCTTCCGCAGACAGGGTTAATAATAAGCTCGGTCATATCGATGGTAATATCTTGATCAGCTGCATCAAATGCAACACAGCCCGGAAGGACATGTCACTCAAAGGTTTCCGTTTCTGCAAACTTCTTGAATTCAACTCGGATAGGCTTGTCTACTCGATTGATAAGGAGGAGAAGGATATCTACGCTAAGATGAAGGCAAACATTGCCGGTGGACCGTCCATTATCTTTAACCGATATGCTAAACGAAACGAGACTACTATTCGAGGTGGTAAGCTCTGTAAGAAGGTAATCGGATACGATGCAAACGCTCTGTATCTGTGGGCACTAGGAGGCGACATGCCGTGTGGTCGGTTGACTACTATTGAGGCTTACCCTGGCATTATCGATGACATCAAGAATGACAATATCTTGGGCTTTCTCGAATGTGATATCCGAACACCAGAGCACTTGAGACACTATTTCTCGGAAATGACACCCATCTTCAAGAATGCGTTGATTGATTGCACTGACGAGAAGGTCATTGGCACGCAAATGTACGAATACAACCGATCGCGTGGCAATCAAGGTGCCAAGCCTGCTCGCAAGCTCATTGGATCGTATTTCGGTGAAAAAATCCTTATCTATGCACCACTGCTCAAGTGGTATCTCGACCATGGTATGGAAATCACTAAGACGTACTCGTTCATCAAAGCTAGCTCTCACAAAGCGTTCGCTCCGTTTATGGAAGCTGTGTCAAGTGCTAGACGTGAGGGTGACGTCTACAAATCGAAGGCTATGATCGCCGAAATGATGAAGCTCGTAGGCAACTCAGCTTTCGGTCGATCCGGAATGGACATGTCAAAGCACACAGGGATTAAGTGTGAGTCTGATGACAAGAAAATTGAGGCAAAGATTGAGCACTTTACGTTCCACGGGCTTGAGGTGCTCAATGACGCCTGTGAAATCACTATGAAGAAGCGACGACTCAAGAACAAGAATTCAATTCTCCTCTCGATCGCTATCTACCAGCTTGCTAAACTTCGAATGTTACAGTTCTACTACGGCTGCATCGACTTCTACTTCGATCGTGCCGACTTTCAGTATCAAGATATGGACACTGATATCGCTTACATCGCTTTCAGCTCTGAGAATCCGTTTCAAGACTGTATCAAATCGGAGCTGCGTGAGCACTTCAAGCAGCACAAGTACGATTGGTTCCCACGCGACTACAATATCGAGGTAGCTAAGTTTGATCGTCGCACGCCTGGTTTACTCAAAGACGAGTGGTCCGGTGATGCAATGGTATCACTATCGTCTAAGAACTATATATGTTATCTACCAGACGAAAAGTACAAAGTCAAGGTCTCAGCTAAAGATGTACAACAGGGTCGTGGTCGAAATGAAGATGTTTTTAATCCAGAAGGCTTTGAGGCTGTTGTTCGGGATCGTATCACACTCCGGGGCAATAATAAGGGGTTCCGTATCAGTAAGGAGTCTAAGTCTATTATTACGTATAGTCAAACTAAACCGGCGCTCAACTATTTCTATGATAAGAGGCGCGTATTAGAAGATGGTATCACTACAAAAGCGCTTGATATTTAAGCTCATTGAGGAATACATTTTTTATATCTAAATATGATATAGTGATGGATGATCTCCTAGCAAAACTTTACTACAACCCAAAAACTGGGTATATCGGAGCTCAAGCTCTACGAGAAGGCAAAGGAGGTAGATCCTAAGGTAACACTTAGAACAGTCAAGAATTGGTATGCAAACCAGACTGACATCCAGCGATTTCGGGAGCAGAAACAGAAGTTTGATGGGTTCAAAATTGCCTCACATAATCCGAACTCATGGCAGATGGATCTTGCTTTCTGGGGGAAAGAGCCGATTTTGACTGCTATCAATATCAACTCACGCATTGGCTACGCAAAGCTTTTAACCAACAAACAAGCAACAACTGTGTTGGCTGCTATTAAGATATTCGTGCGATTGCATAAGGTAGATGTTCTTACGAGTGACAATGGCACTGAGTTCATGAATCAGGATGTTCAAAGGTTCTTCCAATCTAAAAAGATTGAGCACTATAATAATGAGCCAGGTGATCAAGGAACAATGGGAAAAATTGAGCGTTTCAACAGAACGGTAAAGCAGAGACTCACAAAAATGTCTCCTAAGAGGCTCACGCAAAAGTTAATCACTGATGTTATATCTAATTACAATAATACTTTTCACCGTTCTATTGGAATGAAGCCAAGTGAGGCCAAAGGTAAAGTTATGGAGTCTGAGCTAGCTCATAATCAAGAGGCAGCTGACAGAATCGACAACGAGTTGGAGATAGGAACCAACGTTCTTTATCGTCTGAAGAAGCAAACTTTTGATAAAGAGGCTGCGTGTTGGAGCAAAGCTGTATATACAATTGTTGGTATTGATGGATGCCGAGTTCAAATCCGATCTAAGAATGGGCACATGCTCTACAAAGCTCCAAATGATCTCAAAATCGTACAATCTCAAACGACAGATGCTGCAATCAATAGAGGTGACATTCTCGAAGTGAAGCGAATCTTAGATCATAAGAAACTGAAAAATGGGAAGTACAAGTATGTGATCAGTTGGGTAGGCAATGAGCTTGATTCCTGGGAGCCTCAAGACAATCTACGGCTAGTCAATAAAAACCGGCGATCGAATCTTGAAAATGAGTACTGGAATAAAGAAAACTGAACCAAACATTACTTCGTTATAGCATAGATTTAGCTGTTAGAGAAATCCTCTTTGCTTCGAGTTATGTGGTTCGATTATATCTGACTGAATAGTATTCTTGGAAAATGAAAATCCTCTCAACTATTTAGATAGATAGATATTGGTATACTTACAAAGGCATAACTATGTGTTCAACCTGCTTAGAAACTCAACGTGAGCTCAATCAACTACGGAGGAAGCTGCGGATTATCCAAGAGGTCAGTAGAATCAAATATGAGCTGACCCAACTAGACCCAGTAGCCAGTTTTCGTGCTACTGTTGGTAACAGGCAACACCGAGAGGGTTTGGACAAGATATTTGGCGTACCATTTCACTGCATCAAGGATCGGTACTTGAATATGTTGAGCGAAAGAAATCAGATTTGTCATTCTTATAACTATGCAACACATGATTCCGCTATGCCAAGCTACTGGTAGAAACGTTAGCACTTGTAAATACGAGTGCCATTTTTTATGTTTGCTAATGATATATACGATTCACAAAATGTTTCCCAATTTCGAATCGCTAGCTCAACAAGAACAAAAACGCCAAGACTTACTGGAGCATGCTCAGCGTCGGATTCGTCAAGCTTCTGCTAAGCGAAATATGTACGCGGGAGCTCAGTGGGCCAGCGACTCAATTAAGGGTATCATTACTGACCCGAAGAAATCTGCTGAAACAGCGCACACTGATATCACGGTTGGCCCTAATGAAGAAACACCCGATACATTAAAAGTTCCGCTTTCGGAAATCTTAAAAAAAGTCTGAGTGATAAAAACTCCAACAAAACCCCTGAGGTCTCAACTACCCCTGAAGTTAATGTGAAAGCAGAGATGACAGACGCTGAAGTCGATGCTCGTCCCCAAATTGCTGATGTAGCAGTAAATGTACGCCCTTCAGCTATTGACGTTGGAATCGACAATACTCCGGATGTATCTGATGCTCAAACAAGCACAAGAATGGTCGACACTGAAGATCAAGTTCGATCACGTGATTGGATTAAAATTTTATTCATGGAAAATCCTAATTGGAGTTCACTTAAAATTAATCCAACTAATCGTAAGAATGGGGGAGATGATAAACGATACTATCTTGGTAAAAATGGATCACTAAGAATCGCCAAAAGCGGGTCAAAGAGCAATAACTATCGTTCAATCGATTGGGTTGCTACCGAAGATCGAATCAGAGATATCTGGTATGAAGGCGAAAGTAGATCAATAGATGAAACAAGCGATATGAGACTTGAAGACCCGCTGTATAATGTTTCCTTCTCGAAGCAAGATCTTTGCGTAAGCGAAAAATTGAAAACCCTTCTGAAAACGATGATGCTGATCGAACTAAGCAGCGTCTAGAAGACAGCTTTCTTTTCAATAATTCAACTTCCACAACTTCTGACCAGACGGATAGAAAGATTAAATTGTTTTGGCTAATATCCAAAAATAAGGAGAATCTCGAGTCGAACGGGCTGAGAAAGAAGATCATCCCATTTCTCAAGGGATCAACTAAATTTACCCCGATTGATAGAGATGGATACATTTGAATCGACCGAAATTCGCTTAGCGTGTTCGGACTGAATACTGATCGAGCAAAACCTGCGATGACTAAAAAGGTCAATTGGCGAAGCACGCTTCAATCATTTACATCTATGGCCGAGGATAGAGGAATTGAGCTAGTTTTCATTGGAAATAAGGATATTGAAATGGGTACCAAGGGATTCACACCTACTGAAGGTGAGGCTCGTCATGGTATTCTAAGCGGGGCTGATGAAGGAACAGATTATACTAAGACTGATGCTGATAACGCAGCGAAGGCGATTCTGGAAGCATACTACTCGAAGCTACAACCAAACGGAGTTAATATCCCATTTAGGTTACACCCGGTCGTTGATACTAAAACCGGGTCAAAGCCGCATCAAACCTACTACATTGGACAGCCAACAGCTACCAATTCTCTTAAGATAAAAAATGCTCAGCATAAAACAGTATCGGGAGAAGCTCTCAAAGGCTTAATGAAGACAGTACGATGGATGGACACTTTTAATGGGCTAATTCAAGGATTAGAGGATATCGAGACCTACATTGCTACGAACGACGACCAAATTACCAAGCGAAACCTTGATGCCAATCTCAAGTACCTAAATGAGATACTGAAGGCTAATTCAACTCAAGTCAAATCAAGAGTAGATGGAGAGTTCGACGAGGATCCACTCAAAAATATCCATGATGCGTCAAAAGCAGTTTTCCAAAAGTACGGAGAGGCTCAGAAACGATACGAAGACGCTAAGCAGACTGTAAAAGGGACTAACTCGAAGGCAGCTAGATCAGCTCTGAAGGCAGCTCAATCCGCCATGAAAGCTACTAAGTCAGTCTATCAAGCCAAGGCTAAAGCATATTCTGACGAACAACGTTCGAGGTCGGAGATTCCCCTCTCTACATCGGCCAAGCGACGTGGAGGCAAGCTCATTGGCAGAGGTCTGAGAGGCGCTAGCGTTAAACCCCTCGAAGGTGTAGTACGTCGCTCGCGAACTTACAATCCAAACGAAATTCAGGGGTTAGCAGCTCCATCAGCATACGTCTATCGTCAGTTAGGGAGCAAATATATCCGAATCCCTGATCTCGATTCTAAAACTCTCGTCATTGTACAACCAAATCGACGAAAATGCGGACCCAAGCGTGAAATAAGCAGCAGTCTTCAAGCAATGATCCGAACCCTTACGTTTAACCAACAAATCGATCAGGCAGCATATGACAAGCTCAGTATCGACGATAAAAAAATATTCAAGGAAATCCTTGCAATCACTCACCTTCAGTATAACTTTCACGATCGTCTTGAGGATCCATTAGAATCTCTGAAAGCGGAGTACGACAAGCTGAAGGGTGAACTTGAGTAAGGTAACGACAACCCGTTAATCATCAAGCAGCTCAAATCTCTGAGTGTGGATATGTACTCTAATCGTCTCATTTCGGATTCAGAATTCAAGGATATTATAGTTCGTCTGATATAGAGCAGAGCTTGGAGAACTTATTCGAACAATCATGTTCTTCTTCAACCCACGTATCATTTCAAGTTCTGGGGGCAGCAATGGTGATAATGCTGACCTTAATGTTGCAGAGCTGAAAGCAATTATGAAAAATCTCATTATTCGTGACCGTCCTCAACAAACCCAAGCAGCGATATGGGCAACAGATTTAGATAAAACCGTTAAGAAAGTTGAAGCCGCTACTCAAACGGATGGAGGTCGTGCCTGGGCTTATCCTTCGAGCAAGAAAAAACGGAGACCGTAAAGACCTTTGCAATCTAAGCCTTAGAAAAATCTCTCGATCTGCGTTGTTTTTTTTATATATCTAGTTTAGCTCTGGGGGACTTATATTAAGTTATTCAAAATTTTGGCTTCCAATTTTTTTATTCGAGTCTCATGATCAGTAATCTTAGCGTTAGCAGTAGCTAATTGATTTGATAAATCAGTTGCTGATGATGATAAAGCATCAATTTTTTTCTGCTTCTCAAGTGCTAATATATGAAGATAGCAACATATTTTACTGTAGTCAACGCTGAACTCAATGCCAGCTAAATCTATAGAAGCATCCTCAACTACTAATGTTTCATTAGGAAAGTAATTGATGACTGCTCCTAAATTATTATTTACCAAATCTTGAGCTTTGTATCCGATTTGCAATGGAACAGTACTATCCTGAGTTTTGTATCGATACAGCTTTGGTCTGATAGATAGCATACCATTCACTACTGAAGTATTATCAAGCGTATCAAAGAAAAAAAATCTTCTTACGTCTGAGGTTGTGTAAACTCCTGCACTAGCTAAAATAGCACCTGTTGCTTGGATAGCTACGGCAACGCTAGATATGGGTCCTATTGTTGAAACCAAACCACCACTTTTCAGGAAATAAGCAACCCCGCTTCCGCCGCTATCTATAGTTTGACTTACATTGATAGTAACCTGCAATCTTGCTGTAGGAGATGTAGTCCCAATACCGACTCGTCCATTACTCAGCAAGATCATATTGGTCGTGTTGTTTGTTCCAAAGCGAAGATTATTTGCTGTAAAATTACCAATCCATGACGCATTTGATGATGTTGCTTTCGTACCATTGTTAACCTCGATTTGAAATTGAACAGGTGTTGCGTTAGATCCAAAAAAGCTAAGCATTCTGGTATAGTAACCGTCGAGGTAAGCACTTCCGCTTGCTTGAATTCGTAAATACTCAGTGCTTGCCGTAGTATTGATCCCGAGTTCTGTTAGAGCACCTACTGTTGTAATAGCTGTTTGATTACCATACGATAAAAACCCATTAATATTACCGCTAACACTAATATCACCACTTGTAGAAACACTCGCTGCAGACAAAGCATTAATGCCACTGATGTTGCCTGTTGAGCCCAGAACAAGTGCTTTACTATTTGATGCAGTTCCAGGTG
Source organism: Phytophthora cactorum (assembly GCA_016864655.1). Taxonomy (NCBI): domain Eukaryota; phylum Oomycota; class Peronosporomycetes; order Peronosporales; family Peronosporaceae; genus Phytophthora; species Phytophthora cactorum. The sequence goes on from NHQK01000031.1 coordinate 125,719, forward strand.
AGACGCTCCACAGCAAGCTCGGCTTCGGTAAGAAGCGGTCAGACTACGGTAAGATCAAGCAAACTCTGGATCAGGTACCAGTCCTTGGCTTTAACTCTGGACGGTACGATATCAACCTAATCAAGGCAGATTTGTTCGCTACCATTGGTACGGACAGCATCAAATCGGTTATTAAGAACCCAAGCTACATGTGCATCGCCACAGCGGACATGAAGATGCTCGACATTAGCAACTATGTTCCAGCAGGCACAAGCTATGCGAAATACCTATCAACATACCTTGGTGATTGCATGTGTGATGACGGGATTCGATGCGTTTGCGGTCTGGGTAAGGGTATCTTCCCCTACGAGTACATTACCTCATTCAACGTACTCAACGAGATAAAAGTACCTCCGCAGTCAGCTTTCGACAGCAAGCTCCGTGGAACAAGCATCACCGGTGATGACTACGAACGAGTGAAGTTCGTGTGGGAGTACTACGATATGAAATCAATCAAGGACCTACTGATCTGGTACAACAATCTCGACGTAGTCCCCTTCATCAAAGCTATCAAGGCTCAGCGAGAACTCTTCAAGCGTTTCGATCTGGATATGTTCGCGGATGGTGTATCGCTACCTGGACTTTCCGAGAAGGTCATGTATCAGACCTGCTTCACTAATCTCCAATATCCTGATAAGAAGCCTGCTAACGTCTTCCAATTTCCAGCTAACCGGTTGGGTGGATACAAGAGTCAGGATGCTAAGGCAAAGCGAGAATTTAGTATGACACTCGAGCACTTGAATACATTGCTGCAAAAGCAAAAGTATCTTTGTGGTCTATGCTACTGCCAGCTGACCGCTGATACCGCTTCAGCAGATCGTATCAACAATAATCTCGGCCACATCGACGGCAACATCTTGATCAGCTGTGTGAAGTGCAACACCGCTCGTAAGGACATGTCGCTTAAGGGATTTCGGAATAAGAAGTTGCTTGAGTTCAACTCGGACAGACTGGTCTACTCGATAGACAAGGAGGAGAAGGATATCTACGCTAAGATGAAGGCTAACATCGCTGGTGGTCCTTCAATTATCTTCAATCGCTATGCCAAGCGCAACGAGACGAAGATTCGGGGTGGTAAGATTTGTAAGAAGATCATCGGGTACGATGCCAATGCTTTGTACCTGTGGACACTCGGTAATGAAATGCCTTGTGGGCGATCGACTACGATTGATGCGTATCCTGGTATCATCAGCGACATTGTCAATGACAAAATATTTGGCTTCCTCGAGTGTGATATTCGTACCCCACCGCACCTCAAAGAGTACTTTAGTGAGATGACCCCTATTTTCAAGAAAACGCTTATCGACTGCAGCGATGAGAATATTATTGGTCAGCACATGTTTGAGTACAACGATGCGCGCAAACAAAGCCGTTCAAAGCCAGCTCGTAAGCTAATTGGTAGCTACTTTGGCGAAAAGATTCTTATCTATGCTCCGTTGCTCAAGTGGTACATCGCCCATGGAATGGAAATCACTAAGACGTACTCGTTCATCAAAGCTAGCTCTCACAAAGCGTTTGCTCCATTTATGGAGGCAGTTTCTAACGCTCGACGTGAGGGTGATGCTGACAAGTCCAAGGCTATGATTGCTGAGATGATGAAACTGGTAGGTAACAGCGCTTTCGGCCGATCTGGCATGGACATGAGCAAGCATAAAGAGATCAAGTACGAGTCAGGCGACAAAGCCATCAAGAACAAAACCGAGCACTTCACATTCCATGGGCTGGAGGAGCTTAATGGTGCTTGTGAGATCACCATGAAGAAACGCCGGCTCAAGAACAAGAACCCGATCCATTTGTCGATTGCCATCTATCAGCTCGCTAAACTGCGCATGCTGCAATTCTACTATGCCTGCATCGACTTCTACTTCGATCGTTCGGACTTCCAATACCAGGAGATGGACACAGACTCTGCTTATATCGCATTCAGCCGTGAGAATCCGTTTCAAGACTGTATCAAGCCTGAGCTACGTGAGCACTTCAAGCAGCACAAGTATGATTGGTTCCCACGCGACTATAACAATGATGTCGCTAAGTTTGACCGTCGCACACCTGGTTTGTTCAAGGATGAGTGGTCTGGTGATGCTATGGTATCTCTATCTTCGAAGAACTATACCTGCTACCTACCAGATGAATCTTACAAGGTCAAGGTTAGTGCCAAGGGTGTGCAACAGGGAGGTGGTCGAAACAGTGATGTACTCAACCCAGATGGCTTTGAAACTGTTGTCCGTGATCGCATCACACTACAAGGTACAAACAAAGGATTTAGACTAAGCAAGGAGACAAAGTCAATCATTACCTACAGCCAAACTAAGACGGCCCTGAATTACTATTACGACAAGCGACGCGTACTTGAGGATGGAATCACGACCGTAGCTTTGGATATCTAAGCAACTACACCAATGGGGTATTTTTTGTCTAATAAACATATAGGTACGATAGAGGAGCTACTGACAAAGCTATACTATGACCCCAAAACGGGATATGTCGGTGCTCAAGCTTTGTATCAGAAGGCGAAAGAGTTAGACCCTAAAATTACATCCAAAGTTGTAAAGGAGTGGTTTGCATCACAGACAGACATTCAACGATTTCAGGAGCAAAAGCGGAAGTATGACGGCTTCAAGATTGCTTCTCATAACCCCAATTCATGGCAAATGGACCTCGCGTTTTGGGAGAAACGCCCAATTTTTACGGCTGTCAACATCAACTCTCGCCTTGGATATGCTAAGCTTTTATCAAACAAGACTGCTCCATCCGTGCTAACAGCTCTGAAAGTATTTGTTCGTAGTAATAAGGTCGATATACTCACCAGCGACAATGGAAGCGATTTCATGAATACGAAGACACAAGAATTCTTCAAATCCAAAAAGATCGAACATTTTAATAACGAGCCTGGTGATCATGGTACTATGGGTAAAATCGAAAGATTTAACAGAACCGTGAAGCAGCGACTAACCAAAGTGTCTCCGAAGCGGATCACACAAAAGCTGGTAAGTGATATTATCACAAACTACAATACCACTATTCACCGATCGATTGGCATGACCCCAAACGATGCAAAAGGTAAAGTTATAGAAGCAGAGCTTACTCATAACCAAGCAGAAGCGGAAAAGATTGAAAACGAGCTTGAATTAGGTACAAACGTTCTTTACCGTCTCAAGAAGCTAACATTTGACAAGGAAGCTGCACGCTGGAGCAAAGCTGTCTATACAATTATAGGTATGGACGGATACCGAGTTGAAATCAGGTCAAAGAATGGTCATACACTCTACAAATCACCAAACGATTTGAAAATCGTGCAAACGAAGACAATTGACGCCACGATTAACAACGGTGATATCTTAGAAGCCGACAAGATCTTAGACCACAAAAAAAAGCGATCTGGTAAATACAAATACTTAGTGAAGTGGGTTGGTAATGAGCCCGACTCTTGGGAGCCTCAGGATAATCTACGCTTAATCAATAAGAACCGTCGATCAACCCTTGAAAACGAGTACTGGAGTCAAAAATAAATAATGACTTCGCCACAGCTGTTAATATCAGGTTTGAGAGACATCCTCTTTGCTTCGAGTCATTATATCAAATGGAATTATTTTTCGTGAATAGGAAAAATAGCAGGTAGTATATAGTCATACCCATAGATATAAAGTTATGTGTCCATCTTGCTTACAAAATCAGCGCGAGCTAAATCAGCTTCGACGGAAGATCTGGATCATTCAAGAAGTGAGCAGAATCAAAAATGAACTCATGATTTTGGACCCAGTAGCGAATATCCGTTCAACAGTTGCTAATCAGTTTTTATAAAAAAAGACCTCGAAAGGATCTTTGGAGTCCCCTTCCACTGTATCAAGGATCGCTACCTGAACATGCTGAATGAGCGGAATCAAATCTGTCATCAGTACAACTACTCATCACACGATTCAGTCATGCCGAGCTACCGGTAGAAAACTAATTTTTTTATGTCCGCTAATAATATATACGATTAACACAATGTTCCCTAATTTCAGCAGTCTTGCTCAACGAGAGCAAAACCGCCAGGAGCTACTTGAACGAAAGCGACGTCGCGTTCGTCAAGCTTCTACAAAGCGAGACATGTATGCAGGCGCTCAGTGGTCCGGTGATGTATCGAATGGTATTACAACAGTACCGAAAACATCTACTGAATCAACTCAAACTGACGAAGTGGAATTAAAAAAAACTCAGAGTTATAAAAACTCTCAAACAAACCCTGAGTTATCATCAACTGAAAGTGGTACTCAAACCGAAGTAGAGCCAAATGTACAATTGGTAGATGTCTCTGTAGATGCAGAACCACGGATGAATGATGCTTCAGTATTGGTACGCCCCTCTACTACTGATAGGAACGTTGAAGCTAAACCAAGAACTAAAAATATGGGTATTGAAGCACGTCCTCAAATGGTTGATAGTAGTGTTGGGTCTGATGTTAAGCAAACCAGTGATGCTTCAACCACTACTCATCGGTCAGATACGGACGATCAGGTACGATCACGAAATTGGATAAAGAAGAAATTCACTGATAATCCTAACTGGGGAGCACTACGTATCCAACCGGTACGTCGAAGAGATGGTCTTGAAAGTAGTAAATACTACCTCGGTGAGAAAGCTTCGTTGATAAACGTTAAAACTGGAAATAAATCAAGAAACTACCAATCGATTGATTGGATTGCGACTGAAAACAAAATCAGAGATATTTTGTATGATGGCGAGAGTAGGTCAATCGATGAGATCAGCGAAATGCGACTTGAGGATCCACTAAATCGGATGAAATTAATGAAGCCAGTAAGTGGTCATAAGCGTGGCATTACTGATCCAACGGAAAATGACGATTCGAATCGATCTAAGCAGCGATTAGATGATGCTTTTGCTGTTGATTCCTCTACTTCAACCACTCTTGATTCTAATGAAGCCAAGGCAAGACTAAAATGGAATATTTTCACTAACGCGGTAAAATTGGAGCAAGCTGGATTAAAGAAAAAAATCTTACCATTTCTAAGAATTCCAGGAGAAAATTTTCATCATTTACAGCATATCAAGATGGATTTGTATGGATCGATGGATCGTCCATTAGTGTGTTTGGTAAGGAAAGTGGTCGCGCACAACCTGCAATCACGAAGGAAGTTAATTGGCGATTGACACTGCAAGGATTCGAGGAATTAGTCAAAGGTCGAGATGAACATCACAGCCTCTGATTCATCGTGGAGCTTTGGAGTTGATTTTCTTCTCTATCATCCTCGTACGGAAATCCACTTTTGATTATCGTAGTAGCTCCAGTTGATTTCACGTTAGCACGCAATACTTGGTTCATGATTTTGAGATTATCATCAAGATTTTTCTTAACTTCAACATCAGTATTCTCGTCCTGATACACATATCGTTCAAAATCTTCTAATCCATTTAGAAGCGTAGTGAATGTATCCATCCACCTAATCGTTTTCAGCAAACCAGTCAAAGCTCTCCCAACAACAGGGTTGTTCTGACCGTTTCTGATATTTAGTGGTTTATTACCCGTGGGCTTACCGAAATAGTAGGTGGGGTGAGCTTTAACACCTTTTTCAGTATCAACGATAGATTTCAGACGGAAAGGTATTTGAACATCTTCAGTACTCAGCTTTGTATAGTATTCAGTGAGAATCTTCTTGGCGTCATTATCGGCGTTTGTCTGTTTCTTATCCATATCTTCATCGCGACCAGACTTAACACCGTGTCTGGCTTCACCATTGACTGATTTGAACTCCTTAATGGACTTTTCCTTCTCCCCGTTAGAAAATAATGTGCAGCTTATCAGAAGTATGGGGATGCTATGAAGCGGTATGAAGCTGCTAAAGAGGCTGTAAAAGGAAATAACTCGAAGGCTGCAAGATCAGCTCTGAAGGCTGCAACATCTGCGATGAAAGCAACAAATTCACTATTTCAAATTAAGGCTAAGGCCTTTAATGATAAGAAGAAGGAACTTGAGGGTAGTGGAATCAAAAAGAAACTTACTGGTCGCGGACTCAGGGGTGCAGGTGTTGCTCCACTCGAAGGTGTAGTACGCCGCGGTAGAACCTACAACCTCAATGAAATTCAAGGTTTAGCTACACCATCGGCATATACATACGAACAGCTTGGAAGTAAGTATATCAAAATCCCTGATCTTGATAACAAAACGCTTGTCATCGTTCAGCCCAACCGACGAAAATGTGGTCCGAAGAGACAAATTGGAGGAGGGTTGCAATCCAAGATTCGAACGCTCGCATTCAAGCAGCATATCGATCAAGCGGCTTATGATAAGCTCAGTATTGATGACAAAAAGCTATTCAAAGAGATACTTGCGATTACTCACCTTCAGTACAATTTCCATGATCGGCTTCAAGATCCGTTAGAATTTCTTAGAGCTGAGTATGATAAGCTGAAAGGTGAGCTGGAACTCGGGAATGACAACCCTTCAATCATCAAACAGCTATAGTCTCTGTCGGTAAATATGTACTCTAATCGTCTAATTTCCGATTCTGAGTTCAAGGATATTATCGTTCGTCTCATATAAGCATGTTCTTTTTCAACCCCCGAATTATTTCAAGCTCTGGAGGGAGCTATGGCGATAACGCCGACCTCAATATCGCTGAACTCAAAGCAATCATGAAAAATCTCATCATTCGGGATCGACCGCAACAGACTCAAGCCGCTGTATGGGCTACTGATCTTGATAAATCAAACAAGAAAACTGATGCATCAACTCAGACGGAAGGTGGGCGCGTATGGGCGTATCAACCGAAGAAACAAAATAAGGTAGTGAAGACATTTGCTCTATAAGATCGAAGATCAAAAGGTCGAAGGCCTGCGATCAAGTTCTCTAGCCCTCTCTAATCGACCAGGTCGAGAGGTCGCAGCCACAGGCGAATGACCCGTTGGGCCATATCACCAGAGCGGCAGCTCTATAAGCTTATACCTTCACGAGCCAGTCGATTGCGGTATCCTCGATAGACGGATACTTTTTTATCATGGATCGATACCTCAAGAATAGCAGACTCACCATCGGGGTTTGTAGTAGGGAGGAGGACAATATCCCCGAGTACGACGATCTGATCAGCTCCTAGTAGAGTTGATCCAACAACCTGATCTGGATCCTTGGGGGAAACGTTCGTTTTCAGATCTTTACTTGGTCCGCAACCCATGATTATACTCTACCAGAGATATTTTTTAGAAAACCAGTCAGCCGTATATGGCTTATTCTCGTCGATAGGCCCGTGTCATTTATAGTATCGCTCTCTGCGACTCTTATCGCTATGATCATATTCGCTGTACGCTCCTATACGGTCTCTAAACTGTTGATAAGGCTGACCATCCCGCTTAATAGCACCAAAAGATACAATTCGACCATCATCAAGCAAAGCATCATACTTCTTACCCTTGCGGTTAGAAACACGAAACGATACCATTTGCTCTATATCAACTCTGAGATTTTTTCCTCCAGATCATCAATTTTTGTCATCAGATGCTGTATCATAAGCATGTTATAGGCTGATATGCGACTATAATCAACATTGAGTTGCGTTTTTGCTGGTTCAAGTACTGGGTCTTCACCCGCTTCGATATCATCACGATAGAATACGCTTGTTAAATCAGTAAGAGACGCTGATACGAGATCCTGAGCGATCAATCCAACCTCCTGACCATCACGATTCTCCGATTCGATCCAATCGTATAGCTTGACCTCGCATTGATCATAGCGTCTCTTCGCCCGATCAACTGGACATTTTTGGATGTTTCGTTTGAGTCTCCGATCGGAGGTCATCGCCATTGCAGTGCATGATATGTATCCTCCGAATATAGCCGCTACACTGTATGTGATTGGACCAAGAGCGGATTCTGTAACTCCGCTATCAATCCTCAACCGATACACCGTCGTTCCTCCTGATCCGAATACAAAATTGTTGCTCCCTGAAATATGTAAAGGCGCAGATGGCGACACCGTACCAACGCCCAGTCGATAAGTAGTTGTTAGTATCATCGTTGTTGTACTATTGATTCCGAATCTGAGATCGTTGTTAGTGTAGTTGCCTATCCACGTTGCGTTCGAAGAGGTATGTGTTCGTACCATTATGAACCTCGATCTGAAATTTCACAGGAGTTATGTTTGATCCTGTAAATGATAACATTCTGGTATAGCTGCCATCAAGATAGTCAAGACCAGATCCGATGATTGAAAAATACTCAGTTGCAGGGGTTGAGTTGATACCAACCCCCGTAAGCGAACCAACACTTGTAATGGCTAATTGGTTGCCATAAGCCAAGAAACCATTGATAGCACCTCCAGCTGTAATAGCTCCAGTCGTAGATAGGGTGTTAATACCTGAAATACTCCCAGAGCTATTAAGAACTAATGCTTTATTATTTTCAGCAGTACCAGGTCCTGAAGTTAAGTCAAGGTAATTTAACTCAGCTGCCGTTGCCGTAATTGCATTGAGCTTTGTCAGATCAGCTGATGTAGCAGACGTGCCGCTAACCACATTGAGGTTAGCAGTAGTACCCGTGAAACCATTGAGAACATTCCACTGAGTAGCAGTCGCGGTCAATGTGGTTCCTTTGATCTGAAGTGTGGTTGGATTGATATTGAGAATATTCGTAGTCGTGTTAGCAACTATTGTATCACATGCAATCGAGGCGATATTGGTTGCATACCGAGATGCATCAAACGTTAGTACCTTTGATGCTTGACCAGTACCAATGGTAGTGATCGCAGAGATGATCGTCAAATCAGCAATAATACCTGATCGGTAAAGATTAGTGCAATTGACGGTTCCATTCACGTTGAGCTTGTATGTAGTCGTTGTCCCTCCAATTGATACATTGCCTGTGTCCTCGCATGTGATCACACGAGCACCTCCAACCATGAGAAATGTTTTCGTTGATGCTGAGGTAGATCCAATGAAACATTCGCTCGATGCTGCTGCTCCAGTTTTTAGTTGTATTTCTGCGGTAGCTGGATTAGCATCAGCATTACCCATGCTAAGGAGTGTTTCAAAAGCTTCAGCGGTTGTAGAAGTAGCAAGTAGTGAAATCTTGTTGATCCCTGCGATCTGTTTGCTACCATCAAGAACGAGTGCTTTGCTTTGTAGCGCTGACCCGGGCGTAATACCAACTACGTATGATGGCGGTGCTATTATAGCGGAACCACGCACGGTTAGGCTGCTAACTAATTCCACTGATATCACCATTAGCACCTGGTACGAGAGCTACCCCTTGCGTTGCAGTACCGACTGTAATACCCGAAATATATGTCAATCTATAGTCAGTTTTACTGAGGCACAGAGTCTGAGCATAATCATAACTTAAGAACCCACTCGCATCTAACGTTAGATAGAATGCCGGGTTGTAGATTGGAGATTGAAAGATTGGTTGCGGATATGAAAAACCAGAACTCATTTTGTCTGAAGCTATATAGATCGAACGATAATCATGAGCGCTATTCCGGATTTCGCCGCTTCTTTGCCAAAGAAGTTTAAGGCTTCGTCAATGAAAGACATTCAAGATTTGGACATCAAATCACTGTTCAGAATGATTGTTCTGGGCCCTTCGTTTAGCGGTAAGAATAATCTATGTATGTTCATTCTCAAGCATTCTCCTCACGTATTTGCCCATCTGACAATCATCGCACGTAATCCACACCAGGAATTATATGAGTATCTCCGTGATAAGTTGGATGGATTTATCACATTCGCTGATCCAGATACACCTCCAAGTGTTGATCAAGTGCGTCATACCCCAATGAGCTCCAACAAACCTGAGTTGGTTATCATAGATGATTACAGTAACGATAAGCTACTCCAGAAGAATCTGTTCTCACATTACTTTACTCGTGGGAGGCACTTTAAGCTGAGTACGATATTCCTTAGCCATAGCTACTTTGCTACTGATAAGATGATTTGCTTGAATGCTGAGTATGTCGCTATTCTAAAAGCTAATTCAAAGCGTGATTTGGTCATGGATGTCAAAGACTTCAATATTCGGGGAGTTGATGAACGTAGCATCGTCTATTACTACAACAAAGCCACTGAGCGTAAAGGCCAAATGCTGTTTGTAGATTCCGTCAAAGGCCAACTTCGTTATAATTTCAATCAACCGATTACTATCGATAGTGAATAATTTGAAAATATTTTGATTGGATGAATATACATCAAACATGGCCTCGTTTGTTAAGCTCGATTCAACTAATCTCGTCCAGGACGGCTACAATTCGACATGGAAATACTTGTTTCCTGGTTCGGCCGCTGATTTCAAGGATGTTGTCTGTGCGGTTCAGAGCATATCCATGTATAACTCCGAGTACAACATTGACTCAGCTCAGTTCTTTAATAATTCATTCAAGATCGAAGTCCCGACAGCTGCTACAACTTCTACTTTATCAATCACCTTGCCTGATGGTTTATACTCATATGTTGATATCAACCGGAGCATTCAAACGACACTCGTAAACGCTGGTGCCTATCTCATTGATTTATCGGGCAACGTTTTCAATCTCCAATTGAGTGAGAATAGCGTATATTATGCTGCTCAGTTTGATTTCAGTGCTACTCCAACGTCTCTTCCTACTGGCTACACTCGACCTGCTACTGGCCTATACTGCTCTGGTGGAACTGGATTACCTACTTCAACCCGCGTTCCTCGCATCATTATCGATAATGCTGCCTTCGGTAAGGTGGTAGGTTTAACAGTTGGTACGTATCCATCTGCTCCTGCAACAGTAGCCAGTGCTCAACTTTCGAATACTATCCCTCAGATTCATCCGAGCTCGAGCTACGTTGTTCGTTGCGATCTCATTAAGAATGAGTATGTGGCTTCTGGTGATATTTTGAGTGCATTTGATCGAGGTGATGCCCAAGTTGGTCAGCTGATTTCATACAAGCCGCGTCAGTACACGTGGATGAATTGCCACAATGGTTCTCGTTCTTCAATCACTATTTCCATTTACAATCAGAACGATCAGAAGGTCAAGTTCCGCGATACTTCAGTATCGATCATGCTACTTCTGAGGCCAAAAAAATAAGCACTCAAAGGTAATTATTATTTTTTGCTTATCACAATCTAAAACTGCCTCCTCGACGCTTAGCGCGAACAGCGCCATACGATCCTTTGCTTCTTGCGATCCCTTAGCAGGTCGCTTACTCTTAGCGATGCCGACACCGTAGCGACGACGCACTTCACCACGTACCGATTTGATAAGTGTTTCGTGTTCCGGCTTCGTTGCTTTGCTTAGGAGGTATCTCTCAGCTGCATCTACTCCATCCGTGAGTACTCCTTTTCTCTTTGCGTAGCCAAGAGCGGATTTCGCTGCTTTCTTAACATCTGCTACCGATACGCGCCCGCCGGTAGATCCTTTACCCATTTCACTATCGCTATTGCTGTCATACAGACCGATACCGGTCATAGACTTAATGGCGGCTCTGGCCGGAATAGCTGCTTGAGGGGCTCCCAACGCACTTGCCAATGCTGGTACTGCTGCATCAGCTGCTTTACTAAGAATGCCTGAGTCCTTAGCGAACTTGAATGTTGATTTGATGCCTCCCCAAATTTTACTCCATACAGATCCGCCTTGGGCCCTCTTGTATCCTTTCTTGACTCCGTGTCGGGTGATATCCAGTCGGACACCTCGTCCAACCTTACGAGTCTTAATAGCTTTTTCATAAGAAGTTGGGTGAAGGTGAATTACAGAGAAACTACCCTTGAGTTCGTTTGCTGTTAGTGAGAGCTTACCGGTCTTGAAAGCCTTGGTTAGCTTTCGAGCAGGTACGTCGCTGGAAATAGTTAATTCGCGATACATTATTGCTATATAGCTTGAAACATAATTATGAAAGAATAGTCATATTCAAATCTTTCATATTTTTGAAAACATTCGGCTTATGGTATTGTTTCGAATAGAGCCATAGGATACAGAATGGACCGCAATAATCTCCATATGTTCCTTGGTATTGTTTTGGATTGTACCTTCCGATTCCATACTTTGTTGGAGCTGCTTCCCCCATTGAATCAAAATATTCACCATTACAGACTGCGGTCCAATGACCTACATCCGTATTAGGTTGTCGTAGGAGAATGAGGAAAGAACCTTTCTTTGGGAGAGGAGAAGCTATCTCACTTGATTCAAATATGTTGTCAAGTCTCACATTCATTTTCTCAGCGAGCTCGATGAGGTCATGATCACTGGTGATTGGCTTGATAAGACTCGCCATAATAATTAATTTTCTAAAACTATATTAGAGACCATATAGATTCCACTATGAGTGAAACACAACTTTACGACCAGTATTTGTACCAGAGCTCTCTAAAGAGCGACCCTGAGATCAAGGTATCGACGGGTAAGCGAGTACCTTTCGTTATCGACCTTAACCAGGGCTCGTACCAAAATGGTGCTATTACGATTGATGCTACGGCTCAGCTGAATGGAAGCGAGGGCTTTGCCTCGCTCCGCGACGCTTACATCATGCTACCTTACAAGGTCTCGATGAAGAATGGATCTACTGCTCAAACCGCCGCTGCTAACCGCTTTTGTGTGACACTGAAGTGTGGCAACTGGAACGTAATCGACTCGATGTCTCTTGAGCTTAACGGTAAGACTATTGTTTCAATGGCTGACTACAAACTCTTATGGAACAACATTCGAGCTCAGACTGGATACAGTCCTCAGTACGTTGAGAAGCATGGTGCGGAGTCTTTCCTATACCCCGATGCTGCTCAATCTGTTTCGTACAGCCCGGGAACAAATTCGTTGAATGGAGACGGATTCTCGAACACTGCAGCTTTCTCTTCATCGTTTGGTACTTATAATCCCCCAGGTGGTGCTACGATTGCTGATGATGGTCTTGTTAAACGTCTTTTGTCTAACCCTCCTACGGCTGGTGCGGACTTTAGCTCCACCTGGCCTTCTATTGGAGGAACTGCTGCCTCTACTACCATTGCTAACCAAACGGCTCGTGGTGCTTTTGTTGCCGGCGCTGCAACTGCTAATGCAATCATGGGAACGTGGAACTACATGCTCAAAATCAAGCTTGTTGACCTTCACCCGATTTTCAAGGAGCTTGATCTAATGGCTAACCCTCAGATTCGGCTTCGTTTCCGTGTCAATCAGGGCTCGTCTGTTGTTGCTGTTGATTCTGGTAAGTGTATGTCTCTGACAAGTACCACGCTTGCATCCGGTAATGTATGCCCTGTGATGGTTGCGGCTTCTTCTACCGGTAATCCCATGGCTGGTGTGCTCGCTGCATCGGCTGGATTTAGCATTGCTTGGGGAGCGGTTGTTAATTCACTTGAGCCTACGATTGATGGAACATACATGCCTTTCACCACCGCTCGTCTATACGCTCCGTTTGTTCATCTTGAGAATCCTCAGGCTATTATCTCGAAGCCTGTCAAAAAGGTTCGTTTCAATGATTGCTACGCTCAGTGGTTCTACAAACGCGCCGGTACGGGTAAGCAATCGACGCAATTAAACGCTGCTTTTGATCTTCAGCTATCTGCTTCAGTTAAAAATGCTAAGTACGTAGTACTACTTCCTTTCGCTGAACAGACAGGAAGCTTTGCTTCTGCCGCTGTTCAGGAGTTCCAGAGCCCATTCGACTCTGCCCCTTGGACCCTTCAGCCAGGTTCGTCTATTCGTAACTTCAATGTTCGCATTGGTTCGACTCAGTGCTTTGATATCTCTCACGATTACGACTTCCATCATTTCACCAATGAGATTGCCAAGATTGGCGCTATCAACGGTGATCTAACTCCGGAACTTGTCAATGGTCTCCTTGACTACCAGAAATGATCGCTAACTAACCGTGTTCTAATTGCTGATGTATCGAGACTGACCGAAAAGGACGTTCCCCAAGCTATCCAGATTCAGGGAACTAATGCCGGCTGCCAGGGTGTCAATATGTTGGTCCTTGTCCACAGAACATGTGGAACCAGAGCTGCCGCTTCGTTCAATATATCTGTTTGTATCTCATTATAGCGCAGTCTGGCGCTGCTGTATTTAATCTCAGTCTCGAGCTGTGCTCTCATCACAGATTGAGCTTGCTTTTGATCAGCGAGCGACTTCCTTTCAGCATCCTTCTCCTTCTGCCACCACTCTTTAGCCACTTGATTGACTCTGTCTATGGCCTCCTGCTTAGCCTTCTTCGCCTTCGTGCGCGCATTCTCGCACGATTTCTTCATTTTGGCATCTGCTTCTGTAATAGCAGCTTCCATGTTCTTCTTCCCGCTTCGTTTGCTTCAGCTGCTTCTTCAGCTACTTGTTTAGCTTCCATTGCTGACGCTTTTGCCGTGATGTTCGCATTATCTACCTCGATCTTCATTTGTCTCAACGCCGCTCGAAGTTGTATCTCCTGCTGCTTGAGCTGCTCCAATTCGTTGTTGCGCTCCATCTCGACTTGAACTGGTTAAATGGTGAATGAGGTGAGCTGGTTGAGCTTGTGACTCGAGAGTGGGCGTCTACGAAACTAACAGCTGTGAGATCTCAGCGGTCGAGCGGTTATAAAACTACCCTAAGATCCAAAAGACGTTGCTTTCGCTCTCAGGTGGTCGAGAGGTTGCGTCATCAAAAGAGCAGCTGGTCCGAAAGAACGTTCCAGGAATGTTCTCAGTGTTAAATTACGGAAAGTAAAAAAACTGCCGCTCAAATGTGCCGCAACCTACTACTGACCAACCACGTGACTATGCCGAAGCCGCCGCTCCTTCCATTGATTTGATGGCCCAGCGACGTGTGGCACCGTGAGCTCGAATGACAAGCTGGAGGTCGGTGGTCACGGCGTAGTCGATCGTTTCTGGCTTGACGAAGTTACTGATGCAATAATGGACATGCTGCAGACCCCGTAATTGGGATGGAGCACGAGATTCAACAGAATCTCCTCCCCATGGCCAAGGCTTTTCGGTGTATTACTTGTCCGATGCGTAATCGTCCCACCAGATTTGATTGCGCATGCAAAATGGGCACATCAATTGAGCACTAACGGACGCTCTACGTCTATTTGGATCATCTTGACGATGTGAAAGGAGTGGAACTTGGCTTCCACTCATACGATATTGGAATCCATTTGAATGCTGAGCGTCAAACCGAAGCACGGCACTTAGTGCCCCATACGCCTCCGAATAGCGCTTCCTTCTCCGTCCCCACCTGTAGCGCTCACTACTGTAGATGCCCCGGAAGAATTCACGTCCATCAAATCAAGAGGTCATTCCAAAAACTAGCGAATATCGCGTTTCAACCACCCTTTTCTGTTCGAATGACCATCATTCTCCTTGCACATGTATCCGCCCGCATCGGTTCACTCGACAAATTGCAACATGAGGCTCAAGCGGATTAAGATGCCTCCGGCCCCCAAGTCTCCGCGCCAAGCGCCATACACAGCACTATCAACGCCACGTGGGGGCTCCAAAGGCTTCCAAACCCTCCAATTCCAGCTCCGATACATCCCCGTCCTTCCTGTCGTTCTACCCCTTCGCCAGTCCTTCAGACAAGCTCCAACTCGCTCTTGGAGCCTTATTCGCCGGTCTCAATGGCGCCATCTTCCCGTGTATGGCGCTGGTCTTCGGTGCAGCCATCAACGCCTTCGCACAGGCGGACGAAGGTGTCGATCTTGCCGCCGTGAACCGCGCTGCGCTCTACTATTTCCTCATCGCCGTGGCACTATTTGCCACTGATTGCCTTGCCTACATTCTCTTCTGCAACTCAGCCGAGAAACAAATGAAAGCTCTGCGTGGCCACGTGTTCGCTCACATGCTCTACATGGACGTAAGCTGGTACGACCGCAGCGACGCCTTCGAGCTGGCCAGTCGCATCACAGGCGACACAGTCAAGATCAAGGACGGGATGGGCCATTAACTCAGTGACTCCATTAAGTTCACGTGCCAGTTCTTCGTCGGATACATCATCGGCTTTGCACGTGGCTGGGATATGAGTCTCGTCATGGCCTGCGTTATGCCTGTCATGGTGCTCTCGCTTAAGTACATGGTGATGTTGTTTAGGAAACGTGCTGTACTCTCGCAGAAAATGTATGCGGAAGCAGGTGCAGTGGCGGAGGAGACGCTGGGCTCTATTAGAACTGTGGCCTCGCAGAATGGAGAGAAACGAGCGATCGACAAGTACAATGAACGCGCAGTTCAAGTGGAGACGGGAAATATTGCAATTAGCAAGAAATCTGCGTGTATTTTTGGCTGTATGATGGGGAGCGTCTGGCTCATGTACGCTGCGGGGCTATGATATGGTGGATCGAAAGTGGCGAGAGCGGAGGCTTCTCCTGGGACGGTCTTTCAGGCTTTCTTTGGCGTATTGATGGGAACGATCTCGCTTTCGCAGATTACTCCAAATATCACTGCCGTCGCGGAAGCAAAGGGAGCTGCTGCTGCAATTTACAAGATACTCGATACAATGTCCGCTATTGACGCCTCCAAGAACGGAGTGGGAGATAAGCCGGGCTCCTGTGCTGGACGAATTCAAGCTGTTGGCGTGAATTTCACGTATCCGAGTCGACCGGATGTGCAGATTCTAAACAACTACAACGTCACCATTGAACCTGGTCAGACTGTCGCCTTTGTTGGTGCGAGTGGAGGTGGCAAGAGTACTCTCATCTCGCTACTTGAACGCTTCTACGATCCTCAAGAAGGAACCATATTGCTTGACGGTCGGAATGTCAAGACTCTGAATGTGAAATGGCTACGGTCGCAGATCGGTCTCGTATCTCAAGAGCCTGTGCTGTTCGCCACAACCATCTTTGAGAACATCGCAGCGGGTGGAAACGGAATCTCTCGAGACCAGGTTGTGGCAGCGGCAAAGCTGGCCAACGCCCACAACTTCATCATGACTTTACCGGAGCAATACGACACACTGGTAGGTGAGAAGGGTGTGTCGTTGTCGGGTGGTCAGAAGCAGCGTGTAGCTATCGCTCGAGCAATTGTACGTGAACCGAAGATTCTGGTACTGGACGAAGCGACGAGTGCACTTGATGCGGAGAGCGAGCGCGTGGTACAAGCAGCTTTGAACGATTTGATGGACAAGACTCGAATGACGACGCTGGTGATCGCTCATCGCTTGAGTACAATCCGAAAAGCTGACAAGATCGTGGTGGTGAATGCTGGCCACGTGGTAGAGGAAGGGACTCACGACGAGTTGGTGGCGATCGAGCATGGCGTTTATCAGAACTTGTACAGGATCCAAGAAGAAAAAGCTCAAGAGGAGGCTCACGCAGCAGCGACTGCTCTAGTTCAAGCCGGTGCTGCTGATACGAAGATGCCTCGCAATCTGAGTAGCCATTCAACTACAAGTGAACGCTTGGTTGACAGTACAGCAGTAAAAGAAGCTAACGACGACGCTGCGGAAGGGAAATTCACGATAGTGGACGCACTGGAGTTTAGTCGACCCGAGCGCAAGTTCTTCATCACTGGACTGGTTGCTGCCGGTATCAACGGCTTCTCCATGCCATGCTCCGCTGTATTAATCAGTGAAATGGTCACGAGTATGACGACGGCGTACACCAATTACCAAACGTACGGACTTCAGTCGTATCTGGATCATCTCTCGAGCGATATCACGGTATATGGCGTGTGCTATATCGCAGGTGCTGTGGTTTTATTCTTCACGAACGCTACTCAGAGCTTCTGCTTCCGCTACATGGCTGAGAAACTAACTTCGAGATTGAGAGGCATTCACTTCTCTGCACTATGTCGCCAAAATATTGGCTTCTTTGACGAAAAGAAGAACGCTACTGGGGCTCTTGCCGCCGATTTATCGACAAATGCCACGAAAGTCGCGATGATTTTTGGAGATTCCCAAGGTCGAGTGGTCCAGGCTGCGTTTACTTTTGTAGCTGCTTTGGTTATTTCATTCACGACGGGTAGCTGGTTGTTGACTCTTGTAATGCTCGCGGTGTTTCCGCTTCTCATTATGGGCCAAGTTATCCGTATGAAACATGTTCGACAGGGAAATGTACTGTCGGACGAGCTGGCTGATGTCGGTGCGCACGCATCAGAAGCGCTTACCAACATCCGGACCGTCGTCTCGATGGGCTTGGAGCAATCAATGACCGAGAAATTCAAAGATTTACTGGAGGAACCTCTAGCCAGTGGACGTCGTGAAGCTCAGTTGAATGGTGTTGCGTTGGGCTTCAGCTCATTCATTGTTTTCGCAACGTATGCTCTCGTCTTCTGGTACGGTGGCAAAACTGGTCGACGGTGGTGATATTTCCTTTTCTAAACTTATTCGCACACTGATGGCGATCATGATGTCAGCACAGGGTGTTGGACAAGCGGCATCGTTTCTAGGAGACTCTGACAACGCGGTGAAGGCAGGCTAAGCAATTGTCGCGATTAAGAACCTCGCGCCGCCGATTGATTCATTCGATGAGTCCGGCTTGCGTCCTACCCACCTCGAAGGCAAGATTGAGTTCAAGAACGTCTCGTTCAGATACCCGACGCGACCTGAAATCACAGTGCTAAAGAACTACAATCTCACTATCGAAGCTGGACAGACCGTCGCCTTCTGTGGACCCAGTGGAGGAGGCAAGAGTACTGGTGTGTCTCTTATTGAGAGGTTCTACGACCCTATTGAAGGACAAGTACTGCTGGACGGAGTTGACACGAAAGAGCTCAACCTCAATTGGCTGCGTAGCCAGATTGGACTAGTCGGACAGGAACCCACGCTCTTCATCGGCACCATTGCGGAGAACATCGCGTACGGACTCACCGAGAAACCCACTCAGCAGGAGATCGAGGAAGCTGCCAAGATGGCCAATGCTCACGGATTCATCACCAAGTTCCCGGATGGCTACGACACGCAGGTGGGTATGAAGGGAGAACAGCTTTCTGGTGGTCAAAAGCAGCGTATCGCCATTGCACGAGCCATCTTGAAGAACCCAAACATCTTGCTGCTGGACGAAGCCACAAGTGCTCTGGACTCGGAGAGTGAGAAGGTGGTACAGGAAGCTCTGGACAAGGTGGTGGCATTGAAGCGACGTACGACGATCATCATCGCTCACCGCTTGTCGACGATCCGCAAGGCAGACAAGATCTGTGTGGTTAGCGGTGGCAACATCGCGGAGCAGGGCGATCATCAAGAACTGATTAAGCTGAAAGGCATATACGCGAAGCTCGTGCAGCAGTCTGCAACTTAGATGGATACATTATGTGAACGAGTATCTTGTTTGCTTGGCAAGCTGTAAAATGATAGCTTGAAACTTGCCTTACGATTAACAAAATGTAGACACTATAGCTCATACTGCAAAACTGAAGCGAATTGCGATGTCACTCCTTTACTTTTTGGTTGTAGTCCGTGGTCGGCACTTCGACGTCGTCCGTCTTGAGTGGTGGAGGTGCCATAGCTGTAAAGCTGGGTCAATTGCGAGTGACGCTTGTTGGAGATTCGACTAGAAGAGTTGGCGGTAAGTTTGAGAATGAGGTGACTGAGGTTTGTCTTTGAAAGGCAATTGCTGCGACGGTACGATGATTATCCCAACCAGAAGGCGAAAAGCACTGATATGTGTTATGCTTATGCCGCCCACGTTTTGGACTGAAATATGATAACGTATAACTTACATCAGTGCACACGTGACGCAAACGACATTTGAGCTAGTGCTTGTGTGGTAATCCTAACCGAATAAAGTACATTTTGGCAGCGCTTTGACAATCATTCCTGTCGGACAGATGTGTGGATGCTGTTGGCAAATCCACAGCAACCTGAAGCCTTGGGTTGTATGAACCTTCCTTACGATTAAAAAAAAGTCATGCCACCGGAGCTCAAATTTACCTTCGTGAGCTGAAGCATGGAAGACTTTTAAGCGTTTACAAGTCGGGTAAGGAGCGGCATGAATGCGTGTTACAGTTTTACTGTCCTTATCTTCCTCGCCAACGACCTGGGTACCTGTCGCGTTTGCCACAACGCAGTACTTAAGTAAGTGCCACGGGTACCGTACTGCACAGCTTACAAAAACTTGGTACGAATGTTCTCCGTCCAATCGGGTTTCGCGACCTCCGGTACGAACGGCACAAGAGTGTCGATCTTGGCCTTGACCTCCGGGGTGATCTTCTCCACAACCGACAAAGCCTTCAGGTTCTGCTTCAGCTGTGTCAAGTTTCTGGCAGCAATGAGGACCGTCGAGACATTTTGGTTGCTCACGCACCAGGCGATGGCGAGCTCCAGCAGTGACACCCCCAGCTCCTCGGCAACAGGCTTCAGCTTATCAGCATTGGCCACGCGCTGTTCATACTCCCCGACGAACGCTTTCATCACGGGGATGTCCATGCGAGTACCTTTGACCGTCCCGTTGGAGTGTTTACCCGTGAGAATTCCGCTTGAAAGAGGGGCCCACGTCGTCAGACCCAGCTTGTACTTCTTGTACAGGTGGAGGTATTCGTGGTCTACCCTCGAGCGATTGAGCATATTGTAGATGGGTTGCTCGACGACTGGGCGAATGAGACCAAGGCGATCAGCGATCTCGCACGCCTCCATGATCCGTGATGCGGGCCACTGGCTGGTGCCCCAGTAAAAGGCCCAGCCCCGTTCAATGATATAGTTCATGGCTCGGACAGTCTCTTCGAGGGGCGTGTACTGGTCCGGTCGGATACAGAACAAGACGTCGACGTAGTCCAGATCCATTCGCTTGAGCGACGCCTTCAAGCCTTCGACGATGTGCTTGCGAGTCAAACCTTGGTCGTTGGGACCCGAGCCTCCGTGGAAACCCTTCGTCCCCAAACCGAGTTTGGTGGTGAGTACGAGGTCCTCACGTTTCCACGTGCCATCCTTGATGCCCATCTTGATGGCTGCCCCCATGTACTCCTCTCCGAGGCCCACGCCGTAAGAATCTGCGTTGTCGAACAAGTTGACGCCATGCTCAAACGCCGTCTTCATGATCTCGTACCAGAGCTCTGGGCTTTTTGTCTCGCCATATTCCATCCAGCTACCAAGTCCGAGCTTGGACACGAGCAGGCCGGAATTGCCGAGAAAGCGGTAGGTCATGCCTGAAGACGTGGAGTCCACGGTTGAGGGAGCCATGGGGGTTGTTGGGCGAAGTGAGTTGGTGTCGAGAAATTCCGAAATGAGCTACAAACTGGTGTCTTGCCGAGCAAGACTGTGTTGGAGGCGTGATAGACCATTTGCATGCCGACCGGTACTCATATTCATGTCGTGCGTAGGTTAACTTGATATGCATGGCGTATCAAGTAATCCTGCAGAGCTTATTTATAAACGAGGCCATCTTGGAGTAGTGCATCTTGAAGCCCTAGTGTTTACGTACTATTTAGTACGGCTTGGGTTGTGCGAACACAGATCGCGTGAGCGCGTGTAATAATCTTCAAGTGTTTTTTCCGACTTGGAGATTTGACAAACGAGATTACTTGTACTCATGTGGATCAATGGTCTGCATTAGTGTGCTTTAGGATCACCACTGGTGATTCAAGAGCTACCTCTGCGTGGTAAATACTTTATACTATATAGTTCTGCTTGCACACCTTCGTCGTCGAGTTACTTTGTATAGAGCTATAGTCGCATCTCGATTACTTGATGCAGTCATTCTGTTACAGATTCGCCAACAATACTGTAATGGGTGCTAGCGGGCATGAAATCCGAAAAAAATACGCTTGTTTGGGGCATCAAATTCTACCTTTCGCCTCTCGGATGACTACAACTGAAAATCTGTTCTCTGACATTTATTTTAGAGGTAACTAGAATACGTACAGAGCGATTAGTTACTATATTACGCACAGGGCATGTACGTAATCTAGTATCGGCCTGTTACGGTACAGGCAGGTTAGAATTATTCACGTGTACCGGAAAGCAATGTTCTCAGACTCTGACTCTGAGAACATTGCTGAAATAAATGTCTGACTCAGACATTTATTTCAAGCGATGGAATGATTATTGATTTCACCAAACCCTCGTTAATCCCGCGTCAATTGAGAACGTCGGGGAGGGGGGGGAGGGCAGCGACACCTGTTCACCCTCCCGCACCATCAACCGACGGATCTCGAGTGAGCGGCGGGAAGAAGAAACGGTCCGGTCAAGTGGCATCACGCAAGTAATATCGCAGCGTACTGCAATACGATAGCGACAGTGATAACAAGGTGAGCTATGTTGATCATGTTCAACATATAGATGCCAGTTGAGAATGCCATACAACATAAGATCTAACATAAGTTGTTTGTTACCTGGGCATGCAGATTTCATCAAGAGAAGAAGATCATGACGACGGAGAGGAATTTGGGGGTGCGATACCCATTACGTCGTTGACGCAGACCCGAACTTGATGGTGGAAGAAACAAACCAGTGCATAGGTCTCATCCCGGAAGACGATCCGGATTCTTGTGGAGAACCGGGAGAAGAAGACAAGGAGGACATTGGGGACGAAAATCCGGCCCGTAGTATATGTGCTTCAACGAACTTTTGCTCGTGGCTACAATGCTTCTCCAGTAATCTGTTTAGTTTCGACGACGTCGACGTTGCCGCAGGGATCCCGCTTCAATCCAACTCGGATATTCAACAAGGACTAGCCTTACAAGAGTGGCACCGATGTGTTTGTTGCTTCCTGTGCGAAGATCGCATACTGTTTGAGATACGTACGTTTGAAAGTCGCGGCAGGCATCTGCTTGCCACGACTTTTATTATTTTTGCCGAAGTGCTTATGTTGGGTTGAAGTCAACATGAGAAATGGGCCCTGCATTCATATCCAACATAATGCTAACTTAACGCTTTGACACTATTGTGCTGCTGTGCGCTTGGGCAGGATTGAGGTGTAGTGAGACTAAAACCCATCTTCGTTCGGGAATGCCATTCCAGCTAACCTTCATCAGGGGAGCAACACGCGCAGCCGCCCGCCATCATCGCTACCAGGCAAGAAGCGAAGACGTTGGGCGAGTGATCAGCTGTCTCGCGGTGATGAAGATGCTGCTGATGGCAATGTCGGTTGCTGAGGTGTCGGTAGTGCTCTGTCTATGTACGCTGGTAGTAAAGAATGTATACAATAATCAATTGAAACGTTCTTTTTTATTCATCTCATTGACCACAAAAAAAATGCCTAACGTAACTGCGTGCGTGCAACGATCTAAAAACGGGTCATTGATAAACATGATCTTTTTTTATGTTGACACAGCCAACATAAGTGACTATTTGTGCTACATACGGTCCATTAACGTTGGATGTGCATTTACTTTAATCATCAGTCTACCCTTATGCACACTCCCAACCTCCACGTCAGAATTCATACTTAAATAGTGGCCTTACATATGTCTATACGTTAATTTATGGGACGGGTTAAAATATACCATCGTGAATAGGGCCCGGGAAGTAAGGGGTTAAACAGAAAATGGGTCGAAAAAAGTGGTCACGATACTTTGATCAAGGCAAAATTTGCAGGCAAAAAGTAATAGATGGACGAGGTCAGATCGGTAAATACCAAAGAACGGGTAGGGCAAGGGTATATGTGCAGCACTGATCTGATCGCAGGCAGACCCTTGGATGAGTGGCTGAGGGCGCGACTCGAGGCACTGGTGCTCATTCCAGAATTTGCCAGAATGCCTAGAATTCGATCCAGCACGCGGACAAGAGAGTAAGTGGTTCCAAGCGCGATGGACGTGCGCGTCATCGACTTAAAACATCTCTGGTGACAGGTACGTGCAGCGTGGTGGACGGCGAAGAGACCTTCCGGACTCGCCAAGGACTGGATCTAAGTGTAGTCGACCAGAAAGTCGTTGGTTGGTACATAAATGCGTGTGCGAATAAGAGTTACAGGTATCTAATTGAAATGATGTTAGTAGGTGAGGACGCAGCGGCGATGTTTGCAATCAAGTCGGGTTTATAGTCGACAAGAGTGGCGAAAGTAAGAAAGTGGCGAGTGGTGATGAAGTTTGCCGGCGTACGAGTCAGTGAAGGGGTCCCAGATCGACGCATCCATCGCTTTGTCAGCCAACACGATAGCCGAGGTGTTCGGCTCGGACAGATACTCACAGCCGAAGGCAGATGGCGGAGACCGATGACATGTAAGATATCGTGCGGCTGGTACGCCGGCTCCGCACGCAATCGTCTTCCGATCTCCTTGACAGTTCCCGGAGTAGCCGCGTGACGCTTTCTTAGTTTTGTTCGAATTCGCTTGGCTCTGGTGTGAGCAGTCCGCTTCTTGTAGCGGTTGGTCTCCTCGGTAATGTCCACACACAACGACTTTGGTAGAAAGTAGAGCAGCAACCTCATGGGAGAGTCAGCAATGGATTGGATCTCACGCATCGGTGTAGCGACGTCCGTAGACAGTTGTTGGTACCCTCCACTATCTGGCTCAAATTCAGACGACGGTGCACTCCAAGCGAATCTGTGAAGCGCGTCCTTGTCGATCGCCTCCAGCGTTAGCTTTCTACTCAATGCCTCCAAGAAGCGTCGTCCACGTGAGCAACGTCCTCGTCAGGCTCGAGTGTGTCGTCAGGGTTCTCGCTCCGCTTGATGACTTCATGTCCACTATTGTCGCTGCTGTCGCTGTCACTAGCAGCGACAGTCTCATACTCTCTTCTGACAGTTCTCCATCCGCCATAACGTTCACGTCGTTTGCTGCCACAGCGACATGGGCGTCGGGATTGCCCTCCACACGCTCAACGTCCTCCACACTTGCGCCATCGCCGTCGCTCGCGTCGTCACCAGCAGAGTTGTTGGACTTCGCACCCGACAAGAGACGCTGGAACGCACCCGCGACCAACTCGTGGTCAGACTGCTCCAGCTGGTTGAGCACGAAATACAGTGCGAAAATGTTGCAGAAAGCATCTTTATTTCTTTTTCGGAACAAACTACTTAAATTCAGGGTTGTACGCTGAGCCAGTGCGGTATCCTGTTTTTCTATTTCTTTGCTTGGATAATATTGATATTCACTTAAGAAAATGGTCTCCCAGTCAAAGCGAAGCGATCTTGTATCAGATACCTTCTTTTTTTATAAATGTTGCCTGTGTCGACAGGTTGTGTGGATTACACAAATGTTAGTCTTGCTAGGACCATCGAGCAACATTTATCCACCTTAATCGAACTTTTTACGCTCCGAAAGGTAGAATTTCAGGATGCAGAATCCGCTTGCATCAGCTGCTGAAGGTTCGCAATTATTGTGCTTTGCGAAGCTTTTGTCGTTTTCACTTAGCTGGATCCTCGATTTATAATAAAGGGAGGTCGTTTTATAAATCGAGGCAATAAAAAGGGACAGATCGATCTAGTTAGGTTGGCTAATAAATCGAGCTACGACAAGCCAATTCGAGCGCTCGTAGTCGATTTACGACAAATCGACATTGATCTCTTATAAAACGACCCCTTTGCGTATTTGAAACGCAAATTGAGGACAGATATAATAATTCCAGGTCTGTCTTTTCAAATCTGATTTCTATGCCTGGCTTTATGCTCCGATCATGCTCTATCTAAGCCATAAAACGGAGCGACATTCCATCTGCAAAGCACAATACATCAATACGAACAAATAGCGCTCAATCAGTCAAAGAAAAGGTGAATTCACAGTCACTAAGTGACCCGTTCGGTGTCATTTTCTATTTTGCCAGGCATTGAGAATCGTCTTTTCTAATTAACTGCTGGGGTCGATGGTAAAGGAGTTTACTTTTCCGTCCTCATTCGTTTTCGAAATTTTACTACACTGTGTTCTATCCAAAAGGCTGTATGTACTCCTGGAGAGTTATTCTAGTGAGCCTTTATGCTGTTGCGAATGGATTGTCGGCTTCATGATCACGTCTTCTGGGCCTAACTATTGCTACCCATATGAGGATTCCATTTCGTAAGTTAAAGGTAAACAAGATGTTACATTTCATTTTCGTGTGTTCTAAAACCTACTGCACAGCTACGTTTCTTGAGAAAAAAAATACTTTTTGGTTACTATTGGCAGCGTGAGGCTGCTATTCTTTGGCGGGCATGCCCACCAAATAAGCTACTCTCATATTGTCGCTTTCATACCAGCAAATAGCTTATGGGTGCCGGTAGCTCGTTCGTAATTCGCGCGGTGCCGGTGAGTATGCTGGGGCATATATCAGCAAAGCTGAGCCTGACACCCTTAGATTCATACGTGTTGTTGCCAAAGCGATAAAGCGTTGCAGCTCAGATCCTCTATCCTTAAAAAGGTAGCAAATGCAACTTTGTCCGTGCATGAGGTTGATACAACGGAAGCAATATACACCTTCCTGCGAAATTTGCCAATGCACAGTGAGTCGAGGGCTGTTTATAAAGTAAACGTGATGCGGCATAATCAACACAGTTATCGAGTAGAGCCCAGAGTCTTAGATGCACTGCTTTCAGCTGAAGAAGCACCCGATCCAAGTGGTATTCGAGCTGAGCAGGTAGTATGAGCCTACATCAGCCGTCCTCACATTGAGCCTTCCGAGTCGATGAGCTTTGCAACGTTTATAGAGGAATACGAATTTGTAGATTCTGTAAGTGGTAAAGCGGGCTCAGCACAGCATTGACAGCATGTTGATGCAGAAGGTTTTATATTTCGGAGGTCGAAGGCTGTGGTGATACAAAAAAATTGCGACTGAAACCAGACAGTGACGACGCCAATCTCTGCTTTTCAGAAGTATCTCTGGAAGTGCCGTGGCGCTCGCTAGGTGATCTCCCTACCACGGACGATGGTTGAGCGGTTTATAAATGAGCAGAGTATTCGTGTCAATGACGAGCTAAGAGAAGAGTCCACAACAAACTTGTTCGGCAGCAAAACCTAGACTTACTCAAAACATATTCTCGAGAAGTGTGCGGTGTATCAACATTTCTGGCCTCTGAGTACGTGCTCATTAGAGATAGAAACCATGAAATCATTGAGCTCCACGATGATGAGCCCATGGAAGGCGTCAACAGAACTGTGGAATGGAGATCGAAACATAACTACGCAACAGAAGTCGTTCAAAGGGCTACCAATTTTGTTTGAGACTGCTTAAAGCCTTGGTTGGAATATAAAACGAATTCACGAAAGCACGGAAAGGCATTTTCCAAGCGTCTCTCTGTTTACCAATACCCAGTGCAAAACAGCGATGGTATGTCTGACACCTCCGAAACGTTGGCAGAATCACAGTGGCCACCGTTCACTTTAGCAATGCATCAGTCGAGATAGCGCTTCGCATCATCCCTCGATAACTCGTACTGCAAGCCGATCGAAATGATAATAAGTGGAGAAGGTGGCTCTGGTACGAGCTGCTTTATCAAGAATATTGTAAAAGCCGTGCATAATGTATTTGGTGAACACGCTACTACTCGGTTAACATCAAAGCGAGTGTTCCTACTCGCCCATTAAGACACCGCATCATTTAACATTAAAGGAACGACTATCTTTTCTGCGCTTTCATTTGCCTCATTTTCGAAATCTGCTTTTTTGGTGAACTACACATCACTAACCGAAACCAAGACAGATCCTTTTTACTCAAGAAACTGCAGTAGTAATATAATAATTATTATCTCGTCATCATTGACGATTTTAGCATGGTGTCTTGTGGGATGCTATGTTGGACTGACGTGAGAATGAGAGAGATCTGGCCTAGTCACGCGCATGAACGGTTTGGAGGGAGGGGTGTGGATTTTACTGGCGATCCCGCACAATTAGAGCCTGTCAATCCTTTGGCTCTGTCTACACCTTTATCAAGCATCAGCAACGACGTTCAACGCCGAGGGCGGGGGATCTGGACAAATATTGAGAACGTTTACGTTTTGACAAGTCAAAACCGGGGTAAACTAGATCCTGAATGGTTCGATGCGTTGCGACACTTAGTAAAAAGGAGCCTGTGCTCTTCTTGTAGGTGCCCGATAGTGTGCAACCATTGCCCGACGGCGTGGGTGACTACTGTTGTTGCTGGGTCGGGTCCTGCTGCTGAGCAGATGTCGAGCTTTTCAATTCGCGATGGTTGAAGCCAGTATTCAAATCTAATGATATTCTGAAGCAAAGCAAAGCTGGTTTTGACACTGCGAAAGGTGCGAACAATTGATGCAGCCGAAGCTGCAGTTGTATCAGTTAGTTCGAAATATTTTGCTCAGCAGAAGCGGCTAGCCACCAAGAGAGGAATGCCTACTGGGACAGTGAAGGCGCTCTTACACGAAGCGAAGACGCCAAATTCAGATCGTGATCAAGTTGTTGCAAGCGACATTAAAAAAATGTTTTTATTGGAGCCCCTGTAACGCTAACGTTTAATGTGGCTCAGATGGCACGACTATATAATGGCACGATTATTGCTGTTTATGACTTTATATTCTTACCGAATCATGACTTGCGTATCGTTCTTGTCCAGATCACAGACACTTATATAGGTCCTTCACTTCTTCAAGACGTACCGAATATTGTTCCGATTTCTTCAAAGGAGCTATCTTGAGGCAGGAAATCTAGTGATCTCCCCGTGGTGCGAAAGGGAATCCCGCTGCGGTTGGCGTACGCTGTGACAGTCCATAAAGTGAAGGGATTGACTTGCATCAACGTCATTTTTCATTCTACTCGATTCCAAACATAGCATTTACATACGTTGATTTGTCTCGCAAAAACCACAGAGACGCGGTCGTCATAACGCTGTCGTTGGCCTTAGAAAAGCTTACTGGAAGCCCGGCGAAGGTGGCTGCATTTGAATACGAAAGTAAAAGGTTCTTGAAGCTGTCCAAAGAACGACAAAGGCAGCTATTGGTATTGTTTCTAGTATGAAGGATGTTGCCCTCTCTCAAAATATGGCGATGGGAACCTAGATAAAAACGGGTGATACCTCGGATGACTTCGCCGGGGCGCTCAAGGACGACAGCGCTGCTCACCCTACCCAATAACTGGCCCACAATCACTGATATGGTACATTGATGAAGACAACAAGCTCGTTGAGGAAAATCGAGCTAAGCCATGTCATGACTACGTGGGCTGCACCTGTGCAGTACCCTTGCAACGCGACACGGCCCCCTGCGAGTGCACAAACGAGTTGTGGAGTGGATAACGCTGTACATTTCTACTTCATACCAGCGCAGCGGACTGTGACGATGTCTTCAAGTTCGACCCACCTCGTTACATGGACTTCATCGCTCGTGATCCCTCCTCGCTCCTACCATTACCGTTTAAATGATCTGCCGACACCAAAAAATGCTGAACAATGACGCGAACCCAAGGTCCCTATCAACCGAGTAGCCTTAAATGATGATTGGCAGCACACTTAACGGTAGCAGTCTCACCACCGGATATCAATATTTATATATTATCTTTGCACAAAACATTTTCACGAGGACTCCAAAATCTATTAGACCAAGTTTACAGAACTAGAAATCGCCGTTCAGAGAACCTGCTCAAATCGCGAGCCTATTGAGTCATTTCTCCGCTCGTACGCCCGATACCAGCACAATGCATCTTCCACATTGCAATACACTTGTCCATAAATCGGATATAGGTGACCAATTGCGCAGTGTTAGCTCCCGCTTCGTAGACGAAGTGTCGTAATGGCTTTCCGAAGCATTTCATGGACTCGAGCTCCCAGTCGATTCGCCCTAGCCGGTGCTCTGGAAGAGTACGCAACTTTCGTAACTCCTGCACTTCTCGTTCTAGCCCCAGCTGATACCACCAGCTTGTAGCGCGCGCGGGCGAGTTGCTTCTCGTGTTGGTGATAACTTTTACATAACCGGTGAAGGCCGCCATTGCGCTTAATAGACCGCTCTTTATCACATCCACCGGGATACTGGCATTTGTACATGTCCTGCACCTCTCGTCGCGTTCCCGTCCTCGCTGACGCTGTCGCTGCGTATAATTAATAACAGCACATCCATAACCAGTAAGATAATCACCAGAAATATAGACGTCGAGCCTACGTACTTAGCCGTAGCGATCATTCCCAAGAAGCACGCCCAGCACCCAAGGCGGACCCGGCCCAAATTTGATAGGGGTCATCGCAAATATAGGGGACAGGGGTGGGGAAATTTGCCCTTCTTCGCCCTTCTCTTAGACATCGCCCAAAATCGAGCAATTTTCTTGAAAAATACGGGGCAGCCCCCCATTTTGACCCTCGGTCCGCCCCTGCCAGCACAAGTCCCTATGAGGGCGTCGAACACGCAGCATCCCTCCTGCAGGGTTGAACTTGATGATGCGTTCCGATTAAGTGCGACAATTTGTTCCTAGTAACTACGAATGTCAATGCGCTATACTTAAGAGAATCATGCAAATACACAACAAATGATACGCTATGGACACACAAAACAAAAGCACACATTCGTGAAAAAGAGACCTGTCCCTACCATACCCCGACGCTCTAATAAACGAACCATTTCCGGATTAGCGTCGTCCTGAAGAAGCCCGATGTCGCAACCTACTAGGCCCTCAGCCCGGCGGCTCGCATGCGCCCCCGGCGACGCTGAGGAGGATGCGAATTGGCTTGCGCTTTTTAAGGGCTTATCAGAGCTTGCTGAACGTGAACTAGGTGGCGACGTGGCGGTGCTCGTGATTCCCGCCCCGTAAATAGTGGTTTGGCCAAACGAAGACAACCGGTCACTTGGGATCCTGAACCCCTTAGCTGAAGGGCAGCCTGTGAGCATTGAGCAGGTGCTACTGCCGTCTTCCATTGCAGCTGAGGGCGGCCTCAGAGCGGCATCGTGTGCAGGTGTAGATACGGTTGCTGGACTAGGCCATCGATGGAGCCAAGGACACGTATACCTAGTCCTACTGAGGACCATGAAACTTCCAACCAGACTGAATCCATTGAGGTGGTTAAGATTGAATCGTCTAGCGACTCCGATGGTGACACGCCGTCCAGGCCGCGTCGCAGGCTACAGCCGCACCGCTGAATTTCCTTTAATGACAGCGACGTGAAAATAGAGGAGTTTGGCGATACGAAAGAGACTGAGAAGAAACCTAAACTATACCACCACCGTTTCACCCCATCACAAAGGCACCAAACATAGCTGTTCCGGGGGATCCGTACGACCCCACGTTAATATGGGAAGTATGGGCTATTCTCGATCGAGCCTACTACGAGAAGCCAAACGAGGCATACCTCGGGCAGTGGGGCGATGAAAAGCACCGCTTCTGCGTCACATGGGTATGGGCGACCACATTGTTTGTGGACGGATTCGGCAAGGAAATGGTAGGTATTGACAAGTGGAAAGATCAGTTCGGCCACCTCACATACGCTCAGTTCATCAAGAGCTTTCCGGCCACGTACAAGGCTTCCGAGGATGGTACATGCTCTTTCAAAGCTCTTCGAATCGCGTGTCACGTTGGTTGCGATTCCTCCATAGTGCCCCTTTTGCTGATCGACGGGTTTGAGGCGACGCAAGAGCAAGATGCAGCGAAGGAGGGCAAAACGTTGGATGAAGGAGTGTCAATGGGAGACGACAAGGTGTTCCTAGCGTTCTTGCGATCACACCGTGCTCCGCTTGCCTGCAACGTCTTCGGCAAATATCAGCTGGATCGCTCAATTACAAGTTTTGAGGGGCTTTGCCAGTTTAAGCTAGATCCTGGTGCCAATGTATATGCCCACGACAGATCAAGCACTGCTTTGTTCTTTGCGTTTTCCCGTCCACGCCGGGTGTTTGACAGGTGGCACAAAGGTGGAGAAGACCATGAATTTTACGACGAACCATTGGAGATTTTGGTGTGGATCCGACGCTGTTACTTATTTTTTGCTTCGAACGCGTGGGCAGGTCGCCTGAAAGAGAAAAACGCTAAAAAAAAAATTAAAAAATAATAAAAAAAGCTAGCGTAGGTGTATCTTCCGAAATTAAGACATCATTCTCCCTTGAATTCGTTTTACTACTATATGGTTTTTACTATGTCCCCCAAATCGAATAACGGTTGTTGACTCGTACCGGTACAAAATAAATAGCATGTCACCCCAGTCATTTGCTATAGGAAAACTGAAGTCATCGTTCCACAACGTTTCTATTCGGGTTGTGCACTCACCATGAACAGTCGTTTCTAGGTGTTTTGCTGGAGGGTCGGAGACTATAATGGTAATGAGTATGTCTGGTCCCGGCAAGATCTGTTGGGTGAAGAACGTAATACAAAGGACGAGCAACTCCTACGAAGAGTTCGAGGAAAGCTAATGCGATCAAGGTTCTGGCAAAACAGCTTCACCTGTAAGGAAGAAGACAATGATGAAGATCCACGCAATGAAATCGAGCTTCTTGAGATGCGCGTTTGCGATACGGAGGCAGAGATTTGTGCAGCCCCAGACTCGAGGCTCCTCAAACGTGCTCGTATCGGATATATTAGGGTACTGGGGATGGCTCATAGTGAGCGGGCTTAGCTGAGGCGACTTAACCTACAGAACATGCGTAACGCCGCAATTGGTGCGGACATGCTTGAGCGCTACAAGAATGTCGGGGGTGGTAAAGACGCAGCGTCACTACTATCGACGACAAACAACAACGCTATTACACAAGAAAGTTCAGCGAGCAAACGTAAGTAGTGTAAAAGATCATGTCACTAATAAAGAAACCCGCCACTTTAGAAACGCAAAAATGTTGTAGTTGACTTTGAACGTTTTCGGAGCTACTCACACGCTAGTGCAGGTCCCACCGCAGGAGCTCTACCTTTATGCTTGTAGCTTCTAATCGCGAAATGCTTTTTGTCATTATCGTTGCTTGCAACTGTTCTTCCTTTTGCACGAAGAGCTGCAGGGACATAAACGCACATTCGGTACTTGTACCAAGACTGGCACGGGGAGAACTTGCCGTCTATATCTACGCTCCATCCTCCGACGGGCTGCTCCAACGTCTCTATAAGATGCTTGTTGCGCTTGCCTAACTTCCTCTTTTCCTTGGCTTCATCTGGGATCGGCGGCCGAGGCGGTGGTCCGCGCTGGTACACGTATGCGATATTTGTTTCGCCTAGGCCTTCGAGCAGAAAACTTAACCAGTGTTTATGCGGCTGGATAACGCTGAGCCGACCTTCCTTGAGGAGATACTTGACTCAATGTTGCAGTTCTCGATTTGGTTTCGATTCCAGTGAAATCACTATGACACCTCTTGACCGATGGCGTTAGCTGCTCTGCAGAAGCTATTAGCTTCAAAGCGTTCGTAGTGAGTAATCTCTCGTGATCGCGTTGTTAAACTGATTCACTGGATTAATCGTCGTCGCAAATTCCGTTGGTGTATGATAGCAGCCCGGTGAGTCAATCCACTGCTTTTTGAAGTCAAGTGACGCGCGTCTGGCAGCCCCGAACCGAGATGATGAGCAAAAGATATGGTCAATGGCGGCTAACAAAATAGAAGAAAGTGGAACGGAACCAGGCGAACAGTCGCTGGCGTGGACCTTGAAGCAACCGGCGTCTGGTGAAGACAAAGTTCCGCGGAGCTGTATAGAGTCTGAGAGCTCTCAGTTCCGAAGTTGCGCTGCGAGACGCAAGTGACTTGGGGAAGCGCTCAGACAAGTGTAAGCTACAGACAGCCATTGTGGGCCCGCTGCTCCGGCCCGCGACGACGAACAACGATCACAGAGGACGCCAGAAGACGCTTGAATCATGGTCGAGGGGAATCGACACAGGACGAACAACGAGGACCATTGGACGCACTTGGACCTTCGAGCGAGCGAACGGACAGACGGTGAGCGCGGACAGAGTGTAAGGCACGAACGGCACTGCGAAGTGAGGCGTGGTACAGCACAGCGTTGGTTGTGCGAGTTGACCGAGTGCTGCTAAGCAGGACAGGCGCCCGAGGCGTACGTCCGAGTGGCGAGGTTTAGCATTGGTCGCGTACTCAGGGTAGAGTCGGGCGGCTAGTGACGTGCAGGAGGACGTGTTCACTGGAAGTTTTGTTCGTGAACGAACGAAACGAAAACAGAAACGAAACGCAAATTAATAAATAGGCTGTGCTGTCTAACAGGCACACACCGGCGCGGGCGATAAGTTGTCGCCCGTCTGCCTGAGAGTCTTGGGCGTAATTGTCACTGGGCGGAGAGGCCCCGTAGCTGGGTACAGAGAAGCTATTGCACTACCAAAGGAAGGGTGGATTCTATTCAGAACCACCTAATTGCATATCAGGCTTCTATAGGTACAAATACATAACACTCAAATCGAAGGCTAACCCCCCCCCCCCCCAAGTGAAATGATTTTTAAATCTCGTAAGTCCCGTGTTATCTTAAAACACATATAGTTACAGAGGGTTTATTGGTAAATCGATGCCGCTTTAACCAGGTTATCGATTTACAGAGTTTTCAGTTTGAAAGGAGTTGACTCTAGCGTTCCAGCTTGTTTGATGAAATGTTCTTCATGAACCAGGGCCATTTCGATATTTCCAGTCCACCCAGCATAAACTTTTTGCGACTTCTTGTGCTTCCTCCCCAGCAACTTCTTCCGTTGAGGAAGCCCGGGTAGATGTGCCAATATCCTAGATGCATTTAATCTTAAGAGTGGTTCGTATATGCCTTTCTGCTAGTTCAAACATCTTTTGT
The DNA here is from genome assembly GCA_016864655.1 of Phytophthora cactorum. Classification (NCBI taxonomy): domain Eukaryota; phylum Oomycota; class Peronosporomycetes; order Peronosporales; family Peronosporaceae; genus Phytophthora; species Phytophthora cactorum. Next base: position 160,122 of record NHQK01000031.1, read on the forward strand.
ACTTCCTCCAGATCACAAACACGGTCCACAAGGCGCTCATACACTCGAAAAAATGAGTCTACAGTCGTGGATTGGGCTTACTTGCACCTTCGTGCGTGCTACATTACAGATCGGCGACTAAATCAGAAGGAAAGCGTTGCTTGGGGGAGGTCACGCAAAGTGCCGCCCCCGCAGTTCAAGCGGATGGAAGCTTCTAGAAGCTTCCACAACCGCTCTAAATCTGCCACTATCAATTTAATAGAGTATTATTATACCATACTAAACCACAGTCAATTATAGGCTACCTCCTATTGGATATGAGACCCCGTCAAACAAAATGATACTAATATGCATTTAATTACTTTCAACACGGAGCATACCACGTTGAAGTTTGGTATCTTGTGGTGATTTTGCGCCCTCGTTTACTACGGGGTGTCCAATAAAGTTTCGAGCTATGAGCAGCTGAAAACGATATCTCCGAGGTAAGAAAAAATGCAAAATACTTTTTTGGTTTGTTGTAATCCAAAATGCACGGCGGTTCTAATAGTGCTTTTAGTTTTCTTTAGTTTTGCCTGGAAACTGTTCAAAATAAGTTTTTTCGGGTTGCTTTTGACGTAAGTATCATTTTGATTTCCTGCACTTTTTACGTTGCGATAAGTATCATGTAGTTTGACAGTACTTTATGAAGTCGAGTCTTTTTTCGCCTTCTTTCTTGTAGAGGTGCGCTTGTTCCGCTTCTCTTTAGGCAGTGCTAATGCGTCTTCGATGTTATCCATGGCCTGCTGAAGCTGCTCAACAACGGAAGGAACATTCGTCTGCTCTTCCTGCACACGTTTGGCTTCCAACGCCATGTCTGCTCTACGTTTTAATCAGGCACGCTTGGTATTCTTTGACTGGGCAGCTTCATCCGCCGTTGGAGCTGCGTAAAGTGGATCATTCTGGAACTCTGACGGTACAAATGGGTGCCCTTTGCGATGCATTTGGTCGATTTTCTCGGTATTCGGCTGCGGGGACGTCAGAGGCATCAAGTACCGCTCAAACATCAGTGTCAGCTTGCTACTGGTTTTTTTTTACCTTGTCAAAGTTTCGTCGCAAGTCTTTCAATATTCCGGCGTCATCTGGGGAGGTCCTGCACATGATTACACCGGAGCTCTCTTTATTCGCAGAGAAGATGTGGTACTTCTGCACAGCTCTTAGTGGTTTGTAAAGTTCCCTCAGCACAGTCTTGAAATCCCTGAAGATATTGTCCTCTACAGTCACGCGCTTCACGACCGAGGAATTAGCTGCTGCAGCGACGTTTTTCACGACGTCGTCGACCGTCCAGCAGTCCACACGAGCCATGCGGTTAGGAATCTGCCTGAAACCGCGATCAGATACATTCGTCGTATGCCCGCGCACGAAAAACTTAAAATCCACCGCGTCAAAAAAGCCCTTGGTGAACGAGCGCCAGAAAGAAGTGGATGATATGGTTCGACTTGTTTTGCCCGCTGCAATTGTCGGCATACACAGCCAAACTTCGAATATAGCGTGGAATGACATTTTTCTCCAGAAAGCCATACAGCAGGGAATTGACCTGGTCCGTCCCTTTACCGCTGACACGCTCTTCGTAGATGTAGTTGTATTGCTTGGCGTCATTGGCGTAGTATATTCCAAACAGACTGATAGGTAGCAGCGACAGGAAGTACCACATAGATGGGGTGTCAGAAATGCTTGGGCAAGTCAGATTCTGGCTAAAGTCCATCACCAAAACTGCGTGAGTATCGCTTGCTGCCTTTAGAGCGCCCTTGTATTCTAGCCTAAGAGCAAGTGAATAGTTACTGACGCGTAAATTAACCAGATACAACAAAACGATAATTATGTCTTCTTACCGCATTCGACGCGCTGCCTCCGTGTGGCGACCGAGTTCTTCAGTTGTATCCGTCGTCGCTCCATTATGACGCATCATTTTGGTCCTGTAAATTGAACAAACATCGCACACGTTGTCTCGCTGCGATCTTATTTTGCTATTAGGACAGTTGAGAGATAGCAACTTGCGCATGGTTGAGTCACCAGACTCACGACGTCGAATCCGGGAGAGTTCGACAAACTCACGCATCTCATCATACAACCGGTCCCACGTAAAATAAGCCGGCAAGAATGTGAACTGCTCCTATCTGTAGTACTTGCGAACAGTCCCGTCGACAGTCTTCTTCATGCATACTCGCACCGGAACGACGTCGCCAACCTCCTTAGCAAATTCAGTGAACCAATCAATGAGCCAGCGGATATCGATCACAGATGCATTCTTGTTCTTCTTGTTTCCGTGGGGCTTAGCAGCAAATGTCCCGCCAAGAATTTGGCCTTTGTAGCGCTGGACAGTCACAAGCGTAATTCCGTAGCTAGCACAGAAGCTGAGGGCACATACTTCACCCACCAGGGGTAAGAAGTAATGGAACTTATTGCGAACACTGTTTCCTCGATGGTACGTGAATGTATCGGTTTGTATCAGTACTGCTAGAACCGTCAATGTAATGCTGGTTACACGTTCAGACCTCTCCATCCCTGACACAGACTGTAGAAAGTTCCTCAATTCTGTCTCCTTACCCTTCAGACACTTCTTCTCACACGGATCATCTCGTATCAGTCGAGACGCCTGCTCAGCTACCGTCTCATCAACCAGGAAGATACTTAGGTCCTCGGCACTTCACTCCACCTCTTCACAGCTCTCATGCGTATCGTAGTCCTCGTAGTCCTCGTCGTCGAGGATCGAAGGAACAGGAGACTCGTCAGTGTCAGACCACTCGCTATCAGAGCTCGCAGCCTCTCCGGTTGCCCTCGAATCTGCTGCCTCATTGCAAGCCGGCGACGAGGCGTCTTCGTCCGCGCTTGCTTGCTCCATGACTGGTTGTGCGTGCCGTGTAATTTATCCTAGCGAGAGAGAAAATCGTCGTTTTCTCGTCTATTCACATAAATACGAAAACGGATGATCTGACTTTAAACTCGTTTTTCTCGAAAACACTAAAATGATTATTAGTATCCTTTTGTTTGACGGTGTCTCATATAATATGAGCCACTCATATTCTTGATACAGCGACACTAGCAGATGCTTTGGCAGCTTCGCAGCTGCAGGAGATGCGTTGATGAAGCCATATAGCTCATGAAGAGTATGGGTACGTGATACAGGTCGGCGGCGTGTGTTACAGCAGAGTGTAACAAAGTTTGATTGTGCTTTACTATTTTATTCTTGTTAAGTGCCCTCAGATAACTTCTTCTTTTTTTTAATTCTAAAACGCTATTGTATACTTGTCACGAATCAAAATATATTTGTATCAGTATGAACAATCAAAGAATCAGTAAAACTCCCTTGATCAAGATCATAGCTAGATCAGCATAACATGTCGATCTACCACAGACTTGTTAGTTTAGAGAAATGATTTGCCTTTCACAAGCTGTAGAGAAATCTCAACAACTTCAAATAAAATCAGAGCTTTCAAAGGCCGAAGGCACGACATATGTTATGTGTTTGACCCCCCCCCTTGGCGCTACCAGCCCACATTCTCTAGCATCGTGCGGGACAATGACACGATTGTGGATTTTGTATGTGAGCGAGCGAATTTCACAAAACTGACAATTCTGCCCCGTCATCAGCGGGATGACGGGGCTTTATGCACAGAATGAATGTTGAAGTGTTTTTGGACAGTCGATGTATGTTGTGACGATGAACTTCATCTTGAAGTCTTTTGATACTACCGGCATTTTCTTGTCATATTCACTTGCCCCCACTATCCTGGCCTCTCCATGCATCCATGTGATCTTGAATAGCATGCAATTTTCGTGATTTATGAACATATTTCATTAAAACAAAGTATGTTTTTTTCTGCCACACACCGGTATGAGCGAATTAATCCACTTCTACGAAGTACACCAGGATAAGGAGTGCCGTATAAATAAGCTCTGCAGGAATACTTGATACGCCATAAGAACACTGATGCTCGGCAAGACACGAGTCTGTAGCACATTTCGGAATTTCTCGACACCAACTCACTTCGCCCAACAACCCCAATGGCTCCCTCAACCGTGGACTCCACGTCTTCAGGCATGACCTACCGCTTTCTCGGCAATTCCGGCCTGCTCGTGTCCAAGCTCGGACTTGGTAGCTGGATGGAATATGGCGAGACAAAAAGCCCAGAGCTCTGGTACGAGATCATGAAGACGGCGTTTGAGCATGGCGTCAACTTGTTCGACAACGCAGATTCTTACGGCGTGGGCCTCGGAGAGGAGTACATGGGGGCAGCCATCAAGATGGGCATCAAGGATGGCACGTGGAAACGTGAGGACCTCGTACTCACCACCAAACTCGGTTTGGGGACGAAGGGTTTCCACGGAGGCTCGGGTCCCAACGACCAAGGTTTGACTCGCAAGCACATCGTCGAAGGCTTGAAGGCGTCGCTCAAGCGAATGGATCTGGACTACGTCGACGTCTTGTTCTGTATCCGACCGGACCAGTACACGCCCCTCGAAGAGACTGTCCGAGCCATGAACTATATCATTGAACGGGGCTGGGCCTTTTACTGGGGCACCAGCCAGTGGCCCGCATCACGGATCATGGAGGCGTGCGAGATCGCTGATCGCCTTGGTCTCATTCGCCCAGTCGTCGAGCAACCCATCTACAATATGCTCAATCGCTCGAGGGTAGACCACGAATACCTCCACCTGTACAAGAAGTACAAGCTGGGTCTGACGACGTGGGCCCCTCTTTCAAGCGGAATTCTCACGGGTAAACACTCCAACGGGACGGTCAAAGGTACTCGCATGGACATCCCCGTGATGAAAGCGTTCGTCGGGGAGTATGAACAGCGCGTGGCCAATGCTGATAAGCTGAAGCCTGTTGCCGAGGAGCTGGGGGTGTCACTGCTGGAGCTCGCCATCGCCTGGTGCGTGAGCAACCAAAATGTCTCGACGGTCCTCATTGCTGCCAGAAACTTGACACAGCTGAAGCAGAACCTGAAGGCTTTGTCGGTTGTGGAGAATATCACCCCGGAGGTCAAGGCCAAGATCGACACTCTTGTGCCGTTCGTACCGGAGGTCGCGAAACCCGATTGGACGGAGAACATTCGTACCAAGTTTTTGTAAGCTGTGCAGTACGGTACCCGTGGCACTTACTTAAGTACTGCGTTGTGGCAAACGCGACAGGTACCCAGGTCGTTGGCGAGGAAGATAAGGACAGTAAAACTGTAACACGCATTCATGCCGCTCCTTACCCGACTTGTAAACGCTTAAAAGTCTTCCATGCTTCAGCTCACGAAGGTAAATTTGAGCTCCGGTGGCATGACTTTTTTTTAATCGTAAGGAAGGTTCATACAACCCAAGGCTTCAGGTTGCTGTGGATTTGCCAACAGCATCCACACATCTGTCCGACAGGAATGATTGTCAAAGCGCTGCCAAAATGTACTTTATTCGGTTAGGATTACCACACAAGCACTAGCTCAAATGTCGTTTGCGTCACGTGTGCACTGATGTAAGTTATACGTTATCATATTTCAGTCCAAAACGTGGGCGGCATAAGCATAACACATATCAGTGCTTTTCGCCTTCTGGTTGGGATAATCATCGTACCGTCGCAGCAATTGCCTTTCAAAGACAAACCTCAGTCACCTCATTCTCAAACTTACCGCCAACTCTTCTAGTCGAATCTCCAACAAGCGTCACTCGCAATTGACCCAGCTTTACAGCTATGGCACCTCCACCACTCAAGACGGACGACGTCGAAGTGCCGACCACGGACTACAACCAAGTTGTGACCCCCACATCGACTGCTAAAACCTCAAACGACTACAAAAAAGACCAAGATACCAATGATCACTCATCGGAGACCAAAGATGGCGAACCAATTGAGACGGTTGCATTCTCGCAACTGTACCGATACGCCAGCCCTATGGACAAGGCTCTGCTCGCTCTGGGCTTCGTCATGTCCGGAATCGGCGGCGCACTGTTCCCGTGCATGGCTCTTGTGTTCGGCGACGCCATCAATGCCTTCGCTCAAATAGACGGTGGAGTGGACCGATATGCAGTGAACTCTGCAGCTTTGGACTTTTTCTTCATCTCCATTGCACTGTTCGTGACCGATTACTCGTCCGGAGTCTTGTTCGCCTATACGGCGGAGCGGCAGATGAAGGAGTTGCGTACCGAAGTCCTGAAGCATTTGCTGTACCTTGACATCGGTTGGTACGATAAGATCGATCCGTTGCAACTATCGAGTCGAATGACAGGCGATACGGTGAAGATCAAAGACGGAATGGGCCAGAAGTTCGGCGACGCCGTGCGCTTCATCTGTCAATTCTTTTCGGGATACATCATTGGTCTCGTGCGTGGGTGGGATATCGCACTATTGATGTCGTGCTTGATGCCGTTCATGGCCGGATCCATGGGCGTTCTGCTCAAGATCATGCAGAAGAGAGCGGTGCACTCGCAGCAGATGTACGCTGAGGCTGGAGCTGTCGCGGAGGAGACGCTTGGATCCATTCGGACAGTGTCGTCGCTTAACGCCGAGAAGCGCGCGATCGACAAGTACAACGAACGAGCGTTGGCTGCCGAGGAGACCAACATCCAAGTGGGAAAACTCTCGTCCATTGCTTTCGGGTTCTTCATGTGCTGTGTCTGGCTCATGTACGCTGTCGGTCTCTGGTACGGCGGATCGAAGGTAGCACGTGATAAGACGTCACCTTCCGATGTTTTTCAAGCGTTCTTTGGCGTACTGCTGGGGACGCTTTCGCTTGGTCAGATCAAGCCCAATATATCAGCCATCGCTGAGGCGAAGGGAGCCGCTGCGGAGATCTACAAGATCCTAGACACCCCTTCTGCAATTGATGCCTCAAACGAAGACCTCGGAGACAAACCTGACTTCTGCATCGGAAATATTCAAGCTGTTGGCGTGAATTTCACGTACCCGAGTCGACCCGATGTGCAGATTCTGAACGACTACAACGTCACCATCGAACCTGGTCAGACTGTCGCCTTTGTTGGTGCGAGTGGAGGTGGCAAGAGTACTCTCATTTCGCTGCTTGAACGCTTCTACGATCCTCAAGAAGGAACCATATTGCTTGACGGCCGGAATGTCAAGACTCTGAATGTGAAATGGCTACGGTCGCAGATCGGTCTCGTATCTCAAGAGCCTGTGCTGTTCGCCACAACCATCTTTGAGAACATCGCAGCGGGTGGAAACGGAATCTCTCGAGACCAGGTTGTGGCAGCGGCAAAGCTGGCCAACGCCCACAACTTCATCATGACTTTACCGGAGCAATACGACACACTGGTAGGTGAGAAGGGTGTGTCGTTGTCGGGTGGTCAGAAGCAGCGTGTAGCTATCGCTCGAGCAATTGTACGTGAACCGAAGATTCTGGTACTGGACGAAGCGACGAGTGCACTTGATGCGGAGAGCGAGCGCGTGGTACAAGCAGCTTTGAACGATTTGATGGACAAGACTCGAATGACGACGCTGGTGATCGCTCATCGCTTGAGTACAATCCGAAAAGCTGACAAGATCGTGGTGGTGAATGCTGGTCACGTAGTGGAGGAAGGGAACCACGATCAATTGGTGGTGATCGAGGATGGTATCTATCGGAAATTGTACACAATTCAGGAAGAGAAGGCTCAAGAGGAGGCTGAAGCAGCGACGACATCAGTCGAGACTAATGATGAAGACAGTCAACCGGGTCTAGCGAGACGACTCAGCAGCCGTTCTGCTTTTGAGGGTGAAGCTTGTCTCAAGAACTTCGAGATGGAGTCTCATGCAGACGAACCCACGTCCAAGTTCACAATCTTCGATGCCATCGCGTTCAGCCGTCCAGAACGGAAGACCTTTATTGTTGGGATCATCGCGTCTGGTATCATGGGCTGTGCATTGCCTCTTTCAGCTGTGCTCATCAGTGAGCTTGTGGCGGTTATGACTACCAAGTACACGGAGTACCAGAACTCTCACGAGGAGGCTACTCTCGATGATCTTAAGCACGACGTGATGGTGTACGGACTCTGCTACATCGCTGGTGCGATCGTGGTTTTTGTCAGCACATTCGTCCAGAACTTCGCCTTCAAGTACATGGCTGAAAAACTCACCTCTCGCCTGCGTAACATCCACTTCACTGCCCTCTGTCGACAGAATATCGGCTTCTTCGACGAGAAGAAGAACGCCACGGGCGCTTTAACGGCTGATCTGTCCACGAGCGCGACGAAAGTCGCTCTTATCTCGGGTGACTCCCAGGGACGCGTCGTTCAAGTCATTTTCACGTTTGCAGCCGCCCTTGTGGTCTCCTTCGCGTTTGGAAGCTGGTTATTGACACTGGTAATGCTGGCCGTGTTCCCGTTCCTCATCATGGGCCAAGCTGCTCGTGGCAAGCACATGAAGACTGCTGGCGGGTTATCCGATGAGCTATCTGATGTCGGTGCCCAAGCTTCCGAAGCGCTTAGTAACATCCGTACGGTGGCTTCTCTGGGCCTGGAGAAATCCCTTACTGGTAAACTCTCGGATCTACTTGAGGAGCCCTTAGCTCGCGGTCGGAGAGAAGCTCATGTGAATGGACTTGCTCTCGGTTTTGGGTCCTTCGTTCTCTTTGCAGCATACGCACTGGCGTTTTGGTACGGTGGCAAACTAGTGGACGACGGGGATATCTCGTTTAAGGAGTTGATGCGGACGCTCATGGCGATCATGATGTCAGCGCAAGGAATTGGTATGGCATCGACATTCGTGGCAGACTCGGATCATGCGTTGAAGGCTGGCAAGTCCATTGTGGCTCTCCATGACCGAGAACCTCCCATTGATTCTTTCGATGAAAAGGGACTTCGACCTGCTCTTCTTGAAGGTACAATTGAGTTCAAGAACGTCTCGTTCAGATACCCGACGCGACCTGAAATCACGGTACTCAAGAACTACAATCTCACTATTGAAGCTGGACAGACCGTCGCCTTCTGTGGACCCAGTGGAGGAGGCAAGAGTACTGGTGTGTCTCTTATTGAGAGGTTCTACGACCCTATTGAAGGACAAGTACTGCTGGACGGAGTTGACACGAAAGAGCTCAACCTCAATTGGCTGCGTAGCCAGATTGGACTAGTCGGACAGGAACCCACGCTCTTCATCGGCACCATTGCGGAGAACATCGCGTACGGACTCACCGAGAAACCCACTCAGCAGGAGATCGAGGAAGCTGCCAAGATGGCCAATGCTCACGGATTCATCACCAAGTTCCCGGATGGCTACGACACGCAGGTGGGTATGAAGGGAGAACAGCTTTCTGGTGGTCAAAAGCAGCGTATCGCCATTGCACGAGCCATCTTGAAGAACCCAAACATCTTGCTGCTGGACGAAGCCACAAGTGCTCTGGACTCGGAGAGTGAGAAGGTGGTACAGGAAGCTCTGGACAAGGTGGTGGCATTGAAGCGACGTACGACGATCATCATCGCTCACCGCTTGTCGACGATCCGCAAGGCAGACAAGATCTGCGTGGTTAGCGGTGGCAACATCGCAGAGCAGGGCACGCACCAAGAATTGATCAAGCTGAAGGGTATCTACGCGAAACTAGTTGCTAAAGCAACAGCGTAGGAGAATCGTAGGGATACTTATCCAGGTTGAAGACCTATATTTTTCTGAATGAAGTCTCTCTATCCTTGTGCGGATTGGTTTCTCTAATAAAGAACGTTACCATACGAATGTAGTTTTAGGGGATCAGACACTTCGAGGCGCAACCTTGGACGTAGCGCTGACCGTTTTTACTAGCGACCGTGTTGATTACGACCAGTCGCTCTAACTGTGGTTTTAGCTAGAAAAGCCTGAGGTTGCGGCGGAACCATCATTCGTTTTGCTCAGTATTGCACTGCTGACGCCTCGCGTCATCCCATTAGTGGGCGTAAACGAGCACGAAGACGAAACGAACTTGCACAATTCGACGGTTGCACCTAGTATAGTATAGAGTAGCCATCACGGTCTTACCCGTAAGTTACCCGCGGAGGCACCGCACCTCATCTCACTTCGCAGTTACCTACGTCGTCGGCATTATCCATTCAGATTCCAGTCGACAATGGCGCAGCCACAACTCCATCAGGAAGTTTTAGATGGGAACGAGGTCGACACTGCTCCACAGAATGACTACGTGCAAGTGATGACCCCGCGTGGCCACGACGCTATCGAAGATGTCGCCTCCAAACTCCCCAATAGAAAGTCCGACGCTAACAGCGAAGCCCCGAAGCCTGCAGGTTCCCCGAAGGACAAGAAGGAGGTACCGACTATCGCGTTCAAGGAACTGTATCGATATGGTACAACCGCAGACAATCTGCTATTGTCCATCGGTGTGTTGTTCGCGGGTGTGAACGGAGCTCTATTCCCGTGTATGGCGCTGGTATTCGGTGACGCTATTGGAGCGTTCGCTCAAGCTGACGGCGGTGTCGACATGGACGCAGTCAACGAAGCCTCCTTAAAGTATCTGTACATAGCTGTAGCTCTCTTCATCACCGACTACGTCGCCTACGTGGTGTTCGTGAACTCGTCTGAAAGACAAATGAAGGCTCTACGAGACGCAGCGTTTAAACACATGTTGCACATGAACATCGGCTGGTACGACAGCAGCGATCCATTGACTCTATCGAGTCGGCTTACGGGCGATACCGTCAAGATCAAGGATGGTATGGGCAACAAGCTTGGAGATTCCGTCAAGTATACGTGCCAATTCATCACAGGATACGTGATCGGCTTTGTCCGTGGATGGGATATGAGTCTCGTCATGGCTTGTGTCATGCCGTTCATGGTGGCGTCGCTAGGTATCCTCATGACGAGTCTGCGTAAACGTGCAGTGCACTCACAACAAATGTACGCAGAGGCGGGAGCAGTAGCGGAAGAAACGCTTAGTTCCATCCGTACTGTGTCCTCACTGAATGCCGAGAAATTGGCCATCGACAAGTACAACGAACGCGCAGTTAAGGCGGAAGAGACGAACATTCAGATGGCCAAGTTCGCGTCGTGTGTCTTCGGTCTCTTCATGTGCAGCATCTGGCTCATGTATGCTGCGGGTCTCTGGTATGGCGGATCCAAGGTCGCACACGACAAAGCTTCTCCGAGCGAGGTGTTCCAGGCGTTCTTCGGTGTACTGATGGGAACGATTTCGCTCGGGCAAATCACTCCAAACATCTCAGCTGTAGCAGAAGCTAAGGGTGCTGCGGCGCTGATCTACAAGATCCTGGACACACCATCCGCCATCGATGCGTCCATAGAACACAAAGGAGATAGGCCTGAGTCCTGTCTTGGTCGTATTCAAGCTGTTGGCGTGAATTTCACGTACCCGAGTCGACCCGATGTGCAGATTCTGAACGACTACAACGTCACCATCGAACCTGGTCAGACTGTCGCCTTTGTTGGTGCGAGTGGAGGTGGCAAGAGTACTCTCATTTCGCTGCTTGAACGCTTCTACGATCCTCAAGAAGGAACCATATTGCTTGACGGTCGGAATGTCAAGACTCTGAATGTGAAATGGCTACGGTCGCAGATCGGTCTCGTATCTCAAGAGCCTGTGCTGTTCGCCACAACCATCTTTGAGAACATCGCAGCGGGTGGAAACGGAATCTCTCGAGACCAGGTTGTGGCAGCGGCAAAGCTGGCCAACGCCCACAACTTCATCATGACTTTACCGGAGCAATACGACACACTGGTAGGTGAGAAGGGTGTGTCGTTGTCGGGTGGTCAGAAGCAGCGTGTAGCTATCGCTCGAGCAATTGTACGTGAACCGAAGATTCTGGTACTGGACGAAGCGACGAGTGCACTTGATGCGGAGAGCGAGCGCGTGGTACAAGCAGCTTTGAACGATTTGATGGACAAGACTCGAATGACGACGCTGGTGATCGCTCATCGCTTGAGTACAATCCGAAAAGCTGACAAGATTGTGGTGGTGAATGCTGGTCACGTAGTGGAGGAAGGTAATCATGATGAGTTAGTGGCAATTGAGGATGGGATTTACAACAAGCTGTACACGATTCAAGAGGAGAAAGCTCAAGAAGAAGCTCAAGCTGCAGCGACTGCGTTGAAGGAAGCTGAGACTGGAGAATCCCACTCACAAACTTTACCGCAACACAGTAGTCGGTCGGTCATTAGTGATCACTTGGAGGAGAACAAGATGGCGAGTCTGGAGAAGGAAAATGAAGCGAAGGAGACGTTCACGATCTTCGATGCCATCGCGTTCTCTCGTCCCGAGCGACCTGCATTTATCGTTGGTATTCTCGCTGCTGCAGTGATGGGGTGTGCTCTACCAAGTTCTGCTGTACTCATCAGTGAACTGGTTGCGACAATGACAACGAACTACACGCTGTACAAGGTATCGAACGTCCAATCTGCTCTGGATGATCTCAAGCATGACGTGATGGTGTATGGACTCTGCTACGTTGGTGGATCTCTGGTCATGTTCATAGCTGCAGCTACTCAGAACTACTGCTTCAAGTACATGGCCGAGAAACTCACCTCTCGACTGCGAGATGTTCACTTCACTGCACTATGTCGACAGAATATCGGCTTCTTCGACGAGAAGAAGCACGCTACTGGTGCTTTAACCGCTGATCTCTCGACGAACGCAACGAAAGTCGCTCTGATCTCGGGTGACTCCCAAGGACGCGTTGTCCAGGCGATCTTCACTTTTGTAGCAGCGTTGGTGATCTCCTTCACGACTGGAAGTTGGTTGTTAACGCTCGTCATGTTGGCCGTGTTCCCCTTCTTAATTGCAGGTCAAATGGTTCGCATGCGTCAAATGAAGTCGTCCGGACACTTATCGGACGAGCTTTCGGACGTCGGAGCTCATGCTTCTGAGGCACTGAGTAACATCCGTACTGTGGTCTCCCTTGGCCTAGAAAACTCGATTTGTGGCAAGTTCTCGGCCTTGCTGGAAGAACCGTTGGCAAGTGGCCGTCGTGAAGCTCAGATCAATGGCCTTGCGCTTGGTTTCAGCTCCTTTATCCTCTTCGCGACGTATTCGCTCGTGTTCTGGTACGGCGGAAAGTTAGTGGATGACCGGGAGATTAACTTCAAAGAGCTCATGAGGACGCTCATGGCTATCATGATGTCGGCTCAGGGTATTGGCAACGCAACGTCCTTTATGGGAGAGTCTGACAACGCACTGAAAGCTGGTAAGGCGATCGTTGACCTTCGAGACCGCCAACCTCCCATCGATTCCTTCCAAGAAGGAGGGCAACGACTTGACCAGCTCCAAGGCAAGATTGAGTTCAAGAACGTCTCGTTCAGATACCCGACGCGACCTGAAATCACGGTACTCAAGAACTACAATCTCACTATTGAAGCTGGACAGACCGTCGCCTTCTGTGGACCCAGTGGAGGAGGCAAGAGTACTGGTGTGTCTCTTATTGAGAGGTTCTACGACCCTATTGAAGGACAAGTACTGCTGGACGGAGTTGACACGAAAGTGCTCAACCTCAATTGGCTGCGTAGCCAGATTGGACTAGTCGGACAGGAACCCACGCTCTTCATCGGCACCATTGCGGAGAACATCGCGTACGGACTCACCGAGAAACCCACTCAGCAGGAGATCGAGGAAGCTGCCAAGATGGCCAATGCTCACGGATTCATCACCAAGTTCCCGGATGGCTACGACACGCAGGTGGGTATGAAGGGAGAACAGCTTTCTGGTGGTCAAAAGCAGCGTATCGCCATTGCACGAGCCATCTTGAAGAACCCAAACATCTTGCTGCTGGACGAAGCCACAAGTGCTCTGGACTCGGAGAGTGAGAAGGTGGTACAGGAAGCTCTGGACAAGGTGGTGGCATTGAAGCGACGTACGACGATCATCATCGCTCACCGCTTGTCGACGATCCGCAAGGCAGACAAGATCTGCGTGGTTAGCGGTGGCAAGATCGCAGAGCAGGGCACGCACCAAGAATTGATCAAGCTGAAGGGTATCTACGCGAAGCTAGTAGAGCATGCAGTAAATTAGACCAAATTTATATCCATAATTCAGATATTTAGATTCCATACATTGCACTTCCGGTGTACGTGCTTTTGGGGTCTGTATGGTCTGAAAAGTCAAATGAAGTCTCGGAGATGGAAAAGGATCGTCCTAGAGACCAAGAAGTATCGTCTAGTAGTCCCCATGTCGTGCGTCCACTATCTGCATCATCACTCGCAGCTCGCTGTTGATTCTGCTGCCACGCGATTTCTGCCGCACTTTGCTGGCAAACAAAGGTCATACACACAACCACGTGCACGCTTCTTGTCGCTCGACCTTTGCCTCGACCTACGAGGACCTTGAATGATCGCTTGATGCGGAATTTCGAGCACAGCAGTGCACCACAGACTGCACACTTTTTGTTAGCGCTAGGAAGGCCATCTCGACCGCGACTGTGTCTTCTCAGCTTGTACTTGCAGACCCCACAGAGCGAGAGTTCCATCCAAGTCCCAGTCACTCGTCGTTGCCTGTTAGTTGGATCCTTGATACTGTTGAGAATACACCACTGCAGCTTCTTGTCCTCCGCCAGCCTCGGAGCCTCCCAGAATCCAAGCACAGCGATCCACATGGCGTTCATCACGATCGTATCCAAGATGTGGCCCATAGTCTCCACGTACACCTGGATGTACACATCCACAGTGCCATCCTGCTCCTTATACAATGCGCCATACATCAACTTTCCTCGTGTCATGGACCTCAGGCAACTGCGGCAGCTGTGCCGGCTGTACCAGATCATACCCGATCCGATCTCCATTAGCTCGCGTGATTATCCCAGACGCCGACAGGATAATGAAGTCCCTAGGACGCACGATCATGCTGAACGGCCAGCCTTGCTCGTCAACCATCCACATTACACTGAGGTTCTGATATGGGTCCTCCGCCGTTGGACCCGACAGTTTCGCTAACGTGGCTCCACTCACGTCATGTGACGCAATTGACGCCGCACGGACACGCAAGTCCCGAAGGTCTGCGTTGTCAGTCCGAACATGACGTCGTCCAAGCTGGCCTGAATGGTGCCGACCGCGAGCAGTACTGCCGGATTCTCCCAGTTGTCGCCGGGCATGTGCAGATCTCTGCGTCCGCTGTGGTCGCGCTCCGAATAGAGCGACGCGTTGCTCTGTGTCTTGTGTCGTTTCCTGCGCGCGCTATCCTGATTCGAGTGATGGCGTGGGGATCCACGCGTGGTGACGCCCCGCTCGTCGTAGCTACGCAGCGTCCAATCCAAACGCTGCAGCGTGAGCTCCTGATATCGCTCCTGCTCCGCGAATGTCAGCTGAAGCGGATGGAACGGAATATGTCCGCGATAGCCTTCGCCGGCCTCCATGTTGCTACTCTAGTATCTGGTAAGTGGATTAGTGACCACGCTATGGACCATATCCATATATATAGGAAAGCCTGTGGCACAAGGTACAGTATCTTTTCATCACTGACGAAGATTACGGCTAGTCTCTGGATCACAGGATCCCCGAAATACTACTGTAAGTTGCATAGTAACTGTACAGTACCACAAACCATCAAGTTGAGTTGGACTTCCTAAGTGCGAGATTTGTACCTTCACTTCGTTGTTTCAACGAAGTGATGCGTCCACGAATTCAACTAACGCGCGTGATCTTTGCAACTAAAGCATGGATACCCCCACCGGAATTGAGCTCTTTACGTGTAGTTTCGGTGAAGCTTGCACCATTACAGTGTATATAACTTTTGAGTCGATCCTGATTCGCGTTAAAGTTTGTTCTTCGCAAGAAACTCTTCCGATCTTCTGAGGCCGTGAATCCTAGTTCGCTTGCGGCTAAGAATGCCAGAGAAACCACGCACAGGTGACTAAGACCACGACCACTATCGACGGCTGCGTGCTTCCTGACAGTGACGCTAGGTGGAAAATTGCCTCATGATTTAAAAGCCGGTGCTCGGGAGTCCCGTCACGAGTCGGGACCGGTCATTGTTTCGGCTAGGAAATCTGGAGAAGAGAGGATTCACTCTGTGTTCACGCTCGCCATGGGTCTAAGCTAGAAGCTGCCCTTTCACACAAGTTACTTGCTGGTGTTTCCGATCTTGTAGTTGAGCGGATCCAGTATTAACTGGTACAAGCATGTACACCTGGTTGAAGCGTTTCAAGCGGCACGTTCATTATTTTAATGTACAAGTGCCTTGCAAACTACACTTCGTCTTGCGTACTACGGTGCCCACGCTTCTTCTCCGTCAGAGTATGTGGTGAAAACGTCTGAAACCGAGAAGTGCCGGTCTGGTGACCACGCAAACATTGCTGAGTCGTCCGCGAGACCCCAGAGCGGTTGGCTGCTGCTGCAAGCGTCCGTCGCGGAATACTTGAGACGGTATTGATACTGTTCCCATGCAATTTTGGCTGCGCTCTCCTGCTCGACGAGCGCCAAACAGTTTCTACACAAGGTAACAGCTACGTTTCGAGTCACGGCACCCTTGCTTCGCCCCGTGGTAGTTTTAATGGAGCGTTTGACGCTGCAGCTGAAGCACAAGACCGACTCGCACGCTGCACATGCAAGAGTCCCTCGGGAGTACTCGCTTTGGTTTCGCGGGACTAATACTGCCGTACAGCGGCTGCAAGACGGAAGGCCCGTTCGAGGTGCAGCCTCTAATGGCTTGCGCTTACTGTTAGCCCTCTTTACCGCGCTGGTGATGACACACCATTCGAGTCTCTTCTCTTCAGACAAGCGCGGGGACTTCCAAAACCCGAGCGTGGAGCTCCACATCGCGTTCATCATCACGGCGTTCACAACAGAGCCCATCGTCTCAACGTGCACTTGAATGTAGGCGTCTACCGTACCGCCCTGCTCTCGAAACAGCGCGCCGTACATGAATTTCCCCCGCTTGATTGAGCCCGGAAGCTCAGGACATTGCGGTAGCTGTGCAGGCTGGACAACTTCATACCCGATACGGTCACCACTCGCTGTTGTGATAACCCCAAAGGCCCACAAGTTGACGAAGTCTCTTGGGTGCACGACCATACTCAGCGGCCACTTCTGTTCCCCCACCATCCATACGACACTCTGGCTGTTGAACGGATCTTCCTCCGTCGGCCCGGATATCTTGGCAAGCATGGCCCCCCTTATTTCTTGAGAAGCCATTGAGGCCGCTCTTAACTGCATGTCACCGAACGATTGCGTTGTAAGTCCGAGCATGACGTCGTCAAGAGAACCCTGGATTGTGCCGACAGCGAGGAGCACGAGTGGACTTTTCCAGCTCCCCCATGGCATGTGGAGGTCATGGGGTCCCCCACGATGTCGTTCGCAGTAGAGAGAGGCGTTGTGCTGCGTCTTGACACGTTTCCAGCGAGCACTGGCCAGACACGAATGGTGGAGTGGCGATCCGTTCGCAGCGACGCCTCGTTCATCGTAGCTACGTAGAGTTTGGTCCAGCAACTGCATTGTGAGCTCTTGACATCGCTCCTGCTCCTCAACGGTCAATTGCAGCGGTGGGAACGGGATGCGACCGCGATATCCGCTGCCCGTGTCCATCGCTACGCAGGAAGTTAAAGTGGGCTGTGCATTGGCTCGACTAAAAGTCTTATTCGCTGTTGCTTTGTCGTGCACGTCCAGACAACGCGTTCACATCACTGGAGATCGTTGACCGTCAACCTTTGAACCGAAGTTACTATATGCACGCTTTCGCCAGCGCAGGAAACTCTTCTTTATGCACGTTAAAGTTAATGTGGCCTCTTTTCTGAAGTCCGTCGAGTCGTGTCCACCCACCCGTTCCTGGTTAAACGGCGATGGCTTTAAACCAACACTCGCTATACCTGAAGTTTCCTGCTACAGACACTATGGATACTATTACTTCGAAGCATGAGCTATCTCTATCCGTCGTCTATCAATGAGAAGCAGAACTCGGACAGGATTACTGTGCCTCTGTTATGACAAACAAGTCAACAAAGCACGAAAATTATTAATTGTGTTTGGTTACTCATCAGGACTTGGACTCATGCGCGTCGGAAGAACATGCGCTCAGGATCACCCACAGCAATGTCCTCTTCCGGGGGTATCCAGGAATTGCGCTGTTGTCGCGCAAATAGTCGCAGTTGGATCATACGCTGCGCGAAGAACTTGGTATCTTGAAAATACTGTCGTTGAGCTGCCTTAGCCATGGCTTCACGTTGTGCTGTGCTGGTATGTTTGAGCAGGTACTCCACGGAATCGCAGAGATCTTGAGCTGAGAACTTGGCTACTAGTCCCTCGACCGACTTGAGTCCGTGGGTGCCATGATATGCGCCTCCGAGAAGCATATCCGGATCAGACTCACGTCGCGTTTCCACTAGAACACCCATGTCTTTTGAAGAGATAAGTTCGTTCATTGGGTGTGCGTCCGTTGTGATGATAACTCCTCCCGACGCACGAGCTTGGTCGATGTAGTGACCATAGCCTTCTTGTGTACTAGGACAGAGGAAAAATGACGACTCGACCACCACTTTCCCAAAGCCTACGGAGTCCATCCGTTTACGAACCAAATTCACATTGGCTGCCTCGAGAATCGCATCATCATACGTAGATTGGTACCGTTCACCATAGAGATCCTCATGGATGTACAGATCCAGAGGCGGGAAGTTTGGGTGCGACAACCAACAGTCTAGTACCTGCTCGGTGCCTTTGTACGGACTGCAACAGCAAGCATCACTGTAAGTTACAATGATTGACTAAAAAAACATAATAAACCAATATCGCGTACCTGGAGCCAGCCGTGTGTGTGAATCGTGCTTTTGCAAAGTTTTTCCGTCGGATATTCTCTTCTCCAAGCATCTCAACGGCGTGTACAGCAGTGTCTGAAGACGTGAATCTGGTGTAAAACACCTTGGCATTACGTGGGTTCCCCTCCTGTGCATACCACGCCTTGACTCGCTGATCACAAGCCAGCGTTCTGCAGAGTACAGCATCCACACTCCAGTATTCCTTCGCCTTCAGCTCTCTCATCTCGATATTTGGCATGATGTAAATCGGCTTCGCTCTCGGCCACTCCGACCTCGTTGGTCGATCGTCCCAGTAATGATTAAAGAATAACATCGGCGTCAGTGGACACAACTCGTAGTACATGACGCTCTTATTCGTCTCCGGATCGAAGATCTTGTCCTCCAGCGCCCACAACGGCAGCAATCTCGAGTGCAGAACTGTCAACAGACAATAAATTAGCACCATTTAAAAAATAATAATAATACAAAAGCCTTACATTTTGTAAAAGCCACTGCATCTTCACAGTATCCAAGTCCGCGGATACCGTCGGGAAGGTAAATGTCCACGTCGGGACATTTCTTCAATTGTTCAATGACCCGTGGGTCATTTCTCTCTAGTACTTGGGCCTCTTCTCTCTTCTTCTGGTTGGAGTATTCTGGTGCACCGTGTTGCCATGGGATAATAGCCTGCTTCTTGGCTACACAAGCCGAGAGTAGCCAACTCAGATGCTCGCGCTCCTGCACAGGAACGTCGCTGCTCTTGTCCGTCATCCACTGCGGTACTTGGATCTTAGCAAACTCGGCGTCTTCAAGGTCTGGAGGCGACAAAGCGAAGCGCTCCGAGTCCTCGGGGACCTCCACGAGGCGGCGATGGGTCGAGAAATGTGCATGTCGGAAGAGCAACAGCTCGAGCAGCAGGAAACCCGCGGCGTAGAGCAACAGCAACGGACCAAAGCGCCAAGAGTGGTTGGATGGACGTGCGGGTGTTAGAGACGGTAAGGGCGAAGCCTTGAGCGTCACGGAACGCAGCTCGCGCTTCATGGCGAAGTGCGACCTGTGGAGTACAGTGAAATTTCAAGAATGTGGTGGTGATTACTGAAGTTAGGATGATTGTGTCACTGTGTAGCACATGGACTGACCAATCAGCATGGCGTATCCACATTCGGAATTATTCGAACGGGTGAGTAATACATGTATGGGTGCGTAAGTATCTGCTTCAACTCGTCAATGAGCAACAAGGATGCCATTCGCTGGTATGGATGCAATCCATGAATATCCGCTTCATTGGGCCGCAGCGTTGAGCTGCAGCCTGCAGTCTGCAGTTTGAGGAGGCAAGTGTCACATTGATCGGCGGATTGGCGGCACCGTCGTCGCCTCGAGCCTCGCTGCCAGCTGTACAGTCTGTACGTAGCTGCAGAACCGCCGGTTGCCGCCAACGTGTTGCTGATTCTGTGCAATACTTCGAAGTAAGACACAATGACTAAAGGCTGCAGTTTAATTGTGTGAGCATGCTGCACAGGTATGGGATGAGGACCGAGGTTAGCAACAAGAAAGCAGCTGTATGTGTGCACAGGTACATGTAGCGTTTCAGTCGCTTGCTCGCAAAGTAAAGCAGCCTGAGCTAACAAAGATGTTGCTCGAGCATAGGTTACGGTATGTGCAAGCGATAAATGTACAGTGAGGATGAGCGAGCTTTTTCGTAACGAGGTTGCTAAAGCAGCGGGAGTGATAGTTCGATGCGCTCGAAAGCAGCGGGTCACAAACCGTCCTACAACTGAGCAACCTGATTGGATTAATGTAAAGCTTCCTATTTCAATAAATAATATTTTTAAATAATTGTATTACATAAATACTTGTGCAAAATGAGTTTTACAATATAGCATATAATGTTGTCAATTATTATTAATTTGTTTCATAATAATTTAAAATATACATTTTGAGCAATAAATAATTGGTTTTATGAAGTACTAAATTGCAATAATTATTTCTGCACTTTGATGCTGTTGATTGAAGTAAAATGACGAACGAATCAGCACTACGCTAGGTCACTCATCAACTGTTCCACATTGGCATCCCTAGGATCAAATTCCCAACTCTCCCATAAATCAACAGTATCATGGCGTGGCGAGACCTCCGAATCCTCCAGCGACTGGGGCTGCGGGTGCCTCTATTCCAATCCCCCATGGCCGGTGCGCAAGCTAGCGATCTCGCCATTGCAGTAGCCCGCGGAGGAGGTCTGGGTGCAATTCCCTGCGCGCTGTTATCCCCCGACGCCGTTCGCGAACATGTGCAACTTTTCCGAGCTGCCACAAAGGACTTGTCATCTTCAATCAACCTCAATTTCTTCTGCCACACGCTGCCTCCTGTCAACCCGATGGCAGACAAGCAGTGGCAGGATATCCTTACCCCATACTACCGAGAGTACGGTGTGGACTTGGCTCATCTAACGACCAACGGAGCATTGCGAATGCCTTTTGATGAGGTGAGTCTTGACCTGGTTCGGGAGCTCAAGCCAGAAGTCGTCAGCTTCCACTTCGGACTGCCATCTCCCCACATGCTTCAGGGTGTCAAGGATGCCGGTGCATTCGTCATCTCATCGGCCACTACTGTGCGCGAGGCACTGTGGCTAGAAGAGCAAGGTTGTGACGCTGTTATTGCCCAGGGGCTCGAAGCAGGCGGTCACCGTGGGGTTTTCTTGCGCCGAGAAGGTGGCGAAATAGTTTCTGACAAGCTTCACTACAAGAACAGCTCTATGGACTTCCCTCGACAGACTGGGACCATGTCTTTGGTCCCGCAGATCGTGGACGCAGTGAAGATTCCGGTCATTGCAGCGGGTGGAATCGGAGATGCCCGTGGCGTCTTTGCTGCTAGCGTACTTGGAGCTGCAGCGGTGCAAATGGGGACAGTGTTTCTACTCGCGGACGAAACGAAGACGTCATCTTTGCATCGGAAGATGTTGAAGCGAGCTGCCAGTGCCACTGGTGAGGAAGCTCTGGAGACAGCTATCACGACTATATTCTCTGGTCGACCTGCTAGGGGGTTTGTGACGCGTGTGGTGCGAGAGCTTGGCCCGATGAGTGCTGCAGCACCGGAGTTCCCGACTGCTGGAGCACCACTTGAGGCTCTCAAGCAGGCCGCCGAGGCGAACGGAGATACGGCGTTCTCGTCTCTGTGGTCGGGACAATCTCCTGGGTTCGCGCAGGAGAAATCGGCTGAGATTATTGTGCGTTCGATTGTTGAAGAGCTTGAGGTGCTGGAGGCAGACAATGCCAACGGAACTCTTAGCTCTCTGTAAGTGGTGCTGGTGCTGTGCTTGCTATTGACCAGCAACTGCTATGGATCGATCTAGCATGAACAGTAACGCTTTGATTTCCGATTAATTCCATCCCACCGTGTTTGTTTTACACCCTAGTGTGCAACTAACTCTACGAGACGGGAGCTGTTTAGACACAATAAGTACAGTCTACTTGATCACTCCGGTCCTGCGCTACGGTCTTCCAACAGATACACCTTGAAACAGACTTCACGCTTGGCTTCAGTTCTTGTAACTAGCGACAATAATTCCATGGCGTCAACACGTCTCATCCTTTTAGAAACCAAGGCGTATTTTTTGGCCGAGAACGATCAAAGGTGCTACTGGGAATTCCATTGCCTTTTAGTTGCAGTGCAGCGCCAATAACAACACGCGAACTGGTTGTGGAATCAGCAAAATTCGGCTGGATGACCTCCGCTGCACGACGCTTAAACTTGGGCTGCCCTCGCTGGATCTCACCCCCACTAGCACGTTTTCCCGAGCGTCGTGACATGTTGGTATCAGCGTTCTCTCTGTGTTGAAACTCTCCACCATTCTCCATCATTACTGTGTGGAACATATAAGAGTTTTCAGCCAGCAAACTCTCTCGGTCTTCGTCCAGTTGGCGCCACTTCTCTCTTTTCATTTCCTCCGACACAAGCAAGTCTTTTTGCTGCTGTAGTGACGCCTGTCTCTCCTTGAAGCATATTACTCGCCACGCAAAGTCCCGGTTGTCTTGGTATCGCTTCAAGGCAACGTTCGACACTCTAGTCGTTGCATACACCTTTTCGAATCGCTCTAAATTCTGCGCCTCCAGTCGTGCTCGCTCCACCGCTATCTTGTTTCTTCTCCGCTCGTATAAAGCAATTTCAGCAACGCTTAGAGGTTCACATGAGAGCTTCTCGTCCGCATCAGCTTCTTGCAACTTCAACTTGAAAACTCTGCGTTCAAATGGGTCATAATGCTCACAGTGATCGTATGCGGGTGCTTTAGCGTTGTCGCGGGGTGCAGCAACCGGCTCCACTCGACGTCGGATACGTGGATCTCTCGGGCTCCTTTTCGAAGTGTCAAAGCATTTATCAGGTACTGGCCGACGCGATCGAAACGGCTCCGCTTCTTGAAGCCACGGTTTGCTAGCGCTGCGGACGATATTGTGCTGAGAAACTGTACCACTGCTTCTTTCTCCATTTCTCTGGTCGTCTCGCTGCCATTTCTCTTTATCACGGGAGGGGATTTTGGCGTAGTGGTTGTCACTGCTTCGGCGCTGGATCATATCTCGGTTAGGTTGAGCTTCGCGGGCTACTTCACAGTGGCTTGGACGACGCAGATATAAATCTCTCTGGTCATAGCTCTTGCTCTCGTTACTATGGAGCCTGAAGTCATGGCGGCCATGGCGATCCCAGCTACGACTGCGACTTCTGCTTCTGCGCGTCGAATGATACGTTCGGGACGCCGAAGGGCTACGAGATCGTTTGTAACTTCGACTCGATCTCCTTCCTGAGTCGTAATGGTACTGTGGTGATCTCGATCTGGAGCTTCGTCTTTCATCAAAGCGAAATCTGCTTGGGCTTCTTCTAGAATAACGTCTCGCTGGTGAAGCACTTCGTTCGCGATTGCCATGCGCTTTTTGACGACTTGGTGATCTACTATGGGTCCTTTGACGACTTGACGGCGGCTTGCTTCGCTTTCTCCGACCAATTGATGGCGATCTGCTATGACTTCTTCTTCGTTTTGACGGCGACTTGCTGTGCTCCGTTCGACGGCTAGAAGAAACCTTTTCGGGCTCAGATTTACGCACTAACAGCAACTTGCTGGTTCTTTCTTTTTGTATCGGTTGCGCCCTCTTCTCGACACTTAACTTTGACTGTGCCACCTTGATATGTCTCGGACTTGGCTTCTGACTAGACGACGTTTGACTCTCCGTAGATTTCCATTGAGAACGAGCCACCGACAGCTCCTTCCGCATTTCGCTCGACGCTCCCTTTACTCTGCTTGGTGAGCGTCTGAGTCCCACAGCCACCGCTTTTGTCATTGAAGCTGGAGGCGTTTGAGCCTTCACACTCTTAAGCGACACCAGCTTTGGCTTGACCTCCACCTCCTTTTTCTTCAACACTGCCATATTTTTCTCCTGCTTCTCTTCATGCTCCTTCTTTTTCTCAATAGGCGACGCATTGCTGTTCAATGTATCATCCGTCAACGGGTCTTCTCTCTGAACTCCCGTTAGTTCCTGAGCCATTGCTAGTGCCTGCTGTACCGCATTGTCGTACACGGTACTAGCCGCCGCTCCGTGGCTCCACTCACTGCCCTGCGGCAGCGTAATATTCTCTGCATCATAGGCACTGTACTCCTGCTTGATCACAGTACTGTCCTCATTACCGTGACTTAATGGCTCGTGCGTCTTTGGCACAATATGCTCGTGTGCCCACGCGCACGCCGCTTCCTCCTCGGCCTCTTCTCTTGGGTCGAAGTAGTACTCGCTCTCGGTAGAGCTTCCGTCGTCGTAAGGCGCTGCCGTCGCCATGGGACTGCGTGTGTCGGTGGTGCACTCGGTAGTCGCCAGTCGAAAACTAAACCTGGGGCAAGTGCTTATCATCAAGAGGTCCTTACAAAAAGCAAGTCAAAAAGGTATCTTAGGAGTGAGCAGTTACAGTACTGGTTCAAGTTTCACCTGCAACAAACGCAAGGCATTGAGAAGAACAGTAGCTCAGCTATTAGACCCTAGTTTCGCTACATATACTTCGTAGCTACATGTAGCGGCTCTGAGAAACGTGCACTGGAAGTCTAAGCCGACCACGCACATCTCAAGATGAACGCTGACTACCGTACAAGTAGATAACGTAGGCAGGCGAAGAGCTCCATTGCACGTGATCAAAAACCGTGAATCTATTGTTTCGATCGCTTATTATCATTTACACTAGCGGTTTGCATCATTCTTTCTTCTCTTCCTCCTCTTTTCGCGCAGCGTCCGTCGTGAGCACCGCCGGTTTCTCCACAAATGGCGTGGCGGTCACAATGCACCAATCCAGATCTTCCGGCTTGGTAACATCCGCCTCAAACGTCCAAGCAAACTGTGTGTTGATGACACGTCTGTCTTCAATACCCTCTCCTCCTTCCGGCGATATCAGCAAGTGCTCTGTCACGTCGTACTGCACTCGCATCGTAAGCCACTCGCTCTTGACGTCCTCCTCAACTCTCTCCCAGGTGTATTCCACGGCCTCCAGCGCAGCAGTATTCACATTGAGCTGCTCCAAAACTGCGCGTCGTTTCGTGCCTCCGTTCTCTACAGGAGCTGAAGGCTTCTGTAGCAGCGTTTTAAGGCTCTCTGGTGTCGCCAACTGCCCCAGAAACGTCTTGGTCTCCTCCGAGTCCTGTGTGTAGAGTCTCTGCAGCACTGTATGGGCCGCTCGCTCCGCGCCTTTCACGAACTCCGGCAGATCCACCCGTGCCTCCATCGGGAACTGGGACAGCACGTACATGGAGCTCCGCACCTCGTCGGGCGCGCCCGCCACGAAGATGCGCGGAGTGCCGCGGCTGTAACGCACAAATTCAGGCATTCCGTTGAGCACACGACTGGTGATACCCAATCCGCGCATGGAAATGAACTCAGAGTTGATTCCGAGCCAGTCACGGGACTCGCTCGAGAAGCTGCGGCTACCAGAAGGCCCAGCGCAGCGTCGCACGAGGCGCGTGCAGGTACGTAGCATTGTTGGTTCGTCAAATGAGCGGTGGAGCTTCCAATTATGAGATGCACCCGGATTGGATGAAATTCCAACCAATACTAGAGCGTTCTAGCCACTTCAACTTTGTATCACGATCAGGTTGTACTTCTCGGCTCAGCTACACTATCAGCACGAGCTGTATCTCGAGCATCATCAAATTCATCTACCGGTACGCGGACAATAGGAATGTGCGCGATGACGCGGACAACGAATCGGGAGTCTGAGAATCGGTCCTGTTTTGCGCTGGTTGGAGAACCAAGGTTGCCATTTTGACTCTTAGGAAATAAATCTCACAGTACCCCGTGGGTGTAGTTCTACCTTCGCGCCACCTCACTTCTTCAAGTAACATTCATCCTTGAAGTCGAGTCTGTCAATCAGATTCCCAACCATGACGCTGTCCCCCCTCCTTCTCGTGCTGCTAGCGACAGCTTCAGCGCTCACCGAGGCCAAGTGCGTGATGACGCAGACGTGCGTGAATCCGGACAACGAGCCGGACTACGACGCGTGTATCCCCGAGGCGCACAAGGAGCCCGCAGACCCGGAGCCCATGACCGGGGACGGTTGGCCGAGTGTCATTGGTGGCGGCAACTGTACAACCGCCACCGACTGCAACAGTAAGGGGCAATGTGTCAACAGCGCCTGTGTATGCCGCAAAGATGGCATGGCTGCCGGCCCGCACTGCGATCAGTTCATCATCCAATGCCCCGCCTACAAAGACAGCGCCTGCTGCTCGTGGCAGCAGAACCAAGCCATGGCCGAGAACTTCAAGTTGCTGGCGAGTGTCTTTGCCCAGAACAGCGCCGGAGGTTGCGACGCCTGCGCCGCCAACCTTATGAGTTTATGGTGCGGCCTGGTATGTTCCCCTGAGCAGGATCAGTTCATGCACATGGCTCACGAGTGGCCGAGTACTAACTACCGCCAGGATCCCATGACGGGCAAGGAGAAGGTCAAGGTGTTGGAGCTGAATGTGGCTCTAGCCAAGGAGATGACCTGTGCAATATTTGATTCCTGCAAGAACACGGCCATGGCGTCCATGGCGGCGGCAATGAAGTCGTCGCTAGGGTTCCTTAACTACCAGATGCAGGCCGGAGCAGTGGGTCATGGAGAGTATATCACGCTGGCGTTCAATGCGAGCAAGGACAAGTCGTTCGACCATGATGTACTCAAGTGCTCCAACTACTCGGAGGTTGTTGAGACCCGCGAGACACTCCCGACCCAGGCTCAACTGCTGGAATCTATCGCGTCCAAGTCCACGGACGACAAGCAGTGTCCTTGTGGTGCGTGTCGTGCGACGTGTGATACCCACACTAGTGGCGGTAGTCACATCCACGTCGTTGACGATCCGATTTCAGTGTTCTCTGGCTTCAACACGAAGATTGTGGCTGCTGCATATGGACTACTCGTGATTCTAGCGTTTTCCTGGAGCAGATGGAAGAACCACTGAGTGCAATCTATGACCTGGGACGACACTTCTTTATGTAAATAATGAGTGAGTGGACTATGATCACTAGCGAACTTCCTTTTGATTGCCTTGAATTAATAACGTGAATTTTAGACGGAGACGACGGCTCCACGCTGTCTGGACAACTCTACTGCCACTGCGACGGCGTCTTCTCCCTGAGTTTCCTTCAGAGTCTCGCGCAGTACTGAGCACTGGATCTCTAAGCTTGCCACTAGCACCAGCAAGTCATCAACTGTCGAGTCATTGCTGTTGTCAGAGGCTACAGACCTCCTGAAGGATCCGTGAGCACTGGAAACCTCGCCGTTTACCGCTTGATTGGCCTCCTCACCATGTTGAAGTGCCAGATCTTTCTCGAGCTCCACCTTTGCGAGGAACAACCGAGCCACCTCGTTCTCCAGTTCTTTCACGGCCGCTTTTGCCTTGCGTCCAGCCTCTTTCTTCTCTAAAAAGGCGCGAGCTAGCTCGTCCTCCAGCTCGCGGATCGTGGCATTATACTTTTCCTTGTCACGTCGCGACTGAACATCGTATCCTGCCACCAATTCCTGCAGGAACGAGTCTTGTTGGATCTTGGCTTCGCGCTCTTTCGCTACCGACTCCATTTCTACGACAAGAGCACGCAACTCCTTCAGTTCTTCGAGTTGGCTAGACACAAGCTCATTTAGGCGAGGATCCTCGACATTTACCTCCTGTGGTTCTTTCCTCGTGCTGGGCAACGCATTCTCAGGCTCGTCACTCGCTGGAGGACTGGCACGTCGCGCCTGCTCCACCTCCTGGATTCGTTGTTGAAGAACTTGCTGGTCTTTCTCGTAAGCGGCACGAGCGGCAGCTTCCAGCTCTTCAACACGGCGCTCCAAACGTAGTTTGTCCTCCATTACTCCGTCTACAACGCTTTTGAATTCGGCTTCAGGTGCTTTACCACACTTTGACAGAGCCTCTGCAAGCTGTGCCTTCAGCCTTTCGTTGTCAGTCTTGACAAGCGCCTGACCTTCGGTAAGCGTCTCGAGCATCTGGTTACTTTCAGCGAGCTGCTCGTCCTTCCGCTCACTGTCTACGCGAAGTTCTTCAAGCTGCTTCATAAGGCGTGCGTTTGCTAGCTCAGCATCGCTCTTCTCACGAAGAGCTTGGCTTGTGACGCTACCTTTCCTCACTGCTGCCTCGCTACGTAATCGTCGATTGGTGTCTCGTTCAGCATCCAACTCGGTCTGCAACGCAGTGAGCTCTTCATTCACGTTACTGGAAGGCAGTGAAGACTGATCTTCATCGATCACCGAGCGAGCAGCAGCCAGCTCATGTCCACGTTGTTGGTGCTCTCGTTCCAATTGCTCGTAAGCCATCGTCAGGCCATTCACGCGAGTCTCCATCTCGAGAACTGCTTCAGACATAGTCTTGGTTTTGGCTTCCAAATCAGCCTTTTCTCGCTCGAATTGCTCGCGCTGAGCAGCAAGTTGCTCCATCAGCTGTTGTTCTCGCCTTTGATCCGTGCTAGAGGTTTCGTTGGTATTCGCTCCAGAGCTCACAGTACACTGTTTGAGCTCCTCTACTTGTCGTTGCAGATCATGAATCTGTTTGTCCTGCATACGAATAAGATCCTGATAGGCTCCCATTGCGTTCGGAGCGCCGGAGTCGCCAGAAGCACGTGAAGATCCGCCATCGACTCCAGTATAGATCGCGATGACGCGTTTCTGAATTTGCTCGGCCATTTCGCGATAAAATATGGTGAAGGCTCGTTCGTACAGCATGAACAAGTAATGAGCCTCATCATCTTCACCTGCCTCGTTAGCGTCGCTAATGTCGTACGTTGCGCGGTAGGCCAGTAAGGCACGCGAGCTCTGGGTCTTGCTAGCTCGGGCACATGTTAGCATTGCGAGAGTTTGTTGAAACTGAACCAAAGCATCTGTAAACCGCTCAAGACCTACGCGTTTACTGATCAATTGAAGCAGTTGGTCCCGAGTCATCTGCAGTCCTGGATCTTCGTCAGCTGGTGCTGTTACTGTGGTGTTTGCGATCTTCAAAGCCTTCTCTTCTTCGTCTTCGCACAAAAACTCCAAGCAACAACCGAGTAGTAGTGCAATCAAACCCCGTAGCTGCGTAGTCTCCGATGTTGCTCGCTGAGATGTAGACGTCTGTTTCTCCAAAAGAGTATCCACAAGCACCGACAAGTTTGTCACGGACCCAACAATCTCACGAACAGCCTTGGGACAGCCGTGGCACCAGCGGATCAACAACA
Organism: Phytophthora cactorum; assembly: GCA_016864655.1. NCBI lineage: Eukaryota > Oomycota > Peronosporomycetes > Peronosporales > Peronosporaceae > Phytophthora > Phytophthora cactorum. Next base: position 189,455 of record NHQK01000031.1, read on the forward strand.
ATAAGAGCGACAGTTTGGCTTGAAAAACAATCGACTGGACTGCAGGACTCCACTCCTCCGACGAAGAACGTAACAATCGGAGGCAACGCGAAAGGAAAAGCCCGCCAGCAACAGCACGACCTTGCGCGTCATCGTACTCCGCTGGTACTCGAAGTGCAAGTTCTTTGCAGTACGAACTGTCTGCTAGCAAGTTTGTCAGTCGATGACTCGCTTTCCAAGCCACCACCAGCTTCGCATTCAGCGTCTCAACATTAGCGCTGTCGCTGCACTGGATAATGTAGTCGATATTGAGTATGAATGCGTCCAGTAAGATTCGCCCTGCTGAAGGCGGGAGTGCATCATAGCCCCCGTTCATGGCGTCGCCACCTGCAGAGATTGGTGGTGGAGGGGGGCTCTGGATATGCTGGAGTACCGCCATACGAGCTCCCTCATTCTCTTGGAAAAGGGCATCCAAAAGTGCTGATGCCGCTGCAGCTACAGGCGATTCGTCACTCTCATTCCCAACGTCGAGATTCACCAGCTCTGCTAGAACATTGCGTCCTGACGGTGACGCGTACAGGTTCACCAGAATCATCTGCGCACCACCATTGTGCTCACTCACTAGTCGAAGCAGATCCAGAGCTTGTAGCCGCAAATCCGTTAGCGCATCGCTGTGACAGCACACCAGTTCACCCACAGCGCCCATAAGCGCTTCTTGTCGAGCTACGAGGCTCTGTATCCTCGCCAGTTCCTGACTTTTCCGAGCACGATCACGCTTTGCCATCTCATCCAGCGACGACTCCTTCGCTCCTTCGTACAACTCCGCCACTAGGAAACGCACAAGTTGCAGTCCAAGTTTCAGCACGCGCTTCCTGCGTCCCAGTGCCGCGGCGTCTTCCTCTTCATCCCCTCCATCGATACCTGATAGTCTCAGTATCCTCGGTACATGGGACTCCAAGTACGACATCTCGAGGAACAGCGTCTGCGTCATGCTATTATCTCTCACCATATTGTTCACGATCTGCAAACAGTCCGCTATGACGCTGCTCGCGGGACTCGCTCCGGTCTCCGTCAAGCCCTCGACCTCCATAATCTGGAACAACCTGGCAAAACCTTCTTCAAAGGCCAAGAACTGCTGCGCGTTCTTGTCTCGTCCTGTTAATTGTCCAAGTACGGCTAGTGCAGCATCTCGAATATGCTCACGACGGTCCTCCACGACCTCCAGAAGGCGTCGAAGTCCCTCTTTACACTCCAAAACGGACTTAGCGAAAGCGCGAGGCTGTGCTTCTTGCAACGCTCTAACCAGAGCAATAGAAGGGCCTCGGATCCATGGCGACGGGTCCTGTAGCAGTGTGAGACTGGTTTGCATGCCCCATGGAGTCGTAACAGAGCTCTCTGGGGGCTGCTCGAGCAGTAGAAGCGCCGCTGAGGGCGCGCGGCTCACAATGGACTGTAGGAGCTCAAGCAGAGCCTCCATGAGCTCTGTGTCTCGCGGGTCGGACACTAGCGCCGCTAGCACGGCGGGCACAGCGGTATTACCGAGTTCCTGCTCCTCAACTGTAGGATCGACACCGCTGCTCTTACGACCGCCTGGACTCCGACTGGCATCGAATTTCTGCGCCAACGATTGGAGAGCACTCACTGCCTTCTTGCGTTCGCCCAGGAGTGTCACGAACTGCAGGCGCTCGACGGCCAACGCGATTTCCGCCTTCACATCCGGTGATAGAGCGGTTTGGACGGGAATTGTGGCGTTCCGCGGGGACGTGGGGGCCAGTGCAGGGCTGGATGAAGAGCCCGATACGTCTACGGAGATACTGGCGGGTGAAGATGCTGCCTGGGGCTCCGTGGGTGCCACCACGATGCGGCTAAGCAAGGCCTGCATGGCGTTGTAGACTGCAGCCACGTCACACTGTTAGTTTGTATGGGACTAAAAGTGATCAAAACCATTGGAGCTAAAATAGTACGTCTCAAAAATTGTACACTTCAACAAGCCCATCCTTCGGAAAACTTTAGTTGTTGGAACATGCGCAACAGTAGCGCGGCTCGAGCCTCACCGAGCCTCTTCGCGCACGAGATCTTTCAGCCGTAGCGACGCTAACAACAGTACGGGTACAAGAAAACAAGTACAACAATGGTTTTAGGCGAGAAGGCTAAGATGAGTGTTATAATCGGAGATACTTATCTAAGGTGGAAGCAAAATGCTGTGGAAGCTACTTATCTTGTACCCTCTGAAAATATGTAAGCGAAGCCGAAAGTTCTGAGAGGAAATGTCCATGATGTACTGCGTCGAAGTTGGTCTCATCGCGACCACGTCCTAAATATTTTTGAATTACTGCTAAATCGTAGCATTTGCCCCCGATCTCGACTGAATCGAACCATTGCAGCGCTCATGGAGCAGTACCGATGTCCTCGTCCACTAAAAAAAACGATTGGGAAGGTATATGAAAAGCGAGTCGGTGTAATCAAATCATTTCCATGTTATGAGCGAGCATGTAGGCTTTTGCGAACTGTTTGCTTCGATCTTCAGTCAACCCTCAATCTTTGTAGGACGCGTGCATTAATGTCACCTGTCACATGGGAAACGTCAGTTCATTTGTCCCTAGTCGCTCGGCCTCTAGTGCAGGGCGGGTCGTCGTCTGATCGCGTAGTGCAGATTCGAGTGCGACTTGTGCAGCTATCCTCGCTTCCAACTCGGCTTTTAGTTGATGTTCGCATTCTGCAACAGCAAACGAATACCCGTTGCAGAACGTTTGCTCTTTTAGAGCCACAACGAGGCCGTTCATCTCCTTCAAAATGGCTTCCTTGTGACGCTCCCACGCATCATTTTCCTCTTGTTGTTTTGCGCCGGCGTCCTTATGACGGCGTTCAATCCCTTCCAAAATCTCGATTAGGGCATATAAGCGGCCGCGTTCCTCGTTTTGCTTCTGAATTCGTTTAAGCAGCGTTGTTTGTTCTTCTGCAATTTGTTTCTCGTGATGAACAGCTACGAACGGAAAGACATGTAAGACAATGAGATTATCAAAAGCACTTAGCGCGGCGCCTGCAACGTGAATATTGCGATTAACGAAGATGGAGATGGAGAAAAGTCACTTCAAAGCGGTAGGGTAAGTAGAATTTGGAAGTGTTGTTAATTAAGGCGGGGCGATTCTTATCCTGAGATTGTGGCCTCCCTTCCGAGCGCATGGTGCCACCAACGGCTGTTAATGATTTATAGCGCGCTCTGCTTCTCGCCACATCATCACTTCAACCAGTACGCGACGCTCCACTTGCTGCAAAAAAAACCAGTCTCACTACGAGTCTCCTCACGACTCAGGCCGGGGGTTGCAGCTTCGCCACTTCCAACGCATGCATCTCTTCACTGTTGCCATGGTTAGTTTAAGATTAACGCCGATGTGGTGTAGCGGAATCAGCCAAAATTTGGTTGAGGCCGATCGCCACTCACACACTGCGCCCAGACACCAACTAACGAAGGGGGTCCCCCCGATGATCCGTGATCAGCTTAACTTGGTCTCACCTTGTGTACCCGTCTGCGGGCTGGATCTGCTCTCAGGGATCCGAGGCGTTCAACTAGTGGGGACTTGACCGTCCTGGCGGGACGCGGGACGGGTGGGGCAGTGCGGAACTTCTTCGCTCTGCACCCGAGTATTCGTTCTAGAACGGAGGAGTGTCTGGTCGACCCGATCTAGCGGCTTGGGCTTGATCCGAAGCATGCGAGTCGCCCTAATGGGTGTGTTTTCCTTTCCTTTCCGGGTTGCTTGCCGCTTCCAATAGCGGTTCTTTGAACGTGAGAGTTGATGTGATCACCAGCCAAGCACCAAAGTCTGGTCGATCGGGCGAACTTGAACGCGAACGATAGGGAATACTAGTGTAGGTAAGTCTGGCCAATATATTAATCCAGATCTTACACTACGTAGGTAGTTCCTTCTATATATACCTTCTTAACACTTGATGGGCCAAAGTTACCCCGCTTCCTCGCGTCTGAATAACACTTGCGTACTTCCAAGCAAATTCAACTCTGATTGATGTTTACGCTACATCTACCATCTTCACATCCTAGACTGCATCCTGCGTCATTCCTATGCCTGTTTCTACGTACCCGATCGAATCTTCAAATCTTCAGTATCTTTCTGCTGATCTCCGTTCTCCGTTCAGTGTTCTCGTTTACCGTTCGGCGATCTGCGATCTTCGACCAGCGGTCCCTTGGTAGGGATCTCGTTCCGGCAGCCCCCGGCATCCGAATTCCTGTGTCGCGCCTGTCGTCGCCACTGATATCCTTCATCGTGCCGCACATCTGGACCTCGGCGCGCCGTCCGTTCAGTTCGTCGTGATCCATCTGCGTCAATAGGTCGCCGTGCACCCGTCAGTCACCATCCTTCTGTCTGGCGGCTGCCACTTCCACATGTCCCACGCCTGGCGTCCATCCAGATCAGCCGGTCTGATACTCTCAATCACCGATCGGGGTCGACTTGTCTCGTTCTATCTGGACTTTCAGGAAATATTAGTCGTGCTTTACCACACCGATGTTGCTATACCTAGGCGATAGAGGACTCGCTTTCCAGCGAATCGTTGGTCCACCTGCTTTCCGAATCATTTTACGCGCCGGTGCTCGCCGTGTCACCCCTTCCAGCGCTCGACTTCCCACTCGCCCAGGGTACGGCGTACCAATTGTGTGTCACACACACCTGGTCTAACCACCAGCTCATGTAACCCCGTTACACTCTTCCCCACTAAGATGTGGAATCACCAGTCCACGAAACTTCCTCAGCGAGGTATGTCTTTCTAAGACGTTGGAGGTCACTGCGCCTCACGACACAGCTCTCCAGAGCTTCGGCTCTACGAGCCCGTTGTCGACTGTGCATCCTTGATGCCTAGGCTGCCTTAATCCGAAAGCCACACGCTCCTGCGATGGTCGAAAAACCAAACACCACTGTCACCCTGCCGTCACACGGCGCACCAAGCACGTATGCGGTCTCAGACCCAAATACCATCGAGGTGCGTGCGCCAAGAGCTGTCCTCACGCCCGTATAGCTCAGTGGTCGAGCACTCTCTTCGTAAGTGAAAGGTCGGTGGTTCGATATCACCCTCGCGGGCACGGCCCACATACCATGGAGCAAGGCTCCAGACTCACACGAGCTACGGGCGTCGCCGTTACAGATCAATGGTCGAGCAGTCACTTTGTAAACGATAGGTCGGCAGTTCAATCCCAACCAGGCACAGCCTACATACCATGAGCAAGGTTGCGTACGCAGCCAAGCTTACGGGCATCGTCCTTATAGCTCAATGGTAGAGCCTTGGCTTGGGAGCCAAAGGTCGGTAGTTCGATCCCGTCCGGGATACACCACCTTCGCTGTTACAGCGCAATTCCAAACTTGGATAGCTCTCTGAGCAAGTTTCTCCGAAACAAATACGCGTCTGTCGGGAAGCTTGCGCTTGGACCTGGTCCAGCAAAAAATGAAGTGGCTGCTTGCTTCGGGACCGCGCCTCTAACACCATGAGGAACCTCTGTCTCCTGCTCCTGCTACTAGCACCGGTGCTTATGCCTCGAGCCGGTTGCTGCTGCAGCAAATGGTCAAAGCCTGAGCTCAGCTACCGACCTGTAGTCGCCCTGCACTACTGGCGAGAAGCGCTTGGTGCCTGGTGACGCCTTCGCAAGCCCTGGTGACGCGTTGGCAACGAATGTGCCAGGTCATAAGCGTCAACGACATCAGGGCAGTCCTCACGGAGGGGTGCCTCGAACTCTCACGAGTTCTGTGAATGAGGGTAACCTCTCCACTTCACCAGGTACTGGGTACGACCCTGGCGACGACGCTGCACCACAAGGCGTTCCACGTGACAGTGGAAATTACCACGCTCATCGAGCAAAGCCGGAGGAGGCCGAGCCTCAGCTGGTTACTCGCGCCGCAAGTCACAGCGCCTTGTCCCCTCCGAAACAGCGTCTTCGCTCTGTCGACGCGTGCGTCCACGACGCGAACGTCTACGTTCACCGCGAGGCGGTAGATCTCGATGAGATGCTTTTGCGGGTGGACTGGGTCGAGTCCCCGCAAGCGGTTCACAACCTGGTTGCGGACTCCGAGCGGCAAGTCGCTCAGCTTCCTCAAGCGAGTCCGGACTGGGTCGCAGACCTGGAGCGTTAAGTCGCTCAGCTGCACGGTCAGAATATCTCGTTGCTGCGTCTTCAGCAGTTTGCCCCACGACCTGTGGCTCTGCCACTACATGCCGACCCGGGGCTAACGCCCCGGATGCTCACCTGAGCACGGCATAAGCAAGCCAACGTAAAACACCGGGTGGGTGTGCATCTTCTTCGGAAGATTGAGCGTATACGCAAGGCCCTTCCTGGCCACAATCTTGAACGGTCCAATGGATCTAGGTCTCAGCTTCGTCTTGAAGACCGCAGATACTGCATGTGTAGGTAGGTTCTTATCGTTTAATAAAACTTATTGGCCGACCTCAAATCTTTTAACATTGTCTCTGCCGTTCGCATCAGCATGTTCCTTCTGCAGATCTTGGCTCTCAGCCAGCACCTGGCGCAGGACACTCAGTCTCAAAGAGACAAAGTCATCGACTTGCTTGCGTACCGCAACAGGACTGACATCAGCTAGCCGATCGGCTATTCCTCCCCCATCAAGCCCAGAGCCACTACGTGGCGGCGTCAGCGAGACGCGAGGATTCGCCAAAACCGTTCACATATAACGGAGTGAAGCCTGTCGCAGCATGCACTGCATTGTTCAATGCGAACTCAACGAGTGGGAGCATCTCGCCCCGCTTCAGCGCACACGCTTCGGAGGATGTCCTCCATGACGCGATTCACGCGTTCAGTCTGACCAACAGTCTTCGGATGATCCGCTGTGGACATGTCCAAACGGGTACCACGCACCTGGAAGAGGGACTTGCAAAACTTCGCCGTGAAGCGCGGGTCTCGATCCGAGAAAATTGCCACAGGCAAGCCATGTTGGCGAAAGACACGGTCTAAAACAGCGAAGGTGTATCTTCACCGTCGACGGTGTCCGGCACTGCCGCTACGTGAGCCATCTTGCTCAAACGGTTAGCAAAGACCACGATATCTGTGTTGTCCGCCTTATCCTTCGGAAGGCCAAACACAAAGTCCATACTGATGGACTGCCAACATCCCGTAGGGACTGGCAAATTCGCCAACGGCGCCGCCACATTCGGCGCGGACTTCGTCCGTTGACACGTCTCACACGTGCGCACATACGTGCCGACCCATTTGTACAACGTGTGCCACAGGTACATCGAGCTCACAGAGCCATAGGTCTTCTCACGAACTAAATGTCCACCGACAGGCGTATCATGTACCTCATAGAGGATACGATACTTGAGATCTTCGTCATGAGGAACGACCACACGAGGCTCGTCCTCGGGGTCGCTGCTGCAATACAGCAGCCCACCGTCGAGCGTGTATCGATGTAAGCTCTCGCGGGTAAGCGCCCTGACAATTCTTTACCCGAGTTCACTCCCAAGAGCACGTAGCAAAGATATACACATGTCATCGTGAACATACGCAGCGCGTGTCAAGTCGGGTACCGACGACGCCACCGTTGTGACATGGGCTAGCTCGTAGTCCTGCCTGCACGACAGCGCGTCGGCCACTACATTAAGCCACCCCGGCTTGTACTTCACATCGAAGTTGTATTCGGCAAAGAATGAAAATCATCTTGCCATTCTCTGAGAGAGATGTGGCGACTGCGTCGCAGTGCGTAACGACGCATGACTAGTGTAGGTCACAAAAGGCTTCGAGCCAAGCAGGTGTACCCTGAACTTGACAACAAATCCCAAGACAGAAAAGGAGTCTGGCAACAGCTTCTACATTCCGTTTGTGTTAGATAACGCATCTGGAGTGAATATTTGTGGATGTCGTGAGGCTTTTGTGACTTTGACGTCGGATTGTGATACGGTGATGAGGTGGTTTGAGAATACTTGCAAGAAGGCACAGATGAAAGGTTTGGTGATATTTGCCATCGTTGATGCGACTACGAAAAAGAAAGTGTGGATAAATGTGGAGGCTCTGTGTGTGGAAGGAGCAACCAACCTGTTGTCGCAGCGTGCCCTCTATGAGGAATATGGCTATTGCGCGCAGAAAAGCGAGGACCAGGAAGAGACTACTTTATCAAACCGGGTTAAGCACATTAACTGGGAGTTTGATTTGGTGGGTGGACTTTATCAGACAATTGTAGAGATTCCACGTTCTCAGTTAGCTGTATTGCAGACTACTGCTCAGTCAGCGAAGTCACTGCGCTTGTGGTATCATCGCCTGGCGCATGCAAACTGGCAGGTGATACAAGATATGGCTTTGAAGGAGCTGGTGCGAGGCTTAAAGATGTCAAAGGAGGATTAGAGCAAGAAAGGACATTGCTACAATTGCGATATGGCGAAGATGAAAGGATGTCTTTTCGCCAGACAACAACAAGTCGAGTGACAAATCCTTTTGATAAGGCGTTGATGGGCTTGAGATTCATCCAGGAGAAAACAATGGAAGAGTACACTATGTACTTGCATCTATTGGATAAAGGCTCGAGGTATTAGTGGGTGTACAGGCAGAAAACGATAGAGGAAACGGTGAATAGTTTGAAGTACTTTCGGGGTATGGTGCGCGCCAAACACCAAGCAGTGGTGAAGATGTTTCATTCTGGTCAAGGCACAGAGTTCATGAATCAAGCAATGACTGAAATATGTACGGGTGAAACGATACAAATCTTCTCTCATCCACATTCGCCCGAGGAAGCGTGTTTGATTGAAAAAGCACATGGAGCCCTAATGGATAAAGTTCGCTCGCTGTTATTTAGCTGTGGACTTCCCGGGATGTTGTGGGGAGAAGCGGCTAGAAATGTTATTGAGACGAAAACCAGAACGAGTCCCTAGGGAAATGCAGAGAAGGTGACACCTTGTGAGAAACTGTTTGGATCGAAACCGAGTGTACGGCACCTTCACTCCTTTGGTTGTCTCGCTGTGAAGTTCGTTGATAAGGTCTACCGTAAAGACAAATTGTCGAGGAAGGGAGGGCCGTGTCTGATGGTCGGATACGCTACGAAAACGAAAGGTTATCGACTGCTGGACTTGACGACGGGTGTTATAAGTGAACATCGGCATGAAAATGTGGAGTTCTACGAAGAGACTGCGATAGATAGGTGGTACGTGGAGAAACTTCTCAATGAAGTATATCCCATGAGAAGAAGCCCGTCCGTGGACAGCACAAAACTTCCGCTGGCCCCCTGCCGGTGGTAGAAGTGCGTGAGTCGAAGGATGATCGGGATAATGAGCTTTCCCGCGGCCAGGAGAGGGAGAATCAGGTAAATACTGGTGACCAGGGGCAGGTAGTTATTGAACTTGCACAGGCATCAGAATCATAAGAGAGTATCGAAGATAAACGTCCGCCACGTCGAAACGACATTTACCTGTCGAAGTGAAAACTCCACGAAGATCTAATCGCGTTCGCAAGAAGTCGACACGACTGGAGGATTTTGTGTCCACAGGCTTTAGCTCCTCGGCCTCAGCTACTACAACGAAGAAGATTAAAGTGGAGTAAGATAATGGCTTCACCGCATCAAGTGGAATGGCTTGAAGCCCCGATGGATAAGATTTTAGCTCAGTTGGAAAATGAGACATGGGTACTAGTACCGAGACCGAAGAACGCGCACATCCTCAGAAGTAAATGGTTGTGGACATTGAAAGAGAACGAGCTAAGGATGTTGTGGTTCAAGGCCCGCCTGGTTGTAATAGGTTGTTTCCAGATATGGGGAATTGATTTTGATGAGACGTTCGCCCCAGTTGTAAGATTTGAGACGCTAATACTCGTCTTCCTGGGGGCTGGGTTGACGAAAGCAGTAGTGAAGCAGTTTGATTTTGTGACTTCCTAAACGCCCCCACGGAACGCGTCATCTTTATGGAGCAACCTGAGGGCTTTGTGAAGCGTGGACATAAATACTGGGTGTGTCTTTTAAAGACGAGCATCTATGGATTACGGCAATCTCCGCGTAACTGGAATAATACGCTGCATCTCGTGCTGATCGAATATAGCTTTCGTCAGAGTTATAAGGACTAAGGGCTGTACTGGATTTGGATTTGGATTTAGGGCAGAATTGCCCTTCTACCCATCTATGTGGATGATATTCTGCTAGTTGGTAAGGAAGAGGATGTGGACTTTGTAGATACGGAGCTGACGGAACGATTTAAGATGAAGTATCTCGAAGACGTTAACTATCTGTTGGGACTTCAGATCCACTATGATCCTGAGACTCATGTTTCGTTCAAGCAAACGAAGTACATCCAGGACATCACGGCTAAGTTCAACATGGGGTCCGCGTACTCAGTATCCATTCCGATGACCGTGGATGGGGCAAAATTGGCAGATGCCACCCCAGAAGATCACGAGAAAAGTGTGGAGTTGCCGTACAGAATTCTTGTTGGGTGCCTATAGTATTTGGTAAACGGGTCCCGTCCTGAGTTGGGTACTGCAGTTCGGATTCTAAGTACGTTTCTGGACAAGTACGCTGTCCCGTAGTAAAATGTGTTTTGCGGTACTTGATTGGTGCTCAAGACATGGGATTACAATTTAACGTTGAGTTGGCACGCCAGTTCGACAAATTGAAGATCGAGGTTTACCCCGATGCAAATTTCGCCTCGGAAGGAGGAGACATGAAGTCGGTAACTGGATTTACCGTGTGTTGTAATGGACAACTAATCTCGGCGGGATGTTGGAAACAGGACACGCTTGCTGAAAGTACACATGAGGCCGAACTGATCGCAACGAATATACTGGGATGCATGAGGCAGTTTGGCTGGACCAACTAGTGGATGAGATGGGCTTGGAGAGAGAGACCACGACACTATATTGCGACTCAAGCATTGCTCGTGGGCTAATGAAGCATGCTGGAAAGCATCGAAGGATTAAGCAGTTCAACATCAGTGACCTTAAGATTCGCGAGTATGTGAAAAAGCGGGGAGTAAAACTTGAACCCGTTTCATCTAAAGCGAACGTGGTCGATATGATGACGAAACCACTTACGTTGGAAGAGTTTCAAGGTCACAGAGAAACGATTGGAGTACGCACCGCAAGCGTGAACACGGATGCAAGCCACGCTAGTAATGCACTACTGGCGAGTGAGGAGCAGAGTATTCGGTATGAGAACAACCCGAAGTCGATGAGCCCATGGCAGCGAATGCCAGCAAAAGACAGATGACCGTCGAGGAATCCCAGTTCGCTTTAAGAAGAGGGCCCGAGCTAAGTGGAAACCGAAACGGTTGTGAGCGTCATGCACGTGACATGAGGATTTGGCAGCAAGGGCTTAGCGACTGGAAGATTTAAAGGCCAGATCTGCTCATGTGCGGAGTAACATGCATGTGAATTGATAAGAAGAGATAAGGCGTGACAAGAGAAGAATGATGTCTAACGTTGTTGGTCTGTATATGCATTTATGATGATATGCAGACAACAGCTATACAAATTGATGTCGAGAAGAGAGTAACAGAGAAAGTGGTCAACCTCAACAAAGAATTATGAGAAAGAGGTTTGACTGAAAGTATGGAAACTTCTGGTACTCAAGTAAAAGACAAAGACAGAAGAGAATATGCTAGCCAACAAACTAATACATTTCAAGGCGTCGAAGACTGTTGTCAACGCCAACTCTAGTGCTGCTTTAGAGCCTTAAACCTAGAACGTCTTTAAGCCTGCCCCAGCCGTTCCATTCTGGCTTCACCTGGGTTTAAGGAGGCGTGCTACACACGCGGCTCTTAAACAACAGGTAACGTTCCAGCTGCACATTGAGCTGCCTGCGTAAGAAACTACACCCACCCCCTAACTCATCCTTAAAGCATTCGTGTACCCTAGGCCCCCTCTACCTCCCCTTAAAGGGTCAGCATCTCGCTGCGCTCGGTCATCGGACAACACTTTTTATGGCGAGCGTTGGTGTCGGGTGTAAGAATCCGATTATGTACAATTTTAAGTGACTACCGTATTTGAAATCTCCTACTTCAGATCTAATATTGTTGAAATTACTGTGTTGTGTGAGCTGTTCCTGCATTTTTTAATGAACAAAACCCATTTATCGTGTTATTTGTAAATATATTTCTCGTTTATATCACTTTTGAACTTTTTTCTACAGTATGAATTAGGATATCTCTTTGAAGTAGGAGATTTCAAATACGGTATTGAACAATGAAAAAGTGACAGGTATAAAATTAATTATGATACTACCGTATAATTTCTCTTAAGTACGATAGAAAGTGGCTACCCGGAAGGTAATACTTCGAAGTAAGTGACTAGCTGGAACATTATTTAGTGAAGTGACTAGTTAGAACTTTTAAAAAGTGACTATTCGAAAATGAATTCCCATTTAGTATATTTGCACACGTTTTGCTGAAACCCGTGCATGTGAACTCCTAGTGATTTGGATGCAAGTCCTATGTCAACAGCAATGGTAGATAAAAATCGAAGAACACGTTGTTGTTTCGACAGCACGTTGCCAATACGATGAAGAAAAAACTAAATAGATTCCTTATTGGCGTGGTGTTTGCACAAATACTATAATAACAGTAGTACAGAAAATCATGGCTGCAAGATAAAAGAAGCAGTTAAAAAATCAACAATGAAGTGCTTTTAGTTAGTATTTTGGCAGCGGACTAGCACTTGTCCATACAAGCGTTACTTAGTATTCGTAAGTGTCTACAGCAACAAACATTATGCATATGGATTACAGTACACTGATCAATCTGGAGGCTCATCAGTCATTGCATGTGTTTCTTGAACAAATTCAGATTTAAATTCAACTTCCTCACACGCTAGAATCTTGTAGCGACATCCACAAATGTCACCAGACGCAGCACAGCGCTGGGAGGCACACTTTGTCACAATGCAGCGCATCTCGTGAAAGTTGGTGGCCAGAGCGTCCTCGTCGCGATCCACATGGTTCATAGTGCAGCGTAGTAGATCGTTTTTAACTCAAAAAAGGCTGGTGAACGGTCAAGAAAGTCTTCATCATCCCCTGTTCGCCATAGTTCTCTCCACGGCCTGCGCGCATGGCGCCGCACAGTGTCCTGCTCCGTAGATTTCCTTGAGAAGTCCTTGCAAATGTTGTTTTATTATGTATTTTTATAAGAATCCTGGAGATTCAATCTCGCTTGAGATAGTTGCCAAATATTAATTTTAGTTGCTGCGCCCCTTCAAATAGTTGTACCCTTCTTGTTTTGAGTATTAATAAGTGCGTGCTATTTAGTTTTAAAGCGATGATGTTGAATTTTGTGTGTGCAGTGTTCCCATCCTATAGTGGTGCATCCCAGATCTTTAGTAGACAGAACGGCCCTCTGCATCGCCAAGTAAATGTCTTCCAAGGGGGAAATACGTCTGCAAACTACATTAATGAAGTTAGATACTCCATATCAAATAGAATTATATTCTAAAATAAATCTCCCCCACTTACCGACTACGAACTCCTGAGCCATTCCACAATGACTGGTCATTGTTAGACCCCGAGCGAACTGAAAGTGAGCGGAACGCTCCGCGATGATCTACCACAGCTTGAACGTTCACTGCCGGGAAATTCTTTCTGCAATACCATTCTTCGTGTTCTCGTAGACGCTGAATCGCAGCCAAAGTGCCGTCTACGGCACCGACGACCCCCGGAAAGCCCGCTATTGCAACGAACCCATCCTCGACCGTTGGAAGTTCATCTTCGCAGGGCAAACTAACAACTTCCTTAGCCATCCCACTTAGAACATCTAGCACGGAATTATTATAGACAACCGTGCGCGTTTTAGAAATTCCCAGTACGGAGGCTGCTTTGACTATCGTGCTACCTTTTGCTAAATACATGATGGTAAGCGCAATCTGCTTTATGTGAGGATGCTTGCTGTTTGAAGCTGGCAGACAGGGCGTCGCGGCGCGCATAGCGCTGTAGATGGATAGGAACGACCATTTATCGCTCCGCAGCTTCTTCTTAAACCACCATGTTTACTTCGCAGCCATGGCCTCCTCGAATGTAGTTGTAGCAAATGTCGACTTGCAAGAAGTTGATACGCGGAGGCTTCGCTGGTCCGATGTACTCACCACTGCAGCCACACAAGCGCTGAAGACTACAGCGCAGATCGCTAGGGTATCTTGTTCATCCAACATTTTCGTAGCACACGTGTGCTGAGTTCAGAACACAGCAACCAATCATTTTGGGTACACTGTACCATTTTTTTTAGCCAATCAGGTGGTAAATTCCATTTATCCCGGAACGCGTTCCAGCACTTGGACCAGGCCCTATTACCGGCTTCCTCCGTTCTTTACTGACAGTCATGTCTGGCTACATTTGGCAACAGCAATGCAGTAAAAACGGTGATGTCTGCCGCGCATCGTGAAACACGAAAAGGTGCATTTATTAATTGTGCAGCTCATCACAGAGCGAGCTGCTCTCAATCGTATCGTGCTCGTCTGCTACCGCCCCAATTCTACCATCAATCAGGCTAAGGCTAGCTAGTTTTGCGATCACCTCGCTTGCTGCAACCTCTACTTCCTGAACTTCGAGTCCTGCTTTCTTGTACCCTGCCTTCACTGTCTTCTCGGTTAACTCCGCCCATGCACGCTTGATCCAACCCGCTATAAGCGCTCTGTCAGGCGGCACTAGTTTGAACGGAGTGCCAGGCTTCCTAAGTTTAAGCTGCTCCTGCAGAAGATCCACCCAATAACCTCGCAGCTTTTGCTTGAGCGGCTTGTTCCAGGCCACGTCGGCAGGCTGGCAAACAGCGGTGGAATTTGGAGGGACTTTCATGAGAACAACATTGATGCTTGCTGCATAGGCGATGACTTCTTTGGTCCAATGACCAGAGAAGTCATCCCAGAGCAGCAGTATCGGCTCCGACGGGTTTTCACGAGTTTCAAAATGAAACCGCAAAAATTGAGTTGACAGATAGCTATCCCACCACCCTGACATATAGTCAAATCAATATAAGCTCCCGAAAAACTTAAAGAAAAAGATAAAAATATAAACAAATACCTTTCCTGTTGCCGTAGACTTGAAGTGACGAATTGGCTTGAATTTGGTTGATTGTCTTCCAAAGCCGAACACCAAAACCATGTCGAAAGCGAGTGTTTTGCTCTCGCATGCTCTGATTCTTTGAAGGGTCAGTTTTAACGACTACAAATGGAGCCATCTTTTTACCGTTAGAATCTGCCAGGAGCATAACGGTTGTGCGCTCTTTGCTTTTGCCTCCGCAGCGAACCCAAACAGTTTTCTCTCCTTTCCGAGAAATTGTTCGAGCAGGTAGGTACTAAAAAAACACTGCTATTAAGAAGAGATACACACTACATTAATTAATAACAGGTCAGCTTTCCTATAATAAAAAATAATAGACGTACCAGTTTGATCGGCGTTGTAAATGGTTTTGATTCCGAGGTCTTGCACCTTTTCAGCGACATCTTTGCTGAACTCTGCTGCAATTTTATCAAGGCCATCAGGACCCTTTTGCCCTTGCCTCGTTCTAGCTCGCATGGAGAGCTTGTTGCGCAACTTGAAACGCTTCATCCACGACCATGAAGCTCGAAAACCTACAACGCCATGGGCATCGGCTACTTCTAGGGCCTGTAAGTGAAGCATCACAGCAGATATAGGTACGCCCTCCCCCCCTTAGCTCATTGACCCATACAACTAGCTCCTGCTCCGCTTCGGCGGGGAGGGCCGTACCAGTACCGCTCGGCCGACCCTTTTTTTTTGCCCGCCCTCGTGCCGTCTTGCAAGCCAGCTCGATGCTTTTGCGTTTCTGCCGCCATTGATAGATACGTTTACGCCGCTGTTCCTGTGCATACTCATCTAAACCGCTGTAGAAGGCGCTAAGCAGTGCACCCATATTCCCACATTGTTGCCAGGCATCGAGCACGGCGAGCTTCTCCGCTGCCGCAATGCCAGTGCGCCTACGCGCGGGTAGCATCGCGTGGATTGTGAAGTGAGTGGTGCCTAGCTTTTTTTTGTGTTGTCAGTTACATGAGGAGGATCACGATAAAGTGCTTTGATTGGCTACAATCAATTGTCAGTAACAAGCGAGCGTCAGTAAAGAACGGAGGAGCCGGTAATAAAGATGCTTCATAGATTTGGACTGGAAGCAGGGATGGGAAGTCTTCTTTTATTCATTTGCCTTTTATCTTCTTTTAATGAAAAAGAAGATCGCCGTCAGAGTCGAATTTTCTTCTTATCTTTCTCGTAATAGAACTATTCCTCCACGCCTTATTAGTCTCTATTGGTATTTTTATCGCTGCTTGCAGCGCGTTTACATCATTGCGCGTGTTCCAGACTGCCATTTTTTTTTTACAACGAGCACGGTCACAATCACACCCAAAGCAACATCAACAAGCAAGCCTCACCATGTCGAGTGCAACATCTGAACGAAACTACTCAACATTCGGATTCGTACACTCAAAACTGAAAAGTCGGTTGTCGACGGAGAAAGTTTCTAAGTTGGTGTACATCAAGACCAATGCTCTTCAATTGGGGCTAAATAGCGCTATAGAGATGGTGGATGCTGCAGGAGACGACGTTGAGGCCATCGAGACTGACGAAGATGCCAGAATTGTGCTGCAGAGGACGCCTTCATCGACGAAATTGACGAAGTTAGCGAAGACAGCAACGAGGACGACGAGTACACCGATGAATCAGATGACAGATGCAGAAATGAGATGAATTAGCTGCGGTACTATGCATATGCGCTTCTGTATTATAAGAATAAGAAAACCTTCTTTTATCTTCTATAAGAAAAAGAAGATTTTAATTGCTTTCTTTTACCATCCCTGATCGGAAGGCTTCATGCAATCCGGTATTGCAATATCGTATCTCCTTCCAATATCGCATTGCATGCAATATAAAATTTCAAAGCAAGTACTCAATGTCCATCCATTTTGAGATGCGGATTTAATACCGGCCAGGCCCGATCGCCGACCGCTGCGCGCGGCCGAAGACGACAGTTCACTTCCTTTTTTAGACTTTTCACGATGCTGGTGTATCTTCGTGAACGGGACCTAGTCGTGTTTCTGTAGATTGGTTGGGTGCTCATAGGGAACCTGCCATTTTCTGAGTTGATATGTATAATTCTCTGACTCGTGATTTAGCAGCAATCAACGGAGAAACAAACGCTTTAGTATTACTACGCCCCGCATGAAAAACAAGCAACGAAGCCTCTAAATTTATTTATACTATTGTAGTGCTGCAGGAGCACAATACGTATTGCGCATGTTTGCACAATATAGTATTGCAATATCACCGAAGGCCATAGTATCGATTGCAATTCTTTGATGACTTGCAATACCGTACTGGAGCTCTAGAAAAGTATTGCAATCTGGTCATATATTTTTGCAGACCTCTGGTTGCGAGGTTCCAAACCCGCTTCCGAACTGGTTCCAAAATGATATCGGTACTTACTAGAGTTGCTGTGGTGCTTCAATTCGATAGTGAATTGCAATTATTTGGCGAATTGTGGATGCGGTAATAGATATGTGGTTCTGTTTTCAAACCTACATGCAGACAGTGTGTGCAATTTGTGTGGTCGCCGCGAAAATGATCCACACCGAACTGTCCAAGATTTCGCTCTGCAGATTGCTTGCAAATTTTAGAGGAAGGCGTTCACATTGTGAACATGTACAACAATCAAGCTGCTGTGGTGGTTCCGCCGGCGCGGCCGTGATCTTGCTCGGCGGCGGTTGTCTCCGAGCTGTCGCGGTGGCGTGCCGCGGGAGCAGCGCCAGTTTTGCAATTCAGACGAGCGTCACGTCGCTTGGCTGCTGGCTGTCGCTTGTGACGCCGAAATCACTTGAATTGAGTAAGGCACCGCGCAGCTGGCCCTTTCGGCGGGACGATCTTTATACGGGGGTTCCGATTCGAAACTTCTGACAGTTCTGCCGACGTTTGGCGAGCGCTAACAACTCCAGCTCGCGTGGTTTCCTCGGCAGCAAGGCTGGCTAGCCCGCTGAAAGCAAGTGCTGTACACAGCTACAAGGTGTCGCCTACAGTACCAGAATACAGCTTCATCGGCAGCCAGTAGTCAGTTTACCCTAGACCTCCTACCCTTAACTGGCAACCTCTCGCGGCTCCACGTACTTCAAGGAATCGTCCTCTTGCCGCTAGCCATAGAAATCTGCTGACTCCCGGTCGAGTCGGCGCCGCGTTTCCGTAGTAAAGCTGCTCCAAGCGCTTTGCTTCTGGAAAGATCTGCATACAAAAATGAAGCTATCTTTTATCAAGTTGCTAAATGAAGGGATGTGCCCCAACTTTTCTCATGGCCTCGACTTTTGTTCCGTCAAGGCTTCCGCCAGTGGGGAAAGAGAAGCACGGGAAGAAGAGCGGAAGCAGCGGAGGTTCCGTGCCAAGCTCACTCGGTCTTGCGTCGACACCTCGCTCACCTTCGCGCAGATCGAGACACGCCAACTTGGCCAAGCGTCGGGGGTCGCCACCGCGAGCTTAAATTTTTATTTACAGCCCGGGCAACTCCACTCGTCCTCGACGTACTTCCTTCGCACTTCAAAAGGAAAAGGGCGAAGAGAGCGACACGTGCCTGACACCACCGGCCGGTCGCGGGATCTTTAGGGCTTCGGCAACCTAAAGTGCAACTGGTTAAGTCTAATAAGGGACCCCCCCCCTCCCTCAATATAACAGACAGGATGTTGGCAATGGCTCAGCGCCCCGAGCCCACGGCCATGCTGAACCACCGCGGGGAGCGGATCATGCCCCTGCCGTACCGCCCCATGCCCAAGAGCAAGGCCAAGACGCGCAAGCTCTCGGTCATGGAGGGCGACTACGAGCGTGTGCATCTGACCAAGAAGCTGCGCAGCGAGTACAACCTCGAGCCTGAGCTGGAACCCGCCGTCTTGGCCATGGATCGCCAGGAAAGCGCCGAGAGGAACTCCCCTTTCGACCTGCACCTGCAGGCTGTATACGAGGGGAACGCCGAGGACGGACTGCAGTTCTTCGAGTCGCACGGCTACTACGACATCAGCGACGCCAACACGGTGGAGATGTTCCGCCAGAACTTCGGCCATGGGGAAGGATTCTGGCTGGGCAGAGAGGAGGAGGAAGAGGAGGACTTGGTGTTCGACACGCTTCTCCCCGCTGTCTACCCCTTCGGATCGCAGCAGCAGATCATGAGCTCCAGGAACCTACTGCACCGTGAGCGCACGAACTCAGGCAGATTCACTTTACTAGACGACGAGGGGAACGAGGTGGACGAACACACACTGTGGGAACTGGAACGTGAGGACAGACTGAAGGCCAAGAGTCTCGAGCTCGACGACGATGACCTCGCTGAACTTGCGAACGATGAAGTCATCATGGTCCAAGCGATCACATTCATTCGCTCCGAGAAGATCCAGCTGCAGCAGTTCTTCTTGCAGGCTTTCCAGGAGGAACAGGCCCGTGCAGTGCACATTCCTGGTCCTGTATTGAGGCAGCCACAGCGGACGGAACTACCGCCACCCATGCCTCCTGCAGATCTGGAACTACCGCCCTACTGTGGCTATGTGAACCTGCTGAAGGACACGATCCCTTTCTTGATGCGCAGCTGGCACAAGCGCTGGTTCTACCTGGACTTCCAGGCAGGCGTAGTGCTCATGTACAAGCGCAGCTACTGGAAGAGCCCCCGTGGCGTGATTGACTTGCGCAACGTGGCCCACATCGAAAAGATGAGCCAGGGCGACTTCCGCCTTGAGTTCCACGACACTGGAGCGGATGCACCGGCGATGATGCTCATGCGCTCCAAGACGCCCGAGGAGGCGGAGCTGTGGGTGAATTTGCTGCGCTTCGCCAAGCAGACGTCGCGTGGCACACCTCGTCTCACGAACACAATCATGGACAACACGAAGGCACTAATGAAGAAGGCTAACAAGAAGAACCAGGTGGACATCCTGGCGCAGCTGTTGCAGAACTCAGCTAACAATGCGCCGTCGAGCAACCTCCGGGCAATCGCCCAAGCCTCGGCAGTAGCAGCATCTGCTGTCTCCAGACGCAATAGCAAACCCAACAGACACCACAACGCGCTCACGACATAGGATCGCGACGCAGTCTTACACACACACATGGTGGGCGAAGTCACATCAGATGACCAGACGAGAAAAAAACACAAGACAAGAGAAACTGTCAAGGGATTTAAAACCTCCTTTGTCCAGAAAAAAACAACCACGAAGGAGCTCTCTATCTATTTCCCGTTCAAGTGTACAAGAGCGTTCAGCGTACATGTTCATAGCCAACCCATTTACCCACCACACAACCAATTCGACGAGCCCACGATGGAAGCGGCGCGTATTTCATCGCGGACTTTGTCAACTTTGCAGAAACAAGGGGAAAATACAATATTTTCTGTACGGGCGTTTGATTCATTTGTGCGTTCTCTAATAGACTGGGAGATTACACACCGACACTAGGACGCTGTGGTAGGCACAGATTGTAGAAACTGTTCTTGGCGAAGGTCGTGGTCTTGCGCCAACTACACGGTATAGCCTTGTAGCCTTCGAGCGCTATAGTTTGGTGCTGGATTGTGGCCAGATCCTCGTCGCCAGTGTAATGTGGGTCCAACGTGAGGAAAGCGCAGACTCCTGCATCGGGATCGTAGTCCACACCTAGTAGCGTGAATGCCAACTGGCCACCGCCCATCATGACAGGCGTTCCCTGCGTCTCGAAGTGATACAGCAGCTCTCGTGCTACGTCAGGCAGTTGAGCGCCGCTGGAGACGCTGAGTGAGCGGAATGTCACGCCAAACAGCTCGTCGAGGACGTAGCCAACTTCCAGACTGCCAATCCACTCAGTCGAGCCTTGGAAACGCGCAGGCTTGTCTCCAATCTTGACCAAAGCACTCTGAATTTGCTCGTGTGAGATGAATCGCTGCTGTGTGTAGTGCTGCAAAAACAGCCAGGACGCTAGCGTCTGCAGCGATCGGTACGCGCAGCCCCAGCCTTTGTCGTTCATGCCCTGCTGTAGATAGTGATAGTAGCCATAGAAACCGTCCACCAAAGCTGACTGGCAGTGCTCGCCCACACCAGAGCTTGGAATGCCTTCGTGCACATTATATAGCACATCGCTTGAGGCGAGCCACTGGCCTTGCTGAGCCAACGAGCATCCACGAGACACGCGGAAAAGAGCCTGGTCCAAAGGCTGCAAGAACGCGCGGTGCAAACTCTCGATCGTCATCACGTCGTCCAAGCTCTCGCCGCTGTAGCTCTCAGAGCCTGTCGCGCACGACATTACCGTTAACGGGAACGCCGCTCCAACTAGTGGGAACTGGTGCGCTGTCACAGAAGTCACCGCCTCAGGGGCGTCCTTGAGTTGGTTAGCAACCTCCGTCAACTGGTAGTGAAGTTGTTGGCGGAGCAGCGCCAACGCCGAGTCCACAGGCGAGTCCACAGAGACCATAACTAGTGCATCACAATGTGCGTGAAAGCGCTGACGGGGCTTCTTGGAGGCAGAAGGTGCCGGGATCGTAACCACAGGAGCAGCCACATCGGCAGTAGGATCTAACGGAGCAAGACTGACCAGCAAGTCAACGTTTGCAATGTCGCCGTACTCCAACGATGGCAAGAATCCCAGCTTGTCTTCCTCCTCTCCACTCTGCTTCGCTGTGGTCTTTTTGGCTGCCTTCTTCTGTGTCTTGCCGTTCTTCTTCTTACCCTTCGTCTCTCCTGCGTCTTCAGTGTCTGGTAAAATTGATCCCAACACCACTGCCTTGGCATCTGAAGACACGGCGTCCTCTCCACGTCCATTAAGCACACGGAAGCCCCTGCCCTTCTTATGTTGCGTCAACCCAACTCGCACGTAGAAGTCTCCATCGTCACGCGTAGCAGCTTTGTACTTCTCTAACTGGTGCAGCAGCGCCTTCTTGTCTCCAAGCAGATCTACCGCACAACGCAGTGGAGCAAATCCAACTGCACGGTGGAAATTGCGAGCATGCAGACACTGCACCACTTGCAACTCCACCTTCACAGCCTTTCCGTCCTTGCAATGGAACACCCTCGGCATCTGCGACGCCAACTCATACACGAGAATGATCACCCCTTCATCCTCACCTTCCGCCGCATGCAGTGCAACAGACTCTGCTCATTGCAGCAAAATATAAAAGGTTAGCATCACCTTATAAACTACAAAACACACTTGGCTTGCAGCATACCGAGCTGGTTCCCATCTTCCGCAGCTTCTCCACGCACAACCACGAAGCGTCCGATGCGGTCAATGCCCCCTGGCAGATTACGCACGAAGGAATGGCCATCGGCGTCCTCTGGCGACAGGCGCAGCAGTCCCCAGACTGCGACCAGTTGTGTGACCAACGCGCCATCACTACTGGACTTAACGCCGCGTTGTGTGCCCAAAATCGAGCCTCGTGTCAGTGCGGAATACAGCGCGACGTTCTCGGCTTCTTCAGCGTCGTCGGGCGCGGCGAAGCGTCGCAGAGAGAGCAGCAGGGGAGCCGGAATGAAGCCCTGCATCATGGCTTGGATAGTGGAGCTAGAGTGCCTTTGGGAAGCTACGGTTGGCTGAAATGAGCGATAATTTTGGCTAATGATGTTGTAACTCGCTATACTTTTGTCCAATAATGCGCTGGCTGCACTGTCTGATCGTTGTCCAATCGTATGGGCCCACCCTTCCAAAAGCGATCGCTACGTGACCGCCGGATTCAAGAGATGTGGCGGAAGCGATCGCTTTGGAGGGGGGAGAATATCGGGTTTGCGTGAATGGCGCCCCACTATACCTCGGGTGTGCCATCCGGAAACGCTTTATCCCGAGGGGGAGTCCAGGTCTTTGCACGGACACACAACAGCAATACCGCCGTGGACCGCTGGTCGGCAGAGGGAGATTCGCGTGCCCGAAGACGCGACTCGGCTCAGTTCCGAGGCCTCTTCGGCGGTTTTCGCTTGAGCGCGTTCTTACACGAGACAAGGGGCTTTGCCCGATATAAACTCCCCTCTCGCTTTAAGCCAAAACCGCGGAGTCTTACGGTGACAAACCTAAACTCCACTTAACCGGCCCAAAACCAAGAACTTGTCAGTGTCTAACGGCCCAAGGCAACAAAGACTCTCACATTTGATCAAGGCCAAGATGCCCATGATCTACCGTCGTAACCGAGGACTCTCGCCCACGCGGGAGCTGGCCGACGTCACGCGAGGCGTGAAACCCATGGGGTTCGACACAGACGCGTCTTTTTTGGGCCGCACAAGACGCTGGTGGCGAGGGCGTAGCGTGCTCTTGGCGTCCCAAAGAGTGTACCAGACCATGTGGCTCGCCGTGCTCGTCTACGCGTTCCTCGGTCTTCCAGTGTTAGGTCGAGTGCTCAATTTTGCACGCTTTGTGCATCGCTTTCCAGCCCCAAAGATACTCCAAGGACTCGTGGTGGGGATGATGCAGGACGTGGCAATCTTCCTGCAGGCGTCGACATGTATCTGTCTCGTCAAGGTTTTATTCGACTCGGACAATTTTACGCCGCAGGGTGTCGTAGCTGCCAATAACGCACGGAGTTTCCCTAATAGTGGGTTTTTGAGGGAAAAAAGCAGCAGTGCAAGGTTCCTACCGGTATATATGCCGGTATTGGCCAATGAGTACGACCTCAGGGACGAAGGCATGGAGGCTCTGGCCTCGGGTGTCGCGACAAATCACCGGACGTTGCTGAGCTTAGGAGCTGCGGCCAATCGACCGGCGCTCGTGGCAAGAACCAAGCGAGCGCTGCACTCACTGGTGATTTTAACGTTCTTGCAGCTGATTCTCGTGGCTGCAACGATTGCCAGTGTCGCGGATTTTTGCCTCCAGGTGACGATGCACCCGCGATTGAACCGCGCGTTTGTGAATATCTTTTTCAACTACATGAAGCAGTTCACGGCGTCGTTGACGGATGAGGAAGTCATGACGAGGACAGTGGTGGGGTCCTGGGCCGTGTATTTTGCGCTGGTGGCTGCGTTAACGTATGGATTTTACACTGGACGATTGCCTCTGGCGTCGGATTTCCTGCGACTACCGAGTGCGCTGTGCTGCTGCTTTGATCGCCGCTATAGCGTACGGAAAGACTCGATGAACTCCTCGGCATCGACGACGTCGGGATCGTACGTAACCAACTTGTTTGCATCCTATTGGCATCGCGCAGGGAAGCCGATTCGCACGCGGAGACGTAGTAGCCAGGGTTACAGTCATTTGCCAGGTGGAGGTGCCAGTGGGTGCGCTAGTGGATACGCTGCAGCGATCGCGTCAGGCTCGTCGTTGTGCTCTTCGGGCTATGGCTCGTACACCAAGTCCGGTCCTCTGACAATACTGGGTCGATGTATTGTTGCCAGTCTGCTGATGACTGGTGCTGCGCTGTCAGCATCGCTGCTAATTGACGGCAAAGGTGGCGTGGATATGAAGCTTATGAACAACGCCATGTTCACTCTGCAAGCGGAGCAGTTCTTGTACCACCCCACGAAGATTCATCGCGAGGAGATCAACTGTACTGCAGCTAGTAGTGCGTTGCGGTCCACCCTGGGTGTCTCCGAGAAGTACGAACTGGACAATCTCGGCAACGATGACCACTGTGCTTTGTTGTGGCGCAAGACTACAGGATACCAAGGCGACAACCTCTTCGATCTGAACATCAACGTGACAAGTACAGCTCTCGAGGCAGTGGGAAACACTACAGCCGAGATCGTCGCAGCAGAGAAACCGACGAAAGCTCAGCCCAACATCATTGTCATTAACATGGAATCGTGGAGGCATCTGGACGTCGGTGTGCTGGGTGGTGCAGCCAAGAAGGAGACGACAGGAAAGAGCGCCACGCCACAGTTCGATGAGCTGGCCAAGACCGGCGTGCTCTACAGCAAGCACTACACACAGTGCGTTCAAACCACGCGTACGCTATTGACGACACTGTTCGGTATGCTGCCGTCCTGTACGGAGACGACTGCGCTCAAGCAGTACAGTACCACGCTGAATGTGCGGGGTCTCCCTCAGTTCCTCAAGCAGCGAGGCTACTTCAACCTCTTTTGGAGCGCCGTGGACCTCACGTGGGAATACTGGGACAAGTTCCTGCTGAAAAACGGCTTCGACAAGCTCGTGGACGACCGCAAGATCCGCAAGATGCTGCACGAAACGCGCAACTACAAGAACACGCCCGATGACCACTTTTCCTGGGGCATGCATGATCACTTGTCGTTCGAGATGCTGCTGTACGCCATCGAGTCGGCCCACAACGCTAGCGTCAACTCGACTGACGCGTCAGCTGCGTCTGATTCTCTAGCTTCCAGCGCTGATAATGTGCTGCTTGAGACGTCCACCAACACAACTGAAGATACTGTGAAAGTACCCGAGGCTGCAGCTAAAGGAAGACACTACCGCGCCACGCACTCGAATGCCAACGAAGCGTCAACTTCCACGTCTTCGACAAAGGATCCGTCCACAACGAAAGCTGCCAAGCCGCCGCTCCCCGGCTGGGAAGGACTTCAGACGCCGTACTTTATCGACATGTACAGTATCACGAGCCACAATCCGTGGGCGCTACCGAACTTCTACGACGCGCCAGACCTCTCCGGGTTGTACACGCGCTACAACAAGAAGTACCTGGACTCGATGTACTTTTCGGATGAAATGCTGGGTGACTTCATTGCTGCGTTGCGTGCTAAGGGACTCATGAAGAACACGATTGTCATCATTGAGGGGGACCACGGATACGGGCGTCTGGAGCACGACAACAACCCGTCCATTGCAGACTCGGGCGTGTGGGACGAGGCGTCCAGAGTGCCGTTCCTTTTGCTTGCCGACGATTTCCTTCGAGAGGAGGACAAGGGCACAGTGGTGAACCAGTTGACCATGCAGTCGGACCTCATGGCTACGATAGCAGACATCCTGGGCGTCACGTCAGAGGAGCCTCTGTACCAACATGGCTACGGTCACTCGATGAAGCGCCGTCGTGTCCAGCCAGAGGCTCAAAAGGAGGCCCAGGCACTAGCAGCTCAGACAGTGAAGGATAAGGATGCAGAGCTGAAGGACTCGGAGACAGAAGCTCTGGCCGCTGAAGCTCGGGAAAGCCCTGAAGAACGACGTGTTGTCATGTGCAACCCGTTCAACGGCATGAGCAAGGGCGTACGCACCGAGGAGCTCAAGTATATCTTCCATCCGGATGGATCCTACAACGTGTTTGAGCTTGCGATTGATCCAGCAGAGAAGAAACCACTACGAACAGGATTCGACGTGGAGGAGATGGACGACGCCACGCGCGACGTGTTCGAGTACGTGACGAAGGCTGTGGATCTGAATCAATTCCTCTTCGAGGCCAACCGGTTCATGACGCCGCTGCCAACGCCCGTATCATCAGCTGCGGGAGACGCAGAAGCAAGATACAACCGCCTCAGGAGATCATCTCACGCACAGAACGTGACGATGGAGCAGAACCACGTCTCGGACGAGCAGGTCGAGCCGAAGCAGCCACGAGGCCCACCAGCACCTGTAAACGTGCTAGATTAGAAACTACCAGACTATAGAGCATGTAAAGTAGTCTGGACGACATAGTAGTTTTTTTTTATTAGGAACAAACACGCCGCTCAACATACAGTAAAGCAAAACCGGCATTGATAACATCTTTGCGAATTCTCGACTTTCAGCCTATCATATTGTCTCTGGTGTCATACGATGACAGTCATCATCATCGTGCAATTCTTAAGGAGCGCTGGGGATTTCTAGCTCCGTGGTGCGAAGTGCTCGATGGGCGACTGGTATACCGGAACTTTTTACATGACCTGGACGTTTGGGATCGCCGCAAATACAGCATCGCTGTCAAGCTCGAAGGCGATGAACTCGAGACTAACCTAGCCAGTTTAGAGAAGGTTCGGGAGGCGTTGGCCTTATTGGCGGCGGTGGCTCCCGTGGATCAAACTGCAACCAAGTATCTTCTGGATAACTATTGCAAAGTGGAGGCGGATTTTTTCGGTGAGAGAGTGGAAGGCATTTTCCCTCTTAATTTCGTGATCATACAGCATGTGGGGAAATTCGGAAACGTGCCTGGGTTTCAGCTGGTGAACAAAGCAGAGGAAACGACCACGTGAAGAATACATTGAAGCCCTGAAGAAGATCGCTGTTCTTAGCAGCAACTTGAAGCCAGACGGCCCGAGTGTGGATATCCAAGTTCCTATTCAGCTGGATTTCGTGCTTGGATTCAATGGTGGAACGATGGGTGAATTTAAGGACATTATAGCGGCTGAAAAACAGATTCGAGAGCAATGGGGCACATATGAAAGACGCGATCATCAGAGAGAAATGGAGCCTGGCTCTCTGCGGTGCACACTATTGCTCGAGCCGATGATGGTCGAATTTGAGAAGAAGATCAGCTCTGCAATGGTGAACACCATCGATCATGCGATAGCAAACAATGTGATGTTCTCTAGATTTTCCTCATTTTACATTTCGAAGAAAAACTGATGTCGCAGCAACGGACATTAAAGAAGAAATTCGCCCAGCTGATGACTGCTGTCTTGAACTCTTCTCGACGGAGTCTTGGAAAATGCACCACAAAATACTGCTTGTCGTCTGAAGTTTCTAACCCCCTCCAGCTTGGACGGGCTCAGCTGGGACTATGAACTGCCCTTAGCCCAATTCGAGTCCATGTGTTCCGCACTAGTGATAAATCACATGACCAAGAACCTCTCAATTGCTCTGGAGCTCGAGCCGGACAGCGATACAGAAAGCAGACACTGGTGGAGATGGCTGGCGTACGGTCTTTTCTCTCAAAGCACTCCATTCTAGAACGTTTGGCTCTAGATTCTGTTACCCACTTGAGTGTTGAAGATGTAGATAACTTTGCCGCTGTGCTGTCGTCTCCTTATCCAGAAGAATTACTCATTGGGAGTCCTCGTGGGTTGATTGATGAAGTAGACGGGACACTTAGAAAGCGTGCTCCTATTCGCTGGCATTTTGATGAACAAGGCCAACATATTGAGGGCTCTGGTCCTCTGATATTTGATACGGATATTCAGCAATGACGGAGAAAGCGAGTGGATCAATGCAATGGTTCCTGGCTGTGGGAGGTGTCAAGTTCAACGCAAAGATTTGGATTTTGCTTGTAATACCGGTGAGTCGGATGGCGCCGAATCACGGGGTATAACGTCTTTGAAGATTGGATTCACGACGGACAGTGAAGTTGCTGATGGTTTACCCAATTTATTAGCGACTGTAGGGACCCCTCTGAAGCTTTTATCTTCAAGGGCGACGAGAACTCCTTGGCGATGATTTCTTTCTTCAGAGCTGCCCCAATGTCTTGGAGTTGAGGCTGAGTGGGTCCGTTGTGAAAGCACGCATTGACTTCCAGGACTATCGAGCTAGCAATGGTGATGCCAGGCTCCCACTTCTCTCGTGTAATTGGCAAGGCGTATCGACACTTTATCAAGAATTAATGGATCCCGATAATCTCCTTTCAAAATGCCTGCGCGAGGTTCGTATCGGTTTGGCAACTAAGTGGTTTCCAGGCGTAGTTCCTCGTGGATATGACGCTTCACGGTGTGAAGCAGATTTGAATGCGCTTTTGCAGATGCTTGCAGTCAACTGTTCATTGGAGCTAGTGGACGTCATCGTACCAACCATGTATGTAAGCTATGCAACCAAGTTTACGAGGCTTCATCTGCAGCCCATCGATCGACCACTGCCGCTTCCAGTTGAAGTCAAGATCGCGTTTCTTAGTGTTCTAGAACACAAGAAACCTGTCAGTGGGAAGAAGGAGAACTCACGAGTCATTTTCGCTCAATCCATCTGTAAGCTGGACCAATTAATGCTGAGTAAAATCTTTGAGTTCGCGGTCCCATCGATTCTTAGACAAGTGTTTTTCCGTTCGGAACGACATTGGAGGGCTCCTGGATGAAGCTAATTTGATCGATGGCGATAAGTATTGAAATGGTAACGTAAGGCAATGCTAAGCTTACATTGAGACTCGTACTTCAGCAATACTTCAAGTAGTAGTAGTAAGCGACATTCGGCAACACCAAGACAACACGAGATTATTATTTTTTTGAAACGTACATGTAGTTGAGTCCAACCATGTTTTCATCGTAGTGCCAGCAATGGTGATGCTCAGCATCACCGGAAGCCTCTGCGATGGAAATGGATAGAACTGGTACTGTAGTACAAATGTGCGTATTATAGCAGTAGTCTTTTGCAGCATGATACAAGCACCAGAGGAAGTCCATATCTTGGACTTCCACTTGGTTGAATATGTACGCATGTGCTGATCATTCACTTGTTTGCTGCGTTGACATTGTACATGTACGTATTTCCAGCGTACCGGTAGTTCAACCAGACGCAGGAACCAGCAACGACGGAAATATGCATGCAGAAAAGAGTTCCGGGAAGACAGGGAGACGCTCGTTGGTCATTCTTAAATAAATATCCTCGTGCTCCGCGCTCGCTTTGAGCTTCCGTAGCCCGTATCCTGACGTCGAGCTGTCTTGAAATACTCGTTCCTGTTTCCCACTTACGTCTAATCCACACTAGAACATAGGTACAAAATAATACTTGGCCCACCGCAGCTTCAATCAGCTGGTCTTGACAGGGTCAGCCCGTCTTCAGCTTCCCACTGGCTGTTAACCGCTGGCTGTTAACGCCGTGTCGCTCTTAGACGAGGCAGAGCCACACGGCCACCAGCACCACTTATCGACATCCTCCTGCAACTCAACTCCGCTTCAGAATACCTTAGACCTTGGCGGTCCTGGCCACAGGCTGATCGAAGCTCCCGTCTGAATAGAAACAAACTCAGAGTCAGAGCCTTAACAACAAAGGGCAACTGTCAGCCACCAGACAACGCACAGGCGATGACGGAGATGGAGCTCAACCGCAGCGAGTCCCTTCGCGCCGACATTATCGAATCATTCTCCGACTCCTATATATCAGTACAACCAGCCAAACAGTCAGCCCTCTTCTCTCTTATTACATCCTCAAGACTTGACTTCGTACGCGGCCGCTCTCGTGTCTTTCTTCGGGTATAGGCGACAGCAGAATAGGCTTGAGGCTGGGCCAGTTGAGCCCCAGCTCGTCCTCCGTGAGCACGGGCGCTGGCTCGTAGCCCAGCCAACGCGCCTGTGAGCGCCGCACGGCCTTGCGATACTGCACCATGCGGTACATCCAAAGCGCCAGTAGTGCCAACGCCGTGACACCCAGAAGCGCCAATGCCAGCTCTGCCACGCCTAGCTCCATGCTCCTCGACGGTGCCTGCCGTCGGCCTCGAAAATGAAGGAACACCGTGCCCAGTCACGAGTTACAGGCCGCTTATGTAAACGGCCTGACACTGATTGGGGATATTGGAGACTGATTAGAGAGGAGCTGTGCAATTCCATGAGATGGTGTCGCAAACACTATGTTAGGACTTGCCCAAAAATTTGAATCACCCAGTATTTTCACGAAAACAAAAAAAAGAATAAATTCATGTATCGAATGCTAAGTATATGTATTTTTTTAAAATAAGACTCGCGCAACATCTGCCATACATTGTCCAAACCTACTGGCGTCACAGTACATGCATACCAGTTCAGCTCGGCGTCGTGCCTGTGAACGAGTTAATCGAACATGGTGGGATGCTTTTAGGGGAATAAACTGGATCTGCGAGGCCTATCTTGGACGATGTTCATAGATTCTGTACTCCAAGACATCAAACTTCAAGACTCCAAGTACAAATATTGTGTCTTGCGCCGATTTTGGCATATGAATATCGCCTCTAAATCAACAATAAATCTACAGCGTCTTTCTCAAGTTGAATAATAACCTAACGTAACAAAGTTAATCTGTACTACGTTTATTAATGTAGAATCATGAGTACTCCTCGTGGCGAACATTGAATCTGTTGCGTATATCACGCGCAGGTCTGTAAGTATACATTTCTTTCTGGACGATTGAGAACAAGTTAATTTACCGAGCGTCGACTTATCGCTTTTACCGCAGCCATTCAACCAAAGCAGCAACAACACAACCTCAACTCTTCGAATAAACGGCTACTATTGAACTTTAATTCGAAGAGAAGGGCAGGTATACCAACGTTGAGTTAATCTTCATGATTTGCTAAAACAAAAGAGTTACGACCTCGTTTAGCCACAATTCGTGCAAAGCATAATACCAACTTCATTTATAAAAGGCATTCCGAAAATAATGGACAGTTCGTAAAAATCGGAATGATGATGACGCTGGCTCGTCCCTCGTACTTCAGTAGAGGGAGGTGCCTTCAACGTGTACATGTATTATACCACCTATCCTAGTGCCATCAATACTTGAACAGAATTTACGTACACATTGTTCATTGCTCAAGCTGAAGGCTGCTCTGATCTCATGCTTCATCATCTGACGCCTCGACGAGCACAAAGTCGGTTGTACCCGCCTCGACTGCAGTTTCTGCCACTACGTTACTGTGCGAGTCCAACTTGGCCTGCAGACTGCGTTGCACCATCCGTGCTTCCTGTGCTTCTTGCACTAGCGCTGCCAGATTCACTTGCGAATACGGCTGCAAGCGCTTGACCTCCTGCACCAGCATCTTCTTGTGCGTCCGCAGCGTTCGGTTCTGCTTCTCCAGCTCCTCCAGCTGCGTCGCTTGCTCGATGTGCTTTT
Organism: Phytophthora cactorum; assembly: GCA_016864655.1. Classification (NCBI taxonomy): domain Eukaryota; phylum Oomycota; class Peronosporomycetes; order Peronosporales; family Peronosporaceae; genus Phytophthora; species Phytophthora cactorum. The sequence goes on from NHQK01000031.1 coordinate 220,978, forward strand.
CGCGCCACGAAGTCGCCTCGATTTGGGACGCAGCCAGCTGAGCCTCGAGTTCCATGTTCTCCACAGACCGCCACAGACACTGCTCTTGGAAACCGGCGCATAGTTTCTGCACACGCTCCAGCTCGCTCGAGGGTGGTCCCTCCGGTTGCGTGCCTGGTATCGCAACAGCTGAGTCTGCTGTTTTGTTCGTGATCCTCGGCACCTTCGGCTTGTGATCACCCACGGTCGAGCATTCGAGCTGTGTGATGGTCTCCAAATTGGCCTTGTAGATCTCTTCGGCAATTTGAACGCGGTCCAGCGCGCTCTTGAGCACTTTCTTGGAGGCCGTAAGACTCTCTTTGAGGTGCATCTACAATACAACAGAAAATAAAAACAAGTTAAGCTGCAACGTCATGATAGGCCGGCTAATAGCACTTACCACTTGCGCCTCAAGCTGATGCGTGCGTTCTTCCAGTACAGCAGTCTCAATCTGAGAATCCTTTACAGAACCTTCACCGGCGAAGCTGTCGTCGTACGCACTGCCTTCATCGAAAGCGGCTTCACTTCCGTCACGTCCCCATTCAGGAAGATCCTCCACCGACGTGATCTCCGAATCACCCACGTGGTCGTGCAGCCACTCGGCCGTGTCAACAGTATCCAATCCATTTGCGACCTCCAATACTTTCTCTGCAGCAGCCAGCGGCATCACCTTCACCTGGAACTGCAGTGGCTTCGATACTACGCTGCTCATATTGGCATTCTCCCATTGCAGCGTCACCACCCCACTCTCCTCGACCACATAGTGTCCATACACAAAGCCGCCATCCTCTCCATCCACCTTGAAGTCGCAGTTTGTTCTGTAATGGGCCACCTCCTTCTCCTCACGCTCAGCCACCTCGATACTACTGACACTGTATGGATCGATATCGCCCTGTCCCCCTTCACCCCTCGAGAACTCGGCGCTGAACACCAGTCCCGAGCCTTCAGACGCGAACTTCCAGAGCAAAAGTTGCTTCTCTTCGACACTCACCTGGTGCTCCACCGAACAACCCGCAGCCACCCTTTCCTCTATCACCTCCGTCTCCTGAACACTGATTGCAGTCTCCACTGCGTCTCTGTACCTTCGACCGGCCGTCTCATGAGTTGTCAATAGATTCCCATTTAGGAATGTTTTGAGAGCTGTCGACGTCGCCAATAGCTCGGAATTCGCCACCAATTGACGGATAAAATCCTCCAGCGCGATGGCTAGTCGAATCCCAAGCTGATTCGAGCGGTAGAAGCTCGGCTTGGAGTCGCAATACGCCTCAATAGCTGGAAGAACTGATCCGATGGTGGCAACACGTTGAGACTTCTCTGTTTCTAGCTGCAACTGATGCTCCAAGTGCTGGAAATCACGTAGCGTCCGCTCCAGAATACGGAAGTGGCTGTCGCGATGCAGCAACAGAAGCACAACGGCGTTCAGAGACGGAGAGGGCGGCACCTTCACTGCCACATCAAGCTTCATTTTTCCTGGAGAAGTATGCGGACTTAGAATCCTCTACTACAAGATGAACCTTCCTTATCTAATAATGGACCACTAATAACTAATTATAATGGTATTGTGAATTTATATCATTTTTGTGGAGCACAGTGTATTTTATTGGACAAAACTTCAAACCCTTTGATTGGCTATAATGTTTACTGTAATGCTATGATAAGGATGAATATCGTTTTATCGGACTACACTTAGGTTTTGTAAAACCAATTAAAGCCTTTTTTAATATAAAAATAATTCAAGATAAGGACCAATTTATTTACGTAGGGGTAGGCAAGTTCTCTACTACAGCCGATTGGACGTATCACGTCCGATCGGCACGCAAAATATGTGTTTGTTCATCCAAACGCTAAGGCAGTGTTCGCGAGACCTCGAAAAACACGTATATTTTGGAGATAATAGAGTGGTTTAGCAAGAAGCAACGATCGTGTAGCGCCCAGTTTTTTTTTAAGATAGCAGAGACAAGACACACCCGCTCGTACAAGTCTGTAGCTACGTGAAGGATACTCACTACACGTTGGTTTTCACTATACATAACGTCGTATACAAACGTATAAAAATCCAGTATTACACCCGAATGCTGTATACCACAAATTGTTGGAGCTGACAGCTCACAGCACCATTTCCAGTCCAGCCAGCACCATGGAGACCACCCATTCGCCCAAGAAGCGCAAGACACAAGTTCGCTTCGATGACGACCACGACGAAGCGCTGCTCCACGAGATTTTGGCGGTTAACCCGTTCCAAGTAGAGCGTGGCGGAAGGACGGCTGCTTAAACAAAGGTGACATCGTCGCTGGAACTAGATGTGGACGCTTGACGCTGTCGCGAGCGCTGCACCCTTCTCCTAGCCTAGTTCCAGACGAAGATGACCAAGAGTGCAGCTGCCAGTGGCATCGAAGAAGAGCACACACAGAGGGACGACGTGCTCACCAACGTGTTGGAGCTGGCTGAGGAAGCCGAGACCGCCCGGGATGAGAAGACGCAGGAGAAGGAGGCAAAACAGCGCGACGATGAGCGTGCCGATGCCATGCGCGATGAGGCAATGACAGGAATGAGAGGGAGAAATAACAACACGATACGTTCATCGAGCTGATGGTCCATATCAAGGAGCGCGACGAGTTTGCACGTGCTCTGGAGCTCCGAAAGGTAGCTAACTAAGAGAACCGTCTAGCATTAGAGCGTGACCGTTTAGCTTTAAAAAAAAAAGGAGCGCATGGCTTTTATTGAAGTCATGCGAGCTATTACGACTCGACTTCCGCAGTAGGAGCAAGTAGTGCTACATACGCTTCCAGTGTGGGTGGTGTAACTCCAAAACATCGACTAGTCTGGTTTGGGTTTGTACAGTTTCTAAATTCGTCAGAAGGGCCGCCACCAAGTAGTACTTTCTGACTGGAGAAAGTAGAAGCTTCGATGAAACCTTCATATCCACGTACGGCCATAGCCGTGCTATGCTATTAAAGCCCCACTCGACAGCAACACGTACGGCGCTCATAGCAACATTGAAGGCTTCCTGGTTGCGCGAAAGCCGCGATCCTCTGTACCAACCTGCAGCGTCGGCCGGTTCGGGTACGCAGGGTCTCTGTACAAGCAGTATATATCAGCATGCACGCTACTGAGGCGCTGCAGAAAGTAGCCTTTCACGTAAAGATAGATATCGTGGCGACGCCCGGTGACAGGGCCGTAAAAGGCAATAAACATTCCGTCTGGGGTAATCAATCCTTGGTACTTCAGTGCGTGCTTGCGCTTGTGCCCGTTATAGCACTGCCGCTGGTCGCGTGCTGGGCGAGCTATGGCACGTACGGTGCCGTCTATAAAACATATGCATCTTTTGATCGGACTGCCTCGTGCGGCTATAGCACTTGCGTAAGCTCCACATCTCGCAGTGCTCAAAATGCCGCACTCGAGTGCAAACAGCCTTCCGTACTTAGCGAACATGAGATCCACCATAAAGCGAAAAATGAGACAAAGTGTGGTGGGCGATCTGCCGAACACGACGGCGAGATCGCCGTACCGACCGGGAAATGCTAGTCTCCGCAACATCACGCAAAGCCCCTCCCCTCCACCAACCCCGACCCGGCTGGGTAGCCTGTAGTCTTCCTTGATCTTCGAAGCCTTGTGTAGGCGAACTATATCGGCTTTCCAGAACCAAATTTAAAGCGTTAAAGTTGTAGTTTCCCGTTATGAGAGAACAGGTTTTGGTAAAGGAGGGCGTGAGATGAACACAATGGTGTCCTCGACGTGAACGAAGCCTAACACGATTGCTACGAGCACGTTGTTTTCTTCCGAAATCTTGAATGGCTAGTGTGCGTCGTGAAATGAAAGTAGTATACATCTGGTGGATCACACGTTGTTTTTGTTTTGCTAAATGCACCTCAAAAGCAAACAACGTGTTAGGTGGTGTGATAAGGGTTGGGTGAGATTTTTCTGTCTATAACACGCACATGTTCATAGAGCTAAACCACTCTAATAACGTTATACGCCAAACTTCCAGTCGCGAGCACGAAAACTCGAAGCGTGTATATGACATGAAAAGATGTTTAGAGCTCCTTTTCGAAAAACACGTGACCCCTTGATTTTCACTGAAAAACAAGTTTTGAGTCCGTATTCGTGGAACGTGTTCGTAACGTCAAAGTTCTTTTCTCGAGATGTTTCCCCTTGTAATTGTGTCAAGTATCCATAGAAGTTGGCAACATCGTTTGTGCTTGCCATTTCCGATTTTGCCAGCGAAGGAGACCAGAGAAGTTAGCCAGCCACTACCAAGAGCTTCAAGCCGCCTACGTGAAAGGTCTATGAAGAGTTTGACCTGCTCGATAGGTACAGAGCGGCGCGCAAAAACCCGTCTTTGAAGACCGATAAGGGCCTCACCTCCGCAGCATGGCAAGGTCTGACGACCGGGCTGAACACTAAACACTAAACACAGAGAACGCTGGGCAAGGCTACTAATGTGCACAAGAGCTTAAAATCTACTCTGTTAGTCTTTAAGTCCTTGCGGTCCACTACTCCTTGCCTATCCTATGATGCTCCAAACTGGCCCTAAGCGGTCTTGTCGCGTAATCCGTGATGGGTACAAATCAGGCGATCTACCGGAAGTAGATCGCGTATCGGAATGATCGCACCATATCGATCTAATCCGGAATGATTACATCACCATCCTCATTTCTAACTATGTAATCAGAATTCTCAGCTTCGCCCGCTGTAGTCGGATCGATGGACCCCCATCAGTCCTACACTTGTCAAACCTAACTGGCGCTTCACCGCAATCGCCCCCTCATCAAATCTCACCGCACATACGGTTATACTTCCCGCACGTCGGCGCCCACTTCGTCATTCACCTCGTTGGTCTTCCTCCACACTCTGTGGCTGTCCTCCACTCCATGCCTGCATTCGATCCATTCCCGGGTGCTGCCTTCCCCACGCGCGCGTCAGGTACGTATAACGTCTGGTGCTTCCTTGCTGTCGAAACAGCCTCACCTCACGGGCTCCCTCGACCTGTCCACTCGTTCTGCGTCAGCTCGTGACGCCTCGGTGCATGCGATCTCTGCGAAGTCGCCCAGTGAGTCGTCCACGGTGGATCTCGCCTCGGCTGAGGACTTGCCCAGAGCCAACACCGTGGGCCTACCAACGCCACCTTCTTCGACAGTCGTCCCTACTGCTAATGTCGAGGCTCCAGCCCCCGATTTTGCTGGGGTTCGCGCTTCGCTGGACGCCCTCCGCGCTTCAGTCGATTACTCAGAGGAGATCCAACACAACATTAGAACCACGCGATCTTACAACAAGCTTACCTGGCTACTCGTCGACGCGAGGCGGCTGACTAGGATTGCCAGCTCGCTGATGCCGCCAACGCCGCGTCTCCGCTCGTACTCTTCTGTCATCACCGCTACGATCTCGTTGCGGCACCGACTGGAGGCATCTCAAGTCGCGTTAGTGGACTGCAAAAACGCTCTTCAGGAACGCCGCGAAAACTCCAGAGAGATCAAGGCCGTCCGTCTTCGACATTGCAATCTACAAATTCAGTACAACGAGGCGGTCGAGGACTTCCAGAACCGGATCCCCGGCTTAGAGGCCCGGCTAGCGGCTGCCACTTCGGCTGGCAATGTCGGGGCCGCATCGCCTGGCGCTTCTCGCCGCCTTATTATTATGGAGGCCTGCTTGGCACAACCTCGATCCGATCGTGATAAGGCCGTGGTTGACCGACAACAAATCTCCACACCTTTTCGAAGTCGCTTGAGTTCAATTTGCAGATTTCACACCTTCGACTCCAAAAATAACAATTCGTTCGACGGTAATGGGCACAAGGTCAAATGAATATTTCCCCTTCCACATCGATTCAAGAGCACGAGTTTCAAGAATAATTCTAGTCGGATCGCGCCATTTGGCAGAAGTATCAACGCTCGTGCGTGCTTCTCGAATAGCTTCGATTGCAGTATCGATTTTGATTTAGAAGGGAGTTATCAGTAGCAATGAAGGCAGTGAGGTGCTTTACCTTAGCATAATCAACGGAGGTTGCTGTGGAGATAACATTCGTAGCGGTCAAGTAGTGCTTAGTCTCCAGACCGCCTTTATACCTGCGATCTTAATTGTTCTATTACGAACTTCAGGAGCGAGTAGAAGTTCGTAAAACGTACCATTGCTTTGTGTTGATAAGGTCTTCCATGTAAATACTCCGTTTTGCATCCTTGATAGTATCAACGTAGCAATAAGATGGTGCTGGTGCAAATGATGTCCTGCCTTCAAGTGTTCTATAAAATATATTTTCAGAGCTAAGGACAGGGAGGAGCGTGGGGTGTTTCATTTTCCGTGAAAGGATGACCCGGTAATTCCTATCGAACGATGTCACGTTCGAGTATAGCGGGTGGTTTGCGCACGTCGCTCACGTATGTTCGACCTAAGAGGATGAGCATCACCTCGCCCACTGGAATTCCGCTCACGTCTTCCCGATCAGCACCACCAAACGTCGCCAGAGCTGCTACCTGTCCGGGTTCTATACCACCTCAAGGAGCATCGATCCAGAGCCGGGGATCGCTGGGAAGCGTTCCTCCAGTTGGTGCTGGAAGGCATGGGTCGACGTCTATGCGACCTTGATCTATTGCTGGATTCCTTCTTCCTTCACTTTCCCCAAAGCTGGGAGGCTGGCGTTTGGTATCCCGGCCTGTCAATACTGCCGACCTCTAGGAAGTTTTGGCGATTACCGACCGCGCGGATCGCTACAGCGATGAGCCAGCTATACACCCCGCGCTCCGGATCGGCAAGCTGGACCAACAGGGTGTTGACCTGATTGAGCTCCGTCTCGTTGCTTTAAGAAAGGCCTGTCCCACCAGAATTGAGGAATTGACTAGCACAGCCAACCAGGGGTGCACCCAGTTTTGTCTAAATGTCATGACTAGTTGTGCAATTGTCTCCATCGAAGATCAAGATCATGTCAGGCGTCTTCTTGTACAGGTCCAGCACCCGCATGAAGGGATCGATGTGGTCGTCAGTCGTCTGGGACCCGTCGTGGAGCGGCGATATAGAGAGTAGTCGACGTCGTAGCACACCACCGGAAGTGTCCACACACACCACACCGCGGCGTAATGCGTAGAGACAGTCGTTGTCCCGTCGAATTCAATTCTAAAACGTCGCCCATCCTATCTTTAACTGTCTTGCCCAACCGTGACTGCAACCAGGTTCATCTTAAAATTTATCGTCTTGGAACACGTTGTACACAGGAGCGCAATCGAACGGTCAATGGGTCGTCAACTTCCGAGCCGATGGACCATCTGCACCGCTGGATGCAATTTATTTTTATGCGTAATCAAAGAGGATGATTGCGCATATAAATAAATAGCATCCAGCGGTACAAATTGTCCATCTGCTCGGAAATGTACCCCCTTACAGAGATGGTTACAGCCCAGATCGCCGAGTGTGAGTTCATTGAGTCGTTACGGCAACTACAACTGAGATCCTTTAACTACAAGGCCATATAATAATTCTAGCAAACACTTAAAATAAGCAAATTCATCTCGTGAACGTTGGTTATGCTTATATCTTCGACATTTTTTGTTGTTGGTATGCATAACCCACAAGTAAACTGCCTTTGGAGATATTCTACTTCGAAGCATGCAGCTCACAACCAGATTTAGCTTGACCCCCCCTTTTTTGTCTACAAGGATATGGATTTTTCTCGATTAGCAGACGAAACAGCACTAGAGGCTAGACGACCTGCGTTATCGGTAATTTAGTGCGGCTTGCTGGACGGGCCATAGCAACCCGAAGTATTACGTCCGATCTACCGTTTGTGAAGATAATTAGCACCCAGTGGTCTTGGCAAGCACGGAGATTGGTGCATCATGCGCCGGAAACTTTCGCGGCAAGTCCGAGTTGGCAAGCCGTGCCGCGCAGCGCGTCCATATCGTCACTGGGGTCGTCCAGCAGTCCATGATACTGCCTGCATGTTCGCTTGCTGTTCGCAACTGGCATCAGGACTATATGTTATTCTTCGCCACAGTGCAATGATTTGTAGATCAGTCCAAGAAATAAGTGGCCCGCCCACATCCTCGGCCTGACATATTATCTATTGAAAGGGCATTCGACTTACTCAAAGCGTGTTTCAGAAACTGGAAGGAGGCAATGACAGAACAACGCCTGCTGTATCTGTCAAAGTAGTTTAGGTTTACATTGTAACGGGGTTACACGCCAGTGGCTACACATAGCCACTTGGTTACAAAGACGGTCCTCGACGTTGGTGAAAGAGACATCAATGGTTAAACTTTGCAGATCACTGATCTGTATGCATTGAGGTATCCTATTGGTAGATAAGCGTTCTTTTCTCCCAATTAGGATAACAGGATTCTGCCAGCCATTCGATGGCAGAATGCTTTTTCATTTAGAAAATCAGTTTTAGGAGGAAACCAGGGCAAAACATAAATAATAAATAACAGTTCTCATTTTAATCCAGAAACAGCTTCAGCTTTCCTTATTTAAGCAAAACTATACTTTCGGACGGAAGTATAGTTAATCTAAGTCTAAGAAAACTACTTTTCCTCGTACATGTGCGCTAACGTGTAAGCCGAAGTAGTGGGCACAGAGTTGGTCCATTACACCTGGTAGCACTTTGTAGTCCGTCTAACGACCGACTACCTGACTTGTTCGTATGGAATACGACCACGGGGCCAAGAACCAGCCCATGGACGGTTATCCGCCCATGGTAATCCTAATGCGTCTACAACGCACATTGCACATGCAGACTGCCCCCACCTGTCGGGCCCAGAGTGGGAGGCTCGCCAAAGACTGGCAACAGTCATTGGGGAGGCGGCCGTAGCGACGATGCTACGGACGTTGTCACCGACAGAGCAACAAGGTGTTGCTCTGGGCTTAATTGTCAAGGATCAGCGAGATGCTGCTCCCGCTACGACTACGACGGTGTCGTCCGGGATGACACCGCGCGAGCAGTCATTGAAACTACACGTGAGCAACTATGTGGGAAAAGAGGGAGAGCCTCTTCTCCGATGGCTTGTCGAGGTCAACACTGCCATCGCGGCTCGACGCATCTTCGACGGGCCGTCGAAGGTTGAGTTTGCCATGTCGGACGAGCAAGGAGTTGGGCGTGCGGACGCCGGCTCACAGACGCTACGTCATTCAGCACGTATGCGGAGTTCAAGGAGGAGCTCAGACAAGCGTTTGAGCCTCCTAAGAACGAGTTCCGGTCGAGGGCTGAGTTCCTCGATCTGCAGCAAGGTAAGCATGACATTCATGCTTACGCCCAACGTGCGCCGTACTTGGTCTCGAACATCGTGACCAACCCGATAGACGAGGCAACTAAGGTCGTCACGTTCATGAAGGACTTGAAGAATGGTCCCATCAAGACCTATCTCTTCCGAGAGTACCCAAATACTCTCGAAGCTGCGATCACCCTAGCTATGCATGAATAATTTAGCCTGCGACAGGCAAAGTTGCATGTGAAAGTGCCAAGGATGGCACGTCCGGTGATAAGAACGGGAGGTCTAGAACCCATGGACCTTAGCCGTACCTCGTACGTCTGCCCGATCGTACGTCGGCGATCCGCTCCACTTCGAATTCGTTGTCGTCTTGCTCGCCCTCCCAGCTTTCCTCGGCCAGCAGGTTCTCGTCGAAATCATCACGATCTATTCCATCGTTCGTCAGGGTAGCGGCTGGACGGTCCAAGTAGGCCTTCACCAGCTTGAGCTTCGACAAATGGACTGTCGGGAAAAGCCGATACTCGGTGCCTGCGGTCTCCAGTCGCACAGCATGTCGATCTACTTCTCCGCCACCCTAAAGGGCCCATGCCACATGTGCGCTGACTCCCTAGCATAACCGTCCTCGACACAATCCAAATACTGCCAAAATCAGTCTCCAGCCTTGATATCGTGCGGATGCACACCTTCGTTATGTCGGTCTGACTGTTTCCCGATCGCTGCACGTAGCGCCTCGTTGATTTGCTCCCGTGCCTGTTGGTACTGCCTCTGGATGCTGTACCTCCAACGCCGCGGCTCAAAGTCTCGACGACGAGTACTACCCATCGGTATTGATGCCTCCAGTGTAGATCGAGCGTCCCAAACGTGGACCGCGTAGAACGGGGTATCACCTCGAATGCGATGGTGAGCCGTGTTGCGTGCTAACGTCAAGCGATCCGTGTACTCGTCCCAGTTCATCTGATTCACGTCTGCGACGTACATCTTCAGTGCTCTCGTCAGCGTCTGCACCATCCGTTCCACCGAACCGTTGGCCTGCGGGCGGTACGCCATGGTGGCTCTGGCTTTGTCCCATGATGCGGTTGAATGCACGGGAAAAAATCAGACATGAAGCCTGGCTCTCGATCATGTCGGATGGCTTCGCTCGCTCTGAACCGGCGGAATACGCACTCCTCGTAACTTTCGGCGATGATATGCGTGGTTCTCGGCGCACTAGCTTCAGTCACCACATACCTGGTGAATAAGTCGACCCATAGGAGTAGCCCCGTGCTCCTTTTGTGGGATCGCGGCAAAGATGAGATATGGTCCAAACATACAGGCAACTCTCCTTGAAGCGTCGAGCGCCCTTTCCCATCCGTATATTGTTCCACATACCGTTGCACACTCTTGAACAGGCCACGCCAGTGGAAATGTGACCTAATCCGCTGGTACGTTCTCTCGATCCCTTCATGTCCTTCCTCTAAACTCGAGTGATAATGATGAAGTACGTCTTCCTGCAGGTCCACGGGCACAACCAGCTTCGCCGCCAGGTCGCGTTCGCCTTCGGTCCTCCTCGCACGTCGGCAGTAGAGAAGCAGCCCGCTCTCGTCGACTTCGTCCTCGTCTGCGAACTTGCCACACAACCGTGCTTCGTCCGATCCGGCTTTTTCAGTCCACCCGACAGGTACGCTTTGAGGTCCGCTATCCACTTCTCTTCATCCTGAGCTTGTTGTATACGCTCAGTTCTCATTCGCTATACCACGTCTGACAGTAGCACTTCCGGAGGGACGTTTTGGCGCGTCCGCGACCTGGTCATCCCAGCCACGCAGGCGATCAGCGCTTCGTCCATCGGCAGGAGAAGGTTTGGCAGTGATCCAGTCCTCCCGGTCTGTCTCTGACGTAGTTGTTGTCCCTTTCTGCTGTTGTAGCGCGGTGCTAGCTAATCGATCAACACTCTGGTTCTGCTCGCGCTTGACGTGCAGCCGTTCGTGCGTCAGCCAAGATCTCAGGCAATCTGCTTCTCGTCCCCGGTAACCTTGTCAGCCTTTAACTCATCTCGTGGAAATACTCTTCTCGCAGCTCGTACAAGATCAACGCGTAGAATGTGAAATCGTCGATGAAGCGACTGTAGTAGTTGAGACTTCCAAGAAACGACTGTATCGACCGGAGCGAGCGCGGGAAAGGCAGGTTTGCCAGCAACTCCAAGTTCTTTGGGTGAGACTCGAGACCGTCGGCTGAGACGCGGTGTCCGAGATAATCTACCCTGAGGCATCCCCAGGAGCTCTTAACCACGCTGGTCGACAAGTTCCACCGGTCGCAAGCGTTCAGCAGTCGGCCCACCTTGTCGCAGAGAGAATCCCAGGAGTCTGCAGTCACCAAGATATCGTCGATGTACCACCGACGTTCGAGCACCGGCGGTCCTGAGTCTGGCTCGCCCTCTTGGAAAACGCCCATGGTTCCAGTTTGATCACGTTCGTTCGAAATCGTTATCGAAGAGCCGCTGGTAGATCTGGGGGCCGTTTTTAAGTCCAAAGGGCATACGCACTCACTCGAGCAATCCGAACGGTGTGATAAAGGCTGAAATCTCGCGAGCTCGATCAGGCATTCTGGCGACCCAGGACCCGCTCGCCATATCCAGGGAGCAGAACTAAAGCACCTTGTCCAAGTCTTCTAACAGATCATTGATTAGTGACATGGGGTACACCTTGAGGCGCGTCAGACTTTTCACAAGTCGGTAGTCGATGCAGAGCCTGATGTCGACACCGTTCTTTTGATTATCATCTCAACCGACGACACCCAAGGGGATGTGGACGCCCGGACGATCGCCGTAGATAGCAGACCCTTGGCAATTGGCCTCACCGCATCCGCAGACAAACCACACCTCGTTTCCATACCTCACGGAGACATGTGTACCTGCTTTTATGCCGCCAACTAGTATCCCCCCCCCCCTCTGCTTAAATACGTTGCCCGTATCCAGCCCTTTGGAACGACAGAAACGCCTGACCAATAAAATAAATCATGTCGCGATTGCCAGGCTTGAGGAATGTAGCGCTGGAGGGTGCTTCACATCGCCGAACAGAAATTTGATCGTATTGAAGAACGGGCAAAATGCTGACAGAAAGATGGAGACAAGGCCGACTCTTCAATGCAATGGATGCTTTCTGGGCGTCTACGGATACTGTAGCAGGTCGCCAGACCGAATTGGGGGAAATTCGCGTACAAATCCCACTGATGACTGCATAAAACTTGCCAGTACTTGGCAAACTGATAGCGATCAAACGAGCCTTCAGTGGTGAAATAATCAATAATCTCAACCCCTTCTATGAAAGTTAAGATCGAGACCAATAGTTTTCTATCGATGTCGCCTCGGACTGCAAACTTCTTCCATAGGAAAACATTTCCACACTTTCGGATCACCCCGCTGTTGTCAAGGGAAACCTCATCAAGAAAGACCAAGTTTTGATAACCCCAGTCAACGTGACCTTGCTTTTCCACGATCCTGAAACCAGCCCTCTCCTTAATGTACATTGCGAGGCGCGGCCCAGTACCTCCCACGTCAGTCACTTCATGTATGATTCTCGACAATTCGTTTTGCGCGCTTGGCTGCATCTTGCGCTTCGTCCGGGTACGAGAGTGGATGATCTTGGCAGTAATTTAGGAATCATTGCTGTTGATTCGATGAAAAATGCTCTTTCCGAGACACCGCTGGCGCGCTGAAACACCCCAGTCTCTTCGTAAGTCTTAATCCACCTGACATGGGTACGTTCCGTCTTGTTAAATGTGCGCTGAGGTGCCGCTTTGTATAGCCTAGCTTGTAGTACACATAGTGCCGGATGTTGACGGTGTTCAAGTGTGCATGTTGCCGCGTTACAGATTTCTCCATGATCACTTCAACAAGATGTATAATACGACATATAAAATCATCCTATTTTGCTATAATATGGCCAATTAGATTATTGGATTCGTTGGGTGACGGGTCGGGGGCAATAGCCCAGCCACTCACGCTTGGCAGTTTTGGCTGGGATCAACAATTTCCGCTTTTTGGCAAACGTTTTTTTTTGTTTTTCCTCCAACTTCTTACGAGGATGGTGCGCAACTTAGCCTTAAGCAACTTACGCGCCACAAAACGACCGTATCTTTCCCGCATTTCGACGAATCAAATCGGGCTTGGGTCTCCGCCTGAAATGATCACACCATTTATATTCACATACAATGTACCAATGTGGTCTTCCACTTCCAGTGCGGCTATCATTTCGAAACATTACTTAAGGATAGCTCGAACTAAAAAAATAACTTCCAGGCGGAGTGCGGTGCCTCTGGCAGTGCAGCGTGGATCAGCACGATGGCTAAGAAGGAGTTCCACAAGGTCTACAATGCGCAGAGCAGACACAGTCGTATGCCCACGCAGACGCAGATCCTGATGGGCACGATGGGGCTGGCGGCGTTGCTGCTGCTACTGGAGTTGTCTATGCTGCGAGGAAGCGGCGTCATGCCCGCCGACTACCTGCACGCGGAGACGGAGGAGGGTGAGAGCTTCTACCCAGACGAGATCATGGAGTCTGAGTGGGCGGACGAGGCCGACGAGGCCGACCTGGTGCACCTCAGTCTGCTGCACGAAGCCTGTCTCACTTACAAGGACAGCGTCGTACCGTGGACCTACGGTCTCAATGGTAAGGTGGCCAAGCCCAGTGTATTAATCGACAAGGATGACCCGGATCTGCTCGAGAAGATGCGCGAGTGCCCAGATGTGGACATCTTCCTTCCGCTGGGCATCAGAGGACACGGATACTGCGAGGATTCGATCGCCTACACGAAATGTACGTCGGTTTTATATGATACTGGTGGGATATTTTATGGTTTTTGACGTTGTATTGCTCGTTGCTGCAGTTTTGGAGTCACGCATGTTGCCGGCGTGGGCGATCGAGATGAAATACGTGGACAAGAAGACGGGTAAGACGTTCTCGTACCACGACTTGTGTCCGAAGACGCCCATGATCTTCCTAAACCACTACTGGGACGGCATTCCGGACTCGCCCGACTGGCCAAAGGCCAAACCGCTGTATCTGATGCCGAATATCGAAATGTATGAACTCAAGGCGGAGCATTATTGGGGAGTGGATGTTGTTCTCTGCAAGACAGCAATCTGTGCGCGTCGAGTACAGATGTGGTATCAGCAGGAAGGCAACCCTCGCCACACCAAGGTGCTGTACACGAGGCATACATCGTCAGACGTCGCAACATTGGCCAGGACGCGGCTTGGAGAGGATTCGATCAAGCCAAAGAACTGGTCAGACGTTCAGTTCATCCATGCAGTCGGCACCAGTGTGCAAAAAGGAACCAGACCTGTGCTGAATTGCTGGCTGGGGCGCCCAGACTTCCCGCCGTTGCACGTATACATGCACGAGGACGTTTACAATGGCAACTTGAAGAACCACTATGAAAAAAAGATCCGAGGCACACAGGTGAACATGCACGTCGGTCGCGCCAGTGCCGACGACTTCGGCAAGATGATTGCCGAGTCTGCCTTCTTCATGTGCACAAGCCTGCAGGAAGGCTACGGCCACTATATCAACCAAGCACGTGCCAGCGGCGCGGTCATTATATCGACCGACTTGCCGCCTATGAACGAGTTTTTGACCCCAGAGTCTGGTGTGCTCATTCCAGTCAAGCGCTGGGCCTTTCAGGAGCAGATGCTTGGCGGACAGTACAAAGGAGAACACGGTTTGAAGGGCGTTGAGGGTTTTACAGCGGATCTGGATGGCGCTGGGGTATGCAAAGCTGTTGAAAGGGTGCTGGCAATGCCCCCCGCTGAGCGCGAGGCAATGGCGGCGCGAGCCAAAAAGCAATACTTTATCGATTTAAACTTCTTCGCATCCAAGATGAAGGAGCTGCGAGAAATCGCGCGCGAAGATGAGGCACCTCGGCTTCGTACGGGCGTGGAAGACACAGTGTAGCTCTATCGCATATCGTGAGCTGTGGTGGCGAGAGAAGCAGGATGAATGTAAAGATCCCGCAGACGCTTTGGCGGCGCGGAGGAAAGTTAGAGGGTGGTGCTCCAGCAAGACAATTATATTTCTACAGCGAACTACGCTAAATACTACGTGTACTTCGTACAAATTGATGCGTGTGCATTGGTGCGTGTATTGGGATTTAGAGTTTCGGCCTTCAGCCCTTTTGAAACAGGGTAATACTATTTCACAAATGATGAAACCAGAAGGACGCACTAGTGTCCATGGCGAAAATAATAATAAGACTCTAATAGATATGCAGCCCTGTACAAGCTCGCCTGTACAGCTCTTGCTGCAGGTCGCTAGAGTCATTATTAAGTACACCGTAATTTACCTGCAGACATGGCGCGCATCGAGCAAATTTGTCTACGCTCGTCCTTTTTCTTTCCTGATACGAGCGTTTCGTCTATGCTACCATCAATATCGCTTTGCACAGGTATTTGAAGCTATTTATGTGTAATTTGTGTACACGAATGCAATTGCTGCGAAAATGATGCAACTCCGACATTGCTGGCCTGGCTGGCATTCTCCAAAGACCGCCGCCAGACACAAGACCAAGATTCCAGTCTCAAGAACACAAAGACAAACTATCCAGCGAGACAGCCAATTGGTGTCAGCCTACTCCCAGATCTCAAGCCTTATCAGCCTCTAGACAGTCATGCAAGCCACAGGCAAGAAGTCCATGTGGTGTAGTCCCCCACAGGACGATGACAACCAGAGCCATGGGCAGTTCAGGCCCGAACCAGAACCACCAATGGAGTCGGAGAACGACCGCCTCGGCGTCCACACGCTATTGTCACTGCATACGCCACCAATGATGCGCCTGACCCAGGAGAAGGAGGCGGTCAGGCACTTCGACATGCACAACAGCGTTATCTCGCTGCTGAGTTCGAGTCCCGACAGCTCATCGGGAAGTGACACGAGTAGTACGGGCACAGATCGCAGCAATGGTCCTCACTACATGGCTAGATACCAGAGCAGCTCAGATGTGCCCGTGCTGAGTAGGATGAGTCTCATGGAGATGGATGATGCAAGTGCGGAGGAGAAAGACGACAGAGAAGACACCCTGCAAGACATCAGACACGCCATGTCTGCTCACAACGCTCAACTGGCCATCCAGCCGCCTCCTGCAATGATGGAGTATCTCGACGATGAGGATCGCTACATCCATGAGGTGAAGATGCCGATCCCGCTCAACACCATGACTCAGGAGAAAGTCCACCGCAAACGTCCGGCACCTTCTCCAGTGAACGGCCGATTCAATCAGAACGGGACTCAGTATTCTCATAAGCGTCAAAGCCACGATCCGTCAATGGCAATGAAAAAGTATATTGCTGACCAAGGATCCACCTTCGATGGTAGCTTGTCAGCGACGACTGGAGGCAAAACCTCGACGCTGGCCAAACTAGCGACCAACTTGCTGCATCAGCTCGAGAACGAACCTGCAGGCACATTGCTGGTGTACCAGCCCACGTGCTTGGATCACCACAACGACTCGCACCAGGAGAATCGTCAACGGCTCTGCGTGTTGGGTGGCCCAGAAGGCGTGCTGCACAAAGACCGGTTCAAAGATCTCAAGTGGGCCAACTTGAACGAGCTGCGTCCTGCGCGACTCAACGACATTTTGCGTGTACACACGGTCGAGTACATCCAGCACCTCGAACGTGCATGTAGCAACTTGGCTGAGCAGGACAAAAAATACTTGGTCGGGACGCTGTACAACAAGCAAAATGGCGACAAGGAGCTCACGTATGATGAATGGCTTCAGGTAAGAGCGTTTTTTTTCTCGATTACAGACAGATGGAGGTGTTTGAATAACGGTATATGTGTGTGGCATTCAGACGGAGCATGCACAAACGTGTTTTGAGGCGGAAGATCGACCATCCGGCGGCAGCTTCGACATGGATTCTCCGATCTCCAAGAGCAGCTACATGGCTGCCCGTATGGCTGCAGGCGCCGTGTGTCACGCTATCGATAAAGTCCTGAACAATGAGACAAAGTACGTCCTATCGGGCATCACCAACAACTCGTGCGGATAGCTAAGCTATGCTGCTTGCCTCCCTTGTGTGTTTAGGAATGCATTTGTCGTTGTGCGACCACCGGGTCACCATGCGGGTCCAAATGGGTGCGTTGAAGGCGAGGGCTTCCACCTTCGTCCAGAGATGTGCACGTGTGGCTTCTGCTTGATCAACAACGTGTGCATCGGTGCATCATACGCCATGAGCAACTACAGCTCTCCCTACTACACGCCTCCCGCCGTCTCTAGCATGGATTCGGACTCCTTGTTGGATTCGAGAAAGCCTGTGATCGTTCAGCGCATTGCCATCGTGGACTTCGATATTCATCACGGTAATGGTACTGAAGAAGTTATCCGCAATTTGATCCCTCACAAGCAAAACTACCCACTTCCACCGAGCTGGGCACCCGTGCAATTCTCTTCGTACAAACCGTGGCGTGATGAGAAGGATCCGGAGAACGTGTTCTTCTCCTCGATTCATCTGTATGACGACGACAATTTCTATCCGTGCTCGGGTATGGGACCTCACGGCTGTTCTCCCGAGCTTGAGATGAGCAAGAACATCGTCAACCTCCCGCTGAAGGTGCTTGGCCCCAAATATCTGGATGAGCGGTTGAAGCTATCATCCAAGGCGAAGCGGTCTCTGATGGAGCAGTCATCGAAGAGCTTCCGCGACAACGTGACTAAGAAGCTTATACCCGCGTTGGCTGAATTCCGGCCGGACCTCATCATGTTGTCCGCCGGGTTCGACGGACATGCCGACGACTTTTACTACTTCCTGAGCGAGGATGACTACGGTTGGATCACAGAACAGATCACTGCTGTCGCCGAAGAGTAAGTGTCTGCTTTGGTTTGTTTGCTTCATGATGCCAGCGTTAATCTTGCTGTTTGTGCTACGTTGTAGTTGCTGCGACGGCCGCATCGTTTCGGTGCTTGAGGGCGGCTACAATGTGGTGCCGTCCAAGTTCCAGCGCCCGCGGTCCAAGGCGCACAAAGGTGCTATCTCTAACTTCCACTATGCCGCCAAGATGCACAACCGTCCCGTGGACGAAGAGCTCAACTCTTATGGCTCGCTGGCACGGTCGGTGGCCTCACACGTCGCAGGTTTGATGCGCGCGTCACAGAATTAGTGTAAAAACGTAAACCCGTCTAATTTGTTTCTCTAAACTTGCACCGAAAATTCTCGAGCGAGTCGTTTCGGGAATCTATTGGGTAAATTACCAAGCGTCTGTTTCGAGCCAAAAACGCGAAGGGGGAGCAGGCACTTTCGAGCTTTTCGCCTCTTGGATCGGGAGCTACAGACCGACCCGACGCTAGACGGACCGAGACAGCCATGTCGGAGCGCAAGGCCGTGATCAAGAATGCAGACATGCACGAGGACATGCAGCAGGACGCCGTAGACTGCGCCAGTCAGGCGCTGGAGAAGTACAACATTGAGAAGGACATTGCCGCTTTCATCAAGAAGGAGTTCGACAAGAAGTACAACCCCACGTGGCACTGCATCGTAGGCCGCAACTTCGGATCATACGTGACGCACGAGACCAAGCACTTCATCTACTTTTACCTGGGTCAGGTGGCCATCCTGCTCTTCAAGTCCGGGTGAGAACGGACGAGTCTTAGCCAACAGACGTGACGCGCAGCCGACGACGACTTACCATGTAGCACAGAGGAGCACTGGTGGGAGATATACTAATATATTACAGTGGCGAGCGCCGCTGAGCGCGCGTTGAAGACATAGAGGGCTCGTATTGTCTATCTATTGCGATCATTCGGTAGCAAAAAAAGTTTTTATTGACTAGCTATGTGTAGTCGTCCAGATACTTATCTACATGATGGTGCACTTCTCCTGGTCTCCGCCTGTACCACCAACACGACCCACGGCGACAGCCCCAGTGTGTGCCGTCTCGGCGTGCTGGATTAGAGCGTTCACATTTGGGAAGATCGCGCGGCACTGTGGACACACTTCGCTGCCAGCGGGTACTCCTCTTGGAGCTGCAAGAGCTACAGGCTGCGCAGTGGCAGCAGAATTTCTTCTAGAGTCCGACGTGTCGGGGTGCGCCCGATTAACGTGTGCAATGAGCTGACTCACGTAAGCGAACTTCTGCTGGCACATTGGGCACTCCTCGGAGCTCGCGGTAACAGCACCGCTTGCAGCCTTTGCGTTTTGCACAAGAGAAGACACCGCTGACTTGGTACCGCTCACTACTGAAGCTGCAGCATTCTGTGCGTTCTTCTGGAACTGCGACGTCTGCTTCGGTTTAGCTGAACTGGTACTTCTGGCTTTAAATCCTCCAAGCCATTGCTGTCTTTGAGTCTGTCGCTTCGCCTCACAGTCGTGATCTGCCTCGAATCTGTGCTTAAGACACACGTCCTGCGCGCATTTATTGCAGTGAAACTGGTTGGAGGTGAGTAGCACTTCCCGACAGTTTTGGGCGGCGCAGCGTTTCTTCTTGGGCTTTTTCTGCTGCTTAATCTGCTGCTGTTTGAACTTCTCACGTGTGCATTGACCCACACGCACATGCTCCTCCCACACGGCGTTGACGTCCTGCTCGGCTGTCCAGCGGATCATTTGCTTACACACAGGGCATTGCACCACGCGACGATCGTTGCTGCCAGCCTTCGGGCACTCGTGCGAGTCATAGGTGCGGTGTTCGAGGCAGAAGACGCCGCTGCAGCAGTCGCACGTGAACGGGAGGAAGTCCTGCTGGTGGCAGGCAGGAACGGAGCAGTGCGCACCAATGTCCATGCTTGGCGGTATACGGGGGTTATAGAGAGGAGAGGGAGAGCAATGGAGTCCGAGCTTGGTAAGCTGGCGGGAAGGTTGCGGAATGAGCTGGTTGAAATGGTGTTCTTACTCTTAAACCCTGGCTTTATTGACGTAGATGAATTCAGCTTCGATTTATGAGTTCGAAAGATCGAGAAGAATGGGTGCGACACTGCCGAGGTCCGTAATCCCAGGTAGTGACGGTATAGGTTTCTTTTCTGCCAATAAAGTATCGGTATCGCCTCGATTATCGTCCAATACCACGCGAAAGATAATCCGCCAGCTCGTCCATTGGAGACCGTACGTCACAAGTTCGTCATGGCGCTCTTCCGGTACGCTTTCTTGACCCATAGCTCTGCTTTCAGCGCCCTTCACCTATCATGCCGTACACCATCGTGCGCGCATCCATCTCCTTTTTCTAACGCACCTACTATCTCCATCCCAGATCCCTCGCTCGTCAGTTTAAGGCTCTTTCCGTCGTGTCCGTTCCAGTCGTCCAGGCTCCGCGCTTCGCCGCCGTTGCCTCGGCCCCAAGAGCTCCTTCAACGCCCGTATCGATGCTGGCCGTGCGCGCATCCGTCGCCTTCCCGCAGCTGCAGGTGCGCGCCATGGGTTACAAGCTCAAGACCAAGGCGGCGGTTAAGAAGCGCTTCAAGGTCAACTGCAACGGTCTCGTCAAGCGCGCACAGGCCAACAAGCGCCATATCGCCACCAAGAAGACGCGCGAGCGTATCCGCCGCCTGGGCCAGCCCGTATTCGTACAGGGTAAAATCCGCAAGAACGTGCTCCGAATGCTTGGCAAGAAGTAAACCCCATACTTAAGTAGGAGGAGCCTGCTGTACTCCATTGATGCTAGAAGGAGCTGTGGGACAGCGTTATTGCTGTAGATAGAGAGCGCTTCAGGTTTGGAGACTGGACTGTAGACTCGGAAATATGGAGTTGGCACAGATGATGTGGAGAAGGTGTTGTCTGTGTGTATTGTACTTACTGGCTCAGTGCCAGCAGCAGGAGCTTACGACTTAATGGGGGCGACGGAGGTTTCGATCTTGGTCTTGGCTTTCATGGTCTGCAAACACTCGCAGCTCGAGCATACGGAGCATGAAGAACTTGGCGTCCTCGTTGAAGTGGTGTCGTATCTGCGTTCCAAGGGCCACACGGTCGTTCAGTGACGTTGATGGGCCTGCCTTTACGAGGGTTTCACAGAGATTTAAGCTGCGGTAGTTAACGGGTGAAGGTGGCAGAAGCAACGAGTCGTCTGGGCGAGTCTCAGCTTGAGACGTTTGATCAGTAGGAAAGAGAATTCCCTCTGAAGGCCCCGAGATCAGTTCATTCATCGGATACCCATCCGCTGTCACGATAACACCACCAGAAGCTCGTGCGAGGTCGAGGCAATCATCGGTGGCAGTTGGACAGATGAAGAAGCTGCTATTGCCGAACGCCCTCGCGAAATTAACCGGATCCAGAATCTGTATCTTGGTGCTGTTAGTACCAGGGAACGGTTTGTACAATCTTTCCCCTTCGGTCGGTTTGTCGTCTTGGTACTCTTTCAGCAGGTACACATCCAATGGTGGGAGCTCGTTCACGTGAGAACTCCAGCAGTTGATCACGTCCTGTGTAGTTTTCGACGAGATATCCCACGTCGTATGAGCGAAGCGAGGACTGGCAAAGTCCGTCATGTTCTTCTCTCGAACTGCACCGTCACCAAGCACCCGATGAACAAAGTTTGATGGGTCAACTGTCACTTGGCCAGTGTAGATGACTCTGGACTTCTTGTTCGTGCTGGTGGTCTGGCGTTCCAGAAACTGTTTCAGATCTTGATCGCAGAGCTTCGTACGGCACAGCACGACGTCAGTGCGGTTTAGAACCGACTGCGTGAAATGATCTGGTGGAGTAGACGGTGTAGTCTTTAGATCTAGACCAGGTGCCATGAGATAGACTGGCTTAGTTGACGGCCACGACGGATGTTTCGTCAGTGACAGAACATGTTCAGGAGCTAGGAACAGCATGGGCGTATCCGGACACAACTCGAAGTAGCTGGTCTTGTGTCGCGACACTATGTCGTACACTTCACCGTTGAAAGCCCAGTCTGGCAGCAGTCGTGATTGCAAAAACTTGAGAGGCCCAGCGACGGCAGCACACCCCGCAGGCCCTCGTGCGGACGATGGGAGGTAGATATCCACGTCCGGACATTGACGCAGCTCGTCTACCAGCCGCGGGTCGCCTTGATGTAGTAGCGACGTGCTGGATTGAGCTCGAGGAACCGGAAGATCGGCGCTGATACCTGGAGCAGCGTAGACCCACGGGAACACGGTGTTGTTCTCCACTCTGCACCCGGTTTGGAGGTAGTTGAGATGCAGCAGGTCGTCTGAAGAAACGTGACGTTCCAGCTCGTCAAAAGCCGCGAGGAATGACGACCGTTGCGTGTGAAGTGCGATGAGCTCCCACATGACGGAAAAGACCCCGACGGTCATGAGCAGCGCGACGAGCGTCTGCAGCCAGCGGATCGAGTCTTGCTTGGACAGCAGGGACTTTTTCATCGTCGTGGGTCTTGTTTCTCAGCAAATGTTTGGTTTTGAACACCTTCCACGGAGTGTGGGTGGAAACAAGGTATCCGTTACTATCCAGATACCTTAGATAGCAGCCATTTGGCGTAACGACGTTCGATGGGTTAACTTTACGTGGCCACTCTGATACTTCTATCCACATTGATTCACGTACACGATGTAGCGCGTTTGGTGAACATAATGCTAAGGCAAGGGAAGGATTCCAAGCACAGCGCGTGCATTCCCTTGAAACACGCTTCTGTACGAGAATCCTTAGCAACGAACTGGCAGTTTGCCGATCTTTTCAATCTAGCAACACAGTTTATTGCATGCAATGGTGTCATAGCAGAAACAAATGCGATTTAGAACTCGAATTCGTAATCCTTGGACTTTTACCAGCGGAAAACGTGTTCTCGACAGCCAGCATTCCAGAATTTCACTCGTAGCACACACGAGGCTTCCCTTGAAGACTAATATGTGTTTCACTCCACATTGGCTTTGTTCGTGGCTGCTTTCATTGTGAACGCGATGAACTTCACCGATGCCGAAGATGCTGCCCTGAGCTACAACGCTCCTGTCCCAAACTACGCCCGTATCGACTTTGACAAGAAAGTTTTCCGTCTCAAAAGACGACAGGAACGTGATGATGAATAAAGAAAGCCACCCGTTGCAGCGTATTATTATCTGCTACATTCGAGTCCGACGACTTCGACGCAAGCATCGCAGATTCTACATGCGGTAGAGGACCATAAGCCGCCGCTGAAGGACTTCTTAACTGTGGTTGGCCTTGGCGTGATAACAGGGGGTATTGTTGGTGCTGTCAAGATAACGCAGATGGTAAACAATAAGCCGGATTCGCCATGATGCATGACTTGCTAATGGCTCATCTACTAGATCTTGCAGACTAAAAGGATTTAGACTACATCATCGACGATGAGTTTTTTTCTTCTATTCATTTCGTAATATCCGATACGGTACTAGAAAAGTGTATCTCTTTTTTCTCTAGCAGTTCCTGAGTGCGCCTTCCACAATCATTTCTTTCCGGATACACGCACTTACTGTTTTCTCATTCTGAGGGAAAGATCGATATAAAAAACGTTAAAATCTTCCTCAAATTGTAAAAAAGGTGACAGTTTCTGATATATCTGAACAAGTTGGTTGCTCTATGTCACGAACTCCGTCGAAGTTGGAGCTCGGTTGATCCTTAGGTGGCGAGTTTAGGAATTAATTGATTGAATGAGCTTGCTCGCGGCTGTGCTAGCTACAGCTACTACAAGGAAGTCCTGCTATTGGGTGCTGGATGCTAGATACTAGCTGGTAGCTGGAGAATCAGAAATAATCCACTAAGGTTGAGTCACTGGTACTGTCACACTCCCTTCTTTAGGAAGCTGTGCAGCGTGTGCGCGAGCAGCTTGGGCTCGTGTGTGAGGTCGTGGTGACTGGGCTCGGGCGTGAAAAGCATCAATTAGACCGCGTACTTGGACTAGTGCGTCTTCGGGCTCCCATGAATCTTTGTTAGCAGCACCATACCATCGAACTCGATATTGCGAGCAACCTCTGCGAATTCTGTGACCGATAATGCGCTTGACTTGCAAACCTATGCCGCCGTCGCGTGTAATCAAGTCTGGAACACGGTCGTCGTGAGTAGTTGAAGTGTCAAGAGTGTACGAACGAAGGCAAGAGACGTAAAAATCGTCATGTAGCTGGAGACCTGGGGGAAGTCCCAGCTTGTATGTGTCTGGTGTAATCGACGCTAGTACAGTATAAGGACCAATATATTTCGTTGCGAGCGAACGTTTGCCTTCACTCCCAATGTGACGCATGACAAGGTTCGTTGTGTCCAGCAAAACTTCATCACCTACGCGAAATGACACAGAAGGTCTGTTGCGATCAAAGTAGAATATCATGCGCTGTTGAGCTTGGTCGAGCGCGTCTTGGCATTCCACGAGAACTGCCTGCTGAACATCGATGAAGCGAGATGCTGCTTTCAGCCCCTGGCGAGGTGGAACTTCTAAATCACTAACCGATCGCGGGACGTACCCTAAATCGGCTTCAAAGGGAGCCATTCCGATGCTCTCGTGAAGCCGCGCGTTGTATGCAAACTCACCCAGCGTGAGGTACTCGTTCCAATCGTTCTGATGGGGAGACACGTACGCACGGAGGTAATCACCGAGGTATCTGTTGGTGATCTCTGTCTGACCGTCCGTGGAAGGTTTAAATGCACTGATCGGGCTAAGCTTGGTGTCTTGCAACTCAAGTAGTCGTGTCCAAAGCTTCGAACTGAACTTGCTGTCGCGGTCGCAAACAATGGATACTGGAAGGCCGTGAAGTCGCTGATAGTGATCACGGAAAAGCTTGGCCGTGTCCTGAGCGTTGTTTTCGTTGCCACAAAATGGGCACGTTTGGTTAGCCGATCTAGTATAACCATCACGGCATCAAACTTCTGTGACTTCGTCTCCGGAAGGACTGTGACAAAATCCATAGTTACATGCTTCCAACGTTCTTCGGGGATATCAAAAGGGTTCAGATGTCCAGGTTTTTTCGTTCGTGAAGTCTTGGTGCGCATACAAATTTCACAAGATCCACAGAAAAACTTAACAGTGGCGGACATGGACGGCCAGTAATACTTGCTCTGCAGGAAGCGGGGGGTCTTGTACACGCCGGGGTGACCACGACTAGCCGTGTCGTGTTCTTCAAACAGTATGCGCTCCCGAAGAGCTTTGTTGTCTGGTACACACAACCGCAGCTGCTGATCGGACTGGGAACGATAGTAGAGCAAATCATCTTGAAGCTGAAAATGGTCAACTCGTGCAGTTTTGGGTAGGTCAGCGAAGTTTGAACTTAACTGTGCTGCCGGCGTAGCCGTCAGCCTCTGCCAGATCGGTCCAAAATAGAAGTCGTCTTTGTACAATCGAGCGCACTCATGCTGAATCGTTTGGGAGGGTTGGCCGCGGCGACCGTGAGCATACAAGTGAGTCGAGATGTCGTCCTTGTCGTTGTCTTTGCCGACGTTTTTTTAGTAGCTCCGCGAGAGAAATTGTCGACGTGTCCTGTCTCCAGTCAGGATTTCGTGAAACAAAGTCAGCAACAGTGTTGTCGTCTTTTTTAATCCATCGGAAACGGGGTTGATACATACCCAGCTCGTTAAGCCACCTTGCCAATCGTTGCGAACATGTATTCTGCCTCAGGATAGACTCCAGTGTTCGGTGATCAGTACTGATCTCAAATGGCTTATCGATAAGGTAGACCTTCTAAGAACGCATGGCATAGAGGGCGGCGAGAAGTTCCTTCTCCCGCGTCGGATACTTTATCTCGGCTGTCGAAAGTTGTCGATCACCGTAGACAATACTACACTCTTGCCCTTCGTCATCGAGTTGGTAAAGGTAACCACCTACTGCGTAGTCTGACGCGTCCATCTTCACACAAAAGGTTTTGGTGAAGTCGGGATGTGCGAGAACAGGGGGATTCGAGAGTCGCCGTTTTAACTCATCAAAGCACGTGCGTTGTTCCTCGTTGAACTCCAAAGTCTCATTGCGACTCTTGCCTTTCGCGAGCTCGGTTAATGGAGCTGCCAATGCTGCAAATTCCGGGCAAAACTTTAACACATAGACGATCGTCCCCAGAGAGGATTGCAGGTCATGCTTCGTTCGGGGAAGTGGCCACTGTTTGATCACACGAACCTTGTCGGGATCCATGCGAATGCCGTCGGCGCCGATAAAGTCTCCGAGGCATGGTATCGCGAGCGCAAAATGTGCACTTTGAAAGTTTAACATACAGCTGTTCATTCTTGCAGCGCTCCAACACCTTCTCCAATGCAGCCAAATGTCCATCCACATCGTCGGACGGCGTGAACACGAACAAGTCATCAAAATATGCCTGACAAAAGCTCTTCTGGTCTGCGAATACATTTTGGATGAGGCGGTTGAACGCTGCTGGGCTACACGATAACCCCATCGGCGTGACCAGTAACGCGAAAAGCCCATCTGGAGTCGAAAAGGCCGTGTAGGGTATATCTTGCTCGCGTAGACTAACCTGAAAAAATCCCCATAGTAAGTTCATGGATGAGAACATCTTACCGTTCCTCATGGCGTCGAATATATCTTCCTTCCGAGGAACAGGAGTGGCCGGAAGACGGATCTTCGCATTGATTCCACGAAAGTCATGAACGATACGCCAGCCGACTGCCTTATTTACACAAAAGGTGGGCGCCGAATAGGGCGACTTTGAGCGGCAAATGATGCTGGCCTCCAGCATTTCCCTCGTCCATTCGCGAATTGCCGTTTTCATATCTTCACTGAGTCGAAATTGTTTTCGCGCCACTGATGCATCGTCGACGAGCTCGATCTCGGCCTTGATGTCGGTCTCGCGCGTTGGAGGAACCGCCAGAAGATGCGCTCGGAAAACGACGTTCTTGTACTTCAGTAGCAGCTGTTCTGCCGGATGACCTTTAAGAGCGCCCCAGTCTTGTGCCTTTTGGCGATCAGCTTTTACGGAGTCCTCGAACTGTATCATGAAGCAAAACTCGTTATCCGGCGCGCGTAGCAGCTTCTTCAGCAACTTGGTGGACACGACACGGGTTGGACCGTTGTTGGATTCGTAGTCTTGGTGCATATAGAAGTGCTGGAGAACGTCGTCACTGCGTGTTTTACTCGGTCGAGGTGTGCGTGAGCGGGATAGGCCCGCTCAGCGCGCTGGCGCGTGCCTCACGCACTGCCTGAAGGAGATCTGAGAGTGATCGGTGCCGCGACATGCGATCGTTCGTGCTGTCCAGTTTATGTCTGGGTTCACTTCCTCCAGCCATGGCCACCCGAGCAACACATCCTTTCCTTCTGGAATAGGCATCACGTATACAGGTGTCTGGTACGGTGGGAACCCATCCATACTGATAGTCACCGTCGCTTCTCGCCGCGATATTTTGACACTCCTGTTGTTGCCGATGGTCAAAGACAACGGCTTCCGGCACAACTGCACTTGCAGGGACAGTTTCTGCGCGAGTAATGGAGAAATGGCGTTGAAAAATGAACCACTGTCAATGAATCATCGAACTGACCGTGTGTCGATTCGAGCCTCTTCGTCCAGGTAGCAGTATAGTATGTCTGCTTGGTAAGCCAACCTCTCCCTTTTGCGTGGTTTACGCTTTCCAGCAGGCTTTGACGCTACAGAGGACTTACTGCTAGAGTCCCCCACAGTTCGTTGCCCGTTAGGTTGCCAACCTACCGAGCCTGGCCATTTTTTTGACAAGCCAGAATCCGGTGCCGCTGTATCGCGGGCTTTCTTGCGGCACACATCTTCGGTGTGCTTCTTCTTCTTGCAATACCCGCAGAACGTGGTGGAGTTGCCGTTCTTCACGTCGTTTGCAGACTTACTGCCGCTGATGTTGGTTCTGGCTGCCGGCTTTGCTTGCTCCTTGGCAGGAGGCCGGTCTTGAGCGGGCTTTGCATCTTCGAAACGCTGTGCAAGGTTGATTGCTTTCTCCAGCGTATCGGGAACATTCGTGAGACATACCCACTGGTGTCGGAACGCATGTTCTGTTGGAAGAACCATCTTTTGACCACCTCGGGTAGCTCAGTGTCAACTTGGGACATCAGGTGCAGGAACTTTGACGTGTACTCTTGCTGCGATTTTCCAGGCTTAGCTCGTACATTTTGGTGAGTGTCTTGTACTTGAAATCCTTGTCACGGTAGCGTGCGCAGATGCGTTCTTTGAAAACTTGCCAAGTTATAGGGCTTGTCCCTTGCGAAATCTCGACGTCTCTGTACCAAGCTTGGGCATCAACGCCTTGATTGGCAAACACCATGTTTGAGAAGGACGATGAAGCCTCTTGTATTTCAGCTTGGAGGTCGGTGTAGTACTGCTCGGTGCTAAAGATCCGCAACTCCAGTTCGTCGTCGTCTCTGCTCTCGAAGCGCGGTGGGTCCGATTTCTTCCGGGCTGGCCTGGGACGTGACTGGGCCTGCAGGATTTGTTGTTAAATCTGCGCCGTCTGAGTAAGCTGTTGGCTCATTTGTGCTGATTGCTGCTGCGTCGCTTGAAGCGCAAACTGCAGCATCTGCGCCAGCATGTCTGGTGTTACGGTTGCCGACGAACCTAGCGCCGCTGATCCCGGCGTGCCAGGTGCGGGTCGTGCTGACCCCGCAGCCGCCTGGGGAGGCACGTGGCCACTCGTTGGCATATCCCAACGCGTTCCAGAGGGGTTGGTGCGCGGGCATTGATGCGAGCGATCGT
Organism: Phytophthora cactorum; assembly: GCA_016864655.1. NCBI lineage: Eukaryota > Oomycota > Peronosporomycetes > Peronosporales > Peronosporaceae > Phytophthora > Phytophthora cactorum. The sequence continues at coordinate 249,717 of NHQK01000031.1, forward strand.
CCGTCGTCTCCGAATCCATTACTGACGGCAGTGTTCGCATAAGAGTTAATTAACTGTCACAAACTCCGCCGAAGTTGGAGCTAGGTTGATCCTTAGGTGGCGAGTTTAGGAATTAATTGATTGAATGAGCTTGCTCGCGGCTGTGCTAGCTACAGCTACTACTAGGAAGTCCTTGCTATTGGGTGCTGGATGCTAGATACTAGCTGGTAGCTGGAGAATCAGAAATAATCCACTAAGGTTGAGTCACTGGTACTGTCACACTCTATATATATTGCTTGCCAATAGTATGATAGGAGCAATTAGGTATCGCGTTTTCTCCACCACTCCGCTACGTAACACATGATGATGATGGAATGATCAAAGGTGACTACGTGTCGACTGCCGTCAGCGGCCGAATACCAGAGATTATGCGGAAAATGAAAGCAAATATCTTAGCTACAAATTCCTGGAATTTGTCATGAATTATCTGGTAGGGGATGGGAAGAAATCTTGGAATCTGTCATGAAATATACAAACTAGCTTTCCATTCACCTCAAAGGTGTTCCTTATCCAGCAAAATCAGTTGTCATACAAGCTGATTTTGCTGGACAAGGAACACCTACAAAAATTCGACCGACGCGTTTGTCATCCTTGGGGCTACGAGAGTTGCTTGACCCCGATTTTTTACCATGGGATCGTTACAAGATATCGAGGTGGAAGGTGTTACGACATTTGTCCCACCACCCGCGACGTCCTACCGCTACATCATCGAGGCGAAGAATTCCAAAATGAGCATCTGGATGGAAGACCAGTCCTCCAAGAAGCAATGGTCTGAGTTTATACTGATGTGGTGGGAGATCTTGAAAAATGCTAATACTGTTGTCGCTTTATGCAGGTTCAAGGACGGCATGGTCAAAGATGACTATGTGTCCACTGCTAACGCAATTCCAGACGCGTCAGCTGCCGATTATGTAGAGGTATGTTAGCTTTGGTGCGCTAATGTTGTTCGTAAATGATGTTACTTTGACAACGACACTTGAATGCTCTGTAGTGCTTCCGAGATACGTTGGACAGCGACCTTGTTGATTCAAGCGATGCAATGCGAAAGTTGTATGCATTGAAGGGAGGCGCTCTGCGTCTAGAGCTGGCTGTCACGATTCGTGTCCTTCGCTCGACGTGGGTGGCGAAATACGTGTTTGATCTCGATTCGGTTTCTGTTGAGCGGATTGACGTTTTGGAGTCGAAGCTGCGTGATCAGCAACATGAGCTCGAAAAACTTCCGAGGCGAGCTGAAAAGTGGTAAGGCACCTCCCTTTATTAAACTCACGGCCTCTACGAAGCATGGCAGCTCGATTTTATGCTGGGATCCCGTGCAGTCCGATGAATGTGTCTCGAGCGGACTTGATGGTAAGATCAAAGTTCGTCGTGGAGGTGTCTACAACGTTGGGGCTATTGTAACCACTGTCCCTGGGACCAGCCTGTATGTTCAGCTTCTGAAGAATAGCACGGCCATCCAAGGGGTTGTACCCTGGATATTCTCGTGGCCACTACTGCTCGGCCATCCTGAACACGATGGTGCACTTGGAAGAGAACGATGAATTGACGATAGCATGCGAGTGCAGTATTGCGGAGACTTCTTACCTTACGATTGCTCGGCTGGGAGACTAATGAATCGCTGGGATGTGGCAATTGCTGACTGATTGGGGCAGGAGTTGCAGTTAGCACGAATGCTTTTGCTAGCAGAAATGAAAGCAAATATCTTAGTTATGGTAACGGAGAAATCTCTGAGTCTACCATAAAGTATTCTAAACCAAATATTCTAAGTCAAACCGAGCTTTTCATTCACCTTAACATCATCCACTTCGATATCTTGCAGCGATCCCATAGTACTTGAAGTAACAAAGAACGGACTCATAGCCCCAAAGTTGAAAAAGACGTTAGTCGTTTTCGTAGGTGTTCTTTACAAAAATAGTTGTGGCTCAATGTTTAAGTACACTAATACAATGTCTACCACTTTCGTTATTGGAGCGTACTGCGTTTGCTCCCCACCCGCTGCTGAATAACTCTACATTAAACATAAACCACCGAGTACCCAGGTCCAAGACTGGAAGAAGAAACATTAATCCCATTCCAAGAGCCAAAGCAGCGAGCTTGAGCTATAGTTCAGATATTCGGTAGGTAAATGATAATTTTTGTGACTCATATGTTTTAGACTATCAACGCAAGAAGATGAAGTACTCGACAGTCACTGGAACGGAATCTATCGCAAGTAAAAACATGCCCTGTCAAAACTTGAGCAGATTAGACGACGAAACTAGATGATCCCATCGAGTGACGATATGACTAAACATGATAAAATGTCCTAGAGCGTGCTCTTCACTCCTGAAACACCCCAAGCTGTCGAAAACAACGTCGACGCTTGATTCGTCGACCTCACTCAGCGTCAGCGAGTAACCTCCTTAATCTGTGATCCACTGAACACCGTCGTGGTTCGTCAATTCTGCACCGCGGCTACGAGCATTAGCCTCGGAGTCTCCGACGACGTAGTAAAACGTGAGTCTTCGCTTGCCTTCCAGCATTTCAACCTTCGATCGCTGCACTAGACACATGTACCGGAAGTTGGCGCTACCGGAGTAATTGCGCACAATCACGAAATCGTCTTCATGGAGTTTTGTAACGTCTGGATGTTGATCTCTGCTGTGACGTTGTTATCTCTCGCTGTAGGCATGATTGGCCACTTACTTGAGCCATCCTCGCTAGTCAAGCGGTTCACGATGCTGCCGATCGAATAGTCCATTCGTTTACTACATCGGACATGAGCGAGTAGAAAATCTTTCCCGGAGTAACAGAGCCGTGGTAGACGTTCCATCCAAGATACACTCCAGCCCAAGCGAGATCAGAAGAGTTCCTGGCCGTGTTGTTGTCGTGACAGCGAAGAATCGCGTCAAATTCCTGTCGGGTGAATGGATGAAAGAAAAACGATGGACTGGCCTGCCGGAAGTGCACACGAAAGCCTGGTTGATTCTGGACTGGTTGCCATCTAGACTCGATGCAACGCACTGGGACGTCGCTGTGGGTTTCTGTCGGGTCGGCGAGATAATTTCCACTGAGGTCAGGATCGACGCTGTTCCTTGCACTTTGAATGACTAAAGTGAAATTCCGGAATCGTGCAAGGTTCTGTCGTAAGGTTACACTTTCTTCTCGAAACTGATCGTGCTCCAACACGAGCTGCTGCATCTGCAGTTGGACTTGACCCCCACGAACACCGTTGCGACGCTAAGAAAGAAGACGCTGCTCCAGTTCTCGCTGAAGACGACGGAATTCCTCATGCATACTCTTCTTCTCCACTGTACGTCTGCCATGAAAGCGTGCCATTCGCTTTCGATGTAGTTCGAGTTTGCGCATGCCCTTAAGCTCTTGAGGCCACTTCCTGATTTCAGCTCGTGTTGGTGCTGGATCCACTTCTGTGGCCAACAAGTCGAAGTCTTCTGCATATATTGTCCATTCGCTGCTGCCACTGGTATTGGGGTTGCACGGAAGAGTATCGAAGGCGGTCGATGTCGACATTGATGAGATGGCGTTGAGGGATAACGCAAGAAACTGAAACTGAAAGCCAGAAACTTCGATGTACAGTGGATCCCTTGGACTCTGTCAATTACCGTATTTGAGATTTCTCTTAGAGCACACCCTGCTCTAGCCAATCATTTACGCGTGGTGCGCCAGGTCACTGGTTGAGATCTCGTAGATGACAAGGGCTGCTGCGCCAAAGCAGAACCATGGTAACCAGTCAGTCCGCAAAAACCGAGCAAGATGCCTCGTGCTCCTGGCCAGCGTCAAGGCAGGACGAGCACGACTGGAACGGGGATAGCCCCCAAGTGATTCCTACGCGTCGCCGTCTCCTATCGCTTCAAGCGAGATGTGATTACTTTCTATGCTGCCCCTAACACAATGGATGTTACTGTTCGGAAATTCTTCCCATTGCTCTCGCTACTTAATGTAGACCTCCTCAAAGTTCCCCCAGGCTACACGTTTGCGTCTCAGCCTGCCGACATTGCATGGAACAAGCGTGTCAAGGATAGGCTGCGCGCAAACTGGGGACAGCAAATGCTGCAGCAACTGAGAACTTTTGTGCCGGGAACTCCGTTCAAGTTGACGGCTCCGAGCCGTCTTGAGCTAATTGCATGGCTAAAGGCAGCTCGGGGTTCACTCTCTACGGCTGCAGTTATCAATGGATTTCGCATGGCAAAAACCCTCCAGCACGGAGGCCCACGCGTGCTTGACGCGCCACTAGCTTTACTCCCATCGCAACCAGAACTTGAAGAAGAGGGGACTGATTGGGAGCAGCTTTTCGATCTAGTGCGCAAGCACAGCATGGAGCGCATGGTTCTGGTGGGCGGGGCCACTGATCCATCTAGAGATATCGAGACGTTGGAAGCCTCAGTCGAGAACTACATACAAATACAAAAATCCGCTTCAAATCCCACGTATATTTTTTGCATGTATTAAAATACAAATCAGTATCTTGTGCATTACTTTTCTTCGGTTGACTCGTCTATGAGCTGAGTGACGACTCGGTGACAGTCTCCTCGATGGCCTCGAGACGCTCCAGCTCTTCTGCTACTGGTCTCGGACTAGGTGTTTGAATCCTTTTTTCCCTTTTAGGTGAAGCCATACTTTACGGCCCAGTGATTTCCATGCCATCGTGGCCCATTCAATTGCCTCACGTCTAGAAGGTGCTTTTAGCTCGAACTTGGAGCCAGTGCCACCTGCCGCATAATCGCGCCGCTGTTTTGAGAGATTCTGTACCCAATATTTTCGTAGCTTTTCCTTTAGAGGTCGAAACCAAGATATATCGGCAGGCTGACACACGGACGTCAAGCCAGGAGGCACCTTCATCAGATGGACATTAAGTAGTAGGGCGTGTTGCCAACCTTCCTCCGTCCAGTGGGCTGAAAAATCATGACGGGTGGTGATAGAGAGTGTGAATTTCCCCTTCTGGTTGATTTGTAGTGCGTAAAAATAGGTGTGTCCTTTTGAGCAAATGGTTCAAAATTGAGGTTTTAAAAATGACTACTCTATGCTGATTGGTTAATCCAGGTGTCCCGTTGTACAAATTGTCACGATGCACAAATGTTATACAGTACTTTTGCAAACCAGCTGCACATGGTTTGCAGGTGAATTTTTGTGGGAATTTCATATGAATCGCGTAAAACGTCCAATATTGTGACTGGATTGTGGCTGTGATACACCTTATTAGAGCATACGTACCGGCAGAGCTATCCAGCCGACAAATGCCAGATTTGGCCGTAATTTGGCTACAGGTGTAGCGTCAAATGCTCAATAAATCTAGAATGGAGGCTCGCATGGCTACTTGGGCATACAAATATGTGGAGTAAAGTAGCCGTCGTAACGTGACTCGCAAACGTGAGTTACGCTGATTATTCGAGTGAGCAGCAGATAAGCAAGGCATGCGTTGAGAGTGCGCAGTGAGCGCTCTATCACGTCTAATATGTATTATACTTTAGTAGTAGTTCGAGGAGTTTACGGCAAAGCTCGTAAGCTAAGTAGGGGTCGATGAGCTCCTGCTAGAGCTGCAACATCGCTCGGCTTCGGCTTTAATTCGGTGCACGTGTCACGCTTTCCGCACTTTTGATTAGCTGAAAATTATAACATATGCCAGTACAATTGAGACATGCCGTAAACAGATAAGGACCGAGTTGCTGATATTTAGTTTAAGTCAACTTATCTACTTACTATTATAAAATAGTAGTCGAGAGCACACATGCACACATAGCGCGACGTCAGCCGAACTGGCCGGTACACGTAGTGGTAGTGCAGACCTTCAAGTACGATTATATATGAAATATGCCCGGAGAATGCGATTACCGGTAGACTGAGATAATTTCAGTTTCAGACACAGTGGTTCTACGAGACTTGTACTTTCGTCCAATCAGTATTTTGTGTATCCCGTCCACGCCACACAACATCCCCGAGAATTATGGTCCCGTTCGATTGTGGGATGGTACAGTAATAAATGTAATAATCGAACTTGAAGTATATTATCAGACTGGTACTTGTACTATTTTCTGTCGTCTTGTCGTACTATGTTTGCGGTAACGCCTCTCGAAGGACATGTAGTTATTTCATTCGTTTTTTTAACCTCTTTTTCTATACTTAAATCACCAGTTCAGTATATGCAAGTTCCCCGCCGTCTACCTCCATAGACTTTGTATTTACTAGGGCATATACGGCTGCAATCATCTGTTCCAATCTCAGTAAAAAAGGCTAGAAAGACGTACCGGTATATTCGGATTGATTAACTCGTTGTTGTGTCACTTTGAGTGATGAAACAACTGCTTCCCTGAAACAGTAGACGGGGCACTGCACTCGTTTTTTGTACACTATCGTACCCCCTGGTATTTGTTTTTCTCAATTTGAAACAAGGTTTCTCTGGTGTTGCTCCCGCATGTTCTTTGGTATCATTCTTCAATTTTCTTTGCGGATACCAAGCTGATTAAATGCGCGTCTCCAACATTTTACAAGCGGCTGTGGCTCTCACTCTTCTTTCGTCCGGATCTGCTCTGCCCACGGTAAAGGAGTGCCTGTCAGCAAGATTACTGCAGACGGTTGAGAAGGGCCGAGCTGATGCAACACGATATCTACGTGCCGAGACACCCCAACCGAACGAAAACGACACCACGGAAGAAAGAGGCAAAACCTGGGCACAACTGAAGAACTTATTTGCTGGAATGCGAGGTGATGAGGAGAAAAAGATACGAAAACTAGCCTCGACGTTCGCGAAATACAAGGGCGACGACTTGATGGAGTATGATGTCTACAAGATTGCAAGGAAGCAATTCGGCTATTCCCGTAACAAGGCCGTATCGTTACGAACAGTACCTGAAGAACCCCTCCCTTTACAGCAGCTAAGCGTAAAGATGGACTACGTTATTGAACGCGTACAGAGTACCAATAAATTCAAGTGAATAAATTTACCTCTGTCATAAATCAATTTGAATAACTCCACGCCCAATCGCCCACCAAGTCCAATGGGTCTGAGAAGTGGTTCTACAGCATTGGATCACCAATAAGAGGATGATGGCCACACGGAGCAGTACGCATTTGCACCGCGGCACTGGGTAGTCTCCGCGTACTCATACATGTTCGGGGACGTGTTAGCGATCAAGCCCTTGACGGGCGTAGCACCACCGGCTTCGCGCGTATGTGACCCTCGTCTAGGTTGAACAGCGGGCCGAGAAAGCGAACGTCACGCATAACCGATTGCATTTACAGATGGACGACCACGGAGGCACAACTTCTGGAAATGAAGCCGAGCGTGGTAAGGTCGTGTCCACGTCCGCGACAATGTTGGCGAGCCAGAGTGCAGTGTTTCGTAAGGTAGCTAGGGAAGTTTATCACTAGGGACTACACATCCATCACGCATTATCCGTAGTGACCACAAGCACACTCAAAGTAGTACTGTAGACTTCCATTCGAAATTGACGAGCCCAAAAACGAAATCAGGTTGTAATGACAAGATCCTAGTCGTCTCTTTCCGCTTCAGTCTTGTAGCACAGTTATCCACTGACAAAGAAGTAAGACGTTGCTGTGAAAAGCCACTCGATGCCATGTGAGCAACATCAACATGGAAAATCGAATGAAGTTGGTCATACAAAAGAGACATGGTTCAACTACTACTTAAGTACATTACAAGCTGCCAAAAAAAGCCTAGCCAGATCCTATTGCGGCATAGCTATAGCCATGCTGTGGTTGCAACACGACGAGCTCTTTTTCGGGAGGATATCGTGTCTACAAGTTAAAATTAGTTGATTAGACGCGATTGTGCGCCGCAGCCTTTGGAGACTTCAAACGGTAAAACTTGGTACCCCAGGCAAGCGCTGTACAGCTTTAATCCATAGAAACCAGGGCTCTCATCGCAATAAGGACCACCACGGAAATATAACTAGATTTCTTTCGGGAATTCACAACGGGAATTCACAAGAACAGCATTTAGTAAAACTGATACCATTCCTACCACCCCACTGCTATTGCGAGCACGCAACAAGATGCCCAACTTGCTGTATTATACTGACTCAGTATTACTGGGAAGCAACGAAGTTGCTGTATAGCACAGCCCAAATAGGATTCTCCTGAATTTGTTGGACGATTAACGGATAAGTGTTGAACGGTTGTTGGATAAAGTGTCCAACTTTTTCGAATATCTTGTCAACCATTCCCGAGCCTCGCCCTATTGGCTTTCTGAATGCTGACGACAAAGTTGGACAGCGTGTACACAATTTTGTGTACACGTTCAAATCGCGGCGACAAACGAACGGAGGCAGAGTCCGCAGCCACGTCAAACATATTCCCTCTGTTGACTAAAGGTTGCCACGTTACAGGTATGCAAGCAACCTATCTCCTCTTCGACAGCTGCCGCGCTCATAGCCTTTGTCGTGGTTGGCGACGGCAATTCCGGACATGATCTCGATGGCCACGACAATGACAACGGCGGTGGTGTCGAGGAGCATCATGTACGTGAGCAATTAATTACGGAATATTTATTCCTGGTTGCTTATCCTCTGTAATCTACTTTGTTTTCGTAGGATGTTTGCGATGGTTGACCACTGTAGCTGCTCGCTACGTCTGGTGTAGATACGCTGCATCCGGTCGTGTATTGGTAACTCGCTCACGGCTGCGCTCAGCATTTGTCGCGCTTGCAAAAACGATGGGTTATCGACGTACGTTTGTTGTCTGCGAGCGATATTATTAAATTTTACCATAACATAGAGGAAATCTGACAATCTTTTCCGTGCTCTGATAGTCGGCAGATCGATGGGTACCAGTGATCGATAAGGTGGTGCATTGGTACTCGGCGAACTAAGCCACCATGACTCCCATGCAATTGTTAACGAAACCTTTGGAAATTCAATCTGTCGTCTGCGTGATTCTCGGCGTAATTCCTCCACAGTGTTGGATGATTCAACTTCGTGCACAGCATTCCTGTTAGAAGCATTTAGAACAGAATTTGAAATCTGCTGGGATGTTTCAGTATTCGTCTGCATCTCGGTGAGTGTTCGTGTCTCGTTAATTTCCAGTGGTTGTGCGATCAAGCGAGATTCATAATGAATTGTCTGGATAGACCGCATCAATTGCGTATTCCGGCTGCTTCAACTGCGCCTGTTATCGTGTTAACTGTGTTATGAGGCCCCTGGCATGATATCGGATTGTGATTGTTTAGCATCCCACCAACCTCAGTGACAATTTTCGAGGTTAAGCCATCTACTTTGGCTTCCATGGAGTTTAGCTGTCCTTGCATCCGATGAACATTGTCAGCAACAGCGCTATGCAATTCCGCGATGCTTTTGGCCACCGAATCTTGACGATTTTCCATGTTCACAACCACTCCAAGATGCGGAGGTATTCCACTTGCTCGAATAGCGTCTCCTGTTTACCAACGCCGGCATACTACTTTAGTCTTCAGCTCAGACAACAGTGTCGTATCACCAAACTAAGATGTGCTAAACAGCAAGTGATCCTGGCTTAACGTTTGCTTCAAGTGCTCCGAGTGATGGACCAGTGAAGCCAGCATGAACGTGCATATATTTTTTTAATCTTTCTGGTGCATTTGGGTAGCAAATTTTAATCCCATTCCACGCGTTATCGTCCACGCTATCGAAAAATGGAGGCAGTATAGCGAAATCCGGTGTTTCGTACGGTAGGCCAGCAATAAAACGTCCTACCACTCGATCTCCTGCTGCTTCGTAACGAACATACGTGTCTTGCACTCCAGGCAAATTCCAACCAGCACTCAAACAAACCGAAGCTGATGATGGACCTCCTGTATAACACCCAGCTACGTAGGTAGAAGAACCTTTCCTTGCCGAATGTGATCCGTAATCTGAAGGTATGCGCCCTGCGATGTCCATTTCTTCTGCAACAGAGGAAATATCCATTACACCCTTTAAAATTCTGCTGTATCGGTCATATTGATTTTGTCCAGGAAATAATAGAGAGGTTTTACTTAATCCAACTACCGCGGAGTAGATGGCTAGTGATAAAATGGGGCAAATATCGGGTCACGCTGCCGATCTCCTTCTTGATCATTTTTCATATGACCGAACCAAATTGCCAACGAGTCTTTATCCCACTCAAGGTGGTTGAAACGGAATTTCCAGCACGACACATTAGATTCCATGAGATAACTAGAAAAGTTTGGGCGAAAATGTATTTCTTCTTAGACTGGTCACGCATCGTTTTGAATGAATAGCTTGTGGAAAAACGAAAATTGAAAGCGCATCTTTCCCTCAACGAGACTTTCACCATCTTCTTGTTGACGGCGGACAACAGGGCGCTTCAAACCTTTAAAAACTTCTTCAGTTCGCTGTCGTAGTTTTCCGGCATTTGAATGTCATACAACCGGTACAAATGGAAGAGACTCGATCACATCGAACTATACACTAACTTCCCGGGGCTTTTCCCGTCCTTCTTTCGTAGTGACATCAAGAAACACTCGAAATCGTTCATTTTAGCAACCAATAGATTCACAGGAGATTGTGTGCTATTGGATGCCATGTAAGCCTTCACATGCTGCTGTTTCTGCTTGTATGCCTTGTCATCATCCTCTGCAACGACTGAGCTTACAAGGATCCACAAACTGAGGTCTATAATGTCCGGATTGTCGGCATGGAGCCACAGGATGTATTTCACTATTCCATAGAGGTAGACGCTCTTGGACTTCGAATTCACCACTTGTTCATTGAGTTCTTCCATTGTGGTCTCGGCTTAGGAGTCGCATGTACGTGGGTTCAGCTTTGGTTTCACTTTACACTAGTTATTCAAATAAGTACGATCCAACACTGTCCTACAAATTCTTACTACACATGATTAATTCGATGGGGCGGTCGCACCGGTATACCGATGCGGGTATCGGTGGCTCCCTAGAAGGCCACGGTGCAAGTCACACTGACTCACACCGGTTAGTGTAGCCCGTTCCTTCTTGGCACGCTGTCGAGTATTGGGCACGCTGTTGATTGACATTGTGGGGCGTTGATGGGTGGATCTATAGTGTGCCTCGCGGAAGGAGGCGATGACCGTGTTGTTGTTGTTGCACTTCGCTGTCTACTCGACTGGATGCCTACCGCTAGGCCCGCGGCGTGCGCGTGTCAAACGCGTGCTGCAGTTGAATGACAGGAATGGTACGATCTGATCGGCAGGTCATTTGGGACCCTGGATTGTGATTGGGCGACAACTTCAATTTGGACTATCATGGGATCGACCGCGGGAAAATAATCGTGACATGTGGCGTTCCCGTTACATCAAGCGTTCCCGTTTCAAATGACAGGACTCGTATGGTTTGTATACATTTTTCAAGTGCTCTACAGGAGGGATAGTAGAAGCAATGCATGTAGGAGGTAGGAAGCTGCTAGCACCTAACTCAATCAATCTCACTTTCAATTTTCCATTCATCGACTCACATTGACTACAAGCCTCGATCGCATCGTCCTACACTCTCAATTGACCGGAGATGATCTAGGGGCCCAGTATGGGCTATATTTGGTTGTCATGGAGACTATCAATATGTAGACTTTCAACAAGAACATATTGCCCGTTTACAGGACCAGATTGACAATTACAACCGCAAAAATGTTGGGGAGGTCAAGAGGTTGGAAACCCTCACGCAACAGATCCAAGTCATCTCCATTAGACCGGGCCTCTGTCCCGTCAATCGGGCTATGGCATACTACGCGGCTGGTCCCAGTCGGCCGGCCTTCAAGGAGCGAACTCATTTTGGCTTTGGCAACGGGTCGCGATGGACAGTACTCACTCATCTGCCACGGCCTCGGCAGCGCTCACAACCGCGACGGTGGCGGACAAGACAGACGACGATGTTGTTGTGGTCACAGAAGAAGACGCTATGGATCAAGAGCTGACTAGACGACAATCGCCGTCTCTGGAAGACGTTCAAGGTTTCGCTGCCGTTGAAAGTCCTGGGGCAAGAGATAGATATCGGGTGATGCTACAGCCGAAGACACGAAGGCGGGAGACAGCAATGCTGGTGAGGAGACCATTCGAACTGCAACCGCAGCCGATTTTGACTGCGGTTGCTGTGGCTGTTGAACCGGCGACTGTGGCTGGGGAAGACACCCCGGGGACTCCATGCACCTCCGCCGAAGGAGACGATATAGATCAAGAGCTGACAAGACAACAATCAGAGGCTTCGGCTCGCGATGACTTACCAAGTTTGACTGCCGTTGATAGCGCCGGGGTAAAATAGACAAATCGGGAGAAGGGTGCTACAGACGAAGGCGCGAAGGCGAAAGACAACACTGTTGGCACAGAAACAACAGTGAACTTGAATACGGCGCGGGGTTCTGGTATATCTATTAGCATTCATGGAAAAGACCTGAACGACTCTACGAGCGGCAGATGGTCGCTACGTCCGCGCGTACTCCACACGACTCATATCCGAAAGTTTGACACTCGTTCAGCTAATCGACTGCAAAGGTGGCGAGAACCGAGCCCCCGCATTTGGCGTTGCAGTAAGCGCAGCGGAGCTGCTTTTGCTGTGTGGTTGCGGGGGGGGGGGGGGTCTCTGTCCCACGCCACGATTCGCCGAGCCAAACGTAAATATTCTATCGACGGTCGGGCTTACGAGCTTATTATCGATCTGGATGCAAAATGACGATGGTGCAATTCCTCGAAGTATCTTCAAGTTTTGCTCTATCAACGAGCTTGCTGCGCTGACAGCCGATACTTTCGTCGATGGTATCGGGGCGGTGACGCAAGCGGACGCTATACGATAGTTCACGAATGACTGCTTTCGCTGCATCACGCTTGTGGATAGTTTAAATACGGATGTAAACTTCGTTACCTGGCGCGATATTGCAAAAAGCATATCGTCATCCTGGATTGATAATATCTGCGCTGTCAAGGGGGCTCCTATCTGGCGATGAAACGGGCTGAAGATCACAACTGTGCTGGATACGTCTTGATCGCTCCAACACGACAATCTTGAGGCCGTAGCACTTCGACAGTGGCGAGCTGTAAGTTTATTAATAAACAAAATCCCGCGCCTTCAGACAAAAATTCGTGATATCCGGTGGAACAGGTATTGGTGGCGGATCTGGGGGTGTTTGTTAACTTGGTTGCTACGATTAAGCGCGTCGAAAATCCCGCAAGCGTGTCAACTCGTGATGACGCCTGTCTACAAGCCTGGCGATTGACTGATTATCACGGTGAAAAGTTTTCATCTACCCCCAAGACCTCTTTGACGCTGGAGCCGGATTGTGCAAGTGGGCAGGCCTTGGGTGTCATATCGCAGTCTGGAATATTAATACTTATTGTTTTTATTAATTTCACGTATAAACGTTTTGAAGCTTTGCCATGCCGAGTTTTCGACATTTATTGAAGCCAACGTAAACACTCCATGGGAAAGATTAGGATAGGAGCTGCCAACATCAATGCTAGGATTTAGCAAGCGTGGCTGGTGTAGTGAAGAGGGCGTATATGTGATACTGGAGTCAAAATCTTGCAATGCTACCGTCCTAGTAGGCGAGAAAAATCGTTTTGGGACTGGACACTAAGGGTTTACATTTCTATATCAGCACAGCCACTATTCAGTTACAATATTAAACGTTTATCGTACGCAATTCGGACATAATCTACGAGCACCATCACTCCCATACAAATATATATATAAACTGAAAACCTGGTAAAAGCGATAAAACTAGCCATTTCTATTGATTGGGTTCCCGATCGACGGTAGTTGAGTGCAGCGAGATGGAAACCCAACAGAAATGACATATTATGCGCGTAGATATCGTCCTATACAACGTGTGGTTCTGGCGTAGCTGCCACAGCGATATTGAAAGTGTAGTGAATACAAATGTAGCGTTGCGGTTGTATCACCAGAGTGTCCCTATAGAATGAGCAGTGGACGGAGAACTTCAACATTATCTACTCACGTGTGCAAGGCCGCACAATGCAGCGCCGTTCCGCTTGTACTATGCGTCATCCTGTCCCAGGTCAACCCTTCTCAATGTGCATTGGGTGAGCAAACTAGGCTGCATGTGCGAAAGGATACTCGCCCGATACAAATGCCTAGTTTTGTCGCTTTTACCAGGGTTTCAGTTTATATATATGTGTGTAGGAGTGATGGTGTTCGTATATTATGTCCAATGGGCAAAATCAGTTTTTTTTTATATGTGAGCTACCCTATGGAGTGCGTAAATGCGAGTTTTAGCACAACGGAGTACTTCTGGACCGTGTTACAATACTTGTGTCAAAACCGCACCTTAAAATGATATGAATTCACGGAGCTACGGCACTTATTGAGGGTGTTCGTATAACTTTGGCCGGGAGTGTATACCGGTAGCGCACATTTACATTGCAAGAACCTATCCCTAGGTCCGCATCTAGCAAATTGGTTAGCGCAGATGGATCGGTTTCACTTAGCAATGTATTACCTTATGAGCGGAATCACTATCCCTTCGAGCCAAGTTTGGGTCAATGGATTATGATAATAACGCTGCCGCACTATTTTGGTGGAATTCCATTTTCGAGGTGCCCAATTACGCATGTACTTCCGCACGCCTGGGAGTAGATAGCTGACATACCGAACCGCCCATGTCCTAAGCGAACATCCATGTTCATACTTTGGTAGGATTATAGCAAATCTCATAACTAGATGCTAAAAAGTAAAATTATCTCAACCCCTATGTCAAGGAAAGTAAAGAGATCGAAGTCAAAACGTTTGCTCATTCCATTTGAGCTGGATATGTTCGCCAAATACGGGCCCTTTCTAGGTAGGAGAATTGTCGTCTGGGCTAGTGGAATATTCACCGTCACTATCGGTAGCACCTGATTAACCTGCATACTCCAGTTGTAAGGGGATGAATATTTCGTTCCTTGTATGCCCACCGTCCATAAATTCCGGGGTGATACACTTGTGAGGCGTTGCGGTCGGACAGCTTCAGTATTTTGTCGGGTATCGCTCTTCCTGTTGCGTTTTACCAATGCACTGTGTGACTGCAGTCTATAATTAGCTAGCGGGAATGACATTTTGCTTCAACCATATGTTTTAAATAAAGCGCTGTCATCGGTCATAATCGAAGTTCGCTTTGGAGAGAACTTCGATTAGGACAGGGGCGATGCGGTAACCGCCGTTTTCTTTTTGACAGGGGGTCAGGTCTCTAACCCTACTGTACGTACCGTATTTGCCAGATCGAGTGATACATAAAAAAATAGTGGCCGAAATCATGTAAAAAATTAAACGTCATTAGTTTTTTTTTTTTTTTGGGAAAGCAGCGCTTTCCCCGCCAACGGCCCCCATCCTTCACAACGACACGTCCAGCATGCCGCGCAGACCGACAAACAAGAACAAATAGAAGCACAAGTTTTCTGCCAAAGTCGTCTCTTTTACTGTGCAGTAGCTAATTTTGGATTGTAGTGCGCGATTTCCGAACTCTCCGCTGTTGAGGCGGCAGCCCTCTTCAAAGTTACCCGCACTACCGTTTACAGGAGAAGCAAAACCTAAAGGAGGAAACCAAGGAGGCACCGAACAAGTACTTTGCCCCGTCGGAAGTTATCAAGCCCACAATATCCTCAATCCGGAGCTAGCAACACGGTATGCTGTTGTTGTAAGACATTCTACTGTTTTGCGATCGGAGTTTAAATGCGTCTTTGTATAGGCTACTCGACCGGATCAGGCTAATGCAACATACTAAAGGCTTGTGCGTCACAATGAAGTGTACCGTCCGGATGATTGGGAAGTTTGATGTCGAGTTCTCGGCGTCAAGGACACATTGTGCTCTCCTGGCATGGACAGTTCGCGATTTGAAGCGAAACGACCTCGTAGTCCGTCGCATCCACCACAAAGGATCCAAGCGCAGAGCCGACATGCAGGTAAATTATTGTTTTTTATTAATTGAAATCTAAAATCGCTAATACTTGTATTTTTATTTTTGTAATTTAGGGATTTGCCGACGTGTAATCTCGGACAATTCATGTTGAAGTCGAAGGTGATGATTTTTTCACGTCATCTTATCCTCATCTAGATCGATATGGAGGTCTCTTCAACATGGATCAAACAGGGGTTTGCATTGACATCCCTGGTCGTTTGACGATTGATGTTCGTGGAGCCAAGCACGTCGACGCCCTCCAAGACATGGATGAAAATGGAGCTCGATGCAGTGTTTTTCTGTGTGCATCTGCGCTGAGTAAGAAACATCCTGGCGGTCATTGTTTTCTCTGGTGTCTCCGGTGCGGATGTGTACACGGAGGTGTCCGACCCAAATTTGGGGGCATCCAGGAGCTGTACACACCACGCAGCGGAAAGCGTGGTGCGGTCATGCCACAATGATGAAGTGGATTGAAGAGGTATGACACATTATAATATTTTATTGCTATATATTTTGATATTTTTATTTACTATTATTGTATTGGTTCTTGGTCAGGTATGGATACCAGCAGTCCAAGGGTGCCGCATGCTCATTCTGGACTGTCTGCGAGTCCACAAGATGGAGAGCGTTAAGCAGCATCTTGAAGACATCTGTTGCACCAAGGCGCAATACATCCCTCCAGCGATCACTGGGCTCAGCCAGCCGATGGATGTGAGCATCATGCGCTCATCCAAGATCAACCCTCAGTACGTACTTGTTGATGGCTTAGCAGTTTCACAACCTTTTTACGACTCACTGTGATTACGGATCGGTTTCGAGAACGGCATAGGGAAGACGAGTTCTCTAGAAACGCAAGTAGACGACGCATGCTGCTCTCATATTATTGGTAAGGCTTGGGAAATGGTGGACAGTGATACCATTATAAGCGAATGTGAATCATTTCCCAGAGGGCCCTCGCAATGTGAGCGGTAGATTTAGGACGTACTTGCTCAATATGCAGTTGTCGATAAGTAACCACAAACGTTCGTACTTTTGTTTTGTTGACATTTTACTTTTATAGAGATTACATAATTTACTTTTATTGAGGTTTGTCAAAATATTAGAAGGGGTGTCACCAATATGTCTCTCGATGTTTCTCTTGAGCCGTATGTCTCATTCGATCTGAAAATACGGTATTCGTCAGCTCGTCCTTCTACTCCAAGCATTCCGAAAATTCTACGTCATATCATTGCTTCGTACCCGTTGGGCCCTCAATCCAATTGCTAAACTTGTCGCGTTTCACGTGAATATTGTAGCGGTACGACGTTGCAGGTGGTGGGACAATCATTAACTTCGACGACTTGCTGTAGTGCCATGGTCGCGTAGATTAATTACAGAACAATGACTACTCCGTTGGGTATTCCTTTCTAGTTATGTAGTGTCGTAGCATTGCTTTCTACGACGTTGAACTTTGTTTGATCTCGATCATATTTCAGTTGAGCGGATCGATGTTTTTAGTCCAAGATGAATAGCAGGATGCTCTTGACAAACTTAAAGACGAGCTCGCGGGGACCAAATGCGAACTGCAAGGCAGTATGGCACCTCCCCTTCATTAAAAAAAACTCACTATTTCAGAAAAGTGTGGTACCTTTTTACGCTGGGAGCTCATGACTTCTGACGAGTTCGGACTTGATGGGAAGATTATAGCTCGGCTTGTGCTTATTCCTTTGGAGCTGTAAGCACTTCGCCTGAGTATTGAGCTCCAGAAGATGGCGTGGCCTTCGAAGATGTGTATATCGGATCTACGTCCCCTCTAAACAGCAGGTTGATGAGAAAGGTTGAGACACAGCGGCCAACTACAGACAATCGTCTCGGTCGTGATTACTTCGGTAAACACCACAATATCACAAACTGGTGGTATCACAATCCAGGGTATACCAGTCTGATGCTACAATCTGATTGCTGGCCATCAATTTCGCTGACTGCTGGAAGAAAGCAGGGCTTCTAGACTACTACACGTCCACGTATGCGGATCCGGGTGAGGAATATGACATACGGAGGAGCTCATGGTAATGTTGGCATGCCTTCATGCGTTCAAATCTATATCAGTAGGCGAGCTGCTGAATTCGCCAGAGGAGAGCATCCTTAAAGAGCACCCCACGGACGAGGACTTCTATCGTGTAGACACCAATTCTGAAAACAAGACTAGAAGCAAGTTGAGTAGCGTGGTGGGTAGGAAGAGCAAGATGCAGTTGATTCCACACCAACGCTCTAAAATATCTTATTTTCCATAGTTAACCACCTTTGAATAGTGATAAACCAGATTTTCATATTATTAACCACTAACGCGAGAATAGAGGGACATTTGAGTTGAGTTTGTAAACTGCCGATCTTCGGGACCCACCTTCTATCCCTGTCTAGAGTGTATCTATATTGGAGATATCACGATCGAGAGGAATGTCTGTATGTCGAGGTATGTTGGCATTTGTGCGCTCATCATAGGAGCTGAAGTGAACACCTAGAGGCTACGGTACAAAACAAACGGCAAATCAGTGCGTATTTCTGGTATCATATCTAGAGCAACTTGGCCTCTCGGAACACCAATGAGCAATCGGGAGGCGATAAGATGCTCTTACAATCTTCAAAATTGAGTCTTGTGAACACCATATATGCGGCTGAGAGATCGCTGGGTATGTAACTAGAGCTTCGCGGGGGCTGAGATAGCACACAATGCTTTTTCATTTTTTAAAGTAGTGTGACACCCAGGGTTTTCTAGAAAGAAAACAAAATGGAGTCCTCCATATACTCATTCGTATAATGTATTTCCGGCATTTGGAATATCACCTTCCACTATTGACCCCCCCAGAGTAAGAGGCTACTATGAAGGCTACTCTATCATCGTTTTAGCCTGTCGATGCCGCCAGTGCAGCTAGAAAATGATCTTAACAAGGGTTGAATTCGCCAGTTTTGGTCTTCCTGTACCAGCCGTATGGAGCGCGCAACATATTAAGCTGTTTGTTTGGATACTATATTGTATCTGTCAGTTTTGCTTCACGATACCATTATGTTTTTCGTCATCTTACCTCCCTTCGTATAAATTGTATTTTAGAAAACCTGGTTGCATTCCTACTGCCATAATTGTTGATCAAAGCATCTCCTGCTTTGTTTGCCCAAGTCTCTTTAAGCTCACAGATAAGGATGCAATCTGGCGGTTGGACGAGTTTAAGCGTGCCAATGGCAAATCTCAGATAGAAGCACCACAAACGTCGCGGTTGGTGACCGTGATCTTCGGGTTCTCATATCATCATTGTATCTATGGTATGTTGTTGATATCGTGTATTAACACGCCGAAAATGTAATAGCACCCTTCCACACCAACAACACCGACTAAGTCACGAGGACTCAGTAAGCTTTTATGTGGGCAAAGAACCTGAAAGACTAGGAACTACCCTGCCAGGTTGGCTATGAGCTCTGTGCTCCGTGTGGCCCGCTGGCAAGCCACCGAAACCTCAATACTACTAGCCATGAGCAAAGGATAGAGTTTCCTCTCTCGCGCAAATATACCCCGCAGTCCCTATAAAGATAGGGTGCCGGACTTATTTCAGACGTGATACGGGGATGCCGGAGCTATACTCCGAACGGTAAGAATATGGTGAGCGTACAAGCTTCACCAACACACAGCGATAAATCGCTTCTCAATATATGGCCACTACATCTGTCTCTTGGTCCTGCCGGATGAACACAAACTACCACCAGTAGGAGTGCTCACTGACAGTCATATCCAGTCTACCGGAACTATCCCACCACTGTCGCGTACTCACCGATAGCCAGACGTGCCCTTGTGCGGTTCAGGGTAAATGCTGTTCTGTTATTCGATCCCGAAGGCTCTCAATGTAATATCTAATTCCTACTATCTACCAATAGAAATATCAAGTATAAACATGTCCGTTTTGGATCTTCCAACCCACTACCGACGACTCGAAGGGTCGTCTGAGCTCGAACCGTCGCAACTCGTACCGTCGCAACCGGCCTCATGAGAGTCGTTGTGTCCTTTCCCGTCGTTGCCGTTAAAGATCTCGCCTGCTGAAGCCTGCACAAGTGCCACCGTCCACTCATCCGTGGCCTTTGAGCACTGCATCAGTCGAAACCGTCGGTACCGACGACTCAGCGGACACCGGGAAGCGGCGGCTGAATGAGACCGGTCGCACGACTTTGAACCCATCTCGCACGCTAGTCACGTCCCAGCGCCTGTCTCGCAGACGTCAGTCTGAAATTACACGTCGCGTCGTCATCACCCTGGCTTATGAGCCAATCAGCATGAGTCATTGCCAGCGGCGTATGTTAATCCAATCGACCCTTGCAAACTTAGTGGCGCGAACTTTGACGAGTTTTGACGCGCCCGTTAGCTACGAAGCCTCAAGTCTTCAGCTTCAGAAGCCAATCGCTACACCACAATGATCATGAAGAACGTACGGAAGGTGTAGGCGAGCTGTGGCGCAGCATTTCATACACGAGTGTAAACGTTAGCACTAAATTGGAGAGCACCGGCAGCCTTCTTTTTCGACGTCCTTCGGGTAGCCGCAACATTTTCACGCCCTCAACGGCTCTCTAGTGGAGCATTTGTTTCGTTGCTGAAGTTGCGGCAGAATATTTAAATAATAAGCGAATTGATGTTTTGGGGTCGATCGACGCATTTGATAACCCATATCCTTTATTCAGTTAACCCCTTGAACGCGAAGCGGTTTCAGCCCCCCCCCCCCATCGGCTGAATTAACGTGTATGTCAGGGTAAGAGTTTCAAATACAAAACTTAATATGTTATGGTATCGTGTATCGTGGATAAGCGCACCTTAAACCTACGCCTACCGTACTGGCTCCCAAATATCATGTATTTCCACTTTACTTATGATTAAATATACATGTTTAGCTCCTATCATGTATGTCCTAGGACAAAACCGATCCAAGGTGGTGCTAGAAACGTGATGAAGCAGTAGAAAATCTTGCTTACAAAGTACAAAGTCGTGAAGATCAAACCAGATGACAAAAAGCCAGCTAACATCACAACGGACACTATATCCAAATCAAGTGAAACATGAAGGACGCCATTTGCTTAGTCTGCAGTCTCGGCTACGCGCGGTCGCTTTGGCTGATTGCTGCCTTCCACCGCTGCTTCCTCGGCCGACTCCTCGCCCTCACTCGACCTGTCGCTTGAAGACGCACTATCTCCATTCCCTTCAGTCGGGGTTGCAGGCGTGCGGGCTCGAATTTTGCGCTTGCGCCCCGTGTTTGGCAGCATGCTCCCATTGCGCCAGACTTTATGCCATAGATCCAAGCATGTAATCGGAATCCCGTTGTGCTCACGACGTGCTTTGTCGCACAGGAAGACTCGCCAGGCCTTGGGCCGCTTCGAGGACGTGGTGAGTTTGCAGTCACTGCAGTAGGTAGATGAGTCTCAGCCACGTACGTCGTCAGAGTTCTTTAGTAGTGAACACACCTTGCAAAACGCGCGTACGACGCTTCCTCCCTGTTTGATTGTTGCCAGGCCGCCACTCGTCATTCTCAACACGTTCGTTCCCGGCGCTCTGTTGGCCAGCTCGCGGCTTGGAGGGCGTGCCCTGAACAGTGTCATTGTTGAGGAGTGCCTCCCAGTCTTCCGGGTTTAGTTGGCATAGTTCGAGATGTAGTTGTTTCAGGAACTTGACGTGTGAGTGTTTCCGCCAACCATCAGCAGCACGGCGCGCATTGTGCATGATGTAAGCGTTGTTGTATCGCAAGATCCACGAGTCCGAGAAACAAAGCTCTGACGTATTTCTTGTATTTGATCGCTAACTGCAGCGAATACCTGCTAAGTGAATATAATACACGATTAGAGAACATGGCAATCATGTACATACATGATAATAATACTTGCCTTAGTAAGCGCAACCGGTCATGCACTTCGACACCGCCCATCAGTGTCTAGTAATCCTTTAGAACCCTTGGGCAGGCAACTTCGGCTTGTACACCTGTCTGTCTATCACGCCGCACAACCCGGTCCATTTCCACGCTTCGACCAGATGCAAGCATGTAGACAGCCTTGTTATCCCACCACCGTAGGGCTCTGAAGCCAGGAACTTGTAGGTGCTGCGTGAATTCAAATGTCCCGCGCTCGATACTGGAAGGGCGAATCTTTGGTGGTCTCTTCTTCTTTTTCTCGCCATCTTTCTTGTCACCAACGATGGAAACAGGGACTCCCAGACGATCCGTCTGTACCGTCCCTATCGAGTAAAAGCCCATCGTGAGCATCTACATCGCCAACGGTACCGACGTGTAGAATTGATCCGTTACGATGAGTCGCATTTCGCCAGTCCCCGGCCCAGTTGGGCCAAACACCTTCCGGAAATTTCACACAACAGCGGCTGGCCCAGAGTTGTAGGCGGTCAGGGTGGTTGCGCTGCTCTGCTCTTGCTTCCCACAATACACCTCGAGCCTGTACGGTACATGTTAAGAGAATTGTTAGTATGTCCGGTCCACGATAAGATAACTTTAGCACCAAATTGTTTTTAGAGGAGTCCCAAAGGACCCCTCGGTTCGTACCGGATACAATATGCTGTGGTGGAGCAGCACAACATGAATAACTTCGTGCCCCAACGATGGGGTTTGTCTTTCATAAAGACTCACATTCTGTTGAAGCTTGAATGAGACGGCAGCATGGCTTCGTCAAATGCCATAGTGGGTGGTGGCGTGTATCCAGACTGGAAGTGATGCTGCAGAGCCTCGATGACGGGCCTGAGATTCCAAGCTCAATCGACTACCGCACGTGGATCTCCATTGTCGCTGAAATGCAGGTTTCGAGATATATGCATGAATCTGTCACGAACAATAAACTGTCCGAAACACCCCCGTGGTATGGCGCCCTCCTCGGTAGTCTTCTAATGATTCTCAAGTTTCTCCTTGTTTGGCGCAATCGTGCGGGCCACCAGTAGACCGATAAAATACACCATTCACGTCCATTAATGTCTTGAATTTTGTGCAACTCTTCTCTGATCTTATCGCGATCCTTTCGCTTGAACCCAGGGTGCTTTTTCTCCCGATCGACTTGCTTTTTGTATACTTCTTCAACTCGTTCATTCAACTTCTCCTTGAAGTAGTCATTACTAGCACCTGCGATATCTTGTAACAGCGTAGGTTGTATAACGTAGAAGAAAGCACCTGACGGCGTAACAGCGGCTACTAAAGCCCCAGCCGTGGGGCCGTATTCACCGTTGTACAGTTTAGGGTAGTCGGTCATCATTGATTGCGGAGGACGCGGCTCATAAGGCTGCTGGAGGTACTCGTACGGTGTCTGTTTTGTCAATGGCGACCAACCTGTTTCCCATCTCCCTTAGGAGTCCAGTAGGAACAGTTCCCGACGATATTGTACCCACTCCACCGACGGCTTTAATCAGCTCATCCTCGAACAGCAGCGCCGGTTTCGGAGGCCCATCTTCATCGACACCAAAATATGGTTTGCCTTCTCCCGTGAGGTCTTCACTGTCCCATTCAGCGCCCACGTCGTCCTCACCCTCCAAGACCAGTATCGCATACGTGTCGAGTCCAGATACAGTCTCAGTAGTGGCACATGGAGCTTCTATACTTACATTGCGAACATACACGTTAATCTCGTCCCATTAACAGGTACATACATGTTTAACAGACCTTTGTCATTGCACGTGTCTTCAAGAATTGCGTCTTTGCTTGTGGTAGCAGACTGAATGGACTTGTGTGCGGTAAGGGTGTCAGGAACGTCAGACGAAGTTGCCTCCCCAAAATCAGCAGTAATGTTTCGGCGGGTTTGAGGCGGAGATACTGCAATACCACACAAAATACATGATACTGAGAAACATCACGTCAACTTAGCTTGTATGTACAGCTTCGTACCCTAAACAACTCGAGTCATGGCACCACCCTCAGGGCTCAAAACCGCTGGAGTCGCCAGAATAACTTCGTCTTGAACCGGGCTTGAGTGGTCTGGAGGTCACCAAAGAAACCAATACACGATTAGTGATTCAGCAAACATGTACCATACGTAATAAGCCAGCATACCTTCGCCGCCGAGCTCAATACTCGCCCCTGCGTCATCCTTGCCCTCGCCACTTCCTCTCTCGGTCGCTGCAGCCTCACGCCTGCTTTGGCCGCTTGCTTGGCTTCGTTCCTGCGTCGCTGTCGCCTGGGTTGCTTCCTGGTGGCTACTGTGTAGCATCTCTGAGCCAGAAAGCGATACGCAACATCAGGCGACATACTAGCACTCGAGTAACTCTCAAACGTACCCAGGTCGACGTGATCCAAGTACTTCATCAGCTCCTCTTCACCCACGAAGAAATCTCGGCCGGGACGCCATCCTTCTTCTTCTTTCCTGGCTTCAGGTACGTATGTAGGTTGGAGAGGCCTGTGGGCTTTCTCGACTGCCATTTAAGCTTTTTCAACTCCCGCCATCTCGCCTGGAACGCCATTTTCACTCAAAGCGGCGATTCTGAAAATAAGCGAGACAAATGAGTGGCGGCAGCCAGCGCACCTGTAAAATTACATAAGTGATGTGCTTGCATACCCGTTTCCTTTCATTTCTAATGAGGCAAGTTTCTGTTCAGATGAACTGACTTTGCTCTAGCGACAGCATCCCACCGGGAGGGAAAGGGAATGCCACCTACCCCTTGTTGACTTAAAGTTTGTATGACCCATACAAATTTTAGTCAAAAAAGCTTAACGTGTACGGTCCACGTTAAGAAATCGCTGGTAACATGTACGGTCCACACTCTCGCGTTTAAGGGGTTAAGTATCTACCCAGAGAAAATGAATGGTGGCAATCAATCAAACTTAACTTAAGACGGGGTTACACGACATACGAATTAAACCGATGCCGACTGCCAAACAGTCTACCTACGGTAGTTGCTATAATTGCTAATGGATCACTTAAAGAGCGAGCAGTTGAAGTTATATGGGAAGAATTTCTGGAATACGTAAAGCTAGCTTTTCATTTACCTCGTCCCATACATACTGCAGTAGCACTCCGGCAACTGATTTTGCTTTGCTGGGTAATGAACAGCTACAAGAGTCGGCTGACGAGCTGCAAGCTGCTTTCCTCCATTTTCTTTTACTATGGGGTCGCTACAAGATACTAAATTAGATAGTGCTACAGCGTTTGCCCCACCTCCCGCAACGTCCTACCGCTATGCAATCGAGTTGAAGTAGTCCAAAATGAGCATCTGAATGGAGGACCGGTCCTCCAAGAAGCAATGGTATCACTAAATACACTGATGTGGTGCGAGAACTTGAAAAATGCTAACAATTTTGCCGTCTTCTGCAGGTTCAAGGGCGGCATGACCAAAGATGACTACCTGTCGTCTACCAATACAATTCCAGACGCGTCAGCTGCCGATTATGTCGAAGTACGCCAACATTGGTGCGCTCATGTTATTCATAAATGGTGTTAGTCTGACAACGACAATTTAATGCTCTGTAGTGCTTCCGAGATACCTTGGAAAGCGACCTCGCGGCTTCAGGTGGTGCAAAGCGAAAGCTGTACGCATTAGACAGGAATGCTCTCCGTCTAGAGCTAGCGGTCACGATTCGTGTCCTTTGCTCGACGTCGGTGGCGAAATACGTGTTCGATCTCTATCCGGTTGTCGTGGAGTGTATTGAAATTCTGGAGTCAAAGCTGCGAGATCGGCAACATGAGCTCGAAAAACTTCGAGGCGAGCTGAAAACTGGAGACGCATTCCCTTTCATTAAACTCGCGGTCTTTACGAAGCATGGCAGCTCGATTTTGTGCTGGGATCCCGTGCCGTCTGGTGAATTTATGTCGACCAGACTGGATGGAAAGATTAAAGCTCGCCGTGGAGGTGTATACAATGTTGGGGGTATTGTGAACACTATCGCTGGGTCCAGCCAGAATGTTTAGCTCCTGAAGAATGACAAGTCAATCCAAGCGGTGTACCCCGGGTTTTCTCAAGGCAATTTCTGCTCCGCCTTCCTGAGCACCATTGAACATTTGGAGGAGGAAAACGAAATGACGATTAAATACGCGTGAAAATTTGCGGACATCTGCTACATAACCAATGCCCGGATGGGGGACTAAGCAATCGATGATTTTTTCTTTTTCTTTTTTGGCATATGCTCTTGCTAAGGATTGTGATGCTTTAACGTTTAGCAAGACGTTGCTATTTTGTTGAGCTTCGTGTTGTTTAAATATTTGAATATCTTCAAAACTGCTTCCTTGTTCAGCATGAGTAGTAAGTCACTTTTCACGTTAGCCACACAGGTTGCTTTGTAGGCATTTGATGCGATTATCACGTACTTCGAAGGACGAAAAACACGGATAGTGTAGAACAGATCGGAAGGGCTCTCATCGGTATTGTATTTATGCTGTCCAAACATAGCTAACTCACAGTAAAACAAATACATTATTGCCGGCTATTTTACAACCGAAGACAGAGAAATAGAGTAAGGTGAAAGACACTCGCATATATAAACAAACAAAAAAGCATAGTATCCAGCTCTTACGTTTTCGCAACCCAATCAGCAAAGTCAGAAGTTTGCAATTATTTTGGGATTCCATTTATCGTTTCGTCCACATCGAAACAATTGTTAGGTAGGCGGTGTCCGCAAGTTCGCTCATGCACCGCATCGTCGACGCATCATTGGTAGATTTTATTTTGGTTCGTTTACGGTTCTGATCAGATTGAAGATCAGGACTTGTGATCTGAAGTATGAACTGATCATTGCTAAGGTGGAAGAGAGTTATAGTGGGAAGAAGTTGAATGCATTGGAGGACTGTGCTAGTAGCTACCTGGCACTACCTACATGGTGACTGAACTGGAGTCAGAGCAAAGTAAGCGTCGTAGTCTCATCCACGTCGCTGTCGATGTCGGAGGGAATGTCGACGGGATCTGGGAGCTGGATCCGCTCGCGATTCTACGGGCACGGCCGCGGGGTACATCGCCAAGTCGGCGAACGTACTCGGCTGATATCGTCTTAATGACGGTCACGAATACGGTCATTGATGGATGTGGTGTAGGGAATCTACTGTAGCTCTCTGTTGAAGTGCTCGAGCGGATTGTTCGTCCTCGCAACCAGCTCGTTGTCGAGGTCAAACACGTTCCACACGTCGATAGTGTACTGCTCAAGCCATGTCCGCTCGAAGTAGCCCCAATATTCTCCCCATTTCGCTGTAAAATACTCAATTCCGGCCACAATTCAGCGCTTCTTGATCTCTCGCTTCACCCACTTGATGCCCCTATCCACTTGGTCGTGAGCCATTACAGTAAACGTGTCTAACGCGTGTCATCGCAATTAGACACTCCTCCTCCGTAATTGCGTAGCGTTTTATTGCACGACGAAGTGCCTGCTTCATGTGAAACAGGCACCCCAAGACAATAGCGTTTGGGAACAGAGTCTGGAGGGCGTTCATTAGCGCGGCTTCGATGCCACATACAATCTCCGCGGGCTCGAGCTGCTGCTGGTCTGTTGCTTGGACTACAAAGTCGACCATGTCCCAATTTGCTTCTTTAGTTTTTTCAGTGCTCAACACGTAAAACACTGGCACGTAGACACCCGAGGCGCGATCGTGCACCATGAAAATGACGCATTGCGCGTACCCCTGGGGTACACAACGAAATGTGCTGTCGACGAATAACGCTGTCCCGTGGTACCGTAGCAGAGCTACTAGTGCTGGGTGCGCCCAGCCCAACAGTCGCGTAGGCTTAGTCAAATTCTCGCGGTTCACCGTCGCGTAGTGGAACTGGAAGAATGACACTTCCTTGTCAAGTGCAAGTGGGAGTAGTGGGATCTCTATCGATCCGTGTACGTTACCAATGTAGTACTGGCTCCTTGCAACGTGAACACGTCGAATTACTTGGCTCTCTGACAATACACCCACAACGTCAGGGTTGTCGCCATCGTAAAACCGACTTCGAAGCTCCTCCCAAACTTGGCGGACCGGCCACGCTACGCTCTCAATAGCAAGAAGATCACTTTGCGCTTTCATCTCGGCTTCAACATTTCTTATGGAGCCCGCAACGACATTGCCGCTACACGGTAGTGTAGCCCATGGCAGCAATCGTGTACTCCATCTTCCGTTTACAGCCCGTTCGATACTTAGAGCAGCGATACACGATCTTGCGCTGCGACGACCATGCACGCACGTACTTGTAGCCCTTGAAGTAGCGGGTTGTTCGCTCCGCACGTCTTGGTACTACACCCCCGCTATTGTCGGGCTAGCTCACCACTCGGCCAGCCTGCGGCAAGTCCGTCTCAGCACCTCCAGAGCTACACGCTCCCGCCATGTCCTCCTCATGGTGCACATCTGCTTCTCTGCCGACCTCTTCCACCACATCACACGCACGCTGCTCCTCAGCGGCGTTGCCGATCCCCTCTAGGGGATCCACTTCTGCACCTTGATGCATCTTCCCGACTGAGCACTTTTCACCACTTTCACCACGAGTTTTCAGATCCTCGCTCTGATCATTGATGAGACAAACATCAGACAAGATATCAGGTCAGGTCGTATACAAACCAATCTAGAGCTAACCGCGTCATTATCCTCCGAGCAGTGTTGGTTTTAGTAAGCTCAATAAAATCGGTAGAACGCAGCAAGTTGAGCACTGACACGCCAACAGATTTTGAACGGGAAACTTTGCGTTCACTATTCCACAAAGTCGGCACTTTATACTTTTGAGCTTGATTTAGGCTCCATGGAGCGATGACCTAGGAGGTTGTAGTGCGAGTACAGTTTGCTACTGTCTTCTTGGAACTGAGTGATGTCTGCAGCATCAGAGCACAAGTACACGATACTCCAAGTGATTCCACGTGAAAGTAGCAGATACAGCGTGACGAGCGGTAACCTTTTTTAGTTGTCTTTCTATTCATTTCTCAATTAGAGCTTTGGTTTTGACTTGTAGATGTTTCTCATGTAGCCGCAGTTAGTGACTTGAATACACTTCCCATTTTTCACCAGGTGGACTTCGTCACTACTGGTACCACGATTGGAGATACAGCTCAACACCGCACTAACACTGTCAACGCCCGAGCGAGCAACTTTGATCACCCCGGTTTCTTCCGACACGACAAAACGTATCGGATGTAACGTAATAGACAAAGACTGATAGTTCTCAGCAAAATGAAACGTGACCATTGTTAACTAGAGTCTGCGTCTACACTCTCTTGTGTCCACTCCTTCAGCCTGTATTAGTCGCTAGAAGCCGTCCCGTAAACCGTCCCGTAAACTAACCGTCATCTGTACTCATGTTTTGGTACCGTACTCTAATCCGTCCGTAAGCGTACCGTAACGTTGAGTACTGGAGTGCTGTTCACGATTCTGCCGAGTACCAAAGTGTAGGGGGAAGGTCTCTCCGTATACATGAAGATGAAAACGTGAACACCAACCAAGCTGGAGAAGAGCGAGGTTTATTCGGCTCGAAGCTTCCGCCCGGCGTCGACAAGGCCACTGCCAACGCGATCAAGCAGAAGTGGCTGAAAAATTCGGAGCTGTACGACGAGATACTTACAAACCCCGAAAAGTACTATCAGGCACTTGCTACTTGGAAGGATATAGGGTATTCGGAAGGCAAAGTCTCGCGTGCCATGAAGAAGCTTGGCAAAAGTAAGAACGATATCACATACATCAATAACGGCTACAAAGCGTTTCTTCGTGGTGATATAGAAGTGCATTAGAGCTGGGACTGCGACGAACTTGCCTCGGTGTATAGCAAGAAACGTTCAGTCATGAACCACCACTTACAAGCACAGAAAGAAAAGTGTGACTCCAGTGAGAACCAAGAGGCGACATATTTTTCACAATAAAGCCTTTCATTGCAAAACATCCTCTTGTGTTCAGTTTTTTTGTCGTAGTAGCACGAACTACTCAAAGATGAGGGGAAAACCGAAGCATTACTTTACTGTTACTTGTCTTGAATTGGCCGTGTTCGATATTAGAGCTTAGAAATGTCACAATGATTTGACTTCTGGCTAACGAACTAGCAGCATTATTCGTATTTTTTAGTGAGAAATAGCAGCGCGAGCAGGCGGGTTTGATGATGAGGAGCAATTATCGCAGCATATGCGTCTAGAACGCCGTATCTTCGAGGTTGGAATATCCAACAACTCATAGGGGGCCTACGTTGTCGCTAGCTGTCTGCCAACTCCGTGTTCAAGGTCATGGAACATTGAGAACGATACAAGTCTGGCAAACTTGATCTGTGCACTAAACGAACGGCTCGGGGTCCGAGCTATCTATAAGAAAGGTATACTAGCAATACACGCGCACAGTTATCTCGAAAATTTATTTTTTGTGAGTCTGTTGTAATAGCCAGACCCACAAACATATTTTTCTGGATTGCTACGTGTCCGATATTATATAGGCATTTTTCTTCTTCATGTTCTCATAGTAGCGGCGATAATCTGGATCCAGAGCGATCGTGCGGTCATAGGACCCATGAAAGGACTTTTACTGGGATAGCAAGTGCCTTAGCGGCAGGACATGTTAATTTATTGAAGCCGGTAATTGAAACCGGTAAAGTAGCTAAATCTGGTAATCTAAAACGGTATTAAAGTGGCGGCCCGTTCTCGGAAAACTACTGGTATGGTATAATACCCTATACATTCCAATAAGTACCTGTCTATGAAATCCCTATTTGCCGAGTTTTGTCCAATTATAATCACTGTATAACATATTTTCATCCAATAGAATACGTTGCAATCCCGGAGCACTATTCCAACTATTCCCATCGGAAGATTTTTTCCAATTGTGGCGTACATCCTAACCAAGTAACGATCCTCTCCTCGAGATTCAAAATAACAAAAAAAAGCTCCTGATACCGTTGAACACAAGCTGCTATGCTATAGCGAGCGCTACAGCAAATTCTAGCAGTAACGTAGTCTCGTGTTAATCAACACGGAAGCTGCTGAACGTCAACGTGAATGACGTCACTGAGTTTGTTCCACCTGGAGCATCTTATCGTTACGTTATTCAGGTCAAGATCGACCAATTGAGTATCTGAATGGAAGTCCGAATGAGCAAAAAGCAATGGGACGATGTGGTAGTTTGGAAACACGATCAGAAAGGTTGACACACAGTGGCCAACAATGTCGAGGTAGGTTGGCATTTGTGCCCTCATCAAAGGTGCCGAAGTGAATACATACCAGTGATAATATAGAGCTACCGAATAATGGCAAATCAGTGTATGCAGTTGTGGTATCATGGCTATAACAACTCGGCCTCTCTGAATTACACTGCAGGAAAAGTCTTTCGATAATTATAATATTCAACTTTCAATAATAAATAATTCCAAACAAAAAATACAGTTGTAATTACAACTAGTATATTCTAATCTTGCTTTTTGTATGTCTGTTGAGTAAGGATTCTATTTTCTACTCAAACAAGGCAATAATAATAATTTCAATACGCCCTAGAGGACAAGTACATTATTCCGACAATATAATACCCATAATATTGATATATTTTTTTTAAAAAAAGCCATGTCCCTGAACACCATTTACCACTCGGAGGAGGACGGTTGGCGATAAAATGCTACTGTAGTATTACAATATTGTGGCACTGATTGTGCGGCTGAGAGATCACTGGGTATGTAGTAACTGACTTAATCATCGAGCGGGTGAGGTTGCATAGGAGGATCGCTATTCGTTTACCTCGTCCCATACATACTTTGCGGTAGCACTCTAGCCCCGAGCCACAGCTGATTTTGCTTTGCTGGGTAATGAACGCGTTAAAGATTCGACCGGCGAGCTGCAAACTTCTATCCTCCGTTTATTTTCACTACAACACATTAAAGTAGATGGTGCTACAGCGTTTGCCCCACCTCCCGCAACGTCCTACCGCTATGCAATCGAGTTGAAGGACTCCAAAATGAGCATCTGGATGGAGGACCGGTCCTCCAAGAAGCAATGGTATCACTAAATACACTGATGTGGTGCGAGAACTTGAAAAGTGCTAATACTTTTGTAGTCTTCTGCAGGTTCAAGGGCGGCATTGCCAGAGATCGCGATTTCAGGCGCGTTAGCACCCGATTATGTCGCGGTACGCCAATATTGGTGCCGACCGGACTGGATAGGAAGAGGAAACCTCGCCGTGGAGGTGTCGGCAACGTTGGGGCATCGTAACCCTTGTCCCTGGAGCCAATCAGAATGCTCAGCTTCTGAAGAATGGCACGGTCATCCAGGTGGTGTACCCTGGATATTATCAAGGCTACTACTGCTCGGCCATCCTGAACACGATGGAGCACTTGGAAGAGAACGACGAATTGACGATAACATTCACGTGCAATCTTGCGGAGACTTCCTACCTAACGTTTGTCCGGTTGGGGAGCTAAAGCATTGGCGGAAAAACGACTTGTTCGGCAAGGATACGCTAAGTGAAAGGGTCAGATTTATTTTATTTGTGAAGTTGGGGTAACGTTGGCTGTTCGTGAATTAATCTGATTTAGCTTCCTGCTTGCAGCCGTGTTAAACTTTGCAACAGTGTAACATTGGCTTGTTGAGTTGCTGTTTTGAAATGATGTTGATTAAATATACTATAGCTCAGGGATGGGCAATTCATTACGCACTTATCCATTGTATACAATTGAATTGACGACTGCCCCCGCCATTAATGGATTGCGTAGTCTGGAATAATGTGCATAATGTATTGTGGGTCTGAAATTCATCTTTTATAGAATTTTAACTCTAGAAATTACTTAGGCTTAGTGTTAGAACAACCGATCCTCTATTTTTTACAGCCAAAAACATGTACAATGACAAAAGGAATCGTCTCCTGCCACGCACAAAAAGCGACTACGCTAATCAAGACATGGTTGGATCTAGCAGAATTAGCCAAGACTGTGGATTAGCTGCAATTAATGGGAAATGGAATTGACGGAAAAGAAAACAAGTGCATAATGGAGTGGTGTCATTTTTAGTAAGTGCAATAGGCAAGGGGTCAAGAATGATACCTCATCCATTCACAACAATGTATTTTTGCCTATGCCTGCTTTAGCTGCCTTAAATGCAGCACTTTAACAAGGAGAATCTGAGAAGGACTATACGCTGTACGTTGTTCTTCCAAATTAGGAAATAGTAAGCATTGAAGGAATTTGAAAAACGAGAAGATGCGCTTTTGGATGAAAGAGTGTTTTCATTTTTTCATCCGTCAAACCGAATCCAATACGATAACGCTATTGGAAGTTAACCTTTGGGCCAACTAAAAGTCAGTCGCTATCAACCTATCCCACTTACAGCCGCTTAGTCTCCCAGGCGCACAATCGCTAGGTAGCAGGTGTCCGCTAGTCTGGCCTTACATGTGGGCGTCAATCCGTCTTTCTCATCAAAGTGTCCAACGGCATTGAGAAACCCAAGCCTAAACAGCCTTGAGAATACCCGGGATGCACCAGTTGGATCGACGTGCCATTCTTCAGAAACTGATAATTCTGGCTGGACCCACCCGTAGTGTTCACAATAACGGTAACGTTGTAAACACCTCCACGGCGAGCTTTTATCTTTCCATCAAGCCCGGTCGAGATTTATTCATCAGAACGCACCGCTTCCCAGCATGACACTATTTTTTTCTTCTTGAAGGTCGTGAGTTTGGAGTGATTTTTTTGGGGTCAAACTCTGCGCAGGTCAACTCATGCGCAACCTCGTTTTTTGGGGTCAACTCTTGCGCAACTCACTTTTTGGGTCAACCAATGAACAAAAATTATCAATTTGGGCAGATAATATAGTTTGGCATCTATTTTAAAATTTTATTCCATCATTGTGCATTACTATGGTTTAGTCTTACTACTCATAGTAGTCCAAGGAAAGTCTAACTATGTGTTGACCAAATTTAGTCCTAAGGAGGAGATATATCTTACTTTATGTATGTTGAATCCAAATATAGTTCTAAAGATGTGAAGCGATGGAGGCGTCTACACCCACCTAGTCAGCAGTTCAGTATAGTAAAGTCTTAATATAGTAGTGAGATGGCGAGATACCGAGGACTTTAAGTCATCGCATTTTTCACGTACTGCAGGTGCTGCTGAATTATGCAAATACACGCATCTGTCTTTCAATTCTACCTTCCCGCCCGCAGCAACCTCCTCCCTAGCCAACAGCCTCAGCCCCAACTTCCTTCTCCGGCATAATGGCAGAACGCTCATACCCCGATGACATGCTCTCCGACACGTACCACTCCGACGCCTACCATCCAGACTTGGACCATTCCGACTTGGACCAGTCCGGTACAAGTACTCACGATGTGGGAGGCATGAGCGATGTGTCATCAGGCCACACCGTGATAATACCAAGCCAATCGTCGAACTCTAATTCGCATGTGAGTGATGGTCATCAAGTTGAGGTTGTCGAAGAGGGTGATGGATTTGAACTTCCTGATGATGTTGAAGCTGTTCCAGGATCGAGGTTGGTGAACTACCAGGGGTATTACTACTCGTTCTACCTTGGTGGGCTCACCAGGATTTATCGTTGCAGCGCGTATCGGCGTACCCACTGCTTAGCCAAGCCGTACGTGTCAAGAATGGGTAGGGGAGACAGAAATCTGATTGCGTTCCAGAAATGCGCGAGGAGCCGCATTAGCCTCCCTGTAATGGGCCAACTCTGTGCCCACTACTTCGGCTTACACGTTAGCGCACGCGTACGAGGAAGCGTAGTTTGCTTAAACTTAGGTTAACTATACTTTCGTCCGAAAAAAAGTATAGATTTACTAAAATAAGATAAGCTACAAGCCGTTTTGTGTTAAAATGAACTGTTATTTTGTGATTTATGTCTGGACTGCGTTCCCTCCTAAAACTAATATTCTCTATGATAGGTATTCTGACAGCCATCCGATGGCTGTCAGAACCTTGCTAATCTAATTGGTAGAAAGAAATGCTAATCTAATTGGTAGAAAGAAATGCTTATCTACCAATAAGAAGCCTAAATGCATACAGACCAGTGGTCTGCAAAGTGTAACCATTGGTGTGGCTTTCACCAACATCGAGAACCCTTTATGTAACCAAGTGGCCAGTTGTGTGTACCCCGTTACCCCCCCCCCGTTAAGATAGGACGTGCTAGTCTTAACATATCAATCAAAGAATTGACAAGACCGTGAAGTTTCCGGGAAATTCGAGCTCATTCCGCAATGAGCTCACTAACGAAGACGCCAGCGCAAGAGCCTGCCTCTGCAGACTCTGCTACGTCCGTGCCTGCGCAAGCAAGCACCTCCACGACAGAGTCTACACTCTCTGTCGACGAATACCACGCGCTACAGTATAAGAAGCGCGTGGAGGATAAGGCTGCTGCCCCGGAGACGATCCTCATGCCTACCGACTATGGATCGGACATCAGTGATGTCCCCATGGAGAACGGGGAAGTCCCGTCTTCAGCAGCCGATTATGAGTCGGCCGCAGTCGAGCATGATCCGGTCATAGGGTCGCGTCGACCCCGTGAAGATGATCCGAGCGCTTCAAGTTCGAAGCGCTAGCGTAATGATGAAGAAGAGAAGGCACCAACGCCGCGGACGCCTTTTTCTCCGCGTTCTGTCCCTACCGAACGCGCTCCGTGGATGCCAAGCGCATCCGATATTGCTACCAGGTTCGGAGCAACTTTGCCACCGAACCCGATCCCGCTGTACGTGTGCAGCGCCATCGTTGATGACGCTGAGGCTGCAGCGCAGCACTTTGATCCGATGACGAATCAAAGGCGCGACTACTCTTCCATGAGCTCCGATGGCATGCGTCGAAGAAGACTTCGCGCAAAAGCGAAGTGCCCGAATGGATGGCACTTTGTCAATCCTGGAACGCCTTTGTTGAAAACTTCAACAAAGACGCGAAAGCTTATCGCGCTCGCATCACTGTGGCGCTACTTCGCTTCGAGCCTTTCTCGAGGCGTCATATGATCGATCGTCTCCATAATGAAGCTATGGAGGCGGGTATTCCGTGCGCAATTCCCTTCGGAACTGCGTGTTCACACTGCCCCCCTGGGGCTGGGCGTCTCTCCGAGCGAGACCTCACCGGGTACACGACTGTGCGTGTACCTGTTCGGCTGCGTGATCTCCGCGTTCAACGTGAACGTCGTGTTGAACGTCGTGATACTCTGAGTGTCAGCGGTGATCGCAGCGCTCGTGCAAGTGTTACGCCTGCACTCCGTTCTGGGCTTCGTACGCCCTCACCATTTCCGGAACGTCTTCCATCAGGACGTTCCGTGGTTCCCACGTATCTCGGTGGGGGAGGAAATCCTCTCCAACGAATACGAAGACGAGCCTGATCTCGGTTCGTCTTCGGGGGTTCATAGCCCACGATTCGCTCGACTATCCACCGAGTCGAGCCGCGCACATCGCGCAGTGGTGGCGGCGGGGGCGGAAAGTTACACCTCGTACGGTCAACCCCAGGTTGACCGTGACTCCCGTGCTCTGCACAATCGTGTAGCCGCCCTGGAACAGTTCCAGAGCGTGGAGTTCGCTCAGCTGCAGCATGAGCTGCGCTACTAGAAACACCGCACGCTACTGTTGTTCCGCTTCCGGTGACCAGCAGCCGTAGCGTTCGAGAGGTCCATAGGTTCCGGACCTCCCGTTCTCATCACCGGACGTGCCATCCTCGGCACGTTCACATGCAACATAGCCTGCCGCAGGCTAAATTCCTCTTGCATGGCAAGGGTGATCGCAGCTTCGAGAGTACTTGGGTACTCTCGGAAGAGATAGGTATTGACGGGAGCATCCCTCAAGCCCTTCATGAACGTGACGACCTTGGTCGCCTCATCTATCGGGTTGGTCACGATGTTCGCGACCCAGTACCGTGCACGTTGGGCGTAAGCATGAACGTCATGCTTACCTTGTTGCAGGTCGAGGAATTCAGCCCTCGACCGGAACTCGTTCTTAGGAGGCTCAAACGCTTGTCTGAGTTCCTCCTTGAACTCCGCATATGTGCCAAAGCACGTAGCGTCCGTGAGCCGGCGTTCATACGTCCAGCTCCTCGCTCGTCCGCCAAGACATGACATGGCGAACGCAACCTTCGACGGATCGTCGAAGATGCGTCGAGCTGCGATGGCAGTGTAGACCTCGACAGGCCATCGGAGAAGAGGCTCTCTCTCTTTCCCCACATAATTGCTCCCGTGTAGTTTCAGTGACTGCACGCGCGGTGTCGTCCCGGACGACGCCGTCGTAGTCGTGGCGGCAGCTGTAATGGGCCAACGCTGTGCCCACTGCTTCGGCTTACACGTTAGTGCACGTGTACGAGGAAGCGTAGTTTGCTTAAACTTAGATTAAGTATACGTTCGTCCGAAAGTATAGATTTATTAAAATAAGAAAAGCTAAAGCCGAATTGGGTTGAAATGAGAACTGTTATTTATGATTTATGTCTGGACTGCGTTTCCTCCTAAAACTAATATTCTATATGAAAGGTGTTCTGCCATTCGATGGCTGTCAGAACCTTGCTATTCTAATTGGTAGAAAGAAATCGCCGGCCAATGTCTCTCAGAAGCACTTTAAAGGTCAAAGCATGTAAGCGTGGTTGTCAATCCAACCTCCTATACGAATAATACAAGCGTACCAATGCTAACATACCTCAACGTAGTTTGCAGCTGATGCGTCTGGAATTGCGTTGGCAGGCGTGACATAGTCGTGACATAGTCGTGTTTGGCTATTTCGCGTTTGCACCTGCAGAGAGCACCACAATATTAATGATCAAGATTTAGTTGTTGCCATGCGATCGACCTGGGTAGCAAAGTACACTTTCGATCTGGAGCCTGTTTCCGTGGAGCGCATTGACGTGCTAGCATCGATGCTACGAGATCAAGCAGAGGGTCTGAAGAGGATGGAACGCGAGCTACAGAATATCCAAGGTGGTCAAACTCCAATGTATCTCCAGCTCGAGGCAAGCTTGAACCTTTGCTGGAATAAAATTGAGTCCGATGTCGTTATCGTGTCGAAGCGGTCAAAATTGCTCGCTCGGGTGTTTACAGCATTAGTATTGTAGTGAGCTGCATTTCTGATGATGATTGTGATGAAGAAGTCGACTTGATGAAAAACAAGAAGTACATTCAAATCAGTGAGTGCGGCTATTCGAAAGACTGCTATGAGTCGATTCCACTAAACTACATTGAGCGGATGGAGAAAAACGATGAGCTGACTGTTGTGTGCACCTGTGGTGTGGGTACTTCGTACCTGTCTATCGTCCGTCTGGGGAACTGATGTGCTTTCCTATCCACCTGCTTTCTCCCTCTTTCGCAAGGTTTTTCCAAAATGGGGAGCTACGGTACGCATCTCAGTAGATGTAGGATTTAATACTTTTTTATGCGCTTTTGCTATTTTTTTATCAATAATTCTATTTTTTTATTTCTCGCAGCTCAATAGTCGACAGCGCAATTTTTTTTCAACATGATGGAAGCTCGTCTAAAAGAGGCTTAGTATATTGTTGGTGAGCGATCAAGTGGGAAAAGGCTTTGGGTTAATTTCCCAGTACAGATGAATAGCGCCCAAGCCGTTAAATAAATTAGACATCGTGAGTGTTTTCGTAGTTCGTATCTCTTGAATGTCATGCGCAGAAAGAGAGCAACATTTCAGTGCGAACCGTGAGTTTCAAGAATGAGCACAGCGTGATTCTGTAGGACACCCAACAAGAGGGAGATTGATATACGCGATAAAAGAAGGGGGGGAAACATAAGTTCGTAGTGTGGGTGCACATTGAGCAAAAACGATTCCTCGTATCTACCACTTTCCCGTGCCGTGCTCGAGCAACAGGTCCATCCTCCAATGCTAGAACAGTGGTAACTATCGTCTGGAACTAGAATCAACTCCCTAGTCGCACGATACACACATTTAAAACGCCTTTAAAGTCGCAAGTCCACGTCACCTCTAGTACGTCGCCCTTCTCCAGGCGCTCAACGTAGTTTAGCGAGTCAAGGATATCGACAGTTAGGATGCACTCTTTGTTTTTCAAAAGCATCATCCTCCCATCATCATCAATGGGGCAGTAGATCCATGTGCCATGGATACTGTAAACTCCGGAGCGAGTAATTTTGATCTCACCACTTCCTTTATTCACAATGAATGAGACGGATTCCTGCTTATCCCAGCACAAATTCGAGGTCGTTTCGTGCTTCCTCGACGCTTTGAGCTGGATGAAGATGGGTTCTTGATCAGCCCGTAAATGCTTAACTTCCTTTTCCAGCCGCTCCAACGCGTCCTGTTGGTCTCGTAGCTTTGATTCCAATACGTCAATCTGTTCCACGGAAACAGGATTGAGCTCGAAAGCGAATTTGGCGACCCAACTCGTGCGAAGGAAATCAATTTCTATGGCCAAATCCAGTCGGATAGTCCCATCGTCGAATATCTTCAGCTTCCGATGAGCACCTTTGGAAGTTTTGAGATCGCAATCGAGCAAGTCCTGGAAACACTACACCGGGAATTAGTAGCTGACAAAATATTTTAAGAATGGTTGAGAATTTTAACTTTACTTTCGCATAGTCGGTAGCTGATGCGTTGGGGATCTCGTTGCCAGATGATATAACATCAGCTTTAGAAACGCCGCCGCGATACCTACATAGAAGATAAACACAAGTATCACCACAAAAATTAGTTTAAACTCGGACACTTACGCTACTCCTAGTCGTACATTGTGTCTTGTTCTTCCGGTCCTCCATCCAGATGCTCATTCTAGAGTTCTTCAGCTCAATGAAGTAGCGATAAGAAACTCCAGGTCGCTCGGCGAAGAAAGTAATTCCTTCCAATTTCATGTTTTCTGCTGGTGCCATGACTGTAGATAGCGATCTTTGTGAGTCTGTAATATGCTTTGTGTTAATCACGAGTTGAGTAATGTTTGGAATCTGAGTCCACGGGGAGATTGATAGATTTGAACTCGTACCCTATGTGGTCGAGTCAATAAACATCGACCATTCGGCGAGAAGAGCAGTCAGTGAATATACATGCATCATACCGAAAAGTAAACCAACACCAGGTTGGCGTCAACACCTCAGGCGCTAACAAGGATGCAGTGCCCGTACCGAGATCATCGCACGACTATAACATAGTTTGCTGCTGTAAAAATGTACATGAGGTCTGGTTGGAAACGGTGAGCTTGGCTGTTGGTGACAAGTGTGACGAAAGCGTCGTGGACGTCACTGGCAACTTGAGCAACCTTTCTGTCAATCCATCCGCAACCTGCCAACCTGTGCATCAGCAACTCCCACGCAGGACACGAGAGCGTGCAAGCACCACCTCAAAAATGCACGACACGAAGTATTTCAGGACTAAAATACGACCATGGCTTTGATTTGAGGCACTACCGAGCACAACTGGCCATCGACTGCTCGTCCGATCTCCCGCCGCGTCGTTGCACCTGTGATCCAAGCCCCGGTCATCGTAGAGTGACATCCCTGTCGAAGACCTTAGCACCAGCCGCCGCTATCAGAGCCGCCTAGACCGCCTATCCGCTTAGTACTGGTGGCCAGCCGATTTCTTCTTCTCACCAAGCTCGAAGTGCTTAGTGCGCTTCATGGGCAGCTGCTTCTTGGTCTTGCACTCCTTGCACTCCATACGCAGGGTGATCTTCTTGGTGGTCTTGGCCTTCTTGTGGAACACGGGCTTGGTCTGACCACCGAAACCCTTCTGCTTGTCGTTATAACGACGAGCACCCTGGGCGTACTTGGAGGCCTTACCGGCCTTGTACTGGGTGATCTTGTGCACCGTGTGCTTCTGGCACTTCTTGCCCTTGCAAAAAGTGCGGCGTTCCTTCGGCATGTTCACCATGGTTGCTGAGGTCTGTCGGCGGGGGAAAAATATATGAGCACGTTAGTCATTGTCTCCTGAATCCGACGAGCCCCGCGCGACGTCTGTAACTGCGCTAAAACGCGAGATATCGCGTCGGGAAGAAGGTCATTCAGCGAGCCTGCCTACCTGTCTTCTAGTCCGATTTCAGAAATTACGAGCCCAGTCAAAAAGCCGCAGCTATCGAGCCCCGCGACAGCCAGTGGTTGGCTCCTAGGACTGGGGGAGCCGCGTCGTAAAAATGTTGTGATTTTTTACGACGTAATTACGCTGTACCAGTGTTCTGGTACAAATTATTGCTATCTAATTGGTTGAAACTCAACGTGATGTAATGATTGTATTTTAGTGTGATAGTGACATAGCTTCAAATAAAGCTGTCTTTATGATACAGAATAGGATGCGGTCATTTCGGTACGCGTGCTTCAACTTCTGGACAGCTTTCAACTTGTCAACGTGTTGCATGAGGCACTTGACAACACGATTTTAAGTTGGTCGAAGTAACGCTGCGGCTAAGTTGCTGTTGAGGCAGTTTTGTTGTTGTTTTGGTTGCTCTGTGTCCCGTGCTCGAACTCCGGCCGATTCAAATCTTCGGGCCACCGCTTCGAGGCGTCGCGATGGCAAAGTCGAGGCAAGCGATCCTGCAACGTTTCCAACACTATTAATACCGTCAACATGGCAGACTCGATCGAGTCCTGCGTGGTGTTTGTGGCGTCACCGATATCCAATTGAGCGATGCTATTATACATCACTTTAGGTGCTGGTGCAGCAGCTCAGCACCAGGCCAAAGCTCGAGACAAACTAACGTGGCATCCGAGTCAGTTCAAGTCCGCCCTATGGCGTGCAGAAACCCATACACACGTCTCATTCGTCAAAAGTCCATCTTCCGAGAAACTAATTCGCCAAAAATAGATTTAACCCTATTCTTCGACTAAAAACAACAACATACAGCTAGAACTGAGCACCCCGGGACGGCGTCTCTGCTCTCTTCGGCAGCTTGTAGTGCTCCGCACAGACGCCCCCAGCCGGCACAGCTGCATTCATCTCCTGCCTAGTCGTATTTGCTGTCGCTTCGTCCATCTTCCGCTCGTAGTTCGCACTGTGAGGCTCAGGATCCAAAGTGGAACCGACTACACATGGGCAATTCCGAGTCGCGAGAGGCTTCGTCCTCTGGATCAAACAGCTCGCGCCCGGTGCGACGCTCGCTACCTCCACAGTCCAGTATAGACTCTTCCGATATGGCTGGGCCTGGGATCCGCGAC
Source organism: Phytophthora cactorum (assembly GCA_016864655.1). Taxonomy (NCBI): domain Eukaryota; phylum Oomycota; class Peronosporomycetes; order Peronosporales; family Peronosporaceae; genus Phytophthora; species Phytophthora cactorum. Next base: position 291,571 of record NHQK01000031.1, read on the forward strand.
GAGAGGCGCTCTGCGTCCATGCCCAACGAGCGAGAAGTCGTCGCGACGAACCGGCGTCACGTCCCACGGCCACGCCCTTCTCGACGGCATCAGAACAGCAGCTCCAGCTCCAGCAGCGACGACCGAATGCAGCGTGAACGCGGAGGTATTGAACGAGGTCAGGAGGCCACCGAGGAGGCCTCATCGCAGCTTAGCTATTGGTACTTGCTCAAACACGGCTACACGGAGCTGGTACACCTGATCATCCGGCCGCCACGCACAGACTACGACCTGGAGGATCTAGGACCGGACGAGTTCTCCTTTGTCGGACGGGCTTTTATTCGAGAAGATTTTACTGTGGTGAATGATCGTAGGCAGAAGCTTGTGTGCTCGCATTGGAGACCGGCGACGCCTCCCACGACGCAGTTGATGCCGTGTGTGGTTTACTTGCACGGCAACTCGTCGTGTCGGTTGGAGGCTTTGGGAGTGTTAAGAACATGCTTGGCTGCTGGCCTTTCAGTTGCTGCGTTCGATACGGCTGGCTGTGGCAAGTCTGATGGAGAGTATATCTCACTTGGATACTACGAACGTGACGACTTGAGAGATGTCGTAACGTATCTTCGGACTAAAAAGAATATTGGAGCTGTAGCGTTGTGGGGGAGAAGTATGGGAGCAGCTACGGCGTTGTTACATGCGGATAGAGACCCGTCGATTGCGGGGATTGTCGTGGATAGCGCATTTGCCAGTCTGGAGCAGCTTGTGGAGGAAGTGGTGGAACGTGGACGACAGGAAGGATTGACGCTCCCGGGATTCTTGGTCAAGATCGTGTTAAAGTTTATCCGCTCGTCAGTCAAGAAGCGTGCTCACTTTAACTTACGGCGTCTCGCTCCGATTGACCACGCTCCGGTGTCATTTGTGCCGGCACTTTTTGTTGCAGCGGAGCACGATTCATTCATTGCACCGCATCACAGCGATCAGATCTTCGCAGCATACGGCGGAGATAAAAACCTCGTCAAAGTAGACGGCGACCACAACAGTTCCAGGCCGCAATTTTTACTCGACTCTGCGGCTATTTTCCTGCAGACGGCGTTGCAAGTGGATGCAACGGCGACTGCACAGCTGAATTCTTTCGCTGATGGCATTACAGGCGGTGGAGGTCGCGTACCATGGGAGGGTGCTGTGGGCCGCACTTCGTCATTGTCAATGTGCTCTTCACCCGCGTCGTCCTACCGCATGACGATGGACCTTGATGCACGATACTCAGGCAAAAACTCCATGATGGTGCCGATGGAGCCGTGGTCCTGTCCTTCGTGCACTTTCGTCAACCGGCCATTATCCATGCAGGTATGACACGCTGCGATAGGAAGTTCGTGTTGCAGTGGTACTGATCATGTTGTTGTGTTTTGACAGTGCGAAATGTGCCGGAATATCTACTTTCCGGATGATAATGATGATATCGAAGACGCTGGAGACGAAGAAGATGACGCTCTTTTTAGTGAAGCCGCACGAAGACGCGCATTGACTACAGGTGGTGTGAGACCTCCGCCTGCTCCAACACAGTCACGAGGTTCTCGGAGACGAACACTGGAAGCGGTGCCATCACCCAGTCCGTCATTCGTGTCATCGACGTCAGCACAGCGACCTGCTCACTCTGTGCGATCAGTAGGAGTGGCCACGGTCACTACAGCGGCGACGTCAGTATCTTCACGAGTATCGTCACCATAGATCATAGAAAAAAAAGATTAGTCTTGCAAGTCCGTTCGCGTTTTTGAGTAGTTCACCGCCACCACCAAGCAACAGAGAAGCAAACAGGTACTTAAGTAAAAAATACTGGATGTTCGCTGATGTTACGAGAACTTGTATTATAATATCTTGACAGATCATGGAGCAACGGGAAGCTTTTTTGCAAGACAACCAGATATAATAGCATTAGGACAAAACTTGAAACTAGGAGCTGAGACTACATGTATGTACGATGAAGAATAGAACTAAACACTGTCGAGGATTCACTTTCTCCGCATGAGGAAGAAGTAGCTGCCGTTAAATAGTACCCACGCGCCCACAACGTAGGCGTATGATGGAGTCAGTTCGGTGGTCGTGGCGGTCGAAGACGCGTGCGGGCCGACGCCGCTGCTGGTGAAGCCAGCGGTGTCACTCGAGTTGAAGTTGCTGCCTGACAGAAAGTCATCCCCGACGCTGTTTGAGTCGCTCGAGCTGCTCGAGCCACTTGAGACACTAGCGCTATTTGAGGTGCTGAGGCTGCTGGAGGAGCTACCAGAGCTGCTCGATCTGGTGCTTTCTGTGGTGCCGCTGGAGCTTCCTGGTGGCTCCACCGCGGCGCTGAGCTGCGGGCTGTCACCTGATCCCATCAAGCTGAAATCCTCCTGTGCTGATAGTTGTCTCGCGACCATAACGGGCGAGCCCACCTCGTTCACAGCATTTTCCTTGGTATTCAGCAGGTTGGAAAGCTGGTTCAGCTGGTAGAATTCCCGAAACAAACTCGCATTCGGCGCTATAACTGCTCCACTCATTCCCGTAGCGACCAAATCCTCTCGAATCCGCAGCAACGTCTCCACCAACGAGCGGAAACTCATCTGGGACTGTCGATACCTACACTCAGGCAGCCACGTCGCCTCGGCCGCTTGACTTAGCCACGCAGCACACGATTCTGCTCTACATAACCTCGTCGTCTGCTCCTCTGACGGGGCCACAATAGCTTCTGAAAGCTGCAGAAGCTCCTTCACGTCGTAACCAGCTGCTTCCTGCTTGCAAGAGCTCAATAGGTCGCCCTCAAAAAATTCGCTGTCCACTCGGGCATTGATGTGTTCTGAACATTCCTGCACGCCGCCGAACTGCGCAATGGCGCCCCCCACGTCACTCGGTTGGCTCCACAATGTCAACATGTGTGAGCCGGCGACGTACGACGGCTCGGAGTCCTGTTGCGGCTGATAAATGATAGGCTCTTGGGTGTAAGTTCCGGTCACAAAGCTGGTCATTACGACAGCAAATAGCGTCACGGCTACGAGGAACTGGGGGCTGCAACCACCACGACGTCGTCTGCAGCTGTTTAAGCTGCTATTTATTCGGAACTTGGGCAACCTCACGGCGTTCTGGCACCGAGAAATCGCCATTCTTCAGGCGTTCGAAAACCGGAACTGGACTGGCCGCTGGAATCGCGATATCTCGGTCAATACAGGGACTTGTGGCGCCAGAGAGGGATCAAAATGACTGCAAGAGGTGTGCCTAGCGACAGGTGTGGGCCGGCGGGCGGCGCGTTCAGCTGGTCGTCCAGGAGAAGGCTGAAGAGAGCACGCGATGGAGAGGCAAGTGATGACGGCCTGTCTGGTCTTCGTCTGGTCGTCCTTTTCGCACTCGTACTTAATGAGGTTAACCCATTCGCGTATGCTGAAAGAGGTGAAACCTGTCAAAGAACATGAAAGTAATGCAATGTGGCTGGGTGGAATCGTGAAGTGGGTGAAATGTGAAAAGCACAGTCAGTTGCAGTGTTATGATGCCAACGATTTGCTGGTAGTCGAAGGATGGAAGATGAACTGTGCAACAACGGCAACACTGATGATCCGTGAACTTTGTCGCAATGACAATGAATCGCATGGCAAATGGCATTGCCCAGCCAATTTGAACCAAGTCATGAACCTCCAGTCAACTTCGAATATCGGTAGTACGCAACGTTGTACTGTAGTCCCTCCATACCCACAATGACGCTATGGTCACTATTGTTCACCGTAGGCAGCATCTCATGCATCTCTTTCCCTTGGAAGCTTCTGCCGTTACTCCAATGGATTCGAGGCGAGGCGTAACGGGTAATCACGCGACCGTTTTATATCCTAGCGATGCCTCGAGCGCAAAGCCCTGTGGCTCGCACTCCGACTTTTACTCCACTTCAGCCATGGTCAAGAAGGGGACGTCGCCGCTCAAACAGTCGCTGGACTCGACGCGTTGGCTACACTCGCTGGGCGCGCTGCTGCTCACTGCCGGAGCCTGCTCCGTCATGTGGGAACTGGCGGCGTTGCACGCTCAGAACGGCTTGTTCACGGACGAGATGCGTCCCGAGCTCTTCACACTGGCAGTACCCGCGTCCGTCACCAACTCGTCCGAGTGGCGAGCCATTGACAGCAGCGGCAACGCCGAAATCTCGTCCGACGATCTGCTACACTTGAGCTTCCTAGAAGCTGCGTGTCAAGTGGAGAACGACACGGTGCTACCCTGGACATTCGCGGCACCGGGCAACGCTGCCGATCGGTCCTTCCCAAACCCGCAAGCCAGTACTTCACTGCTGCATCAAGGAGACCCGCGATTGCTTGAGCAGTTGAGACAATGTCCCGATGTGGACATCTACCTACCGTCATGGGCTCGAGGACCTGCGGGTTGTGCAGCAATTGTGGGACCTTTGAAGTATTTACGCTCCCGACTGTTGCCCGACTGGGTTATGCAGGCTAAACTGTACGATATCGCTACTAGAAAGAGTAAAAGTTACTATGAATTATGTCCGCAGACGCCGATGCTGTTCCTGTCGCCGGATCATCTGATGAAGACGGTCAAGACCCCGTCGTGGCCCAAGGAGAAACCGGTTTATCTTATGGCGCCGACGGTGGATTTCAATACTAAAGTTGCTCCACGTCTTGCGAACTTTACACGGTCAGTAATGGAGCTGACGGACGTCGTGCTGTGTCGGACGATGCGATGCGATCAAGATATAAAACACTTTTTAATGCGCCAGATTAAGGACAACGAAGACGAGAGTTCTGCATCAATTAAGAACACCAGAGTGCTCTACACGAGTCAGGTGACAGCAGATCCAGCCAATTTCGCACGGAAGATGCTGGATGGCGATGCTGCGCCTCAAAATGTGGCGGACTTTGCCTACACACGCTTTGTGCACGCGACTTGGAAGGTCTCGTCGAGGACGACGCAGGACGTTTTCAACTGCTGGAAAACCCACAAGAACGAACTGCCTCCCTTAGATGTCTATCTACTGCGCGCAATACACGAAAACAAGCAAAATGACGGCACGAGATACTACAAGCCGTTCCCCGGGGACAGCGATACCAAAGTTCAGGTGCTGGACGCGATCAAGTTCTCTAAAAAGTTCGGAGAGGCCTCGTTCTTCATCTGTCCGACCGCGGAAGACGACTGTCTCGACCTCGCACGAGCTTCTGGCGGTGTTATTGTGACAGCGGACGCGTATCCGATGAATGAGTTTGTATCAACCCGTTCGGAGGGGGTGACGTTCCCCACGCAACAGTCAACGGCGCTACATCCTGAGCGTCGTAGTCTCGTATCAGACGACTCGTTGCTGCTCCCCTCACTGCCAGCGACTTATCGCAGTTCGGATCTGTGTTCTGCTGTGTTGAAGATTAAATCATCGCTGTCGCTTAATGAGCGCAAGAACATTGGATTGCAGACGCGTCGTCGCTTCCACGAGGACGCCAAGTACTTCATTCTCAGTATGATGGAGCTCCAAGCCTTTACACGCCACACACGCAGACTTCAGGGGGGCCAAGATGAAGAGCTTATGCAAAACCTTCGTCACCGTTAAGCCTAGATATTCAGTCAATCAAGTGTATTACAATTAGTGAGGGCCTCTAAGATGGCCCGTAATGACGACGGATATTTACGTCGTGAAACGTCTCCGCGACCCTGACAAGGCGAGTACAAGATATAGCGACACCAGCAATAATGCCTGAAGACTACTTAGGTAGGTGAAGGTAATGAACTCACCCATGGAGAGCGTCCAAGCTAACCTGTGTCTGTGAACTGCAACAGTCAAATCCGGTGCTAAGGACATGATTGCGACGGCTATTGCCGAGGTGCTGACCCTACGACCTCGTGTTCCAGTGGCGTTCCTCGCTTCCCAGTACGTAACCAACTTTTCTTTTATACATTCATCACGAAATATTTTCCTGTGCTGATGATTTTCTGTGTGCTTAATGATACATCTGCAGCTTTCAGGGTCTAGTGACCAACAAGTCTGCGGCTGTGATCTCTTATCTACGTGCGTGTCATCCAACCAGCTCGTCGTTTCCATCCGCCGTTGAGAAAGCCTTTCATGACCTTGCAGCTATTGAAGCTACGCCAACAGCTTCATTATCGACGAATACCCTGCCTCAGCGATCCAATTCGGCAGGACTTAATCCATCCCGGAAAGTTAGAGCTGGTGGGCCTGCCACCATCAGCGAGGATTCGTTCCTACAACTTCTACAGCAGCTTAGCGCGGATTTGCCGAAGTCTCTGCAGACGAAACTTCTTGAAATTATCACGCCACCCGCAAGTGCCAAGGAAACACCGAGCAGTCAAGGCGTGGGCTTGACACGATTTCATCGAGGTGTACAAGCTTGTCTCCTTATGGAAGAGCTTATCGATGCAGCCACTTTGTTGTATCAAGGGTTGCAGCTAAACAACTCAGATCCTGCTGACATCTCCGCTGTGCTGGATTCGGACACTCTGATGAATGCGCTACAGTCAGCTGCAACGTCACAGTTTCCACGTGAACGCATGGTAGTGCTCATACCGCTGCTTGCTCGATCAACTACGCTAGCTCCATCACAAACAACCAAGGCGGCTACTGCGTTGCAACCAAACGACGTGTACAACCTGCTTTTCGACCTAGCGTTCAAGTCGTAAGGCTGCAAGAACCGATTGTTCTTTTTCCTTTAAAAAACATCAAAAACATCAATCATGTCGTGGATGATTGAAAAGGAGGTCGTTGTTTTCGTTCCCCGTATACGCCATAATTCATTTCTCTGTGGCAACGTCCAATTGGAGAAAAACATGAGGCTCTCAGAAACATGAACGATATTATTAAGGTGGTTGGCACGACTGGTTCTTCAGCAGCGTACGATTATATCCTTCAGCTCAAAAATGAGAAATTAAGCGTTTGGATCGAGGATTGCGCCACCAAAGAGAAATGGCGACTACTGCTATTGCTTTTGTGAGGAACCACTAAACCGACGCTGGTTTTATTGAAGGTACAAGGGCTACATGGGACAAGATCAATTCCTGACATCTACCAACACAATTGGAGGCTTGACTCCTGCTGGATTTATCAAGGTTTGTTGAATAGATGACTTTTTGTATCGTTCAGCAAGTGTTAAGTGCGAGCCTAACGCTGCATGCTTCCACCTTTAGTTCTTCCACGATCTACTACAGTCCAAGTCTTCTGATGTCCAGCGAGAATTGACAGTGCGAGGAGGCGGCGCACTTCAACTGGAGCTATTAGCAAACAATTCGTTTTCAAAAATCGACGTGAACAATGGCGTACACGTTCGACCTTGATCCTGTTTCAGCTGAGCGAATCGAAGAGCTAGAGTCGAAGTTGCGAGACCAGCAGAACGAGGTAACCCGGATGAGTCGTGTTGAGTCAAAGCTTCAAGAGGAGTTGACGCGCCTGAAGGCTGAGCTCGAAGCTGCTCAAGTGGTTTCGTTTATTCAACTTGAGGCTACAGGAGCGAATGGCCTATCATGGCTGTGTTGGAAAGGGACCGAATCCGATGACTTCAAGGTCACTGGTGCGAATAGTGTAGTGAAAGTGCGTCGACCTGGGGTGTATCGTGTTGTTGCGTTCGTGAGCTGCCTTTCCTCGAACTATCGCCACACTGTCGACTTGCTGAAAAAAGGTATTAGTATTCAGAGTGCTTGGTGCAATAATGCTAGAGGCCATTACACCACCACGCCACTAGGTCTAACAACGCGACTGCTTGCTGGCGACGTGCTGAGTGTTAAATGTCACGCCACGACTTCAGGTACCTCGTACCTATCAATCGAGCGACTCGGGAACTGAAGTCGGTTGTGCACAACAAGTTTCGCGCAAGACGCCATAATCGATTCAATAGTAAGTACCATTTCCTTTTGCGTTGCTTAGGGAATGCACCATCACGTATACCAACCCTCACGGTCTGGCGTGCACGAATGGCGATGTAAGCTCCGACAACTTGAGCTTCTGCTGACCATTCTCGTCGAAATTGCTTGACTGCAGCCAACGCTGGTACGCATCCTTCAATCCGGCATTCCAGTCGCCATCAATGATCGAGAACCACGTCGTGTCGCGGTTGCGGCCCTTGTAGACGATCGCTTGGCGGAACGATCCCTCGTGCGTGAATCCAAACCGAGTTGCAGCATTCCGCGACGGAATGTTGCAGCTGTCGCACTTCCATTCATACCGGCGATATCCGAGTTTGAAGGCGTTGGCGGCTAGCAGATACATCGCCTCGGTAGCTGCGGGGGTCTTTTGCATCCTTGACGTATAATAGATACGCCCGACTTCCATCGCCCCGTTCCGGGGATCGACGCGCATGTACGCGATCATTCCCACGGCACGTCCGTTCACAACGATGGCGTAGATTTGTGGCTCGCGAGCCTTCTCGGTGCTCAAGCAGTACGCCTCGAACTCTTTGAAGTCTGTAAATGGTCCGTTGATCATGTACGTCCAGCTTGCACCTTTGGGATCGTCGGATTGGGCCTCCCAGAAGTCCTTAGCATGACGAGCCGCGTTAAATGGCTCGAGCTGGCAGTAGCTGCCTCCTAAGGTCTCGTGAGGTGGGAACGGAGGTGGAGTCCAGTCTTCCATGGCGAAGCCGACTGGTTGTCCAAATTCATTGACAGCGGGCATCTTGGCGCTCGAGGCGGCGTTTTGCGTTGGCATCTTAAAATTACGGAAGTGTGGCGAGCGAAGATTGCAACAGAACAGAAGAATGGATGGTTGCACTTCCCGACGTTGGCCTCTGTTAGTTAAAACGTTTGTGAAGGATCCAGGGCAGCGAGCAATATCCTGTCCGACGGTGAACTCCACAGCACATGTACTGTGACTTATATAGACCGCTAGATCTTTCTTGGAGGTGATACAGACAATCCTCTCGACCGTGATATCCCAAATAGTGATACACTAGTCAGGGATAGAATGTTGGGCGACAGTATAGAAACTCATGTCAAATATCCCTCCATCCTCTTGTTAGTGGTACGAAAATTTGGATTATCACTAATAAAAGGTAGTTAACTATGGAAATGAGCCGTATGAAGAAGGAAGGCCAATGAAGCAGCTTGCGTTCTAACCCCTTTCGAAATTCTCGCTGCATTGATCGAAACCCAATAACCTCTCTAGAAGAGATTCCCATCACATCGGCGCTGACGAATAGCTGCGCCATTAACTTCAGGCGCGGCTTTTCCGCAGAGAGATTTTCAGGCGTTTGCGTGGAACCAGCTGCATTTTCGTCGTCCACCCCGGTTGCGTCAACGCTATTCTAATCTCGTTTTTAGAACTGGTATCAACGTGACAGTAGTCCTCGTCCGTGGGGTCCTCCATAAGGATTTTCTCCTCCAGCAGCTCGCCTGCTGACATGGAGTTGGACGCATAAAGGCGTGACAACATCGCCGTGAGCTCCTCCGTATGTCATATTCCTCACCCGAATCCGCATACTTGGACGTTTAGTAGTCTAGAAGCCCTGCTTTCTTCCAGCAGTCAGCGAAATTGGTGCTCCAATGGCCAGCGATCAGATTGTACCATCGGACTGGTACACTCTGGATTGTGATAACTCCAGTTTGTGATAATATGGTGGTTCCCGAAGCAATCAAGGTCGAGAGGATTGTCTGTATCTTGCAGCAAACCTTGGTGAATCTTCGACATCGATCTCAAAAGAGGGGAAAAGACAAAATACGTCCACTAGAAATAATATCGAAACGAATCCGTGCCCCCTCAAGTAGCAACCAAAGCGTTATATACTCCACATGAATTATATGTTGAAACTAGTAGCTATGCCATAATGTGCACCTTCTTGATAACCTGTAGCTGCACGATAACGTATATATTTGACGTATCGAGTAGCTGTGAAATAGCCAATGACGTCATTCGTTGAGTGGCTTTTCTGCACCATATGGTTTAGGATGACTGCCCCCTGACCGCCTCTCCCACTCCGCACTTTACAAATCCCATCCCCCAGAACAATGAAGAAAGGTGACACATTCGACAACAAGGAGGCGTTCAAGTTGGCGATCGTGGAAGCTTCAGTGGCGGATAACTGCGAAGTTGTCTTTCCCCAGAACAACAAGCATCGCGTGAAGGCCATATATAAGAGCCAGCCATGCCAGTACTTCGTCAACGCGCACATCAATTCAGCCGACCATGTTCGAGTGACATCGTGTGACGACAACCATTCGTGTGTGGCTCGCTTTATGTCAACAACAAGAGGCTTCTGGCTGACAGCGCTAGCTGGATCTGCGTCCCGAGTGTGCGCGTCTGTTTGCCCTGGCGACATATTTGCGAAGGCTAAGACCTCACATGGTCTTCGTGTCACCTACCAACAAGCACATCGTGTCCTCGGGGTAGTTTGAAACAAGCAGCTGGACTCAAGTCGAGATAGTAACGGCTTGATTACTCCGAAGCAACCCCGGGACGGTTTGCAACGGAGTCAAGTCTCAGGATCGTCTGCAGGTGGTGTATGTTGCCGTACCAGTATGGACACAAGCAGCAGAGTGCTGCTTGCCTGTGGTGTCTAAAGACGTGTGCCATCTATCTGGAGAAAGCGGACGTACGCTCTTTTTAGCGTATATGCTCAATGGGAACCATAATATCATGTTTATCGCAGCTGGAATCGCTCCAGTTGAAGAGGGTGAGTGGTGGACGTGGTTCATTCGCAATCTGAAGGCAAGTGCGACGATACTTCTCCGCTCCGATATTTAGGTAATGAGCGACAGGGAGAAGGGCATCTCTAGTGTGGTTAAGTCAGTGTTGCCAGGTGTACATCACAGCAAATGCGCTATTCACATCAAGAAAAATATGAATGCCGGGTTTCGAACGGATCAGCACGCCGACCAAATACTTGCGGAGTGCAAAGAGATTGACAGTTCAGCCGCCGACTATCTATCCGGTAACGTATTCATTTTTGTACCGTTTAACCTGATAATATCCAGTGGTCAATGGCTAACGTTTTCCTGCAGTGTAACGCGTGAATGTTTTGTATCCAATAACCATTGACCGCAAGACCTTGGTTGATCATGCTTTCCCCCGATCCCGCTTTGGCCAAGTAATCCCAAATATTTCAGAGAGCTCCAACAGTTGGTTGAATGACGAGCGCAGTCAGACGTGGTTTCGGTGCCCCCTCTAGCTTGGCCCGGAATGTGCAAGTCCGCTCGCACGACTTGCGGTACACGTATGCACAAATGGAGGGTACCAGCGCTCCGTGGGTGGTCGCTCGAGTAAAGACGTTGACGGTGGCAGCTCGGAAACGCTTCGTGTCGCCCAGTTCCGAGTACGTCGTTGAAGTGATGCGGTCTTTTGATAACTCGTATGCTGTTGTGAATGTGCAAGAACGTACCTGCTCATGTGGAAGGTGGCAAGAGATGCAATTTCCCTGTATTCACGCGTGCGCCGCGATTCTATTTCGACGCAAAGATCTGCTGAACTATGTCTCCGCGTACTACTCCGTTGTCAAGCTCCAAGCAGCTTTTGAGGGTATTACACTACCCGTAGACTTCAACACAATCACTAACGACGACAGATCAATGGCCTCGGCGTGGACGCCCCAGAGTTGTTCGGTTGCGTAATCGCTCAGAGTACCTTTCAGGAGATTCACCTGTTCACCGCAAGAAGTGCGGTAAAGCCGGTCACAACATCCGCACGTGTGACCGTCGCACTAAGGCTAGCAAAACTTGTGCCAATCCCACTCACTGAAGAAGATAGCTATGTAACAGCGCATAGCCATTCCATAATCTGTAACTGTTTAGTGCCGAGTATGCAATTGGTAAGCTGTAGCTAATTTGACATGTACAGCCAGTATACAATGCGTATATACAATTATGTGCAGTCACACAGTAACGTACAGTGAAGCACAAACGTATAGCAAATGTATAGTTGTGTAAATTAGTACGAGTATATATGTATACTCATGTATGTATAGGGAGACGCACATCAATCCAGGCCCCACAAATCGATCTAGCAAGTTGCAGGCATGGACGGTCAGGAAGAGCGGCGTCTGCTGGACAAGAAGAACGGCGTCTACTGTCTCTTCCCAGGGTGCCCACGCACGACAACGCTGACGACGCTGCGGTTCAAGGACCACTTCAAAGCGAAGCACCTCACAGAGGGGGAGACGTACACCACCCGCCACCGAGATGAGTACGAACGGGCGTGCAGGGACTCAGCTCGGGTGGACACACCGGAAGGCGCAAGGATTTATCTAATTGAGCTGTTGGAAGCGGTAGACAATAAGCTGACGAGGATTGACGAGCGACTACAGCGCATTGAAAAAGGCAAGTTAGTTTCACGGACACCGCCACCCAGCCTGAGATCACCCAACCAGATATCAACAACGAGATCGTCCAAGAGAGCGAGCTCTCCGATACTGAAGCTGAGGGGATTCAAGACCCACCGGTTCAATCCCCGAGCCACCAACAGCACAAGAGCTCCCAGAGCAGGTGGCTCCAACTCCACCGCCCCGCAATAAGCGCAAGCGTCGGGATAACAAATGACCAAGCCGCAACCATGGACTCAATAACATTTGCCGCTTCCTGAAAATGTGATTTTCATATGTGCTCACTGTTCTATGCTACCTCCATTTATGCTTACCTCACATCTATTGGTTACGAAAAATATTTTAAAAAAATTGTACGCTACAAAGAGGCTACACTATGTTACATTTTGACTGCATTGTCGTCCTCTGTGTTCTGTTGCTCGTTTGAAAAAATGGATCCGTTTTGATATTATTTCAATTATACGGACGTATTTGTCTTTCCCCCTTTTAAATAACTTGATACCTGGTTAGAGCCTAAAAGTAGGGCGTTTAAAATACTCGGAAGCGTTTTACCGCTTCAACCGGTAGGACCTATTGATGGTTTAAACTAGAGCTGTTTCGTGCAATGGTCCCCGCATGGCTATTTCTGTAGAAATAAACTTGATTCGGACCAAATTTTGTGGTCAAACACAAACCTCTTCACGGAACGGGGGCTGAAGCCTCGTTACTGCAGACTTGTAGCCCCCACACCACTGTGTAACAGGCCTCCGGTGAGGTCAAGGATGCCGCTACGCCTCCACCAGGACGTCCGGCAGCGATGTAGGCTAGCCTGAGCTATTTTCGTAATGCATCGCTCAACAGGTATTAGCCTGGTATGGCTCTAGGTATCCCCAAGTAATTTGTTTCCCGCTAATTCCCGAAATTTGTTTTCTTTTCTTCCCTTCCACGTGAAATCCGAACACACTACAGCTCGGAGAGCATCGTAAAGCTGGCAAGAACGATGGCGTGTACACACAAGACCACCGGCATCAAGCAGCAGATGGCTGATAAGGCGTTGAGAGAGCAGGAAACCCGTGAAGCTGAGAAAGCCCGTCAGAAATAGATTAGCGAGGCACGCACCCGCTCGGAGAAGCGTATCAGAAGCTCAACAAGAGCGCCAGCGTGCTCCAGACAGCGAGAAAGTTGTGGAAGTGCTGAGCCAAGACGGGATGGAAGCCAGAGCACAAGTGGGAGATCAAAAGGATGGCGAAGAGGGCTAGAGAGGAGACGAAGCGGTTAAAGATGATGTGTAGTACGATGACGAGAGGCTGGGCTGATGATGAAGGGAAGAGCGACGAGGAGAAGAGAGCACCTGTTGAGAGTCGTCCACTTGTTCCTGTTGAGTACGAGATGTACCAGCGCAAATATATATGCACTCATGGTTGGCGCAAGCGCGAACGATTATCTGGCTAGCGGGCTACCCATAATCTGCGAGGGCCTGCGTGCCCTTTCCATTTTTTTTTTTGGCTCAGTATATATGACGACCCATGCGCTATCACGTTGCAACAACGTGGTAGGGCATGGGTCGTCATATTCAAGCGCGATAACTACGTTCACTATCATCTCCTGTCCAAGGAGATTTACATGACTTACTGCACCCGGGTATTCGCCACTTCCACCCAGTTCAGCGCTAATGCCCGGTATCGAGCATTTGATGGGGACTGATGCAGCTCCAGCATCTACGACTACATCCGAGGCAACTCAGACCACTGAGTGACCATGAACGATGTCCACAACTCTACAGCAGAGTCGTAGGCATCAGGTGCATCCTTCCCATTGTGATCTAGAGTTGGTCTTCGTGGTTAACCTTCTTTTCGTTGCATTGTGACTTGCAGAAAACCAGTTCAGTGATGGCGATACCGTGGCTGAGGCGGTGGTTCACTTCAAGTTAGAGCCCCCAAAGAATGTGTCCACAGTGAACCAGAGCTCTCGAGGTGATACTGGTGTCATCTCTTTTACGACTGGTCACATGCGTGCAATGTTGGAGGTCTCCCCCCGGGTTATCCGAGTGGACTGCACGCACAAAACGTTATAAATTCGATTTGTGCTTCACTTTAATTCCTAGTATCAAGTTTCACCAGGGTTTGGCCAGGGGTTTCTTTGTTTTCCTCGTATATAGATACAGCTATGAGTTATTATCGATGGTGGCGATGGTCTAGTTCGGGCATGGACAATCTGTGCAGTGCTCTGTGTTGGAGACAACGTATGCCTGGCATATGGCGAAGTGTCTGGGGGCGAATGAACACTCGAACTTGGTTCGCGTTTTTGTTGTGGATTGGGACATGCAAGAAGGTCAAGTGATCCGCAAGAAATTGCCCGATCCGTGTTCAATTATGCCACTTTCACGTGATTAACCCTAGCGCGACTCACCTAGTTTTGTATGGCATACAAACTCAGCTAGTTATTTTGTACTCTCATGTGTTGCAGATTGCCATTCACAATACACCCCGAGGCGTGAATTACGGAAACAGGGCCTCTACAAGGGCGATAAATTCACCCTTTTAAGTTTTCACTGTACTCTTCATGGAGAGATAGGATTGGTCAATATTGAGATTCGTTTGCACGACTAGACAAACTGAGTGGTCATTGGCCAATAATTGAAATGCGAGAAGAAAAAAAATACAACGTTCCCAACACCATCTATCGCAAGTGTGTTATAGTGAATATGAGCGCAAAAGCAGTCACAGTTAACGTGCTCTCCGCTATCAGCCTCGCCACTCACTATATCCGCAGACGCAGGGCACGAAAGAAAAACCACGGTGGCTCCAAGCCTGAAAAAAAAAAAAATTTGGTGATTGTGCCAGGTACGCGCTGCGATGAGTGCGGCATTCTACAGGGTGTGACTTACTGTTTGTTGTGGCTCTGCGGTTTGTTGTGCAGGCACAGGGAGCGATACCCGAAGTGCCGGATGCGACCACCCCTGCCAAGATGGACGAGAAGGCGCTGGTGATGGCCGTGGACGAGGCCAGTGTGGTGGCGCTGTACGTGGCGGCTTTGGCCATAGCCGGGGTCGTCATGACAGTGCAAGCTCTGCTTCTTCCGGTCGTCGCGGCGGCGGGGCGATGAATGTTCAAGGTATTGGCTGTACTGTTCTATGTGGTACAAGCGAGACCGCTCAAGCCACTCGGAACATGTCTCAATTGTACTGACACATGTTATCATTTCCAGTCAATCAAAGGTGCGGAAAAGCGTTACACGACAGACATTCATTCATTCATTTATTGTTTAGGATATGGAATTCTAAGTTGTTTGCATGATTTTTAGAGCGAGGCGCAGTAATATACTCGCCGTCGTCAATTGAAGGTACCCGGCCCCATGCACCCCAAGCCGCTACACCTACAACACCTCCAATCCTCCTGTATCAGCTGTACATCGATCAACTGGTGGCGTTTTCACCGGCGAAAGAGCCTTGAAGGACCAAGAAGGCCTACCGCCCAGTGGGTACAGCGTATATCGTTGGCAGAGTCTGCCGGAGAGTCAAGAAATACAAAGAGAAGCTTCAGGTGCTAGATAGCCAATTCCAAAGCAGCATCGAGAACCTCAGCATCGGCATCATCCAGCGGGGTATTGAAAACTACCGAGCTTTGACATCAGATAAAAACAGCCATGCCTGGCAGGACCTGGTCGAATGCGACGAATCCAAAGACATTGTCATCGACAACGCGTCTGGTCTCCAAGAAGCGTACGCGTATGAAGCGTACGATCCCATGGAGTTGACCCCAACGCGCCTGGCTGAGGTGGAGGCAGTTGGTAGCATGCGGTTCGCTCCGGTAGTAGTCTCAGAGGCTCCATGCGATCTCCATAAGCACGGCGACGGCTCGACAGCCACTTATCTACGACCAGAGTACAGACTTCGTTTCGAGCATTCGGCGCGTACATGCTGCTGTACTTTTGGCGTCAGGTGCTGCATGAGATCAATGTGTATGCAGTCGCGTACGAGATCAACATCTCGCAGCCGCTCACTATCAACGAGTTAATGAAGTTCTTGGGTATCATGATCTTCATGACATTGAACAAGAAAGGAGAGTACGCAAATTACTGGGGTGCGCAACCGGAAGACGTTATATTTGGTGGTAATACGACATCTTTCGATGGAATTCTCTCTTTGAACCGGTTCAAGCTTCTAAGACGGTGCCTGAGTTTCAATGCGACACCTACTACGCTAGAAAAACGACGCTGCAGCTAGGATCAGGCCCTACTAAACTTGCTCAAGAAACCGGTGACAAATACATTGTGGTCGGAAGGAATGTGGCGCTAGACGAAGCCAGTGTGACTTGCCGGTCACGTCAAGGACGTCACATGATCGTATTCAACCCGAGCAAACCAACGGGCAAATACCACTGTCGATTGTATATGGTTGCTGCTCTTCTACTTTGATTTCGCTCAACTTTAGACTACATTGCAATCGCAGTGACATTGAAGATCGTCTGAAAAGCGTCGTACGGACGGAGGAAGCCCAGCAGTTGAGGGATGAGCTGGCGGCAGTGTTCAAGATCCACCAACATTTCCTAGAGGTGGTGCGTCCAATGTCCGGAACGAATCGAGCTCTCAACATGGACAACTACTATGCATCTGTACAAGTACTTCAAGCTCTGCGTTGGAAAGGTCTGTATGGACGCGGTACGATACGCAACAACATCAAACACTTTCCTAGACAACAATGTTTAGCAAGGACAATAAGTGCTCGCGAGGTGACATGCGTCCGGCGGTCTCGATTCAGCATAACATGGTGGCCGCGTCTTGGTGTGACGGGAGTATCGTGAACATGGTGTCCAATGCGGACGCCTCTACAAAGTCAGCCGTGATCAGAACAATTGGAAACAAGGCGTTGGAATTCCCCGCGCCTACGTGTGTCAAATAATATAACCAAAACATGCAAGGTGTTGACCGACTAAACCAGATGCGAGGTCGATTCTCCATTGCTGATGGCCACAGCTATAAGCGCTGACACAAGAAACACGCCCTTGTTCTCATAAACGCGAGCAAACGCATACCTGACACGGCGCCTAGCGACCCCTGAGTCCTCCTCACGCGATCCCCACAGAGTATTCATGACTGAATTAGTCGCAAAGCTCATTAGCGGTCGGTGGGTGCATGCTCCAAGTGATGGTCGCTTGTTTTACGGACGAAATTGACCTGAAAGTGGTGGAGATGCTATATCGTCTGCTGTGTCCCGACAGGACATTGAAAGGCGCCAGAATCACGATGTACCTCAGTTTCTTCCAGACAAATACACGCGGACAAGAACCGCAAGCGAAGGAAATGTATTATCTGCCGGTGGGAGGGTCGATATCCTACGGAGACAACCAACTACTGCCACTCGCACTGTGTCTGCCTGTGTAGTGTTGTGCACCGTGAAGTAACAAACCGTTGTGTTGCCTGAACACCACTTTGACGTGTTGGCAAAAGTTCCACAAGTTCTACTGTCCAAACAAGCTGTTTACTTCAAAGGGTAACGTGCGCCGGAGGTCACGGCTGGTCGCACTTAGGAGCGCACGTGGCAACGATCCAAAACCGCCCGCCGCTAGACAAATTCAGATGGAGATTGTGGATGGGGACGGTTGCGATGCTGAGGTAGCCATATCGACTACCAGCAACATGACAATTTACCAAACACCTGCCCAAAACGCTCGAGCCGCTGATTTGCCGAACGAGGGCACAGCCGAAGTCTCGCTGGCCTTGCCGTACTTGTACCAGATTCGTGTTGTGCTAGCTACAATTATGAAGTGCGACTCACAATTATTTGTGGTTCTGTGTTTTTTGGTGTGAACGTCCAGCGAGTGCTATGGGCGGCGAAGGCCGTGGCCACCCCGACCAAGACGGACGAGGAGGCCCTGGTGATGGCCGTGGACGAGGCCAGCGTGGTGGCGCTGTACGTAGCGGTGGCCGGGGTCGTCATGACAATGCACGAGCTGCTGACACAGTAGAAAATGAGGTTTGAACATTTGGAGAAGTAGACTGTTTTTATTTGCGCGTGTAAATGAAGATACAGTGAGGTGTCGACTCTCAGCTACAGGGAACTTCCAGCGCGCATACATATTCCCATATACGACAGAAGGGTTGCTTACACGCAGAGCGATGTCTTTGACAAAATATTCAACTCACAGCAACAACACGAGCCTTTGGCATATTACACAGCTCTGGTGCAATTACCAGCTTTGACGGCTCCTCAAATAAGAAGTTGCTAGCAAATATAAGCGTAGCATCGCGCATCAGCGACTTACAAGTCAGTGCGGCTTCCTGGACGTCCGCTGCTATCGCGTTCACTTTCTCGAGAAGTGGATACTGCTTCGAAAAACTTTGGATGTGTGCCTCGCCGAGTACACACAAGTCTGCTCGCGCCTCAATCCCGATACACGCTCTGATAGAAGTGGTTAGCGCAATTTGAGCTACCACGTTGCCAATACCAGCCCCAATATCGAGAAAAATATCGCTTTCATGTACTGGCCCCATGTCATTAATGAGGGCAGCGATTCCTGCCAACAGCACTTCGCCAGTATTGCCATGCATTTGGCCAGCGCGTTGACGTACCGCTACCGCACTCACTTCACCGAACAAATCTGCAATAACTTCCGTGGCGTCGGGTAACTCGAGTAGCCCATCTCGTGCGTCTCTCTCTGCGTGTTTTAACAGCAAGGCAGTCCTGGAGGTCGGTGACCGTCTGGGCTGCTGTAAATCAGTCCTAAGGTCTGGTAGCCGTCGCGTTGGCAGCGCAACTGGCTGTAGGATCTGTGTACAGCAGTAGTTGGCTTGATAGGCGGCGGAGTAGTACCGGTGCTCGGTGACGCTATCAGTGATGGCGCAACAGTAGCGAGGCTCTGCATTTGTCTCACCGGCGACGAAGCGGGCTTAGGATGCTGTGTACTGGCAGTGGTAGGTACTGGAGATGGCCTTGCCGGCAGGCGAGACGTTGTGCGGCTTGTTGACCGTGTTGGGGGCGCTACTAAGGCCGTGGGTGGTCTTACAGGCGGCACAGTGGCCGGGTTAATGCGTGGTAAGACCGAGTGTGACCGGAGGGGCGGCTGCCTAGGGTTGCCAAAGAAACATTTTTCGCCCTTTTCCTATCTACTTTCGAAAAATGCCTTAAAAGGCGAAAAATGCGCCCTTGTATCGCGAAAGTGTGACGGGTCACACAGCACCTTGCACAGAGGAAAGGAGACCTTCCGAGAGTATACAAACTCTCAGTGAACGGCAGTTCACTAGTCCCTGGCCTAAAGGGACAACTGACCAAGAATAGGTAGATTTAAGACTGAGTGTATTTATAGGTGTTTCCAAATCCATCTACATACTAAATGCAAGTCACCTATAGAGTATCCTAGATGTTATCCTATTGGTTGGTTTTGAGGGCGTGTAGCCATGGTGTGTCCACACCACAGAGCCCTTGAAGAGTGACAGGCACTCTTCCATGTAATCCCGTTACATCCTCCCCCACTTAGGTTCGGTTTACCGACCAATCAGGGCGAGCGAAGAAAGTCTCACACTTTTCACTCGCCAGGTCGAAAGCCATCGACTAGCTGCGGTGCCACACCGCGGCGGCTCATTCCCGTTTGAGCGCCGAGCATCACACGCGCTTTTCTTCACGGTCTCCACGTCGACCTCAGCATGCCCCATGTCGGGGCATCTCGCGGCGCGAAAGTGCACGCCAAGTCTGCTGCTACGAAGCAGCAGACCAAGAGCTTTAAGCCTCGCGGCAAAGGCTCTGCACTACAGGAGGCTACTGAGGTAGCCTCCAAGGCCGTCACGTCGTCTGGTGACGCGCCAGCGGATACGGGCGCGAGCTCACGCCGCAGTCGATTGCCTTCGTTGCCGAAGGACGATGGCCCGAACCCGCGCTTCGCCGTGCGGGAGCACAGTCCTGGCACCGTGGCTGAAACCAGGGCCAAACACGACGGCAGCCACTCCGGGGAGGTCGCCGGCGAGCGTACTCCGCTGCCTAGTGAGGGTGGACGCGAGTCCGTGCACTCACTCGGAAGTGACCATGGTGGCCACAGTCCGATGAGTCGACGAGGCCATGGACTCATCTAATACCCGGGCTGACGAGGACGATAAACCTCGTCGTGTCCTTAGGAACCTTTCGTTCTCTGAGGGTCGTGAGCGAGCTCAGGCTGCCAAGGCGGCTGCCGAACAGAGCAAGCACACCAAGAAGAGGCATGCTTCTAGGTCGCCACGCCGTGAGGCGTAGGAGACCGAGGTTGACCCCTACAAGGACCTCTTCGCCTCAGACTCTGATGAGGAAGAGGAGGAGGGTGCTGTCAACGAGCCCCAGGAGATCTCGAACGATCTCGACCGGCAGCAGGAGGACTTTCAAGCTGCCCAGCGAGTGCGGGGGCGTCCTACGACGGGGTCCCACTCGCCAGGTCACGACGGCTCGCCTGCTCGCGAAGGAGGAGCGCCACACCCGCGAGGGTATTGGCCTCCAGAGCCTAGCTCCGGTGCTGAGCTCTACTTGGAGCAGCTCGTTGCTCCTCGTGGGCTCATTGGAGGGCACACCTCCAAGGGTGCGTATGAGCGCACCATGGTTCAGCGGAACCCGTTGTTCACTGAGAACATCGAGGCTGCCAGGTGCGTGCTTCTCGCACCGCACCGAATTCCTCTCAAGGAATTCACGACTCAGCGCAAGAAGCCCGAGAATCGGGGTAGCCTCCATCCCGTTTGGGGTTACCCCTGGGTCTGCCCCGAAAACTGCCAGTCGTAGGGCGCCGCCGACTTGCTGTTCTGGAAGTGGTTAGCTTCTCATAGCTACTCACAGGAGAAGCTCCGAGAGCTCCAACAAGATCTCTTGCTGTCCTATATCCTGGACCAGCGCAACCTTTGGATTGAATTCGCCCATTTGATTAGCAAGCGACTGCTACCAAAGGACTTTCAGAAGCGCGTGGCTTTTGCGCTCAAGGTGAGCGCGGGTATGAGCTGTATGCATCAGCGCCCATAACCCGTTCGGGCAAGAAGGCCCGGACTACTCACGAAGCTGCCGCTGCTTCTGTTCCCAGATCGCGACAGCCTTCGGGCAGTCAGCCTGGAGCCGCTCAATCGGCTCCCACGAGTTCTGTGAGTCGGGGTATCCCCGCCACTTCACCAGGAGCAAGGCGCCGCTCGCGGACGACCCGCTCCACGGGGTAGTGGATTTCTCCATTACGGTCGAGGAGAGGTGGAGGAGCCCTCGTTCGACTTCGAGTACGAGGCACCTCCTGCGGGGCGCTCCTCCCGGTTGAGTGCACCGTTTGCGACTGTGACTCAGCCGCAGAACGCGGAGGTTGATCGTCTCCGTCAACGCGTTCTTGTCCTCGAGATCGCTCTGGGTCTCGGGACTGGCGGTGATGCTGCCGCCCAGGCCGGGAATTGCGGGGTCCTCGCGAAGCTCGAGGACCGCCTGCACCAATTGGGCCGGGAGATCTCGGGACTCCATGATCGGGTTGGTCGCCGGGCACCCTCGCCCGATGTGGATGAGGCTTTCCGCCAGCTTCAACAGGTCCGGGGTGCTCTTCGTGACCTGGCACCGCGGACAGAGACGCACTCTTACGGGTACGCTCAGCCGTACTCTCAGCCGTATGGCTATGGTGGGTACTCGGCTTACCCAGCTGGGGCTCAACCGTACGGAGCCCCTCCGGCGTACCAGACGCCTCGCGGTCCACCAATGCCGCGTGGTTTTTGGCCTTACGCCGCTGGACGTTCGGCGACGTCTGAGGCTGATTTTCGTTTCGAGGAGTTGGGTCCTCCTCCTCGCGGGACGCCTGCGGCGTCTGGGGAGCGGCAGGCCCCTGCAGATCATGATACCGCTTCAGACGACCCACATTAAATGTCGGGTGCGTCTTCATCGACTTAGGCAGATCGATGGTGTACAAGCACCATGTCTGGCCAGGACGGCGAACGGCCCAATGAAGCGATGTTTCAGCTTGTTGCTCCCTACCGAGCTGACAGTGGCTAGCGGTAGGTTTCTAGTGTCGAGTAGGACTAAGTCACCCACCTTAAACACGTTAACGTTTCCTCTTCCATGTTTGTCAGAGTACTCCTTTTGTCTGTCCTGTGCTATCGCCATAGCATCACGGACTCGGTTGATCACATTCAACCTGGTGTCGATAAAGGGCTCCACCTGTTTCCGCAAGGAAACAGGTCTCAAGTCCGAGACCTGGGAGGAAAGGGCTTTCCGAGCCTCTCCCCACTTAAGATCGAAGACTCAGTGCCCCCACGCAGAGTGAGGGGCATTCGCGGGTGACGCATCCCGTTCAGGTAGAACGGGGTGAACCCGGTCGACGCGTGGACCGCGGTGTTGAGTGCAAACTCAACCACGGGGAGTCGCTCTGACCACCTGCGAGGGGCTTCCGCACAGACACTGCGCAGAGTGTCTTCGAGCACCCGGTTGACACGCTCTGTCT
Organism: Phytophthora cactorum; assembly: GCA_016864655.1. Classification (NCBI taxonomy): domain Eukaryota; phylum Oomycota; class Peronosporomycetes; order Peronosporales; family Peronosporaceae; genus Phytophthora; species Phytophthora cactorum. The sequence goes on from NHQK01000031.1 coordinate 314,198, forward strand.
GGCCATCCGTCTGGGGATGGTCAGCAGTAGACATGTGTAGCCTCGTTCCAAGCAATTGGAACAGCGTTTGCCAGAACGCAGCGGTAAACCGCGGGTCGCGGTCCGAGAAGAAGGTCTCCGGAAGACCGTGATGGCGGAAGACGCCATCCACAAACAGCCGCGTGGTGTGTTCACCAGTGACCGTGTCTGGCACCGGAGCAAGATGCCGGTATTGTAGTGGTCGTCGGCGGGAAGTCCGAAGACGAAGTCAATGCTCATTGACCTCCAGCAGTCTGCCGGGACAGGTAGGCTCTGCAAAGGGGCCGAGGCGTGCCGCGCGGGTTTCACCCGCTGACATGTTTCACATGTCTTCACGTACCGGGCCACCCACTTGTACATGTGGTCCACCAGAAGGCCTGCGAGACAGACAAGAAGGTCTTCTCGCGACCCAAGTGGCCGCTGAAGGGGCATCGTGCGCCTCCTGGAGGATATCAAGCTTCATATCCTCGTCGTTGGGAACAACGACCCGCAGAGGCTCATGGGGCTCCACCCGATAATAGAGGAGGCCATCCTGCCACTCATAACGGTGGAGCCGGGACCGCTGTCGTGGCGAGAGCCATTCATACTTGGCCTCCTTGCCTGCGGTCAGGAATCGCTCGAGAGACGCGAGTGGCTCGTCGTTCCGATATGCCATGCGTATCCGATCGTAAAGATCTGTCGTGACACGGGTGATGTGGTCCAGCGCATAGTCTGGCCTGCGAGACAACGCATCGGCATGCACATTAAGCTTGCCTGGCTTGTACTCGACGCGGAAGTTGTATTCCGCGAAGAAGGACAGCCACCTCGCCATCCGTTGCGATAGGTGTGGTGAGTTGGTCGCCGTCCGCAAGGACGCGTGGTCTGTATAGATCACAAAGGGACGAGAGCCCAGACGATGCACCCGGAACTTAACGAGGGCATACTTCATGGCAAGCTGCTCCTTGTCATGAACGGGGTAGTTCCGTTCGGCAGCCTTGAGTTGGCTGGACTGGAACGATATGACTCGTTCGTGTCCGTCTGTATCGTTCTGCAACAACGCACAACCGATTGCGTAGTCAGAAGCATCGCAGACGACGCTGAACAGCTTCGTCTCGCCCGGCAGCACCAGGATCGGCGCCTGCTGAAGGCTAGCCTTGATGCTTTCAAAGGCGTCCTGGTGCTGACGCTCCCAGCGCCAGTCGGAATCCTTTTTAAGAAGATCCGACAAGGGTCTAGCCAGACCCGCGTATCCCGCGCTGTACTTGTGGAGGTAGTTGGCCAAGCCCAACCACTTCCGAAGATTCTTCTGGGATCGAGGCGTGGGCCAAGCTGCAACGGCTTTGACCTTCTCCGGGTCGGCCCGAACGCCGACGTTGCTGACGAAGCAACCGAGAACCTTGATCTCTGGCGAGGCAAGACGCACTTGTCGATGCTGGCATAGAGCATGTTGGCTCTCATGACTTCCAACACCCGACGGAGGTGCCCCAAGGGCACCTCCATAGCCGACTTGCCATCCTCGGCACGGCTATGGACGTATATATCGTCGAAGTACGTCTGGGCATACGCACGCAGCGGCCTGAAAAGCTGCGTGACCAAGCGATTAAACGTCGCTGGGGCATTAGACAGGCCCTGCGGCATGACAAGCCACTCCCGGAGCATGCCGCCCGGAGTGCTTACCGTAGTAAGCGGGATGTCGCTTTCGCGCATCAGGATCTGGTAGTATCCGTCCACCAGATCTAGCGCGCTGTATAGCTTGCAGCCGGCCATGTTGTTTAACAACCATCCTTTCGTGGGATTGGTGTCTGGGCCGGCACCGTCGCGTTGTTCAGCTTGTTGTAAGCGTGAACCAGACGCCACTTCCCGTTCGGCTTCCGAATGCAGAAGGTTGGCGTCGAGTGCGGAGATTTCGATTCCCGCACCATGTCTGCCTTTGCCTTCGCGGCAAAGAAGGCATCGATGACCTCGCACTGCTCTTGAGGCAGAGGCCATTGCCGGGTGACACAATACTTCGTGCCAGGCACGAGATCGATCTCGTGCCGAACTCCTCGATCTGGTGGGAGTTGCGACGGTGGATCCTTGCATACCACGTCCGCAAACTCCTTCACCAAAGGATACACCGGATCCTTGGGGTTCTTGAGAACTTCAGAACCCAAGCGCACCTCGCGTCGCTTCTTCATCTCTTTCAGGACGTCTTCGTCCAGGACAGAGGAGGAGTTTAACTCATCTGGAGTGGTCTCCGGCTTCAGGAGCATCACCTCCGCGATCTCCCCAGCCTTGAGATCGGCCAGGAAATCGTCCACCGCCATTCCCTCGAGGTTCAGGAGTTCTGACACCTCAGGCAGCGGCTCCAAATGGATGCCTGCTGCCTTGACGGGACGACCGGTCATGCCGTCGAAGATATGATAACACTCTTCGACCGGCCGAGTCAGAGGAGCCCGGGCCCTAGACTCCGAGTCGCTAGGAGCGACTCCAGTCTGAGTATTATTCAGACTCAACTTACGGCGGCGGCGGTGTCGTCGACGGCGACCGTTTGTGGTACTTTGTTACCCACGGCGTGCGATGTCGCAATGACGACATCGGGAGCACTCACGGCTCCGTGTGGAACACTGTTACCCACACAGGAAGCACGTTCCGCGTCTTCCTCTTTAGTTAAGGTCTGGGCGACCGTTTGTGGACCTTGTTTACCCACCTGGCAGGCGCTGCCTGGCGCCGCCATCTTCGAAGCTTTATCCGCCGGTCTAGACTTCGGTGGGGATCGAGGGCTACCCGCACAGGGCTGCCGCGCTCGATCAAGTGCAGCTCCTGCTGCCACCACTTCCGTGGAGTCGTCCAATACGTCGACGACTCCCAAATATTCTTTGGATGCTACGGCATCCTGGCGGCCCTTGCGGGCAGCCCAGTTCCGAACAGAGGTGGGAACATGACTCACCAATGCTCTGTCGGATACTGCAGGGCGGCTTGCACCAATTGCTTTGCCGCGCCAGTCAATCCATGGCTCATGCTCCTCGAGCCATGGCATGCCCAGGATCAAGTCATACTTGTCCATCTCAAGAACAGTGAGCTGTTCCGAGCTGTCGAAGTCCTCGAACTTGACAGCTAGATCCATGTGGATCCGGGGAACGGTGATCACCTACCCGTCAGCCAGTTGCGCTGACACTGTTCCTTTGCCTTTGCTCTCTCTCAAGGCATCGGTCAACCTGTTGCTGTTGCTAGCAACCGTCTGGCGGCGTGCGAAGTTCTTCGACGCCCCAGAATCAATGAGGACACGAAAAGGGAGTTCGTATCCTCGTACACTTGCGTGTACTACAAGCAGCTCACCGCTGCCCTTCTCCGCTTCGAGAGTGCACAGACTCTCAGGGGGCTAAGTTTCCATGGTGCGCGCCACCCGCGCACCGCTCATGAAGACTTAGATCTTCCCCAGTATGACGCCCCGCCCCTATTGGTCGCCTGCGTTCCCCTGGCCTCGGGGTCACGGCTTCTGCCAGCGACCCTTGAGACCTAGATGTCTGGGAGGAAACCGCTTACGCTGTCCTCCTGTGGGGCAGGCCCGTTTCATATGGCCCAGCCTTCCGCAGCCGTAGCAGCGGATGTCCTGCTGCTCGGCGAGCCCGAGTTCCATGGGGACAGGTCCACTGGGGGCCGTGCGATTCGCACACGGCGTAGAGCCCCCTGGCCACGCAGATGCTGGCGTGCGTGCCTGATGATGGCTGTACTCCTCCTGGAGGGCCACTTGAATCGCCTCTTCGAGGGTGCTGGTCTGCACCCCGAACAATTGTGTGCGTGTAGGGCCCACCCAGAGGCCATCCATGAACACCATCACCTTGATGTGTTCATGGAGTGGGTTTCCCACACGGCATGCAGTGAGCTCCCGCATCTCTTGGCTGTATTCGTGCAGCTCACGCTTTCCTTGTTTACACGAGAGGAAGCGTGAGCGCTAGCGGTACTCATAGTTCGCCGGGAGGAAGGCGGCTCGAAGCTGTTCACACAGCTGAGCCCAGGATGCAAAGCATCCCGGCGTAGTTGATTCACGCGTGTACGCCCAACTTTTAGCACAACCGCTAAGGTTGGAGAAGGCGAAAGCAACATGGAGTTGCTCGGTCGAGATCAGAGCTGCGTCCACGGCATGCTCACCTTCCTTCCCTTCGTACGGTGTCAACTTCAGCCGCAACGGCTTCTGGTGAGATGGCTTTACTTCTGCCATCGGGGGTTGCATGCTTCCCCGCACGTGGTCGATAAGCCCATGTTCATAAGTGTCGAACGCATTGACGCGTTCGACCTGCTCGGCTGGCGTTACCGCCACCAAGCTCTGCAAGGCATCCATACCGTAGATGCCTGCCATCTTTTGAACGGACTCGTACTGAGAGTCGTTCAGATGAGGGAACTCATTCCGGTCCATCATGACCAGAACTCAGAGGTTCAGGTAGTCTACCCGCGTTGGCGTGGATTGACTACAAGTGCTACCAAGTGTGACGGGTCACACAGCACCTTGCACAGAGGAAAGGAGACCTTCCGAGAGTATACAAACTCTCAGTGAACGGCAGTTCACTAGTCCCTGGCCTAAAGGGACAACTGACCAAGAATAGGTAGATTTAAGACTGAGTGTATTTATAGGTGTTTCCAAATCCATCTATATACTAAATGCAAGTCACCTATAGAGTATCCTAGATGTTATCCTATTGGTTGGTTTTGAGGGCGTGTAGCCATGGTGTGTCCACACCACAGAGCCCTTGAAGAGTGACAGGCACTCTTCCATGTAATCCCGTTACAGAAAGGGTTAAGCAATTTACTCTCGTTTCAAAATGATAAATTTGCTACGTGGTGATATTATAGGAGACTTAATTCACCAGTAAACTTAGCAGGCCCCCCAAAGGTGAAACCGTTTAATGATTGCATGAAACATAAATACTGTAGTACTTCAAGTACAATCTACGCGCGGCGTTGATGTAGTCAACACAGCCGTTTTGCTGGACGGTACATTTGTAACTGCCGCCCCGACAAACTGGTCCGAACTAAGGCGCAGTGTTTTGCCTGGCGAGCCTCGCGTCAACGCATCTCCTGAGCTTGCTCCACAGCTGCAACATCTGCATTGCACGCACAACACTCTCGTGTAGAGAATGGAAACCGGTTACAACCGATTTCGGGTTGGCTTTTTTCTACAACCGAACTAAACCGAATTGAAAAAGCGAATGACCCGGATTGTACCAGGTCAATCCGGTTATGTATTTCTACAAGAACCTTTAATAACAGATATCAAATTGAATCGGTTTATCGATGGTACTTGCTAATCAAGGGCCTTACTCATTGGTTATTGGATAAAATAAAGGCTAATTATAGCCAATTAAGTTTCCCTATCTTTAATTCAACTAAGGGTCCGATTGCATGCTTGAAGCTGATCGTTGATTGGCTTATATTTTACCCTGTGTTGCTTTACTCAACCGGGTTGATTCGGTTTAACCCGAATCGGGGTCAATTCTCTACTCTCGTGACATTACTTGAATCGCCATGCACGGCAACGACTCAGTAGCTAATTCAGTAGTAGTTCCTTGGCTGGGCAATTGGACTTGCTAGGACGTTGACGAGCAACCCAATCACTGAACGTTTTCCGAGAAAACGTAGTGAGAGTCCCGGATGTATTTCTACGTGTTTTCTTTCGTGGAACAAGATAAAATAGGAAGAGTCAAACCTCCAAACAATACTGCCGTTAATAATATTTTTTCGGAAACCTGTACAGGTAGGTAACTTCAAGTGATGGAGATCAGATGATCAGATGCAGCTTAAGTATTAATACTATGAAGTTGCTCCAGCATTATTAGCTCTCTCTATCTATCTGCTCCTTACTTTGATCTCATGACTCTTTGAGACGAGCTTTTCGACACTGCCCGACTCAAAAAGCTTGGAAATGCTAGAGTGCCGGCTGTCATCTGGGCATGAACACCTTCCTGGCGACAACCGATCTTTTTTCGAAATTCGAAGCTGGTCTCTGTATTGATACAACAGATTAACCTCCTTTCTGTATAGCAAGTTGATATGTTAAGGCGGCTGGCGTCGTCCATATTTATGATATTTAGTGGAATTCGAACGAAATACTTCAAATCTAGACATTTATGGAAATTTATGACGATATGCGAGAATATTCCAAGGTCTCTATTACGACCCTTTTGGAGCTGAATGCTGTATTCTGGTGGGAATTAGTTGCGCACATCGGTACTTTTCATCGAAACCTCTGACTTTGACCTCATTTGACCGTTTTTCTCTATCATTCGAATTTATCGAGTTTCAAGTTACAGTATTATCAAGGTTGAATACAAAAAGCAAGTCTACTAGTCCGGTGATTTGTACATGTACCACGATATACAAGCCAGGCTCATCTGTATTAGTATGGTGACTCACCATCCTGTGCACGAGCTTGAGCCGGTTCCCACAGCAAAGCTTGCATCGTTATCTTCGTGCAGAATGAACCTGGGAAACGGAGCGAAGTCTGTGCCATCAACGCTCGCGCTGTATCCGCTTCTAGAAGACCAACTTGGGCTTGGTCACCAAGCACATTCTTGATTCGGCCATCACAGACGCAAACCTCCCGAACTGTCCCTCCCCAGCTCGACTTTCAACTATGCTGCGCGGTTTCGCTCTACTTGCTGCTGTTCTCCTCGGATCCGCCAATGCTGGTCCCTGTGATATCTACAACGGTGCCAACACTCCGTGCGTCGCTGCTCATAGCACCGTTCGAGCTTTGCTGGACGCGTACAAGGACGGTTTGTACCAAGTCCAGCGCGCTTCGGATTCTAAGACTCTAGATATCGCTCCGTTGTCCCCGGGTGGCATCGCTGACGCAGCCGCACAGGATGCATTCTGCAAGGACACTACCTGTGTCATCTCGATCATCTACGACCAGTCTGGTAAGGGCAATCACCTGACGTCGGCTCCCGCTGGTGGAGCCAAGAACCAGCCCGACAGCCCCGCGCAGGCCGATCGCCTTCCCGTCACGATCGGTGGAAACAAGGCGTATGGCATCTGGGTCGAAGATGGCATCGGCTACCGCAATGACAAAACCAAAGGAATTGCAACTGGAGACGACGCCGAGGCCATCTACATGGTCGCGGACGGCACTCACTACAACTCCGGCTGCTGCTTTGACTACGGCAATGCCGAGACTAACGACAAGGACGACGGTGCAGGCACGATGGAGGCGATCTACATCGGCAACAGCACAATGTGGGGCTACGGCGAGGGCACCGGTCCGTGGATCATGGCCGACCTCGAGGACGGTCTCTTTGGCTGTGCCGACAAGTACTGCTCGAACACTCCCACGGTGAACAATCCGTACCTGGTCGCCATGCTCAAGGGCCGTTCTGGAGGCACTTTTGCGTTGAAGCAAGGCAACGCACAGTCTGGACCCCTCCAAACCACGTATGACGGCGCTCGTCCGAAAGGATACACGGTCATGAAGAAACAGGGAGCTATCATTCTTGGCATCGGCGGTGACAACAGTAATTGGGCTCATGGCAGCTTCTACGAAGGCGTCATGGTGAGCGGTGACCCGACCGACGACATCGACAACCAGGTCCAGGCCAACATTGTGGCTGCTGCCTATGGAGGCGAGTCCGAGCAGCCTAAGACGTTTACTTTTAGCAATGTCGGCAGCTCAAGCGCTAGCGGCAGTGTGTAAGAGTCCAGTTGATCAGGATAAATTCGATTCCCCATTAACGCTTTTATTTTCAAAGTCTGAGAAGAGGTACATGAAGTATTTTCCGCTATAGACGAAATACCGGATCACCACACAGTGCTCAATAAGGGGAATTATGCTGGGTGAAGTCACTGAAGTGTGTCCCCAACATTTTCGTCACGAATCGTTCTTCACTTTGCAAGTCTCCCTTGACCCAGGAAAAGTATTAAGATGCCCGGAGTTGCTGCTGATGTCCCGGTATTCAACAAATTTGGACAGCTCGTCGGGTTTGAGCTGCTCGACTGGAGTCCTCCCCCATTCCCACCACACAAGTCGTTGGCAGGACGCTATTGTCGTGTGGAACCTATGACTGCATCACACCACGCCCAAGCTCTCTGGAACGCCCAGTCCAAGGACCCCCATGGCCTTCGCTGGACTTGCATGCCCTTCGGTCCGTTCGCCGGTTACGACGAGTTTGAGAAATGGTGTGTAGGTCGTGAGCACAGCAATGACCCGCAATAGTGTGGAGATATCGTTGATAACAGCGCGGTAGGATTCGTCGTCTACGCTCGAATCAATCCGACTCATGGTGCTGTTGAGGTCGGTGGTTACAACTCTCCGTTGTTGGCGAAGACACGAGCAGCGACGGAGGCGATGTTCCTATTGCTAGCCAACGCCTTTGGGCTCGGTTACCGGAATCGAGTGGAAATGTGATGGCTGCAACTTTCCCTCAGGCGACGCTGCTACTCGGGTTGAATTCACCTACGTAGGTCTTGTCCGGCAAGGTCTTATACAGGGGGTCGTAATCGCGATAAGCTCATGGTTCTAAATCATCGATCGCGATCGGAATAACTGCCAGAAAGATACTTAGGAACGCTAGCTGGACTCGAGTAACTTCGATGAGGACGGCTGTCGAGCTGACGGCTCCATTTGTACACACCAAGCCACGATGTCAAGGAATTGATCTCGACATTTGTAAAGAGCATTCTTACAGAAATCTGAGAAATCATGTACATGTGTTAAAAACAATGATTCCCCATATTCTGCAGCAGAATTTCTGCTATTGTAGCGCAATTACGACGTTGCGTGTACGAACGGAGCCGTGAGCTCGGACAACTTTAACTTCTGCTGCCCATATCCATCAAAGTTACTCGGCTCCAGCCAGCGCTCAAAGGAACTCTTCAAGCCCCTGTTCCAGTCGACGTCAATGATCGAGAGCCACGAGGTATCGCGGTTGCGGCCCTTGTACACGATCGGTTGGCGGAACGTGCCTTCGTACGTGAAGCCAAGCCGAGCAGCAGCGTTGCGCGACGGTTGGTTGAAGCTGTCGCACTTCCACTCGTAGCGGCGGTAGCCGAGCTTGAAGGCGTTGTCCGCGAGCAAATACATCGCTTCCGTGGCAGCACGAGTCTTGGCCAACTGCGACGAGTAGTAGATATGGCCGATCTCGATGACTCCGTGGCTCGGCACGATGCGCAAGTAGGCGGCGACTCCTACGACGTGTTCATCCACCACAATGGCATAGAATTGTGGGTCACGAGCCTGTTCGCCATCCAGGCACCACTTCTCGAAGTCGTTGAAAGACCCGAATGGGCCATAGGGTAAATACGTCCAACGAGTACCCTTGGGGTCGTCGGACTGGGCAGTCCAGAGCTCCTGGGCATGGCGACCTGCATTCAATGGCTCAAGATGGCAGTAGCGCCCCATCAACGTCTTGTGCGGTGGGAACGGAGGAGGGGCCCAGTCTGGCAGCGCGAATCCGACCGGCTGGCCGAACGCGTTGATAGCAGGCGCGTTGTCACTCGAATCGGCCATCTAGTCCGAGTTGCCGGAATAGATCGTGTTGGGGCTCTGAGAATGAACGCGATACCACGGAGGAATTACCTTATCTAAGTGAATGTTCACTTATTTTATGGCACGTGGGGATGTGCATATACATCTGTTAAGTTCGCATACTTACCCACTAGATGATTCGCTATTGGCTTCCAAAGTTGGTGTATCATTTCATCTCGCCAATACAATAATGATTGCAATTCTCATGTTCATGTTTTATCTCGATTTCTCGATTGTAGCCAGCCTCGCCGTCAACTCCTTCTTCTCGGCCATGGGGAATCCAGCCGCCGCTGCGGTTGAGCTCAGCTGGAACGTACTCCGGTTAACGTCACTTCCACCGGAGCGGCTCATTGCGCTCTGCTTCTGGAACGAGTGTTGTTGGAGACGTCGAGACATCTCGAAATCCTCCGTGGTAGTTGTGGTCCGAATGCTGGTCGTGACCACTGGCAACACGTGAGATTGTGCGGACAGACGTCCACGACGCGTCTTGCTCTACCGATTTCTTCCGTTCACGCACCGACTCGAGCGTGAACCCGTCGAAGTCGAAGTCTACCGGATCGCTGTTGTCCTTCGCGTCCTGGTCTATATCAGTTCCGAGGTCGGGTGAAGCACGGCTCGCACGAGGTGTCGTGCTCCACCCGAAGTATTCTGCTGGGTGCGACGACGAAAGCTTCGATGTCGAGTTTTAAATCGACTGCTGGAAAGTTGGGGACAGGAGCTGTAGACCCGTTGGCGCCTTGGTGGCAGTGATTGATCCATTTCGCGATCTTGACTGCGTCTGGTTTGCCGACATGACTAGGGTTTCCAAGTCGGAAAGGACTGGAGTCGCGCTGATTTTGTGGAGAATGCAAAAGTGAAGACGCCGTTCGCAACGCTGACCAATTGGGCGAGCTCCACTGTTCTTTCTACGGAAAACCAGATCGATAGAAGGCGCTAGATTGAAGACACTCGGAGGACCTTCCGCTGGGTTTAGCGACAACAGCATCAACATGGTAGAACTGCTCAAGAGCGAGGTGCTAGGACGCGGACGCATGGGGCCGTTCAGAAGATCGTAGACAACAGAGAAGAAAAAACGTGGAGACGAGAAAATCTCCACCTAGGTAGACCAGACCTAGATATTGCAGGAGGCGACCTCGATAGGGAGGTGGCCCTAGTCAGCCCGCCTCGATAGTAAATTGACAATAGCAATAGCATGAAACTCGGAGTTTGGCCTTCGAGTGTGAATTCGGAAAGAGAGCCACACCCTCAGTTCTACGGTACAGGATACAGCACGCTCAGTATTCTACTGAGCCGGATAAGTTGTAGAGCGGCGATAACTATGACTACCAGGTACACAATCAATTCCTACACGTACCAACTAGGTGAGCTTGCGGCGAATGGGGCCAAAAGTGACCCTTACACATTACGCTTCAACGCAAGTGGCACCGAAGCTTGGCTTGGGCTTCGAGTCAATGTAATCGTTGGCCACAGACAGCAACTGGTCGTTGATGTTTGAGGTGAATGTGTCGTAGATATCCCCCTTCTTGTTGATCTCTTCGGCCGAGACAGCGTCCGTGATCGCTGAGATGATGGACCCAGAGCTGTGGAAGCTGAAGTCGGAGCCCACAATGGAGTCGAAGTCCAATGCTATCGTTTGAACAGCCGCAGATTTGAAGCGAAGCAGCAGCGAGTCCATTATAGTGCTGTACTTGCCGTCGACCCCGGCAACTTCGATGGTGGTGACAGTGAAGTCTTGGCAGTCTGATGCACCCGGCGCACAGCCGTACATGTCGGCCTGCACGTTCGCTGACAAGGTGAGTTTTTCCAATGTGAGCGATACATCGACTGTGATTGACGTGTCAATCTCCTCCAGCGTCAAGCTCACAGTGGCGTCAATTGAAACTTGACCAGTGCAGTATGCCCCAAGACCAACGCTGTTCGATGACGAAGCGTTGACGTGCTCCGGAACAATATTTGCAAGTCCGGTTACGTTCAAGTGGTCGAGCATGGGCGTGAACGAGAAATCCTGGCCCAGAATGGAATAGGAAAACGCGCCGAGATTCATGTTCTGGAGTACAAGTGGGTCATAGTCCTTGGCGAGTGTGGATAGTAGTGTTGACTGGGTTGCAACGTCGACCGCGTTGTTCAGCAGGAGGAATTGAGTGTCTTGAGTCGTGAAGTCGACCGAGGAGCAGCTTTCGTTGACGTTCTTTCCAGCGGTAGATGCTTTGGCCACACCGACGATTGCCAGGAGCGCAACAGTGGAGAAGGCGAGGATCTTGGCCATAATTTGCGTTGAGTTTGGAAAAGTAGGTAGAAGGTGAATTAGAAAGTGATTAGTCGCGGAGACGTTGGCTGCTAGACGAACAGGCATGTCCCTCGTTTCCACCATGGATACTCTGCTCCTTGGTGCTCCATCAGCTATCGTCAGTGGCACCTGGGTCGCACTAGTCGTCCCTAGTGGACTCTGAGGTGGACGCCACCACAAGATCGGAAGGCTGTTGTGTAGCATGTGGGGGAAGTTAACCCACCGAATCGCATCTGGACAAGCGAAGCCATCCTTGCTGGAACTTTGGCATTGCATTCGTGTGGGTTTCGGCATTGCCTGGAGCTGTCGGTCCGCGGCCTCACGACGATCACGGATTGCACAGCGAAGCGTAAGCAGGGCAGCCGTCGTCTACACGTTGTCAGTCGACCGCGAAAGTAACGAGGCAGCACTGGGTCTCCAGTGCATCATTGTCCAGCATTAGGAAGGACGTGCCGTCGGTGTCCCAGGTAATGACGGTACAGTACTGCGACCCTCGTTGCAATGGTCTTTGCTGACTGTCCCGATGGAACCAGCAGCAACATCGGTTGTCAAGTTTTGAAGAACGCACCGCCCACGGTCGGCAACATTTCGCTCAAGCAGTACGTCGAGCACGCGTTCGACATGAAATCGGATCATATACCCAGGAATGTCGTGATCCTCGGCATTATCATTGTGGTATTTCGATTGTTGGCGTTGATTTCACTACGCTACATCAGCCACCTCAAACGGTAATAATAATAATAAAAAAACAGCACGGACGAGCACCCGTTAAACATGGCAGCACAGACCTGATATGATAGATTTCGTGCTTTGTATCATTGGAGTCTTCAAGCCACTAAAATCTCACTATCAACAATTATCCCGTAGCTTTTTTTACTTAACGGAATTTCTTCCAAACAAGCCGAAGATAAAAAAGCAGCATCGATGCTCCAACTCTTTTGAAGTAGCAGATACTTTTAGATAGCAGATTCCACTTTAAAGTGTGTAAGCATCTTCTACGCCTGCTTTTGCAGCCCCAACTTCTCTGCTAAGTTGTCGTTCGCCGATCGACTGCTGCAGAGTGACAGCAAAACAGCATCGCGGGTTATCGACCTGCGCTGGATCCCATACACGTCTAATGGCTTCATGCGCTGAACAATAGTGATAGCTGCTGCTGCACCAAACAAGATCGGTGGCATACTGTAATTCCATCGCTTTGGGACAGTATCCAGATCTATCGAGCTGGTCGAACGCGTGCAGGATTGGAAGAAGTTGCCAATATGACTGGATACTCTGAGCTTAAGCAAGCTATGCGTGAGCAGCTTGTGGTGAATGCTGGAGTTATGATTCGAAAGCACTTTCGAAAGCGGCTGAGGGCGTACGTATTGATCAAGTTTGGGAAGACGGGAGACGACCTGACATCAGAGGAAGAGAAAGCCAGCAAAAAGCTGGTCGGACAGATCACGTACGCCTTCTACAACGTCGAGGAAACGGACATGTTGGAAGCGCTACAGATGCGAGACGTGCTCACGCCTAACAGCGAGGAGTGGAGCGAGAAGTGGATCCCGTGGCCCGACAATATCAAGCAGAACGGCATGGAGTTCTACATCCGGCTGATCTGGTAGCTCCAGAGTGTTGTGGAGGATCGAATGGAGGCTTTTCCGAACGAGAAGGGGGTGCGAGCGTTCTCGTTGTTTCCTGTATCCACTTCTTTTACTAATCTTCACATCGTGATCAACGGAACGACGTTGGCCGGCTTTGTATCTCGTATTCGTGATCGCGAACAAGGAAACCTGATGGAGGACTGGATCATGCCTCAAGTGAAGATTTCTACAGCCTCCTTCAAAGTCATGCGATGGACTGTCATGCGACGAGCGTTTGCAATTGATCGCTTCGAGACTCGAAAACGGAGTTCTTGCAGCTACCAGTCGAAGAGAAGTACGAACACGCCAGCCATATCTTTGCCAACGAAATCAAGTCTGACGGGTACAGCGCATCAGTTCTCTACTACCGATCAAATCATGAAGAACTGGGTGGAGAAGACGACTCTCTTGTTCCAGAGGGGTATTCCCCAGACGTAGTCATCGGACTCGATCCTGGAATGCGTTCGCTGTGTACAGCAGCTCGGGAATACCTTCGACTACAAGCTCCACGACGACGTAGTCGGAGAAAGGTTCGTCGGCTTCGAAGAAAGAACAGGAAGAAAGGTCGATCCAAGCGTAAACTGCGGAGAAAACGCAATTTCCCAAAGTGGATACGCCGTGCAAAGCGTGCGCGCCGTCGCAACAACCGAGAAATCGCCAGCGTGACCACACGCGAGTACAGGCATCTGGCCGGGTTCAACCCCTTCCGCGCCTGGAACGAGAGTCAGAAGAGGAAGTTCCCGGACTACAAGAGCGTGATCGAAGGAATGCCGTCGTTCAAGACCTCGAGCTACAAGAAGAACCTGAAGCGGCTGGATTACTTCTGGCAGCACGCGGCGTTCCTGCTGAGGTTCTGTCTGGAGCGGCCGTACCTGAAGTGGCGCTTCTTCCAGAAGAGAATGGCTCGCGTTGCGGTCGATGAGATAGCAAGACGGATCGTACCGACTGTAAGCAGGCTCACGTGCGTAGCCTACGGGGACTGGAGCCGACGCGATGGCATAAAGGGTCACGCTCCAAGCCCGGTCAATGGGGTTGAAGGAGGCGCTGCGGAAGCGCGCGATGGTGGTTTCCATGGACGAGTTCAGGATGAGCAATCTCTGCTCGCAGTGCCACCAGGCACTTTCCAGCATGCAGTACCCGACTCCGGTCTTCCCCAAGGGCGTCCAGAAACCCAAGAGGAGGAAGATGAAGGGAAAAGTCCTCCCTCGTGATTGGTCGCAGGCTGAGATCAAGATCAAGCACTGCCACGTTGTGCTGCGATGCGAGAACGAGAACTGCGAGGCTCGCTACTGGGATCGAGACGTCAACGCCGCGATCAACATGCTGGAGCTGTTGAAGAGCGAGGTGCAAGGGCGAGGACGCAGGGGAGCAAAGTGGTGGATTGATGCAAAGTACTGCAGAGTAGACTTTTGACAATTAGAAAGGCTACATGGCATAGATATGAAGTAACTTGGATAAGTTAAACTAAAACTTGTTTTGATTTTGACTGAGGCGGTCGTAAATTTTATTTCATGCCGTTAAAACGCCGATCGCTCTCAAAGGACAATCTGCTGGAATGATCCTATTGTGAGCCAGGGGTCCGCAAATGGTTATGGACTATGGATGGAGGGCCAAAATCTTGGTTCCATCCATTATGGGGCCATAGTCCATAATGGAGGAATCCCATAAGCTTAATCTCCACTATACTACACCAGAAAAATGAAATGGAGGCACATCATCGACCGACACTTCCAGATACAGAGTTGTACTGTACTCTTAACAGTAATGTATTTTGGAAATAATAGCACTGTTGTGAAAGAATAGGAGACACTAAATACGACTTGAATGAATTCGAAACGCATTACACTTGCATTTTGTATTGACTACTATGGACGTCATCCATTTTTCCCGGTTCCATACATAATGGCCATAAATTATGGCCATCCTTATAGCCATACCATTGGTTTTTACGTACCCCTGAGTGAGCTCGACCGTAAGTTCGGTGTACTGAGGACGGGGTGCAATATCGCTGCGAATGTATCGAACAGCTACTTTCGACATTTATGATCTCGAGTCCACTACTCACAATACCCACGACCACAACATTCTCAAACGATTGCGAAGTTTTGCTTGGAGCATTTCCTCGTGGACATGCCTGTGTCTCCGACGCGTTGGAGTTTACCAACAATGTCAAGAGGGGTGAGTCCACCGGAACCATTGGTCTCTGTCGCTGTCGCCTCACCTGCGCGCCCATCGAGGAGGAGGATGTTCCAACAGCGCTGTCGTGGGAGGGGGCTTCGCTGAACCTCAAATTCATTCTTGCCAGTCAAATCAAATAAGCAACGCCTCTGATTGAAAACGTTTTTTTAAGGAATCTAACGAAACCACTTCGGCATCGGTGTACGTATCGGCACACTTTTATTCGTGGTTATCTCGACATCCAGAGTCTGCATGGTTTCGGTCAAGACTTCGCTAGCCCCCAGCCAAAGTAAGTAGCCATCACACCCAACTTATCGACGGATCAATCTGCAGCAGCCGAACGTGCTGGCTGCAGCTTTGGTGGCGTCTCCACCTTGACCAGTGCTGCATCGTGCGTGACAGCCGTTCAGTTATTCGACAAGCAAAACAGCGGGGGGCGGATAGCCTCAAAAGGGGTATCATTTCGGACATCCGAGAACCCCACCCGAACTACGCGTCGGCCACTCCATAGAGTGTCCAGAGGTAAGCACGTACTGAGGCGCGATCAATATGCCGCCAAAGAGTATCTCATTACCTTCATCGGAGCCGTTCACGTGAAGACCAGCCATGTATATATCATACATTGTAACATAAGCTCGTTCGATTGCTTCGTCCAAACACGATGGAATGCTTTTGTGTAAAGCAGATAGAAATCTTTTATCCAATAATTTTTCATCACTTATTTTTTTCGGCTTGTACTTCTTGCGTAGGCTTGTGTAGATGTATTCAAACGAACGCAGGAGCCGTGTTCGGCGAAAAACTATTCACAATGTGCTTTTTTTTTCCTGGCGCAATGCCACCAACGCGCTATCGTGCTGGATTCAGTTGCGAAGTCTGCGTCTCTTGTCAGGTTTCCTCCAGGAGAAGAACGTTTTCTTGAACCACTTCTTGAAATTCGTCCATGCTTGAGTGTAGCTATAATCAGTGCCGTTTGATGGATTTCCACCACTATATGCATACCTTTCCTCGTTCAAAAGGACATCGGTCGTCTTCACATTGTTTTTGTCGTTGTCGGCAGTCTTGGTGGCGTCAGTTGTAATAATCAGAGCGAGCCCAACTGGCAAAATACTAAGCGCTTTGGTTACTCGCATGTTGAATAGTGGAATGAAGCTCGGCTCTTGCTGGTTGACTTCAGGAAAGAAATTGTGAACTGGCATTGCTGATCGCCTCCTGACCTCCCCCGGATGGTTGTGTTCACGTAAGAGAGCACTTTCTCTGTAAAGCAGTCGATAATTTTTGCATCATATTTTAAAGAAGAATTGTTGGAATTGTCCGCTACAGTCGGCAAATACTTTGCATTCTTTCTGCCTGCATTGTACTATTTGCATCACCACTTTGCCGCTCCGTACCTAACTGTATAACGCTTTACTGATCACTACCCATACGATAATAGAGGCAACTTAAGCAAGTTATTAATACTTGGTGGCTGTTCATTATCGCTTCACCAATCGCTCACCCATACATGTACCGTATTATTAATATAATATGCAACATAGAATGCAAATCACAACTTGATAGTCGCTCCGTATCTAACTGTAAATTATGTAACGCTTCACTGATCGCTCTTGAACTGCCCTGTCGTCAAGTCGAGTACACCGTTCACCCTAATTAGTCGTGCCACGACTATTTACCGTGTATGCCTTTCCGAGCGTCCCAGTTTCTGAGGCCATCGAAACCGTGCCATATTTGCCATTTTACCTAACATGTACATGTACGTCGACATGGCAGTTTACCGACGGGTAGGTCCTGAGACTTAGGGTCCCTTGCTGCTTTAAAAAAAACTAAATAAAACCATAAAACTATTCGTTTTGACCCGGAGGATACGGGTATATTACAAACTTTAATTCGCTCCGAAAATGTCGACTCAGATACAAGGAACGTTTAGGAAATCTGCTGGAATCCTACAACCCTCCGTCGTCACTAAGACGATTATCCCGCGGCAGAACCCTGCAAAGTTTGCCTTATGTCCATCATCGACATGCATCGTACTGAACTAGAACCGCACCGAATTGTCTTTCCGCCCTAGACGCACGAGCATTGCTAGAAGCACGGCACTAATATTGATCTCCCAGTATCACTTAGCGAGGTCTATGGGGCTTGAATAGTTGCCTCATGGGTCCTCTCCTTTATGAATTATCATGGGGTCATTCCTCTCATTGTTAACGCCCGCAGCGCCTAACCTGCGTTTTGAAAAATGCCACTGAGGCAATAAAAAGGTATCGTACTTTAATGTACGTATTATTGTACACTGTGCCTTTTTGACAAACGGTACGTTGCTGATTGGTTAAACGGCCTAGCCCTTATGACAAAGTGAGCCATTATGTGTCATAATTAAAATACTACCGACATTTACCTATCACAACTTATGACAGGAAAATGCTGGTAGTATTTTAGAGTTAGGAAGATTAGAAACCATGCTTATAACGTACTAGTATCATGGATAAAAAACAGACGTGGTGGAGATGAGCATATCGTATCATGGATGGCCGACTTTGTCATCCATGATACGTTATACTCGGTCACCGATCGGTTATTAGAGCCTGTTCGAGTTGTCGTTAGAGATCGAGATGACACAGATTCAACACGTCTCCATCTCAGTTATGTTCGCTACATACATGTATCCATCTCTCGTTTCAATTTAAGCTAATTTGATGCTTTTATTACCAGCTCTGGTATGAAGCGAGCATTCCTGCCCTCGTTCACGCCTGCGCATAGCCCCTGTCAATACAGTGGGGCTCCAACTTATTTTGTATGACTGCAGTTCGAGTTTACTGCTGCAAGCCGAAATCTAGGCACTTCTGGGCAGCTTACCTTTCGTTTGTGTACAGCGGATGCTGTCTAATTCACAAAATATAGTTAGTTTGAAACAATTAGAATACCATGTTGCACTAATTCTAGAGGTAATCCGGCAAAGCCGAGATTATCCAGGCCACGGCTCCTTCTCAACCTCTTTGAGGTAGAAAATGATATGTGGTTTCTTCTCTAGTTGTGAGGATGTAGAAATTTGATTTAAGCAAATATATTTTCAAGTTTTATCTGAAGCGATTTGATCATCTCCATCTCCAGGTTTGTAGCGACCACACTCCAATCCGTAATCATCTCAACCTGAGCATTCATGTAGAGATTAAGGCCCATTCCTATCCGGGGATTTCCGTCGCATGCGACGAAATAGCTATCTTTGGTCGCATGCAACGGAGTGCAGAAATGGACGCTCATGCGATGAATTCGTCGCACGCGATAAATCCGTCTCAAGACGACATGCGTGGAAGGAGTCCTTAAAATACCAAATTAAACCTCTTATAATGTCGACTGTCGAAAGGATTAAACATCGAGGCTAAATTCACTTCAACGTGATCTTGTCAGTCTCTCAAAGCTCGAAAGTTCAGTTTGCTTCCTGTCTGCACAACTCCACACCATGTTCGGGTTACTTCCTCCTCCCAGCAACCAACAATCAACTCGCTCAGTACCGTGTAGCGGACGACGAAGCGTTTTGCTCCGTTATTTTGCCTGCTCTTATCTTAGTGATGGCTAGAAACACGGTAGTACCATGCGCGCTGTTTGAGAACGAATTAAGTGGGGCACACACCCGGAGCAATTGTTCCTGGAAGGGGAGCTTAATCAGTACTATATAATGAGTTTCGCCGGATTCAAGCGACTGTCGTCGTTGGTGCGTCATGGTCTTGCTCTAGATCCCTTGCAATCCGCTCGCAGAGCACTTGGTGAGCCTCCAGTTTCACCGGCAGGAATGTTGCAGACGTGCATATTTTGGTTATCTGGCGACAGCTACCACCATATTCGCTGCTTAACAGGAACAAACCGTGCAGGGTTTTATCGGATAGTGCATGCAGTGTTGCGGGCAATAAATGGCTGTAGTAGACTGGCGCTCGAATTCCCTCTCGCCAATGACATAATGGAGGATACGGCGGCTGGATTTGGCCCTTTCAGTAGTGTTAGTGCAATTCCAGGATGCATTGGTGC
This sequence comes from Phytophthora cactorum, assembly GCA_016864655.1. Taxonomy (NCBI): domain Eukaryota; phylum Oomycota; class Peronosporomycetes; order Peronosporales; family Peronosporaceae; genus Phytophthora; species Phytophthora cactorum. The sequence continues at coordinate 333,795 of NHQK01000031.1, forward strand.
TATCGAAGGATGGTTGTGCCCCATTAGAGTAGCCCGTAGCAAGAATGTGGTCGTGTTACAGCTTTTGTTTCTGGCCATCGTCAACGCTACGGTGTCAATCTACAAGCGTGTACAGATTATAGATGCTGATTCACTGCGATGACGTGTCGAGCTCCCGGAGGCAGGAATGATGCTGTGTTTTTCTTACAATGGGCGCTGAGTCGCGCGATTAAAGAAATTACAGGGCTGTACTTGTTGTTCGAGATTGTTGTGGATTATACTGATCTACACTATGGCACTTGGAGTTGGAGGAGTGAGACAAAAGGTACAGGAGAGAATAACTGGAGCGAGAAGGCTCAGTTGAGAATTTGCAGTGTGTTGTCAATATACCCAGTGCCTAAAGGTGGCTTTTACCGCCCAGTGTGTGTGTGTGTGAGTGAGTTGACTCTTCCTACTCTGCGTGTGTCTGTGCTAGCGATCTCAGTTCACAACTGGTTATGCGTCCAACTGCTGAAGGAAGCTGAGGAAGTGTGTGGCAGCGAGGCGCAAGAGATTGAGAAGCTGGCGGAGACTAGTGCAGGAGAGAGAAAGGAGAGCAAGATGCGGAGAAAGAAGAGGGTGAAGATGGTCGAGGAAAAGAACGAGAAGAAGATGCGATAAGCGTAGAAGAAGAGAGAAGTGGCTGTTGGGAGTTGTAATGTCAAATGCATGAGTATGTGTCGGACAGGTGGGGTCTTCAGAAGTGAAGTAAGCTGATTGGACTGGTGCGGCCGAGATCAGAGATGCGGGGGAGTTGGGGTTGCCACTGGATGGTGTGGTGACGACGGATGCAGAGTCGAGCCTGGTGGGGCTGACTGTGTGTGTGTGTGTGTGTGTGAGAGAGAGAGAGAGAGAGAGAGAGAGAGAGAGAGAGAGAGCCAGCTGGTCACGAGATCGTTGAACTCGCTGGGCACATGTGAGTGAGCAACTATGCGTGAATACCTCGAGTGGAGCGCCTAACATCCTCTGCAAGAAGAGCTTTTCATGATTGGTTTGGGCTTAGGTTGTGTGACTTGTCAGCGGGTCATGAAGCGGTTGAACGCGCTGGACAAGAAGGTTGAGTATCGACTTTTCCCGACCGTTCATGTGTCGAAGCTCAAGCTGGTGAAGGCCTATCCGGACCGTCCAGCCGCTACTCTGGCGAACGCTGGAATGGATCTAGTGGACTTCGACGAGAGCCTGCTGCCCGAGGACAACTAGGAGCGTGAGCTAGACAACAACGAGTTCGAAGTGGAGCGGATCGCCGACGTAGCGTACTAGGTACGGCCGTGCCTTGCGACAGTACCTCGTCTACTGGAAGGGATACCCCGAACCATCGTGGATCGACGAAGCGGACCTTAACTGTGGAGCGCTGCTGAGGAACTTCGATCGGAAGCGGACTGGTCGCAACCGTTTCGAGATGATGCAGTCACACGAGGAGTAAGTGGTGCGGCATCCGCGGTGTGCTGTCCACCGTGGAGATGTGAGATGGAAGAAAGACCTGCAGGATGGCTGCAGGTTTCAAGGAGGAGGAGACGTATGTGTGGAGTGACTGGGTCGAAGGTCCGAATATATCGATCGGGTCCGGACGGAATGGAAACATGACCCAGAGGTAAGGTGGTGCGGCGGTGCCCCGGGAAGGACCCGCATAAAAACAAGGAAGCTACTAGGGAGACACTGAAGGTCGGAGTGGGAACACTTATTGGATTAGATCGGCGCCAACCTACTCCACGAACGCTGAAGCTCTGCAGCCGCGGTTCGAAAAACACAATGAGGGATGTCAAGGTCGTCCGGGAACTAGGCGGTAGAAGCCATGAACTTGCCCGTCAGACGCGCGATCCGCGCTGTCGGTAATCGCCAAAGCCTCCAGAAGGTCGGCAGGATCGGTCCCTTCCTCGAGGCCGGGATACCAGACGCCAGCTTCCCCGCTGCGGGGTAATGGAGAAAGAAGGGATCCAGCAATTGATCAAGATCGCATAGACCACGGCGCATGCCTTCCAATACCAACTGGAGGAACACTTTCCAGCGAGCTCCAGCCCGGGATCAACGCTGCTTGCGGTTGGTATAGAATCCGGACGGGTAGCGGCTCTGGCGACGTTTGGCGATACTGATCGGGAAGGCGTGAGTGGAATCCCAATGAGCGCGGTGATACTCGCCTTCGTAGGTCGAGTAGGCACGAACGAGGTGGCAAACCACCCGCCATCTTCAAACGTGAGCGGATCAGCGAGAATAGTAAGCACGTCCCAAGGCACGGCATCTTCCAACACGCACACGTGATCCTCATCGATCAGGTCGTCGTGCTGCTCAAGTGTGTGTGTGTGGGGGGGGGGGGGTCGCGACGAGGAAACAACTATTCCGGAGGCTGGGAGAAACGCTGGGATAGAAGATTCCGATCCATTTGAAGGATAGTCGTATCCGTGATGTCTGCGAGAGCCCAAGGAGCGACGTCCCGAGCAACGAAGATCCAGTGATCGCGATAGCCAGGGACCCAATGAACCCGCGAGGCTCGGGTCGGCGGCAACGCAGCCAGTTGGTCACTTGTGAGAGGACCGTCGGGACCTTCCGGGACATCATAAGCGACTCCGGAAGCTCCAGATTGATCTTGGTCGCCGTTGTGGCTGCTGCAACTGGTACTCTCGGGTGGTCTAGGGACGGTTCTATCACTGCCACTATCATTGGACGACGGACCTTTAGCAGGAATGGCGAGATCACCCGCGGAGCCGGTCGTAGGTGCTAGACTGGTTGGCTTGGTGCCTCTCGCGGCGTTACGACGGAGTGGGGGGGGGGGGACTGGCTGCTGTTTGACCGTCGGCGAGTGGATCCCGATTAAGCTAGCGCGGTGAAGAACTCCTCGTCCTCACTAAAGAAGACGACTGCCGCTCTGGACTCCCGGAATACTTCGACCCTTCTACAGGGGACGGCACGAGTCTCTGATGCAACCGACGACGAGGCGCCGATCCGGAGTTATCAGCCGACTCAGACTGAGCTGCTTGAGTGGCGGCTGAAGCCGAGCGGACGTCGATCGGGCGAAGAGCCGGAAGAGAAACCGAAACCGGAGTTGAAGTGGAGGGGCGCGACGAGGCAGCCACAGATCGTGACCGCTTGTTACGAAGACGGGGCTGGGATGCGACTTGCGAACGGGCTCGTTTGCGAGCAGGCGATATCAACTAGGCAAAGCCTGAGTTGTCGGAACGCTGGACGGTAGCAAAGAAACAATCCCGGCAAGTCGATCGCGCGCTTGGCCCCTCTCCGTCTGTAGGCCCACATTCTCGGTGGTGAGACGCTCCATCTGGCCTGCGAGGTAGTCAGACGTTCCACGAGATGCGGATAGATCGGTCTGTAAAGCCGATTTCTCCTGTTGAAGCTGTTTGATCGACGCATGGAGGGCCTCCATCTGGTTGAGACGTTGTTCCAGACGTGCGACAGAGGCTACACGGTCGTCTGGCGTCGTCAACAATTTCCAGCACAAGAGATGGACGATCGCTACAAGAAGGGGGACTTACCAATCTGCTTTTTCTCCGCTACAGCATGATCATTCTGGCTCGTGATGCACTTGAGCTGTTTAGAAGCCTTTTGAAGCACTTCCTGGAGGTTGTCCACCTGCTCCTGCATGTGGTCGCATGCCACTCCCTGGGACGTGATCGTGTCGCTGGCTCGAGTCGTGAGCTGCTCGAAGTCAGACTTGAGCTCGTGAATACGCCGCCGCTTGGCAACCATTCCCCCCCCCCCCCTTCCCCCTGCAGGCGATGCACTTCGTCCTCGAAATCTGTCTTGGCACTATCCGAGTCGCGCAACTTAGACTCGGTTTGCTGTCGGTCAGCCACGGCCTTGTCACGATCGGATCAAGCTTGCGCCAAGCGAGCCTCCATAGCAAGTAGTAGGCGACAGGCGTCCGGCGACACAGCTTCGTTGTACTGGATCTATAGATTACGATGACGGAGGCGGACGGCCTCGATCTCTCGGGAGATGTCGAGGCGTCCCTGAAGAGCGGTTTTGCACTACGCTAATGCGACTTGAGATGTCTCCAGCCGGTGCCGCACGAGATCGTAGCGGTGCTGACAGTAGAGCACGAACTGAGACGCCGCATCGGCGGCATCAGCAAGTTGGCGGTCCAAGTCGGCCTCACGTTGACGAGCGGCCTGATAAGCACGCTGTAAGATCGCATGGTTCTGGTGAAGGGTTTGAAGCTCCTCCACGCAATCGACCGAAGCACAGAGAGCGTCCAACGAGGCGTGGACCCCAGCAAAATCAGGAACTGGAGTCTCGACGTCAGCCATGGGGACAACTGTCGAAGGAGATGGCGCCGTCGAACCCGCGGTGCCTTCTCTAGGCGAGCCCCCCAGCCGAAGTTAGATCTATCGGGGACGACTCACTGGGCGACCTCGCGGAGTTTGTGCGCACTGTGGCGCCAGGATCTGACGCAGAACGAGTCGATAAACCCGGAGAGTCCGTGAGATGAGATCGCCTCGACCGCAAGAAGAGCACTAGGTGTTGTACGTACCTGACATGTGCGTGGGGGAGTCCGCGCCTGGAGATGGATCGGATGCAGGCATGGGAGGACGGACCCGTCACGGGAAGCGGCGACGACGACGAGGAGTTGTAGAAGGAGACCAGAGAAGCAAGTGACGAAGTGGGCGCTGATGTGCGTGAATTCTAACCGTTTGTGCGGTGAGTTTTCACGCAGTGGACGATTGGGGCGAAGCGCCCGTTAGGTTGGCAACTGGGTGATTGGTGGCGATCGACCGATCGAACTACCGTGGGCGAAGCTGGGGATTCTGATGACGTAATCAGATCTGAGACGCATGACGCAATCATTTTGGACTGGATCGACATGGTGCTATCATTTCGATACGCGATCTACTTTCGGTAGATCGCCTGATTTGTACCCATCAAGGACTACGCGACAAGACCGCTATGAACCAGTTCGGAGCACCATAAGGATAGGCAAGAGGTAGTGGACCGCAAAGACTTAAAGATCAACATAGTAGAATTTGCCTCGTAAGCATCACCTTGGGAAAGTGTTCAGAGTGCTGTAGCGGGAAGATATATAAGGCCCATACAGCAACCAAGTCAAACACACCCAAGACATGTGTCAGTCGCCGGAGTTAGCAGCTTGGCCGTACGACTGGCGTCTCTCTCGCCCCAACTCCCCCGCTATTGGAAGCGGCAAGCAAGCAAGGAAAGGAACAAGACCACACGTAAAGGAATCCACACCCCAAGTCGATCAAGGACGACAACCTACCTGGCCCGTAGCCTGAAGAACTTCCACGCTACGTCCCCCCATCCTACGTCCCGCCAAGACGGAACCAACCCCAGCAAGACTTCCCTTCAAGTCCACCAGAGGAGTGTAACCAGCCCCGCCGACGGGTACACAAGGTGAGCCCTCAGCAACCCCACGGTTATCGGAGTACCCCCTCCGTTGGTCGGTAGTCCAGGGCACTGTGTGTGGGGTTGGGTCGCAACACGATTTTGCGATACCCGCTCCACCACAGTAATGTTCGTGTTCGAGCTGCACCCATATTAGAGCGCTTAAGCAGTTCAAAACGAAACGATAATCTGGGGGAAATCTGATGATTTTCACATTTTCCTCATCTTCCGTTTCGTCTCCTATCTGAGGACGCTAACTTTCGTCCTCTAATCTGCAACGAACGGAATCAGAAGGTAGCCTGATGAGCGCGATTTGACCTCTGATTTGTTTTTTTTTCATTCCGTCGCTGTTTGCTCAAGGCCAACAGGGCAATTCGTAGCAAAACTTCGGACGGCTTTGTTGTCGTTCTCAAAGTCGTTTTCGTGCTGTAGGTTAAGCACTCTATTGCCCATTCAAGGAGAATTGCAATTTATTTTTAATTTATTGTTATAGATTATGGAAACGAGTTTCGGAGCTCTGTTTTTCTTCGGTTGTGATTTTGTCCTACAAGAACCACAATAAGTGCTCGCACCCCAGTTCTCATTTTAATGAATGTACCCAGTGAAAGGAAATATTCCGTAGTGATATTAATAATAAGCCAGAAAACAAGGAAATTAATAATGGCATTTGTTTGCGTTATGATTGAGCGTATTACTGCGGAGATTCTGCTGTCGCAGGTGGAAAACAGATGGTATTCTCCGCCTGCGGTATGTCCTGTCAGATTTACGCCACTTCGCTCCACGTTATTTTTGGCGAGATAAATGACCGAACCTGTACAAATTTATTTCAATATGTGGTTGTGAGAACTGAAAGCCATTGATCAATCGTCACGCATAGATGAAGGCTGTAGGCTCGATCGCTCCTCACCGTTGACGATCAGTCTGGCTGGAGGGAGGGGTTGCTGGTGCTGGGGATGAGGAGACGTGGTACAGGTGCAGACGGCGCGCGTGCGAGGTTGCGGGCTACAATCGCAGGAGCACGCGCGTGCATTCGAGGAACCGGCCGAAGTTGTTGTCAGGTGCGTGTGTCGTCACTAGTTTGCTGTATATGTATACTAACGGCATGGCTCTATTGAGCAGACACTCGCCAAACTTGTCTACATCAACGGGTCATCGAGTCGAATTGCTGGCCCTCGGGCAGCGATGGCACTGAGGTCCACGATGTCATGTTGCGTGGCAACTGGCAGGACGTGGTGGGCATTGTTTTTCGCCACGCGGCAACGGTTTATCGGAAACTCCGCAAGTGGTGGCGTAATGACATCAACGGACATGCGCGCAGGTTGTGACAGCGCCGGGTCATTTATCGAATAGTAAATTAAGGAAGTGGCCAATTTGAATGATGCAACGCAATGCGGCTGGCAATGTTGCTACGCCCTCGAGCTGGTGCACACGTGACGGATATACAGGTGGTTCCATCGTTACTATCACGTTTGGCGCTTCGTACACCATGACGTGAAAGTCCAGTGAAGAGATCTAAAAACGGAGAATGCTCTGTCCCGAGTCCGAGTGGGAAGCCGTCCTGACAGAGGGTGGCAGGGTGTTTGGTACCGAGTCGGGAATTGACCCAAAAGTGGGTTCTGGCACGCATTTTGGAGATTTGGGTACACCTGGTGTGACTTACATGGTGTAGGATGCCAGATCGAGAGATGTTCTCCGCCATGTTGACCCGAGGCGCGTTCGCAGCACCACTGGGGGGCTGACGTGCGCTGCTGGCTGTGTGGAGAACGGATATTGAGGCGATGCGATGCAAGGGATGGAGGTCGTAGCGTGGGACCAAAAAAAGGAGTGTCACGAGTAAGGACAGGTGACACGGCAAGAGGGAGCAGGTGTGTGCTCAAGGAGATGAGTCGTGCATATTGAAGCGAGCGCGGCAAGTGGCCGACGCTCGTGTTTGCGTTTCAGTCGTGAATCTTCCCGATAGCGTTCAGACCGAAAGACGCTAACGTAGTAAGAAGTTGAAGTGTTTTTACATTTTATCTTACTTATTACCCTTTTAGTCTATCCTCTCAGGTTTAGCCCAGGTTTGTCTTCCTACAAACGACCCACGATTACTCTCGACCCCCTTTGTTATCAGGGAGGGTGCGCGACAGTTGATATTCCTATGTAGTGATTGAAACTTGGACACACGTGATTGTTTCCTGCTTCAAAACCCGCGGGGACACATTTGTGCGGCACAACTGTGACACAGGCAGAAGCTGTGCCTGTTTCCACTAAGTGCGAGCCTCTGTCCGTAGGATAACAACGAGAATACATGACCAATAGCTTCTCTACACAAAATTGCCTAAAACCAGGTTTCTAGGAGTTGTCCTTATTTACAAAGATTTTAGTGTGGACCACAAATTTAACCTGTGGCAGCAGCAACACCCTATTTACTGCAAGCGGGCAACGTCTACAATGTAAATATCCGCATATCCTTGTAGCACATAAGGAAAATAAGCATTTCCAGCATCGACGCATCCATCCTGTGACACGGGTTTAGCGAGTGACTATTTTGAATTTACTTGGTTCAGCAGTCAGAATAATCCGATATGTGAACCACATAGATTATTGATGCACTATTTACTGCTGCTTCATGTGGAATGGAGAAGTAAGTCTTGGGAAAATGACAGTACCAGTACTGCCGATGATGTGGCATGGAAAGCATCCAAGCACAACCTTGGTACCTTTACCAGTAATGATTGGCCAGATTCTTGGCTATTGCAGTCGTACGGTCAGTCGAAAAGTGCTACGACGAGGAACACGTCAGATTGAAATCGGAAACACTATGTGCATTCACATCCGAAGCTGACCCGGATGGTAAGCCTCTGGTTGGCTGACCGTCGACGCCCGCATCCGCGCAGATACTATAACAACTACATCAAAAGGGCATCGCGCCGCAAAGGGCATGCACAACGCGAGAGGAGAGCAGCAAAATGGGCGAAGGCTAGCCGCCAGGCTGCTGACGGACTCCAAAAACTGGAATGGAAGCGAATTCGCAGGATCCTCGGACTCGGACCGTGGGGAGAACGTACCGACTGAAATCACAAGCTTACTCGATGTACGACGTCAGGAATGGCAAACTCGGGTGCCCTCATGCAGAGTGCATCCATGAGGTGAAAGTGGATCTTTACCATGTTTTCTGGACGTGCCCAGAATCGAGACGCATCCGCTCAGTATTTATACATAGGTGGAAACAAATTGGTATCAAGGAAGCGGACGTGGAGGCTGCATGTTTTGGGCTAGAGCTTCCTGTAGTGCCACAGAGGATCTGGGAAATGGTAGCGGCTAGGCGACAGCACCTCCAGATTACTACAAGTCTACTTGATGGACTTGTCACCATGATTACGGAAGGCTGTTGGAGACTGGGAGCCACACTCTACTTCCATGCGGTTTGGCGGGGGAGGGTTCAACACTTTGACGAGAATAACATTGTAACGGCGAAGCACCACATGAGACCTCTTGCGAACCGGTTGCAACAAGGGTACCGGACGAAGCCCAAATATATCCAACGGAAGGGGCCGCAGGGTCTGGTGGTCGCTGCAGCACGGGTTGTTGAGCAAGTAGTATGCGCGCCATGGGATGGAGCAATTCAGCCGGTGGTTACACACGACAGCAAGTACGTCCTGTTCTTCGACGGAGGATCGCGGGGAAACCCTGGGCCGGGCGAGGCCGGGGCTGCCATCGTACGGGTTGCCGAGGATGGAGGCCAGGTGCAATTGGTGTGGGCAGGTAGCATGTCCTATGCTGCGATGGCAACCACAAACAACTATGCTGAAAATATGGGCCTTCTCACTGGGTTGGTAGCGTGCGGCAGGCATGGATACTCTCCTGTGTATGTGGTGGGAGACAGCGCTTTGATCGTACGACAACACAAGGGAAGGATACCGCCAAAAGCGGCTAATCTGAAGCCGCTTTACTGGAAATGTAGAAGTCAACTTGCCTCGGTGCAAGTCCTCTCCTGGCACCACCATACACTAAAATGGCGGATTACTTGGCAAATCAAGTAATGGACAAGCGAACAAGTGCACAAGTGCAATTTGAAACGCTGGAGCATGACACGACGAGGTGGCAACGGCTCACAGAGTATGTGGGCAGAGATATTGGTCACTGGATGCTCAACAACGGCGACGCAGCTCCAATGGGGGGTGCGTCCGTCATCCCTTAAGGGAGACGGCTGCACGGGATGCAGGGCAGACCGCGCGAAGCTGTCGGCTGATGTAAAGGCGGCCGGCGGAACGGACATAGGAAGTCGTTAGCTCTAGCTGTAGTTCGGGTTAAGTGACATCAATGTACCTAACTGAAACAACAACAAATTGGAATCGGAACCTGCGATAGCTGTAATTGGATATTTTTCTTGGATTAGAGGCTTACCGTTTTGTATACCATATTAAAATATGGTAAAAATACGCTAAGAAAATTGTTGCATGAAAAATTAATAATGAATTATTAAATATGCAATATATTTTCGGCCTTATCATTTTTTTCCGGATCACTGAATATACCGGCTTTCGTGCATGACGACGACAAGAAAAACTGCTACAAATAGACCTTAAGACAAGGGTACTACAGTATTAAAATAGCTTTGTCTTACGATATCCTTCTATTCTTAAATGAAACAGCCTTGTGTTAGGGTATCTAAGACAAGGCTATTTTAGTCTTGTCGTAGGGTCTATTTGTAGCAGTTTCCTTCACATGTCATTCCAGAATTTAGCGACTGAGAAAAGCATGCCGAAGCGACTATCAGTGGCGGCAGCGCTAGTAGACGATGAATCGACAGTGTCAGTGGAGAGAAGTGCTATGGAAACGATGGGAATCACACACGGTGACGTCGTGCTGCTCGCTCAAGGTGGAAGGAAGACTGTAGCTCTAGCCCGTCTCGACGCAAGTGACGAAGCCCAGCCGGGGGTGGCACGTGTCAGCACTATCATGCGGCGCAACCTGCGCATCGACATTGGCGACGACGTCACAGTCACCGGACTAGGCAGCGACGTGCCGAACGGGACGTTCATCCGCGTCCTCCCCATCGACGATACAGTCGACGAGGGCATGATGGGTGAAAAGCTATTCGAGAACTACCTGCAGCCATACTTTGCTGACGCTTTCCGCCCTGTTCAGGAAGGCGATCTTTTGCTCGTTAGTTGCCAGGAAGGCGGACCAGACATTGAATTCGTGGTGGTGGAGACTGATCCGAAGCCATACTGCATCGTAGGCCCCAAGACTGACATTTTCTACAACGGATCACCAGTTTCTCGCCACGATGTGCTGTGAGTGGCCTGTCAATGCTATCTAGAAATGTCTAATTGGAGAGTTTAACCCTTTCCAAAACAGAATTAAATACTACAGATTCTGTAACAGATTGCTGGACAAGGTTTGAAGGACTGGTTTCCAAAGCAGAATTAAATACTACAGATTCTATATTCTAGTAATTATCTAACAAATAGCTGGACAAGGTTTGAAAGGACGGGTGTTTCGCGTCGATACTTCTCACAGTGGTCTGCACCTAAGAAGACAAAATGGCCACCCCAGCAACTGGGAGCAACCAGCGCGCAACAGCAGACGATGAGGCTGCACGGAAGATGCGTATCCGGGCTGCGTTTGACATGTTCGACAAGGATAAGAAAGGATGCGTCATTCAAGAGTAAGTGTTTGTTGTCGTCTCGATAGCATATATTACTACGTGGTAGATAATAATACGTTGTATTTGCTTTTGTAGAGAAGTGAGTACGATCATGCGGTACCTTGGTGCGTACCCGACCGAGAAAGATATCATCAAGAAGATCCTCCCAGAGGTATGCAAACAGAGCTGCAATCTACGTTCCTAACCTCTCTTCTCAACTTGCACCATTGCTGTCTTTGGTGTTGATCTTTCATAGATGCAAGAGGATGAACCATCCACCTTTGTGACGTACGATCGCTTCGAGAAGAAAATGTTGGAAGTGCTATATACCAACGAGTACGAGCCGGACACGGATGAAACGCTTCTTGCCGCGTTCCGGGTAAGAGATGAGGTTGCTATAAAGCTTCCCTGAAATATTTTAGGGTGCACTTACGATATCGCGCGAGTAGGTGATCGACACCGAGAAGAAAGGCTACATTGAGGCCGAGGTTATGCGGGAGCTGCTCACAACAAAAGGCACCCCATTTCGAGAGAAGGAGATGGAAGGTCTGGTGGTTGTCAAACTCTGTTTATTGTCCTTTATCATGTTTGTTACTGACACCACCTTGCTTCTTGCAGCGTTTCTCGCAGCTGCAAAAGACCCTCCGACTGGTCGAATTTACTACGAAGACTACATCGCAGTGCTCACGCAGGCGCTGGATCCGAAGACGATCTGAATGATTCAACTGATCGATCTACAGGGCGTGACGTGATCTATTGAGGCGTTAACCCTTAATCAATGCTACAGCGCTACTGTGACCCTACGAACTGTCTTTGGTACTGCACGAACAGTTAAAACTCGAGGAGCTTGTATCGGCTGAAGTTGAATCTGGTTGTTACCACAAGAGGTTTTAGGAGCTTCCAAATGCGTGGTAGTAGCAGGATTGGCTACCTTCTGCGGAAGTACTGGGTTAAACTCGGTACTACTTTGAGGAGCTGCTGCAGAGAAGTCGCTCAAGTTTACACGAACCTGGACCACCTTTCTCGGTCTCTTCCCTGGAACCAATTCTGAGCGTGATCGCACGTCTTGAGTCGGTTGAGGACTTGGGTGTTGCACAGGCATAGGAGGGCGATCAACAACACCTCCCAACCCGGAAAAAGATGACCAGCTGTCGCTGGTGGGTGGAGGCTCTAGACTAGCTCTGCGTGAGCGTGTCGAGCCTCCCATGGTCTTGCGAATAAGGTGTTCTGCACTTTCATGCATTCCTATTCGACGCTTCTCAGCTCGAAAGCCCCTGGAGTTCTCCTTCTCATCATGTTGCAGAGCTAGCATGTATTCTTGAATCGCTTGGTTGAATTCTCCCTCAGAGTTGTAGCAGCCAGCACTATGAGAGGGTATTAGTACCGTAGCGACCCCCAAAAGCCTCTTTGTACTTACCGAGCGTATCGCGCCATTACATGGTTAGGATTCAACTCGAGGACGCGTGAGAAGTCACTGTGGGCGTCATCTACTCGGCCGCTTTTGAAGAGCGCCATACCACGACTGAAGCGTCCGTGGACATCGTCCGGTCGACAGCGTAGAATCTCTGAAAAGTCCTGTGCTGCTTGATCCCAAAGCTTGGCTTTCATGCAGGCATGGCCCCGCACAGCACGAGTATGCAGACAGGACGGGTCAGCTTGAAGTACTTCATGACATTCGCTGATCAGCCGATGGATGTCGCGGAGACCTGAATCTGATCGAGAGTCTAGCGTCGTGGAAGAATTGCTCATGTTTCTCTTACTCTACGCAGGCCAAATATGTCGTAGTGCTGCTGGCCGTCACGTATTCGGTTAGCGTCTAGGGACAGTCGAGCACCCCCTTAGCCTAGAATAGCGTGCGGGCAAGTCGAACACCCGACTGTCTTATGACGTACCCCGTCAGCTTTTCAAGCACCCGAGCGGCCTGCTCGGCAGATGAATGCCTCGTAGGCGAAAGGGAAGGGCAAACTACCAAACCGTCGACTCGCGTATCTTAGACGGCCGCAAAATGATACAATGCGTCGACGGCATTGTCACACGAACTCTCCTTGACGACGAGGTGCAAGCTGCTTGCTGGCATTGACTGATTCTTGCATCGCGCGTTCGCGATGTCCTTGATCTTGATGGCTCAAACGCGGGTCTCAGGTGTCTGGCTGCACAAGGAGCGATTAAAGCGCCGGCTGGTTCTAATCACCGGCATCTGTGCTCCACCGAGAGACCCATCGGTCGAGCTCGCATTGACCCCTGGAATTCAGGCTGGGTGTCGTGCTAACGTCCAGCTCTCCATGGCAATCAAAACAATTTGAAACGCCTTTACGGTATTGTATCCAGCGGGGAACGATCGGCACCGGAGAAAGTATGGCTTGCGATGGCCCTTTGGCGGCCGTCATCGCTCTATTCTATGCGGCTAAAGAGCAGGTTTCGCTCGAAAGGTTCACGCGCAAGGTATCCAGGATATTTGTCCTGCATTGCTACTAGCCGTCTAGCAATTTGCTAGACGGCGGCCAAAACCTTGGGAGGATTTCCGAACGACAATTGCTCCGACCCAGGGCTTTCATCGGTCCAGACGGCGCTGCCGTCGGAGCAGATGTCCGAGAGCTCTCCCATTTCCAAACTTCCCCACGAATTCCGTGAAACTTCACTCTGTGTGGATCAAATGGTATCTGTGCGATGGCGCGAGTCGCACTTGGCGATATAAAGCCCTGGAATAGCTACGGGAACAGAGTCCTCCCCAATCATCCAGGTTTAGCGATTTCGCGGTATGCGACACTGCAATGTGGCAGAATCTAAAAGAGGGATCGGCCAGGAGCCATCTCAACTTCGGAGTGGCAATTTTCGCGTTGAAAGTCCGCTCCTTGGGGCGGACGATGCGCTGCCGTGGAGCTTTGATGCTGATTGCAAGTGGGTCTCATAACGCCACCTTTTGCAGCTTCAAATGCGCGTGCTTCGGTTCCTGGAGCTCAGGCAGCCAGCTGGTATAGCACGCACTCGCACGCCACAACTTCTCGCCGTTCGAGCAGATCTCTCTGGACACTTCAGGCCCTCAAATTCAGAGTCTTCCTAGACATTACACTACACCAGCATCACAATCCGCGCCTAGATTGTTCGAAGCACAGGCTCTTTTTCGCGTCGTAAAGTTGTAAGGATGTCGTTCGTACAGCAAAACTTTGACAATGTATTCGACGGGGTATGCGAAAATAAAGCTGAATGGTCGATACAGCTTTGTTTTAAGTGAAACAGTATCAGCTGTTTTATTAAACCTGACAGGAATTTAGTACAAGTCCCGTAGCACTATTGTCAAATTTGTCCCATCGCGTGCTCTGACTACTTGCGAGTCAGTCCAATGTGCAACCGTTACCACGATCCTCGCCTGTCTGTCTAGCTTGCTGCGGCTCGTGGGTAAGGTATCCTCCTCGTGGCTTTGTCAGCTCGTCGCCAGCCAGGATCATTCTGCAATCTGCTCGCTGGCACCAACTGCCTGCCTGCCTGCCTGCTTCTCTACTCTTAGAGACACTCGACTTCTTCACAGATCCTCGACAACATGGTCAAGGTGGCGATGCCCGCGAAGATCGCTCTGGCTACGTGCCTGTACGCGGCGGTGGCCTCAGCGGAGACCGTCAACTTCATCAACAAGTGTTCGTACCCGATCGAGCTGTACCACAGCCAGTCGGGCTCGGCCGCTTCCAAGGTGGCCGACATCCCCGTCGGCAGCTCTCACACGGAGGACGTGACCGGCCCCGCACACATGTACCGCCACTCGTCCAGTAACTCTGCGACTCTGGTGGAGCTGGCCTGCGACGGCACCTTGTGGCTCGATCTCAGCGTCATCCCGCCCATGCCAGGCTACTGCGGCAGCTACGAGGAGTGCAAGAATGGCGGCAAGACGGGCTTCAACGTGCCCATTTCGATCCAGCCGAAGGAGAACATCGGCAAGGGCACGTGCTCGGCTCTTTACTGCGCCGCCGACGACAAGGACGCTTGCGCCGACGCGTACCACTTCCCCATGGACAACATTAAGACGCACAGCTGCCCGGCCGGCACGGAGCTGGACGTGACCTTCTGCTACGCCGACGCTGATCAGTCTCAGCAGCAGCAGAACAATGATCAGTCTCAGCAGCAGCAGCAGCAGCAGAACACTGACCAGTCTCAGTCTCAGCACCAGGAGCAGCAGCAGACTGAGCAGTCTTCCTCTGCGGCTACGACGACTGCTCCTACTCAGGAAGAGCGCGGCGCTACCCAGCAGGGCACGGTGCAGAGCTTCGCCGACCTTGGCAAGGTCAAGGCCAAGTACGAGTACAAGGGCAAGAACGCCGGTAACGTGCCTGGCTCGTACAACCGCGTGACGGACTTGGGCAGCTGCACCAAGGAGCCTGTCCAGGTTAACAGCCCCGTTGGCCCCATGTCGGAGCCCGTGAGCATGATCTTCCGTGGCCCCCAGGAGATCCAGAACATCGCCGTGTACGTGGACGAAGGAGGCAACGGCTCGTGGCCACGCGTGTCTTCGTACTGCCGTAAGGACGGCACGGTGGAGAACTTGACGTTCATGAACAACAAGAACATCGACTACTCTGGCCAGAACGCACACGGTCCTCAGGGCTACGCTTCGGCTGACGGTAAAGACAAGGCTGATGAGGCCACAGTGTTCTCGGGTGAACTGGCGGAGGCGTCGGACCCGACCAAGATTGGCGGTGGCCCCGGTATCGCTACGGGTGTGGAGATCAACATCATGACTGGAGAGAAGTGCAACGGCCAGTGCCTCGGCTTCTCGGGCGATAACGACTACCAGGGCTGGAACGGCGGCAAGAAGGCGTTCGTGACTGAAGTCAAGATGCCCAAGGGCAAGATGCCCGACCAGCCGGCTATCTGGATGCTCAACGCCCAGGTCATGCACTCGAACCAGTACGGCTGCAACTGCCGTGGCATCGGTCCCGTGGGCGGCTGCGGAGAGCTCGACATTGCCGAGGTCATTGAGACGAACCCTTCTCGTGACAAGGTGACGACGCACTACTACTTCTACGACGGTACGGTGTTGAGCCCTGGCGGTGACAACTTCGCTCCTCGCTCGTACGACTCGAACACGGTCTACGTGACGCTCATCGACGACTCGAACGAGGGTCTGATCAAGATCGTGGAGCTCGAGAGCTTCGACTTCACGCAGACGGAGCTGGGCTCGCTGGTCCAGCAGCTTGTGGACTGCTAAGCTTCATGAGGGAGAAGGAACCTTCGTGCTCACAGCCCCACAGTGTGTCTATATACTGTCCTCAAATACACAGCCATTTTGATGCATTACGTTGATGAGTTTTCTTGGCTAAATGTTGACCATACAAATTCCAAGTGAAAAACACAACACTTTTGTTTCAAAGTGAAAAGAAGTTAATGATTACCATTCTCATGTTCATGTTTTATCTCGAATTTCTCGATTATTGCTATCCTATTGCTATCCTACGCTAGCAATATCCAATCCTTCTTGGGTGGAGATTTTCTCGTCTCCACGATTTCTTTTTGTGTGTCTACGATCGCCTGAACGGCTCCATGCGTCCTCGCCCTTGCACCTCGCTCTTCAACAGCTCCAGCATGTTGATCGCGGCGTTGACGTCTCGATCCCAGTAGCGAGCCTCGCAGTCTTCGTTCTCGCATCGCAGCACAACGTGGCAGTGCTTGCTCTTGATCTCAGCCCGCGACCAATCGCTAGTGTTTGTACATCTAGTGACGACAAAAGGTTACTTCGATAACTTAAAACGAGAAAAGATCTTGAATCGCTGTGGAGCAAAGATCACGTGTACTGATTAAGACACTCGTCAGACTAGAACAATACTGCCTTGTCTTGATATGAAGCCGTCTATAATACATTGACTTGATTGGTCCACTTCAAAGAAGTACGTAATCATCTTCATCATCCTCTCCGGTTCCAGCTCCACTGGCACTCGCAAGCTCGTCCTCGTTCATATCGTCGCCCGAGAGGCAGTCAGCCATGAGCAGGTCACCTCCACTTGCTGCGTAGTCCGGGCGGCGTGCAGCAACTGAGAATGGGCACATTCCACCCTCCTCCTTTACTTCATCATGAAGCGTCCGTACACGTCGTTCAAAATCCTCGTAGTCGGCGCGGTGTTCGCACAAAAAGCCCAGCGCTAGCGATGGATCGATAGTAGTCACATTCATCACCAATGGACGGGAGGAGTGCACTGTCCGCAAATGTGTCTATCAAGGCAAAAAATACAGAATTGATCAGCTCCCAACACGATAAAACCCAAAAGAATTCCTCACTAGACACGAACCGCAGTAGGGAAGGCAGCATTAAGTTCCGGTGCGGGATGCACGTCGTGTGGGTCCAGCAGATGCAACTGGTCTTGCTGCGTCCCGACAAAGTAGACAGAGTGACCCTTCTTGCCGCCAATAATGCCGACACTTTGCGGGAATGCGAAGGTCTTTTGTATCGCCGGTACGTAGCGTTCGTTCACCTGATCCAGTCCAAGCCTCAGTGGGATCAGGATCAGCAGTGCCGTGCTCCAGTCGCTCTTGTCCTCGGATGTAGGCGGATGTAGCAGTGGGTCGAAGAACTCCGGCGCGCCTTCGTCCTTCACTTCCTTCTCCACTGTCTCCTGTTCGATATGCGAGACACAAAGCTTCGCCACATCATCACTGTACACCACTCCTTCTTGAGGCACATACATGGCCAACTCCCCTCCGAACTCGCGTCTGTGTAAGTTCACCAAGTCTCTCAGCACCTGAGCAGCCGTGGTGGGGCCGTACCACTCGCCCGGCAGCTTATCGTACTGCACGCCCAGCTTCACCATGTGGTGGATTGAGTACCGACACGCAATGTCGGGCGAGTCTGCGAACCACCGCAGCAATTGTACGTAAGTTTCAGGCAGTCGAGCGTCCATGTCGGTCTCAAATAGGGCAGGAAGACGCCAGTCCCGACCCAAAAGCCGTCGCTGTAGTGCCTGGCCCAGCAGCATCTGAGCCGACCGCAACATGCAGCCCCAACCGGCGTCGCTCGTGTGCTCGTAAGGTGTCATGGCAGGGTAATCACGACGGTAAGTGAACCACAGGATGGACTCGAAGCTCCGCTTGTACGCGTCAAAGTCGGCGGCTGCCACGTCATCGTAGTGCTTTCCCAGTAGCCACACGGGCGCACTGAGCGCCGCTGACGGCGTCACGTCCAGGGCCGAGATACCGTGTGCGAACTGCGCCATGCGGCCCAAAAGACCTCCACCCAGATCCCACGCGGCCTGGCCGAGCACGTTGTAGAGCGCGCTGGGGTCCAGCGTGGAGGACGACGTCACAATAGAGACAGGAGACGCGCTACACGACGAAGGTGCTCGCGGCGTCAACAGAGAGATACACGCGCGAGAAAACCGACGTCGGGTTCAATATCGAGGAATAGGCAGAGAGAAGACCGTCTGATAAGGCTGATTCGATCGGGATTGACAGGGAAACGACGTGGTTTACATATGATGGTGTGGATAACATTATATTGGTGTTTGATACATCAGGACGGAGCCATTCCTGATTGCAATCGATGGCGCGCACACGGGTCGAGCCGCCGCGCACTACAGCGCACGTGCTGTCGTGGCTGCGGCGCGGCCGTCGCGAGGAGATACCGGTGGAGCTTGTGCTAGATGTCATCCGCTCGGTGCATGGCGTGATACCTCTGGGCGGACGTATGGGCGGCGCAGATGGCGCGACACCCCCCGCAACACCCAAGACCTCAGCTCTATCCTTATTTTCGGCCGGAAAAGACGCTAAAGACGCGGGAGATGCGAGTCAGGACCAGAGTGACGACAAACGCTGGACGATCCTTCTCTCAAGCGTGCAATTACCAGCTTCAGGTGGCCAGCAGGAGCTGAGAAACGCGCTTGAGGCTCTTCATGACGATAAACAGAGCCAAAAACCGCTGGATATTGAGACGTTGAGACGTAAATTCTTCGCCGAGAGAAGAGACTTCTTCGCTGTACGCGTGGAGCTGCTGCGCGCAGCCAGTAACCCACAGCATCCTAATGCTCAAGTAGCCGAGGAGGCCGTAGACGAGCTGCTGAAGGAGGGACTGCGCGAGGCGCTGTTGGACGAGGTCCATGGGAGGCAATTCACTCAGCAGCCGAGCTTTACTGGTGTGGGGGCGGCGGAGCGCAAGGCACTCGTGGCCTGGGAACTGCAGTTCTTGGAAGAGGAGGCGCTGCTGAGAGAACTGTTACTACTAACGCTCGTGGCGTCCAGAGAGAAGGCCACTTTGGAGAGTGCATTGAAGATTACCAAGACCGTGTATAACTGGGAAGCACGAGTCTTTGACGAGGTGTTTACCGTCAGTACATTGGCGCTACCCGCGGCACAAGAGACGGCGAGAAAGTTGACACAAGTGGGTCTATTGGTGGCATTGAGACTGCTACACTCAACTGGAGCAGTACAGGAACACGCAGCGCTTCAACAGGTGACAAAGAGTTTCTTTCTGACGGAGTTGTGTGGAGTTCCCGATTCGACGAGTGAGGAGCCCGTGGTGTCGCCTGTACCGGGTGTACTGCTGCTGGCGTGGGCTACATTGTTGGGTCGACAGTACCGTGAAGTGGCAGGGTTTAACCGGGAAACCCAGGAAGTGAAGGAGCTGGAAGTCATGTTGCAGCACACGTTGGCAGCGGCGGAGCATCGGCACAGCTTTCACTACTTGAACGCGCTGTTGCGCTCGCTGGTGTTCCGTAACGACTATGGAGATTCCGACAGCACTGCATTCTTGCACCCGTTGAGTCTTCACGCCAAGAAGCTGTGGACGCTGCCCAGTGTGGCTGCATCCGCTGGACTACGTGGTGCTAAAACGACTCCTTCCCCGTACCTGAGTCGTGACAGCGCATCTATCTATCAGCACGTGGTCGCGGCCTTTTTGAGTGATATGCTGTCCTCCCTGGGGTACATGGAGAACCTGGATGTTGCTCTACAGCTGCACGCTATGGTGAAATTTGTGCTGCCTGCTCTTTCGAACGCGCGCGTGGCCCAGCAGACTCTCGGAATTGACGCGGAAGAGAGCAACATGACGGACATCGTAGCTAGCGGAGAGACTGCCGCGCTTCGTGATCTGCTGACGAAAGCTCGGGCCAATCTGCCGCACAGCTTGCTCTCGTGTGTTCAAATGTTTACAGCGCTTTGCTGCAGTTACCAGGACGTGTCGTCTCCGGCTGTGCTTCGCCAGGTGCTGAAGTATTTTAACAAGCCGCGTGCTGGACTGGAAGGACGTATGATCACTAGCGGTGTCTGTCGTCCAGCGCCACCTGCTGAGTACATTAGTGAGATTGCAGGCGTGCCTGGACGGGTGACGTGCACGCGTTCGTTTGCTTATGACGATGAAGACTCTCGACTGGTGGTGCCTGCGGGAACACGCGGGACGATTGTGCAGTCAGGGGAGGAAGTACAGATTGAATGGCTCCTAGCAGACAGCGATGAAGACAAGCACGCTTCCTCCTTGTGGGATTTGCTTATGCTGAGCGCTGACAGCTTTGTGGCGGGGCTTCAATCCGGTTCCTTCGCGAATCTCCATCGTACGGACACGGAAGATGCCAGTGTGCTTACGGCGTTCTTTGAATTCATCGTACAGCTAGGTCAGCAGCACGATGGAGGCAAGTTTGTTATAGGGGAGATGAAGCGTCGTTGGGGCGAAGCGAGACTGCGTCGGTGGTGGACTGAGCACCGTCTTCCTTCACCTGAATATTACGTACCTCAGCTCGTGAGGCAGCAGATTGCACTTTCTACACTACTGTCAGCATCGAGGGAGAATTTGGTCTCCTGGGACATCCGGGACCGTCACGTACGGGAGCAAATTCTGGCGCAGATTGGTAGTGTGGAACGTCATGACTTTGGAAGTGTTATTATGGGCGATGCGAGTACGATGAATTCGTTCACGGTGGATGGAGGCATTCACTTACTCCGCCTCTTATTGGGAGTACTGGATGGCTTTCTGCATGCTTCCCCGGGAGCTGCTGACGCTGGTGAGAGCGCTTGGGCAGCAGGCCATCTCCACCTAGTTGCCGCGTCTTTCATTGCTCTTCGAACGCTATTGGCGACTACATCTGGAGTAGAGTTGTTGATGAATGCTTCGCTTGGTGGAGGACGAGAAGAGTGTGTCAACCTGATTGTGAAGAGCGCCAAGAAACTGTTTGAATTACACGAGAGGTTGACGGGAGAATACCCGGTCGTGCTGGCAACGCAGGAAATCTTTATGAGTGTGGTACGATGGTTCCTATCAAAGGAGGCGCAAGGACTTGCGGATCCAGCCTCAACTGATGAGGGTTCTTCGGGATCTCATGCGTTTGTTGCAATGGAAAGACTGTGGTTCGTTGGTGCAGCGGAGTTTGCGATTGAAGTGCTGTCCACCCACGAGAGCTGGAAGTTCGTGTCGACTAGTGAACGTTGTGAGGTGACGGAACGCTGCTTCCGTCTGCTGTACGTGTTGGTGCTTCCGCGCAAGTACATCCACGAGCAGAATGAAATGGCTCCAGCTTTTGAAACAGCGTTGCGCGAGACGCTGTCTACTGACATGTCGCTGCTTATGAAGCTGCTACGTTCTTCATGTGCTCTACTGTCGTCAATGGAAGGCCAACTGTCGGGAGATGACGAGGAAACAAACTCAGAGGTGGATGAGAGCGATACTGATGATGATACTGCGGTCGACTTCGTCCAATTTGAGTCGCTCGTGACGACGTGTTTGCGATTCGTGGCGTTGCTGCTCTCTAACGAAAAGAACGGCGTGGATACTCAAGCTGCTCGAAAGATTTTGCTGACACCGATCGATGGTGGCTCTAAGACTCTGACAATTGTCACGCTCTGCGGAGTTTATCTCGGGTATTCACTAGATGATGCGTCTGGAATTGCGTACTGGTCCTTGCAGATTCTACAGCATGCCGCTGTGATGCTGGACTACCGCTTGGAGCGAGAGAGTCGTGATCTCACGTCCATGCACTCCCTCGTCGCGCTCTTCCATGGATACCAGGACCTTCCTCTCGTGCGTGGCACGTTTGCTCAGCTGCTGCGGGTGTCCTCGCCACCAGAGCGGAAGGAGGTGATTGAGCTGCTGACGTTGTGCTTAGAGCATCAGCCGGGGTTCTTGGCGCTGCTGCTCTTCGGTATCGATAGCAAGAAAGCCAAGAATGATGACAAGGAGGGCAAGGCTGAGGGAGACCCCTTGCCTTTCGTGGCATTGCTGGAACGCTTCTTCGAGGCTTCAGAAAAGCTGCTAGAGCAGTCATCGGATCTCTTCTGCGCTCTACTGGCGTTTCTCGTGCAGGTTTGGGAGGGAGCCATCCACAAGGGGCTTGGCGTGCACTTGGAAATCATGGCAGCTCTACGTGCGCGTTCCACGTTCTGGCCGAATGTTTCTCGGGCGCTTAAGATCCACATGCCATTGGAGTCGGTTGAGGAACGCGGGCTGCTGGATATGGAGCTAGCTGCTGCTACTGCTCAAGGCAGAGGAGCCGTGGAGAGTCCGTCCAGCTCGTCGGAATTGTACATTGGACGGTCTAGCGCTTACGGCTATCTGGCCCGCGGCCTGATCCTCCAGTTGGTGTCGTACGAGTGGCACAACCATGCTTCAAAGCAAAGCGATCACCCGCTAGTGGATGTACTGGAGTCGTTCCGGAAAGAAGGACTGTATTCGCATTGGCTGCGAACGTTCACGCGCTTAGATTATTCACCGACACAATTGGAGCAGTACGCGTCGTGTATCCGACGTGCTTGCTCCTTAAAGATGTCCGCTACGAACCTCCTCAGCGATATACCCGTAGGCGGCATCTCCATGTACGTGGAAGGCCTGATCTGTGACGCCAGCACGCTCAAGTGGCAGCTTAGCGCAGGTGGAGATTTCAAGCTGCAGACTTCTCCAGAAGATGTCCGAGCGTTGAAGCTGGTCCAGTGGAGTAACCTGCAAGCGGCATACCTGCATGCGCAGCTCTTCTCTCTGGCCAAATGGAAAGTGTTCATGGAGCTATGCTGTCTACAGGCTGGAATAGCGGAGACAGCAACTGATACTGAGAAGGAGAGTCAAGCGGCGACGCCGAGACGGCTCAAGCGGAAGGAGTCGATGATCTCGTCGCCTCCACGCAGCACGACCAGCGCAGGAAGTCCTTCAATGGTGCGGCTATCAACTGCGTCAAGCTCCGACAGTATTTTATCTTCACGCTTTTCAGGGGATCGCACGTCCTTCGGGATGATTCAGGTGCTGGTCGATGTGATCAAGATTCGGGTGAATCAGCACGAAAACCAGGACGAGACGCTCGACTTCTTCGTGCTGGTTCATCTGCATGATCTCGTGCAGCTCTTGGTGTCGATGCTTCACCACCAGTTGTGTCTTGTTGTACGCAAGACACGAGACCCGAAGTTATCGCAGACGCGGCAACGTCTTGAAGGCTCTAAAGACTCGAACCTCAAGTTTGACACCGGAGCGACACTTGAGTTACTATCTGTCATTGAGAAGACGGCAAGTGCAGTGCACGACGCGATGAAGCAGATAGCGCGTGAGCTGGAACTGATGCGTCTAGGCGCCAATAGTAACTCGACGCTCGCCTCCTCCATCGAGCTGAGCGCAGTCCCGCTAATTGCTCGCTTGGTGACGGACTTTGAGAGAAAAGTGGAGTCCGTGACTGATGAACTGTACACGTCACTGTTCACTGCTGCGTTGCTGCTTGTGCGTCACTTGAGCAAGATCAATCGCCACCCGAGTCGGATCAACGACGGAGACACCAATATGGAGAGCATGTCGCCGCCCAAGCCTCTGCTACAGGTGAAGCTGATCGGACACTGTATGAACGCCATCAGTTTATGCGACGATCGGCCACAGTCTACGAGATCCACGCAAGCTCTTTTCCAGTTGAGCTGGTGTCTGTTCCAGGAGGTCCTGGACAGCTTCAGCAGCGTTGATTCGGCCAAGCCAAAGTTGCGCATGGCGAATGCAGTGCAACTTAATCCGTTCGTGAAGGAGCTGGAGCACGACCAGCAGGGCGTTGGCGCTCTGTTTCACTTGCTGGTGCAGCGCTTCCGTCCTTCATGTAACAGCAAACAAGTGGCTGCGAGACAAGAGGAGGCATATCAAGTGTTACGCGGTCTGACTGCGGTCGTGTGGAATCCGGCGAATACTGAACTGTGTCAGCGCGTGATGCTCAAGGCCAGTAGCTCGCGTTCGTCGTCTCGCTTGCGGTTGCTATCTATGCTGGCGACTGAGTTGCTCCCACTACTCCAGACTCAGATGGAACGCGAAGAAACCAGCAGCAAATTACGCGGCTACGTGTCGTCGTTGAGCTCTGAAGCGGACGATGATATGGAGGAGAAAAGCTTGGATCGGTCCTTGGCACACCGCATGTGGTGCCTCGTGCTGGACTTTGTGGGCGGCTTGCTTCGTATGCCGAGCAGTGTGGACGCTGAGGACGCGGATGTGTGGGAGTTTATGTCACATGCTGAAGCACTGCTACTAGCAGCCGTCCAGCCGACAAACTGCCAGCGTTTGACACGCGCTGGGGTTACAGAACACCAGGCTGTTCTACGATTACTCAGTGCTCTAAGCGGAACGGCATCGCGACGACAACGATGGCGCCAAGCGTTCCCAACGAACGTTGTGGTTCTGATGGAGCAAAGTCGCCAGTTGCTGGGTCGTTCGTGCGTGCTGCTCGGCAGCTCATCCGCTGAAATGACCCGTTTGCGCAAGGAAAAAACACAGAAGCAAAAGGTTAAATCGCCCACCAAAGCCATCGTGGGTTTTGGCGCGAGTCTGACTCCGAAATCGCCTCGGTCTCCGTCGGCGTTTACGTTTGCGCATCAGACGCTGCTACACGACCAATTGCAGGCTGTTCGAGAGGTTGAGAAGCGGAAATTGACAGATTTCCATCGAGAAATGGAGTGGGAGCTAGTGGAGATCGTGCGGCTATCGAGTCTGTTGCTGGCCAAGTGGACTGCTTCCTTAACTGACCGAGATGCCATCCTTGTGGTGGATGGCGTGCGCTATGTGGATGAGGACCAGCTCGTGCCGTTGCTTGCGTTTATCCCACCCAGCGAGGCGCGCTCCATGAACAGTAGTCCGGGCTTGGGCCACTTGAGTCTCGCGATGGACTTTATGCTTGATGAGCTGCTGGCGGATGAGGATACACAGACGAACGCAACAGAGAAAACCAAGGCGGTGCTGGCGAACGCGATTGATTCATGCGCGCTGCTATTCTTGAAGACGTATCTGCTTCATGCTGAGCAGTTCGAGCTGGCCAAACGCGACCGGGACGAGCTCAAGAACTTTTTCCGCCAGTTTAATGCTCGGCTATCCGGATGCGATGGCGTCGACATTGACGCGCAGTTACTTGAGCATATTGGCAAGGTAAGCGGCTAGTGCTGATTTGCATTTACTCGTTTTTCGTGTTTTACTGACGGAGTGATGCTGTTGTGGACAGATTATTGCTGGGTAAGTTGCTGAAGTGAGGACCGAGTCGGACAACCTAGAGCTGTACTTCTCCGGTGACCCGTGCAATAGTTGGCTACAGCAAGTGGTACCTCATACTACAGTAGTACCATACATCGCTGGCGTGGCTGTAGCCATTTACTGTACACATCAATCTGTTCGATTAAGTACGAAAAGAGAATCCTCCTTCTGACAGCATCGAAAACACAATGCACATGTGAATTTCACAACAGCGTGTGAGTCGCACAAACAAACCATGATTTGCACACCAGCGCAGTGAAGCGTGCACATCCAATCAATAGCAGCACACAGGAACGAAGTATAGTCACACACAGAGCTAAAAAATGCACAATAGCCAATCACAAGCAAGTTGAATCCAATTTTGTCCAATCAAACTGGAATATTTCATTCAATTCAGCCTATCGAATAGCTCAAATTTCGACTCACTTGCCAACCACACCATTCTTCAAAATCCTCCCCCCAGTACCAGCCTTCTTCCCCTCTATTACTTGGTCCCCAAGACGCCTGAAGCTATCGCCTGGCCCACCATGTCCACCGAGCTTAAAGAGAGCGATGCACTCATTATTATCCAGTGCCTAAAGGCCTTCAAAATTGCCAAAAGTCAAGCTATCTTTTGCACACTATGTGCCCTTCCAACCCCACATTTAATGCGCTACAAGATTCTGAAGTGCCGCTGCTCTCAGGGCAAACAAGCCGCTCCCTACGCCACATGTCCATGGAGGGCTAAAATGCTAGTCTGTCTCGATCGCAAGGTCGTGTCACTGTTTGAGTGTGGAGAGCATGTGACTAGAGCGACACAGCCACACAGTCGCAACCTCACCGCTCCGCAAAAAGATTTCGCCAAACAGATGACCCGGGCAGGTATGAAGCCGGCACGCATACGCTCGGCTATGCTGTTGCATTTTGGCTTGCGACCTAACGAGCTTCCAGCTCTGCAAAAGGTGCAAAATGTCGTGTGCTACTACCGCCGCACAAAGCTCAGGGGTAGTGACACGACTGTCACCATCGTGGCAGCAGTCCAGTGGCTAGCGTTCAATGGTGGCAAGGACGAGCAGGAGCCGTTCACATTTGGCTGGGATTTGGATAGAGAAGGCATTATCGTTGTCGGCAATGGCTCCGGTGAAAAGCCATTTCTTGTCGGTTTCCCACCGAAGGCGCTTCTAAGCCAAGCTTCATGAGACCCAAAGACCTTTATTTTTCACGTGGACGCTACCTACAAGACCAACCAGGTTGTACATCCCGTCCTTGTCATCGGTATTACCGATGTCGCTAGAACGTTCCACTTGTTGGCAATGTTTGTCACCTCCCTGCAGCAGGAAGGACACTATGCTAAGGCATTTGCTGCACTGCGCTGGATCTACAACAAAGTTCTGGGCGAGCCGCTTCGTGTTGCCTATGTAATGGGGGACGCTGATGAGGCACATAACAATGCCGTAGCTGCAGTTTTCGGAAGCAATTGCAAATATGATCGCCTCATGTGCTACTATCACTTGATAGCCAAGGTAATTGATCGACTTAAAGGACTGCCGTACGAGCTACACAATTCCGTCCTTCATGACATCTACGATCTGCACAACAGCAGGAGCGCCGACGACTTCACCACTGATTGAGAATCTACAGAGATTCGCTGGCTCAAAACCCCAAAGCTAAAGGCGTTCCACGGGTATTTCAAACGTGTCTGGTTGAATTCAATTTCGCCGATGGGAATGCTACCACACTTCTACCTCTTTTACCACCAGCACCGACCCGGTCGAGCAATTCAACCGGATCTTGAAACGCAACTACACTGCACATCGCCAGCTGAAAATAGGTGAGCTGCTACAGCAACTTGCTGCGTGCTGGCGCCACAGCTCCATTGATGTCCGTCCATTCGCTCTCTCTCCGGTCGCGTCAAAAGCGTTGCTGGCTCGTGTAAAGGCGCTTCGAAGTCAGCGGCTTCTACGATAATACGTAGCGCCACGCATGAGCCTCGACTTCCTCATGATGGATTCTTGCACGGATGTGCTCCACGTGTTGTATACTGCACCGAAGAGAGCCTACAACCCCGCCACGAATTCCATGCAAGAAGCTCTTTAAGTCTCTGCTCAGTTGGGCGTTAACACTGCACGCAAGGAGACCGAAAACCTGCCCAAGACAGGGTGGCCGGTCGATTTTGTAGCCCAGACTTTCCCTTGCTCCTACCACTTCAAGTATGGAGACTGCGTGCATCGCCTCTTCGCGATGCAGGAGCGTGCTCGAGTTGACTGCGACGGTGAGGAGATACTTGTCAATTGTCGAGCACCCAAGCGCAAACGCCCTGCTGTTGGCACTACCCCTAGTCTGCCTAACGCAGCAGGCCGCCCTCCGCTTGTTGGTCACGCTCTCCAGCGGGAATAAAAACATCAGCTGAAGCTGGATGAACAATGTATATCTCTTAATACAAACACAATGATAAAACATTACTGGTGCTAAGTAACTTTTGCAGCGATAACAACGTACATGCTGAGCGTTAGAGAGGCGTCTAGCTGCCGCTCTGCCCAGCGACTGACATCTCTCCTGTCGGCAGCGTTGGCAAGCGCAGACTGATCTCGCCAACCGTATCATGCACCTCTACGCGACGCCAGAACAAGCTTCCGTACGCACAACAAACCGGCTGTCTGCCGACTGCCCTTACGGGTATAAAATCTCATCAATAGAGAGCTTGGCTAGCTGCGGTCAGTTGGCCCCCGAGATATGATCGCCTTCTAGGTGTTGCAGGTGGTCCGATGCGCCAGGGAGCCATGGGGCTCAGGAATGCCGTGCGAAGCACCGTCGCCGCGTGCTGCACGTGGTGGTGTCTAGGATTCTGAACTGCGACAAATGTAATATGTCCCACAAATAAAATGTGGTCCACCTCGTCGACTTCCGGTGTTTTTGTTCGTGTGCAATTCATACATGTATGTCTGTGGTTGTTTTCACGGATCTGTATGTGATATTCAAATTTTCTCCCTCCTTCTAGTGTCGAGCGAAGATGCTGAAGATCTCATGTGCGATCGGCGGTGCGGCAGGAAGCGCGTTCCTTGTGTACATGGACGTGGATCAGTCCGTGGGGGACCTAAAGGACGCGATCAAGAAGAAGAACGTGGCAACAATCACATGCGACGCTAAGGACATAAAATTCTTCCTGGCGAAAAAGAAGGACGGCAATTGGCTGACAGAAAACAAGGTGCTGCGGGGGGAGAGCGACACTGATGGTCGACCGTATCTGCGTGTAGCGAGAGCGGAACTTGCTCTCGCTGGCTTGTCGGAGGACGAAGTTCGTGTCCAAGTAGGCACCAGGGTGGTGCCGCTGGCAACGGCCCTGTGCACGTGCTGGCGAGGGTTTCGGAACTCGGTTTGCCAGTGAAGAGGGCAGCGTCCGATGATATTGCGACTCCTGCGAAGCGACGCAAAGATATACGTACGGAGTGGACATGGAAGGAAGAGGGCGATCCAATTTATTCTCTTGAAGGCGACCACATGTTCTTCGTACGAGCGACGCAACAGCTTCTCAAGATTCTCAAGTCCAACCACAACCGCGTGCAGACAAAATTCGGTGATGCCTATTATGGACAATGTCTTTGGCCTCGGAAAAACAGCCTTTGTTCATCCGGAGATGCAAGGCTAACTGGGATGATTTACCAACAATGGACACGTTTGGGAATACTTTACACCAATGTCACACTATCATTATCGAGTTTTCTGTTGGCGATCACCTTGATGACGAAGGCAATTATAAGACGGCGACGGCACCGACAAAATTGATTCACCGCATTCGTCGCTTTTTATCGTCACTGTGGTAGCATACCTTGTGCTCTCGCTGAAGATACGAACGAGGACCTGTCAGATGTGATGGAGTTCTTGACGGACGAAGTGAGACCCCTGTTCGTCGTGATCGATGAAATTGGTGATCCTTTTGACAAGCTCAAACCTGATGACATCAAGAGGAGAGATCGTTTCATGACGTTCTGCAATTGATGCTTGCTTGGTTGCTGAAGGTTACAAATTTGTTCTTCATGATTGTTGGCCGTGCTTCATTTATGAATCATGTTGGATTAACCCCGACGAACGCACAGGGAATGACGAGTAGTCCTTTGAGCGACTCAACCTCCATCTCCTTTGGTCCAACGCGATTGAAAAGGCCATCGAGAACACGAAGAATGGGCTGCAGGATTTGATTGGGACAGCAGACCCTACTAGCCCTGGCCACAAGGACCGCATGAAGAAAAAATCTGCCACCTGTGCTCTTGCAGGAGCAAATCCAAAGGCTGATCGATTTTGAGAGGCGTGACTGTCGTACAGACGATGTTGCTCTCTATGCCTTAATCCTAAAGCACGCGAAGGCGCAACACCGTTTCTTCAGTCAGTCCAAGGACAGCGCAGCCACCTTCAAAGAAAAGTCGGGAGCGGCGGCGACGCCAGCGACGGCAACGACCCCGAAGCAAGCATACCTCAAGTCGGCCAAGACTTCGTCTGGCAAGCAAAACAGTTGAGGAGCTGCGCCTACGGATGCCCGTGCTCCTAAGCTGTCTGTGCCGCCGACAGAGGGATGTCTGTTCTACAAAGGGCCGCATTGGCTGAGGGAGTGTCCTACAGCGACGGAACAGCAGCGCAGGGCCGCACTGGAGCGATTCCAGGAGGCCAAGCAGCGGCGCGTGGACTCCATCCGGTTGAAGGCCGCTGGTCCTGGGCGCGCCAGGTACATGGCGACGCTAAATGGCGTGCTAGACGTACCTTATTTGCCGGATACTGGTGCCGACCGTAGTATTCTACCGTCTGGTGTGCCGCATGCACTGGAAGCTGCTGCTCCGCCAGTAACCGTCCGTCAGTTGGCAAGACCAGTGCCAGTTATTTTGGCCGATGGCAGAACGACCAATTGTATGGAAGAGGCACTACTGGACTTGCAACTGACAACGCCACCTGGTATCTTAACATCCACAAGGTACCGTGTCTGGTGATGTCCAGGGAGGATGATGAGCTACTTGTTGGTAGTGACACACTATCGCCCTTAGGAATCAGTGTGGAAGACGTGTTGGCTCAGTTAGCAGGGTCTACTATATTGGGGGACAGAGGAGGACGAATTTCCTGTGGGCCTCGAGCTGCTGAATACTGCCGGAATTGCTGTTGGAGACATGCCTTCTATTCAGAGGGAGATTATCGACATGGCTGTGGAGAATAGATTCCCCGTCGAAGGCCGAAATGAGTTGGAGGCGTTGCTCAACGCGTACGACGAGATTTGGGGCGTCCAAGCAAGCCCTGGACCTCCGGCTAGAGTGAAGCCACTTCATGTGACTCTTCCGGAAGGTGCAGTGCCGGTCCGTTGCCATGGCCGTCCCTACCTACCTCTCCAGAGAACCTTCATTCGGGATTACGTGAGCCAACTTCTGGAGCGAGGCCTCATCCGAAAGAACAACGCGTCAAAATGGGCGAGCCCTGTGGTGCCAGTCAGAAAACCTGGTACTGAAGATCAGTTCCGGCTCACGATCGACTATCGCGTGGTGAACTCGAAGACGGTGCCATTGGCAGGCCAACTGCCCACTCAAGGCGAGGTTCTCGATGCGGTGCGTGGACTAAGCATTTCGCTCACTTTGATTTGCCCGAAGGGTTCTGGAAATTTCCCCTTCACGATGACAGTCAGGAAGTATTCTCGTTTATGACGCCAGAGGAGGTATTCTCGCCTCTGCGCGTGACACAAGATGCGACGGACTCAGCACTACACTGCTCGGCATAGATGCAGTCTGTGCTTCCCTCGCAATGGGATCTGTTGGATTGATGCTATACTCATCTTTGCTGCCGAGATGGACTCTCTTCTTGCTGCACTACAAGATGTTTTCGCCATTACTGGCGATCACTGTCTTAAGCTCCACCCGTCCAAGAGCTCTTTGTTTGAGTCTGAAATTAAGTGGTGTGGTCGTTTGATCTCGGGAGAAGGCGTGCGCCACGACCCCGCGAGAGTGGACGCGCTGACGTCGTTGCCGCGTCCGACGACGGTTGCTGAGCTGCGGTACTTCGTATGTACAGCTAACTGGCTGCACGACTCGATGCCGGTCTTTGCCCGTGTCGTTGCCCCACTCCAGGAGAATCTACAAGCTGAGCGAGGCAAGCTTGGTCGTCGCAGTAGGAACGCTCTGAATGTGGCTATTCAATGGACAGGTGCTGAACAAGAGAGTTATGAACTGCCATTACTCTGATTCGTGATTCCGCGCCTATGATTTTTCCTGATGACGACTGTGAGGTGTGTGTCTTCGTGGATGCAAACCAGGATGGATATGCCATCGTGCTCACTCAAGTCGGTGAGTGGAATGATGATCTGAGTGTAGCGGAACAGGACCAGTGGCTAATTATCTGCAAAGGTGGTGTCTTCAAGGACTCGCAATCTCGGTGGCCGATCATTGACAAGGAAGCTTACCCCATTGTGAAAGCGTGTCAGGACCTGAGCTACGTGCTGCAACGAGCGAAAGGGTTCCGCCTCTCTCAAACCTCATTTACGTATTTGCGTTGGCGGTAGCGCTAAAAAGCATGTGCGTGACCGACTTCAGCGCTGGGGGACGCGCTTGTGTGGTATGCGCTACACTATCAAACGCATCCCTGGATCCACGAACCTCTGGGCTGACATTATCTCACGGTAGCGGACATCGGCCGTCGTCACTGCAGCTGCGGTTTGCACACGACGCGATCGGCCCACGCCTGTGTCGGACAATTCACAGTTACGCCCTCTGCAGGACCGTGATTTTGTAACCCCACACTGGATGATGTTCGAGATGCTCAAGAGCTGGCTGGACGTCTGGCCCGTGAACGTCTGCGTGAACCCTATTTCTAAGAAGAGGGGGTGATGATGGTGAATGGCAAGCCCTGGATCCCAACAGCAGCCAAGGATCTCTTGGCTAGGGTGTTCGTCGTTGCTCACTGCGGCTCGCACGGCCATCGAGGACAAAACGTCATGTGCACGGTGCTCGAAGACAGATTCTACATCCCATTGCTAACCAAGAAAGGGGCGACCTTCATTGGTAACTGTCTCCTGTACAAGCACGTGAAAGGCCCGAGGCAGATTACGCGGCCTTATGAGCCGCCCTAAACGGCTACCAAGCGCAACGAAGCTGTGCACTACGACTTTCTATACCTTGGAGAAGGTTGTGGAGACACTGCGTACGTCCTCGTGATGAAGGACTCGCTGACTCACTACTGCGAACTGTTTCCGTGCCAGTCACCGACGGTGTTTGTTGCTGCTGAGTCGCTACTCGAATGGCACAAGCGCTTTGGGTGCCCAGAAACTTTGATGTCGGATAATTGGCACCCACTTCCGCAACCACATGGTAGAGCTTCTGTGTTCACGGCTCTTAATTGAGCAGAACGTTTCGCCAGTGTTTTCCCCTTGGCTCAATGGGACGGTGGTACGCCTGAATCAGGACATGTTGCAAGTCATGAGGGCGCTGCTGATCGAGCATGGACTTGACTTCCATGTATGGAGTTACTTGCTGCCTGCAGTGCAAGCGAACTTAACCACACCCCAGTTCGATCTCATAGCGGGCATTCGCCTATCGAGTTGTTCTCTGGGCTGGAACCGCCTTCAGCCCTAGACTGTGTGGTGTGGAAGGTCTCTGGACGCGAAGAGCTGCTTACGGTGAATATGGAGGCGGCTACCATGTTTTTGGAGAAGCTGCGAAGCTCGCTACACGGGCTACACAAGGAAGTCTTGGATGAAAAAGAACGCAAACGTCTGCAGGACATGATCGCACACAAAGGAACCGAGTGCAACTTTGAGGTGGGCGACTTTGTCCTTTGGTCGCGCATCGATCAGCGGCTGAGCAACAATAAGCTGTTTGGTCAGTGTGTCGGACATTTCAAATCATCTGATCTCTTCCACACGCGTTTGTGATTAAACACTTGGTGACTTCCCGCGAGTTTGAAGTGCATGCGACCCGTCTCAAGTTTTACGCTGATCATGACTTCAACGTGACTACTGAAATTCTGGAGTTTACGACGCAGCAAGGAATGCTATTAGGTGTAGAGGCCATCACTGACCATCGCTACAATGATGTACTAGAGCGCTGGGAACTACGTGTGTCCTGGTGTGGACTTCAAAACATGGAGGACTCGTGGGTGGCGCTTACGGAGCTACTCAAGGGCGTACCGGACAACGTGAAGGACTATGTGCTGGATTCTGACGACGAAGAGCTGAAACAACAATTGATGTAGCGTCACTACTTCTGCTGTTCGAGCTTTGGAGGGCGGTGTCACGGAGAGCTGGTCAAGCTCGAAGCAGTAGTAGCAACGCGCTGCCGTAACACCGGCAGCCTCGTGCTGGACGAGCTGGCTGATGACCGACACCAGAGCACCTCCAGGAGGTCAAGAACGGGATCGGTGAAGCCAGGACTAGCCGCTTGATGGTGGCGATGCTGACGGCATGCATGTTTGAATATCGCGCTGATGACTGCGCTGGCCAAGGAGCGGAGGACAAGGAGGTTTCACAGAGGGCTGTCTAGGAGAGCAGCAAGTGAGAATCTTAAGTGTGCTAGCTCAATCAATTCATTCTACAACTTTCTGCTTCTGGAACACCCCGCGTTGTGCGACAACGACAACGGCATTAGATACCAGATACATTCGACTACACCAGACATCATCTACGTACGGTTGCGTGACCGCGAAAACCAAAGCTTCTTGCCTCACTTACCAGATGGAATTGTTCCGGTACGATCATGAGAATACCTAGTATGGAGATTTCCATTTTGCAGCGGACGTTTGCCGTCAAAATCACCCAAGCGCCACTTGTTCAAGCTTTCGCTTTATCAAGCGAAAAGTGTCAGGGTCTTACCGTGGGCCGCATGATACTTGCTTCACTACGCCACCACACGAGACGGATCCCACAAAAAACTTATTTCTATGTTGCTGTCACGCGCGTCAGGTCGATGAAGTAAGTGGTTTTGATGGAGCCGCTTACCCTACAATACCGGAGATACTTCAAACCCAAAAGTGACGCTTTAGCAGAGACAGCTCGCCTGGATAACATGGAGATCACGTAAGCAGCAAGTGCTAACAATCCAATGAACCATACACATAAAATCCAGAGCTGCTCCGTGTGTAGCACGGCCCTAACATAGAAGATGAACGCTACGAAACACACGTAACAATATATATAAGCCGTGCGGCAGTAAGTAAAAGTGAGATGCACTGTATGCTCGGGTCCAAGTTACCAGATCACGCGCTGAAACCCCACACACGCTTCCTGCAACTCATGAGCATTGCGCCGTTGAGCCTACGTCTTATGTAGTCAGTTCTGCAACAATGCTTAACAACGCGGCCAGGTAAGCTCCAGGACATGACGAAGAATACCCCTTGACCGCTCATTACCTCGTAACATGCATATAATTGTTTTTTTTTTAACTAAACAGTAATAAAAGTGAGAATGTCTCATACGTTGTCTTGGCAGTTAATACTGTTTTCATCTTGTCGAGTCTTCTGAAATCAGTGGCAACGGATCAGGCCAAATATATACTGGTATATGGATAGGTCCGTACCGCTGTCTAGAGCTAATCAAAACAACATACTTAAGTAGTAGAATGCGTCCGCTTACGGGGTCAGTATTTCTTAGCTTCCAAGGTTTTTGTTGTTGTTGTTGTTTTTAAGTGAGCGCACTAAGGTTGTGAGATGCCGTCTACTCCAGCTTTGTATGTTGGAGAACGAAAATGCTTGGACGATCAGAACGTTTATACGGTTAAGTGTGTCGAATGAGCTGAATTACATATGGGTTGTTAAAACTGAAGTCATGGGCAGCAACTGCAATGGCATCAAAGAGTTTACCCGACGCAGTGATGGTATCACCCGCATCATTTGCTCCCCGTAGTGGATTTTTCCCAAGCAACAAACTACCTACAGCTTTCGAAAAGTCTAGGGTTTGTTCGATCGAAATGCCATGAAACCAAGAAGTCCTGAAAATGTACATGGCGTATAAAGCCAGAAACGAAAATGCTTCGTTCCTCTGCGTAATCCAGAGAACTTTGGCCCCATAAGCGGATACATTCGTAAACGTAAAGCATCCCTGCAGTACGCGGATGTTGGAGATGATGCTTTGATGACACTAATGACGAGTGCTGCTGCTCATTCATAGTTTACCAAGCAGATTTCTGAACTAAGAGCTGAATCGCTGGCTATTGGAACATGGCTATCACTTACTGAGCCATGCCTCTACTATCGGTTTGCTGGGGATGTTATCATGCTGGTCCTAGTCTATGTGGACGACATTGCAACCAACGATGAGCAAACTAAGTGCAAGCTGTTTGACGAAATTGACAACGCGTATGGTATCAAGGATCAGGGGGCTTATTGCCCAGTATTTGGGTATTGAGGTGGAACAGGCAGAGGAGCATATCACTATTCGCCAGAGCAAGTACGCTCGAGGGATCTTGGAGACCTTTGGGTACGATCGTGCACAACCCGAGGAGACCAATGCTAGATTGGCTCCACTTGATGAGAAGGAAGAGTCGGATACGGAATTCCCCTATCGACAGGCAATTGGTATGTTGATGTACCTTGCCATGGGAACGCGGCCTGACTTAGCATTTGTAGTTGGTCAACTTAGTCGGTTCGTGTCCAAGCCATCCGCTAAGCACGTTGGGACGTTAAAACGTGTCCTGAGGTATCTGGCTGGTACCGTGAACTACGGAATTATGTATGATCGAGCAAAGGAAAGACCAAGCAGTATTGTGATGGAGGGATACTGTGACAGTGACTGGGCCAATGACCCGTATATCCGTGAGAGTACGACAGGCTTGTCTTCGTACTGGTAGGCGGTGCCGTATCGTGGATGTCAAGACGGTAAGCAATAGTTGCACTCTCTACGGCAGAGGCTGAGTACGTGGCCGTTTGTGAAGCTGCAACGGAGGCAGTAGCTGAGAGTAACTTCCTACAGGAGCTCATTCCTAGGATGAAAGTGAAACCTCGAATCGGCATTGACAATCAAGCTGCATTGGTAATGGCTACCAACCCAAGCTACAGTCGCCGCACTCGCCACATTGAGTTGCGCTGGCACTATGTGCGTGAGCAAGTAGACAAGGGAGTGATTAAGCTGTACAAGGTGCCCCCGCTGACACGTTTACAAAGCCACTGGACATAGCGCGACTTAGCAGATCGCTGCAGACTATTGGAGTTGGAAATGCTTGAGGATCGAAGCTATGCTTCGAGGGAGGTGTGTTGAAGTACACGTCTGATTACTTTGACAATTGAAGGAGAAACCAGAAATGGTATCAGAGAATCCGACCGTTATATGAGAAGCGACGCAGGTTATAGCGACGAAGTTGATCTGGACAAAAGCTTCTAAGGAAAATCAATTTATTCTTTATTTCTCTTTCGTTGTGAGCGTGCTGCCTTGGATCGAGTGCACATCATAAGACAGGATCCCTACCATTACTTTGGTGCAGAGTTAAATGACATAGAGGACCTGTCAGAGGATAGCGACCTAGCGGAATCGCAGCAAGAACAGTTAAAAGGAGATGGGCAGGTAGAAGAAGATGATCAGCTAGCTGAAAGTGACGGAGATGATCTTTGATAATGTGTCAGAGGTTTACCTGCTGGTGTAACCTGACAATAGAATACAGTATGCCTACAACGTGTAGATGTGTACCAATTTGAATATACACGTATCTTGCGCACACTAGTTGTGAGACAGCGCAATACCTGGAGTTGATCACTCTCGTAGACAGCGTCACCGCTTCTTGGCGACATGGTTGGTGAGCCTGCGAGCGCCATGCTTGATCAATAGAATGCTAGAAGCGAAATGATAAATTCCAGGGATTCTATACCAGAGCATCAGTTTTATCGACGGTATAGTGAAGTATTGCCAGCAGACACTGCCTTCGTCTGTTTTACTTTGAACAGTTTATTTGATGCTGATTTGGTGGGTTCGGAGACAATCACTGTTGAAATGGTGGATGGGTAGCTGAGGTTAGGCGCTGTAACCAGCTGATAAAAAAAAACGCACTTTGCGATTACGATTCTGCTAATGGTGTATAATACCGGTACTCAAAGTACTTGCTATCTACGTCATGGTGCCCCTGTATCTGGTGTAAGTGAGCGCTGCACACACTCGAGGTCGAGTAATCTGTGCACAAATGCTCGTTTCGGCAGTTGGAGGGACTCGCTACTTGGTGCTATACTGGGTGCTGGCGTCAAATTGCCTAAGTAATAAGGTACGCCCTGAAAGAAACCACTGCAATGTGCCCAATGACATTATGACACGACTGTAAAGAGATCCGACAAGTGGCGTCAACACGGCTACATCGTAAAACAGCTGGTGTTGTTGTTTACACTGGGCATTGATGATGATAACCCATACAGAACCACTAACATCTAATAATATTATGTCGTGCACTACAAAGTGAAGAGCGTCGCAGTTTGTACGCGCGCCGATCTTGTGCTCCACCAACGCAACCCAACGGAAAGGAATGTAGGGGCAGGATTCATACTATCTGTCACTGCTAACCATTCCGAAATTTGCTCACAAACAAGTACAACTACTAGTAGCATTTACCTACCTACGCATCGGCCACCTCATGCCGATTTTGGACAAGTCCAAGATGATGTCCACCAACAAAGGATCGTACCAACGCATGGAGACATCACGCGCAGTGAGTACCGGCGCCGCTGATGGAGCATTTGCAATGAAGGAAGGCGGTACCATGGAATCCAGAAGCTCCGATTCCAAGGCCGACTCAAAAGAGGAAAACAACCCTTCCTCCTTCGCGTTCGCCGATCTGTATCGTTACGCGACTTATATGGACAAGCTGCTGCTTACCGTCGGTATCATCACAACTGGAGCTAATGGCGCGCTGTTCCCGTTCATGGCCATTGTTTTCGGTGACGTCCTCACGGGATTTGGCAACGTCCCGATGGACATGGACACAGTCAACAAGGGTGCACTTGACTTCGCGCTCATCGCGGTGGGCCTGTTTATCACGGACTACTTATCCTACGTGTCATTCTACTACAGTGCTGAGCGGCAGATGAAGGTGCTACGTAGTGAGGCACTCAAGCGCATGCTGTATCTGGACATTAGTTGGTACGACAAGAACGACGCACTACAACTATCCAGCCGACTGACAGGAGACACGGTGAAGATCAAGGACGGCATGGGTCAGAAGCCCGGCGACTCGATCCGCTATACGATCCAGTTCTTTGTGGGTTTTACCATTGGTTTCGTACGTGGTTGGGACATGACGCTGGTCATGGCTTGTGTCATCCCGTTCACTGCTTTATCGTTGAGCTGGGTTATCAACACGATGCGTGTCAAGGCTGAATGGGCCCAGAAAGTGTATGCTGAAGCTGGTTCAGTGGCTGAGGAAACGCTGGGATCTATCCGAACTGTTGCTTCACTTAATGGCGAGAAGAAGGCGATCGCAAAGTTTGAGGACAAGGTCTTGATAGCAGAGCAAGGAAACATTGAAATGCACAAAACGTCGTCGTTGGTGCTTGCCGGGTTTCTTAGCAGTTCGTGGGTAATGCAGGCAATCGGTCTCTGGTATGGTGGGTGGAAGACTTCGCAGGGTGACACCACACCAGGAGACGTGTTCGCTGCGTTCTTCGCTGTCATGATGGGGACGGGCTCACTTGGACAGATTTCGCCGAACATTACGGCCGTCTCGACCGCTATTGGGGCAGCCAAAGAGCTCTTTGCCATCTTAGACACACCAAGCACCATCGACGCTGAGAACGAAGTCGCAGGTATTGTCCCCGACTCGTGCGAGGGCAAGATTGAGGCCGTCAACGTCAATTTCACCTACCCGAGCCGCCCCGAAACCCAGATCCTCCGCGACTACAACATTACCATCGAGCCTGGCCAAACCGTGGCGTTCGCAGGATCCAGTGGTGGCGGCAAGAGTACGCTGATCGCACTTTTGGAGAGGTTCTACGACCCCAGCAGTGGCACGATCTACCTTGATGGCCGTGATGTCAAGACTCTGAATGTCAAGTGGCTACGCTCACAGATCGGTATGGTCTCGCAGGAACCCGTGCTGTTCGCGAAGACAATCTTCGAGAACATCGCTATGGGCGGTGATAACGTGACTCGGGAAGAGGCTATCGCTGCGTGTGAGCTCTCCAAAGCACACAACTTCATCATGTCGCTGCCGGAGAACTACGATACACTGGTAGGTGAGAAGGGTGTGTCACTGTCTGGTGGCCAGAAGCAACGTGTTGCTATTGCCCGTGCTATCGTGCGCAAGCCTAGTATTCTGGTGTTGGATGAGGCTACGAGTGCACTGGACAACGAAAGCGAGAAGATCGTACAGCAGGCACTGAATGATTTGATGTCCTCGACGAACATGACGACGCTGGTGATCGCCCACCGTTTGAGCACGATCCGTAACGCGGACAAGATCGTGGTGCTGAAGGAAGGACACATTGTGGAGAGCGGTACACACGATGAATTACTGGAGATTGAGGATGAAATCTACCGATTGATGCACCATACGCAAGAACTCCGCTTCAAAGACGAACAGGAAGAAGAAATTAGCAGTGGAACTGCGACCAAACTCGTCTCCAACACGATGGCGCGGAGTATAAGTGCCGTGTCAACGAAGACGGACATTTCGGTAAGCGACGTGGAGACGAATGCTCTTGAGAAAAAACCGTTCGGTCTATGGGATTTGGCGACAATCAGCCGAACCGAGCTCCGTTACTATGTGGTTGGCCTCATTGGTGCGTGCGTTGGTGGGATTCTCACCCCGGCGTCGGCGCTGCTGGTTGCCGAAATGATTACTTCCATGACGGGAAAGTTTGGACTGTACGAGGACTCGGGCGACCGGAAGTATTTGAGTGAGCTGTACGACA
This sequence comes from Phytophthora cactorum, assembly GCA_016864655.1. Classification (NCBI taxonomy): domain Eukaryota; phylum Oomycota; class Peronosporomycetes; order Peronosporales; family Peronosporaceae; genus Phytophthora; species Phytophthora cactorum. The sequence continues at coordinate 374,042 of NHQK01000031.1, forward strand.
GGGTGCAGCTCTGCGGTATCTTGTATCTCGTTGGCGCTGCGGCGATCCTGCTCTTTACGTACATGCAAACGTACAGCTTCAAGTTCATTGGGGAGAAGGTCACTACACGGCTGCGCAACGCTAACTTCGAGGGTCTCTGTAGGCAAAACGTGGGCTTCTTTGACGAGAAGGAGAACGCCACGGGCGCATTGACTGCTGACCTAGCTACGAACGCTGTCAAGGTCGCTTTGGTTTCCGGTGACTCTCAAGCTCAACTGTGGCTAGCAATCTTCACTGTGCTCGCTGCGCTTGTCATTTCGTTTGGGTTTGGCAGCTGGCTGCTTTCACTGATCCTGTTAGCGATTCTACCGCTGCTGGCCTTTGGGATCTTGGTTCGCATGAACGAGATGGAGGGGAGCTCCCTTATCTCGGACGACTTAGCGGTCCCTGGGGCTCATGCGTCGGAGGTTCTCGGTAACATTCGGACGGTTGCAGCTCTGGGTCTGGAGCAAAAGTCTGTCAATACTTTCGATGAATTGCTAGAGGAACCTCTTCGCAAAGGTAACAAGGAAGCCCAAGTCAATGGTCTATCCCTAGGCTTCAGCTCCTTCATCTTCATGGCTACATACGCGTTCATCTTCTGGTTTGGGGCTAAGAAGGTGAACGATGGTACGATCAGCGTGTCCGATATGATGCGCACGCTCATGGCCATCATGATGTCGATTCAAGCTGCGGGCAGTGCTTCCAAGGTTTTTGGCGATGCTCCGAAGGCGTTTAAGGCCGGCTCTACCATCTTTGCTATTCGCGACCGTGTGGTTCCTATTGACTCATTCGATCCCGACGGCCTTCGCCTAGCCAAGGTCGAAGGTCGCTTGGAGTTCAGGGATATCTCGTTCCGGTACCCAGGTCAACGTGCTCAAGCACTACAACCTCACCATTGAAGCTGGTCAAACTGTGGCATTCTGCGGACCCAGTGGCGGAGGCAAAAGCACAATTATCTCACTCATCGAGCGCTTCTACGACCCTGTGGCTGGCGAGGTGTTACTGGACGGACACAACATCAAGGACCTGAATCTCAACTGGCTGCGCGACAATGTCGGCCTCGTCGGACAGGAACCCACACTCTTCATCGGCACCATCGCTGAGAATATTTCGTATGGTTTGGCGGAGCAGCCAAGTCAGCAGGAGATCGAAGAAGCTGCTAAGATGGCCAACGCACACGGCTTCATCGCCAAATTCCCGGATGGTTATGATACACAAGTGGCCATGAAAGGTGAGCAGTTATCAGGAGGCCAGAAGCAGCGCATCGCCATTGCGCGCGCCATCCTGAAGGGCCCGGACATCTTGATGCTGGATGAAGCCACCAGTGCTCTGGACTCCGAGAGCGAAAAGGTGGTGCAGGAGGCTCTGGACAAGGTGGTGGCGTTGAAGCGGCGCACCACGATCATCATTGCTCACCGATTATCGACGATCCGCAACGCAGACAAAATCTGTGTGGTGAATGGTGGCAAGATCGCGGAGCAGGGTGCGCACCAGGAACTGCTGCAACTTAACGGCATCTATGCTGGGCTAGTGGCATCTGCATCCTCGTAAGCTTAGGCAATAAAGGCAATAGAACTGTAAGCTGAAGTTCTCCATGCAAATATGTGGTCCACATAAATACAGGAGCATGTCGTTCTAATGTTGATGAACTCAAGGCACAATGCCAACCTCAACGGCCTCATTCTCTTTTCTCTTGCGGGCCCTGAGCCTGTCCTCCGTGCTGGCATCGCCGGATAGTGCCTTCCTCCCGTTTCATCAAACTGCGGGCGACCGACACTTCACAGTAGCGTCGGACGACTGGAGCTGTTGTCCCGAACAAGTTCCTGTAATTGACACGACGGATCCTTTCTACAGCTGGGTTGCGGCCTTGAAGACGAAAGCTCCGCGGTTCGAGGGTCATCACGATTATTTGTGCGACGAAAGTTTGAAAAATTATCAAACGTGGGAGAACTGTCTGCCGATCACGACGAGGTGTGACGAGGAAGAGTGCGTGGGAGCTGACAGGACGGACATGTTGATGCAGACCCGGACGCCGTGCCAAGCCAGCGTCCTTCATATGTTGCTCGTGGACGTGTGCACCGAGTTAGAACGGGCTGGAGGTGAACCTGCTCTTGTATTCGGAACACTGCTGGGGGCAGTGAGGGATGAAGGGATCATACCGTTCACAGAAGATGTGGATGTAGGGTATCAGCTGCAGAACGACCCGATGCCTGTCGTGATAAGGAGACTGCAAGCAAAGGGATACCACGTATTTATGGATAGTATTTGGAGGGTTTGTGTAGCACCGACGCATCCGTTAGCTGCGAGGTTGTATGATCCAGCACTGGCTGATCCAATTGAGTCATGCACGGGGCCATATCTTGATCTGTATCGAATGGAACTAGACCCAGAAGTGTCTGGACACTGGAATATTGAGCACGCCCAGAGGAGGAATGGTAGTATCCCAGTCGAAAAGTTCCAACCGTATTCGAAAGTGACATTAAATGGAGTTGAGTACGATACAGTCGCCGATCCTGTGGACTTCTTGATAGAGGAGTATGGAGCCTCGTACTTGAGACCAATGCAAGACGCAAGACGAGAGCAGTGGAATGGAAAAATTATATGAACTTTAGTTATTTGGGAAGTGGTCTTGTTAGATAAGTGATATCTTAATAATATTCACGGTACAGCTTGAACAGTGTCAATGACAGACCGAGGACGCCGACAACGACACCCGCGCCAATCATGAGCAGCGGACCAATGTGCTCACGGGTAAACACGGGGCCTGTCGACTGCAGCAGGAAGAACAACGCCGGCATGATGAAGATCAACAAAGATCCCGAGACAGATCCCACGATACTCAAAGGAATCTTAACGGACGGCACGAAGATACTGCACGTCAGGATGAGAATCAGGCTCAGCACCGTAACCCCAATGTACTCCTTGTACGTCGCCTCGTGACTGGGAGTCTGCACGCCGTTCTTAACTCGCAGATACACACTCAACACGCACGAACGGAACGGCCACATGGCAATCGGAGTGGTGAGCACCAACGCTAGGGCCATACACAACTGTCCAACCAGCAGAGGAGCCGCCACCGACTTATGATGCGACACATACTGGGGCGAGAAGTTGAGCAGGATGTTGTCCTTAGTCTCCGATCCAAACTGCAGATATCCGCACAGCGAAATGACTTCGTACAGCACAAACGCGACGCTGATAGCACCGACGACAGCGCGGTTCATCCTCGGCAACGTCCGGTCCTTCAGCTCTTCGTACACCGGCAGCGCCGTGTTGTGGCACGCGAACGCAGAGATCAGCAGCGTTACAGTGTAGACACTGCCCGACTCAAGACGAATAGCCTGCACACCTGGTCCGATCGACACTTCATCAGCATTATACGCAGCCAGGAAGGCCACGACCACAAACGCCACGACGTAACCGATCGATAGAATAGCAAGAACTGAAGCCAGCCACAGCTTGCCGATACGGCGACTCAGCGACAGCGGGAACACGACGGTTGCGACCAGCGTGACCGTGATCATCCACTTGTCCTGTATCGACACGTTCAGCACCGCCGCACACAAGTCCGTGACGAAGATCAAATAACTTACGAGCGTGCCGAAACCTCCAAAGATAAAAGTGAACTCGGCCAATCTAGTGCCAAATGCGCCCATAGTGAAGTGCCCGAGACTCTCGTACGTCTTGGCGCAATTGTTGCCCGCCCGATCGCTCGCCGACAGCAGCAGATGCACCGAATACCGCGTAATCATGGCGATCGCCAGCATGATGGCGTTGCCCAGCAGCCAGCCGCTCGACGCGATGGCGAAAGGCACAGCGAGTGTGCCCGAGCCCAAGATAGTGTTGGTTAGCGTGAATGTGGAGCCCCAGAGCGAGCTGGTGCCGCGCGGCTGCTCTTTCACGGATTCCACGGGCGGCTTGTGTACGTCGATGGCGTAGGACGGCTCGGCCAGCAGGTAGTCTGATTCCTTCGCGAAGCCCTGTACTTTTCCCGACATGACGCGTGGGCTGGCCACGTACTCGCCCATGGAGACGGAGCGCGGCGCACAGTCGCATTGGTGCTTGAGTGTATCGATGATGTCACGCGAGCCACGCTGGACAGGCGAGAAGGTGATGCCACACGTATGCACGACGGACAACTGCGGCTCCATCAAAACGGGCCGGACGGGATGGTTGGGCTGCGGGGCCATGGCAATTGATGTGCAGGTCTAAAAGAAGATGAAGAATGGAGACTCTCTGCCTTGCACACTCGGTCGAGCCGACAAGTTGAATAGTGGGCCTTTTCGTTGGCAAGCGGTTGTATGCAGTCCGACCACAGACAACGACTTGGAGTTTGTATGTGACGTTTGCAGTTGACCGTTTTATGGTATAAAAGTCTATGATGAGTGATGGTGAAATCTGCGCTGCATAATAATCGTGCTGTCGCACTGGCGCCGGACTGCGAAAATGAAGGCAAAACCAGCGAGACCAAGCCGTTGGAACATCCATGCATCCTATATATATATGAATAGTGGCGCTCAGCAGTGCTTGCTGCTGTAGAGGCAATTCACCAGTGGCAGGATCTGCGTTGAAGTGTGGTGCCACATTATAGCCAATTGACAACAGCCATGCTAATCATCCAATCACGATGCTGGAAAGGTGATATTTGCGTGACACCGCCAAACGAAGCCATTTCATTTGGGACACGTCACTTCAATAAAACGATATGATTAGTGACATCTCCAGCAGCACGATTGGCTGTAAAACATTTTGTTTTGACCGATCAGATACGATGTAGAGGGTTGTAGCCTAACCGATAGAATACGTCATCAGGTATCGAACATAACATGATATGTCGATCATCGGAATAGCGACACTGTTCACCCTAATTAGTCGTGCCACGACTATTTACCGTGTATGCCTTTTCGCCTGCCTCGCGTGTTTTGAAAGTCGATTTTTGTAAACGTCGCTAGTCAATACCGAAATCAAAAGACACAGCGCAAATCAGCTCGTCGAGATCTATCAGAATCTGCTTCCTTTTTGAGATTTGAGGTAGAAATGAAAGCTTTTATCAAAACCTGTGAAGAGAATATTTACGGTGCACAACTATTTGGGTCACACGACTAATTAGGGTGGTCGGTGTACAGTAATTGGCAGATTCCGGATAGAGTACAGATTACGACGAATTGATGTGACGGTATTTTTTATATTGTATTGGTAGCTGGTTTGACACAATGATGTGACAAAAAATAATTACCAGCCAACCACAGTTCAGGTACATTTCTATTGGAAGTAAATAATCGAGTAAAGAGTGTCACTATTCAATACAGTGACTACAGACCTGCCTTGTCCCAAGCACGACGAATGCACTGCTCGCTGATACTCTCCCACGCCTACACAACTCTCGGACCAATACCGCACGGAACGACTGAATTGCGCCTGAATTTGTTTTGCCCATCAAGAATTATTTGTTCTGGATGGCAGAGAAAAGGTTCAAAAGGCAATTAAATTAATTGCACGCAAATCAGTGGCTCTTGCTTGCGACAGCCTGTTCAATCTATCATTCAGCAATTTTCGAGTCGTACCCCATAAGCATCCAGGCCCCAGACAACGGTTCGCGCTTTTCGCTCCCCTCTCTCACTCTGATCGCCGACTCTACCTTACCCTCGCGCCCCCGCAGCTCAGCGGTAGAGCAGGAGACAGCGTCTTCAGGTCGCTGGTTCGAATCCAGTCGCGGGCAAACTCACGTTTTTGACATGTTGCTGTGTGTGTGATGTGCGTCATGTTGTCTGCTGTTCTGTAGGGCTTGGAGGCCGAACACTGTGGTGTTTTCAGATGAATGGCTCAACACTACGCTGGTGCCGTGCCATGTGTCGTGGGCTGTGTCCTGTGTACCGTATGCTGCTCTACAGAGCGCGAAAATTGCCAGCTGCAAGCATGCTAAGCAAGGTCTTGAGCTGCTCACAGGTGCGTCTTAGGTGTGCACGCATCGACAGTTGAGCCGCGCGATTTCAGGGCAACGTATTGAGATGCAAGCGATGATATGCGTCGGGGTTCGACGCTCGTAGCTGTCTCCACCGCTTTCTTAGATATGATACCTTGCGTGTGGGCTGCTTGATGTCGAAAGTATGAAGGCGCTGGTTGGCTGTGGCGTTGAGGGATAACTCCCAGATCAAGCGCATCCAATCCTGATACGCCGTGGAATCAGCTCGCGATGGCTCGTCAGGAACTTCGAACGGCTGCTGGTACAGTACCATCATGATATTCACCGCGGCGTTGGCTTCTGCACGTTGGTTATGTACCTTCTTACCCTTCGCGGCTTGCCAGATGTGATTTGTATACCAGTTGAGATAGCATCTAGCAAGCTTGGTGGCTATTGCAGGTGGTGGAACGACAGACTCTACTTCCATACTCGGCTGTGACAAGCGCTCATGCGCTATCTCATCTCTTGGTGGTAGAATCGGCAGTTTGGCTTGGACATCTTCAATCCGGCCAAGCCTCTCGCTTGTGCTTAGGAGCTGAGCAAGCATACTCTCCAACGTCGATGCCATCAGCGACAGCGTTACCGAGTTGAGCATGGTTCACTGCTTGCCAGTGTGTCTGCAGGGAGGCCCCCACTCACAGTATGTCTTCACAGAGATTATACAGCCCAGGCATGAGTTCGTGGCTGCGATTCCTCGCTGCAGCTCGTACAAGCGGGATATGAATGCGGTGCCTCTTGCGTTGTCAGTCGTTGTCCGAACCGTTTCCAAGTGCATGATGAGCGAGACAAACGTGGCGTCAACAACATACAGGGGCCTCCGTACCAAAAGGACTTATCCTAAAATAAGTGAATGTCCATCTGTTTGTCATGGTACGCAAATCAGGACTTCTGATTGGAGTACAATTATAACTTATACTAGTACAAATGCGACACGCTCAGTAACGGCTGCTGACACGCAAATTCTGTGTGAGCGGGCTTACTCGCTCGTAATCCTACATTTTCAGTGATCTAGATTGTGAGGGGCATGAATTAACTTTATTGAGAGCGCAACTCGGGCATGGAGTGGTGGTGATCCCCGACAAATCCACCAATTTGCGCCTCGGGGAGCCATTGCTTGAAAAGGATTACTTAAGCGGGAGGCCGGGACCTCGCCCCACCCATCAGCTTGGACAAGTCACTGGAGCCACCGGTTGTTAGCACGGGTAGTCTTCAAAGGCATTAGATAACCACCTCCTTATCCGGTTTATCACCAAGCCGTCAGCGCCTGCTTTGAGTGGCTCCGTAGCACCGCCGATCCGCACTGGGTGTGTTGAGTACGATCTCGCATATAATCCCGACGAAAGTGCAGCTTGGTTCAAAGTTGATGAGATCACGTCCGCAGTGTTTCTTTTTCCTGTTGTTGTTGAGAGTGCCGGTTGGTCCGCCCGGGTTCCGACGCCCTGGCTCCTTTCAATATCCATCGTGCTGCCAGTACAGGACACAACAACTCACCGCCCGCCTGATGATGAAAGCGCCGCTCCTCTCGCCCAAACTTATTGTTTTTCGCTCCGCGAAGACGAATTCCAACCACCTTTGCGTCGCGCGGTCGAACACTTGCCCCGCGCTTGTTCTGGAGCACTAGACGTAGTATATACTGGTGGTGTTTGTTGCCGATAAAGAGAGACTCTTATCTGCGTAGGAGGAAAAAAAAAAGGCGAGCAGCAGCCCACCCACCAATAGTTGCCGTCGGGGGTGGCGTAAATCGATAACATGATAAACGGAGCACAAAAGCGCGGGGGGAAATGGCTGCTGTTTGGCGACTGGGTCCGTGAATCGACGTATGCCTCGTAGAATATCGCGTGTCTCGTATTGACGCCCAGGTCATATCCCGCCGTATGCTTGTGGAACCACCTGACAGCGCACAATTTATTGCAGATAGTTGAGTACGTATTGTCGGTTCCGGTTTTGTTCATCCCGAATCTCCACAAAAATACTGCAAACGCGCCCAACTGCGCAGCAGTGGCATCAAGTGCATCGCGACATAGCCATGGCGGATAGTCCATGAAGACGCACCACTTCTGCTACTGGTCCCAAGCCCGTTGGTACTGTAGACGGGAGGTGTCGGCTAAAGCTCTAGCTCGGAGCATTGATCCCAAAGCCTCGATGGTTTCCTTGAGCCGGTCGGGACTCTCACCTGTGTCCATGCACACGACATGTCAGCAAATACTTTTGACAGCTGCTCTGATTGCCACACCCGGCTGCCCGCATCTGACATGACATTGTCTACACCAGCAATATGACGTGCCGAGGTGTAGAAATTGTGTTTGACCTCAAGAAGAGCGATCAAGCTTAGCAGCATCTGCACAAAAGGATTTCGACTTGCGCGACGATTCGCCCTGCAAACTGCAGACGAATTGTCTATTCAGAACCGGATACGCGTTGGATCAAATTAACCTTCCTGATTCCGACGAGGGGTCCATACTATTGATGCGAATACTGTGCTCATGAGCTCTCGAATGTTGATACTAAGCTCACCTGACACGGCTGCGTTAAACGCTGCAATTTGCCGGTGTTCTTCATCGTCGAACTCCACCTACAAATATTCTTTTTGCGCTGGCCAAAGTGTACAGACACCACGATCACTTGCATCCAAGAAAGGTTGATAATCAGGATCTCGGGAATCCTCAAATCGTGACAAGGGGGCGAAGTTCAGACGGCCACCCCTAAGAACTACAGCGAACCACCGGAGGTCCTCGCGAACTTCAGACGAGATGACGGATGGCTGAAAGCGAGTGGTTCTGTGAGCTACAGCGGCTATCTGCTGAAAGAATGGGGCCGCTGAAAGAACACACGTACCCACATGTCGTAAACTGCCCAATAGCTTATTTAACTGATTGTTGGAGGCAGTGTCAGCGATGCACAGTACACGTAGACGTCCAATTTCTTTCGCGATATTCTCGACAGGCATTGACAAGGTCAATGCGCTGAGGTTCCACTGCAGTCCAAGTGCCTTTCCTTCAGTGAACCACGGAGTCAATTTCTCGTCGTTGCACGAATGCGAGCCGAGAATCGTGATAATTGCTGTTCGTAGTGATATGCTTGCTTCGGCAAGCCTTGAACCGATGTTAGGCTCGATGCAGACGTGGTCATCACACCATGCTTTCCCATCAAAATACCCCCGACCCGTCCGTAGTTTGACTTGGCCACAATGGTACTGTCCCAGCATGCAAGTGAACGACAGTGCCACCGGCAGACCAGTACAGGCGTGGAGAATCTGTCCACCCAAATCGGCAAGATAAATAGTTACCAGGATTCCCAGCTCTGGAAAGTGCCTGCAAATCGACCTGCCGACTCGGTTGCCAGCGCAATATTACGCAAGGCGTCCGCGACATCGCCCGTGGACATTCTGGCCAATTCTGTAGATACTACGTGAAGAATTCTACGCCGCCCCGTCATACGAAATCTTAACTGTAGACTCGTCCTGCGCTTGATCGTTCACCGAAGCGCTTTTAGGATAAATCGAGTATAACTCTGGCGTCAACACTTAGATCGACGTCGCCCTTCGGCACGGCTCCAAATGGATTGCAGGTAATCCCTTCCAGTACCGGCCGAAGCGATATAACCAGTATAAAGTACCGATTGTCATCTTGGCCTTTCCTCAAATTCTTAATTATTGCGTTCGGCTCACTTAATGCAGAACCACGATTCTGTGGAGGTGACGTTTGGCTCGGAAAGACTGTCTTCCACGTTGGTCGGACCCTGTTTGTGACGATTTCACGCCACCCCTTGATTCGTACGATTTCCAGCTCGAAAGATGATCGGACACACTCAAAGCCTTGTTGGGCAGAGGATCGTGTAGCGTATCGCCTCTAACAAGCCGGATCAAGTTCGGTAGGCTCATTTTTGATCTTCTTATCCGCTCACGGTACACAAACCACATTGAACGATCAATCTGGTACTTCGGTATCCCATTAGATACTATCAAAGGTGGGGTTTTGACCGGAGATGATATACCATATTGGGCCATGACAGATAGTATGTTGGTAGCTGCGAATCTTGCTGAAAGGTAAATAATATTTATCTTATTTTCAAGGGCAGCGCGTAGCGTCGATGTTGAGCCTCCAAATATACACGCATCCGATCCGCCAGATTGAGCTGAGAAGCTGATCGTTGAAGGCTACGTTGACGTGCTTCTAGTCCATGGGAATACATTGAAAGCAGCTTCACGTCACCGTCACCACAACGTTTTCCATTGCTGAGACCCACTGCTGGCTGGCAATCGTCTCGCAGCGGCATAACAACGCCTCGATCATGATTCTCAACCACGTCGTGGCCAACTACCTGCCTACACTTCTCTTGCAGCGGCACAACAACGCCCCGGTCGCGACTTTCAGTCACTCCGAGGTCAACTACCTGCCTGCAAACAGGTTGCAGCGGCGCAACAGCGCCCCAATCGTGGTTCTCGTCCACATTGAGGCCAACAAACTATCTGCATTGCTCATGCAGAGGTGTAGCAACGCTCCGATCACCGATCTCAACCGCATCCACGCGCATGGAATATTCTTGCTGTGGTGATGACCGTTATTATGAGAGATCGGACGTCCATGGCAACTTGCTCTTGCTCCGCTGCTGCTGGCTCACCGGTGAGCGTCTGACTGGACTAATATTTGCTCGGGTTCTGTCGGGAACGGCGCCTAATTGATCGACCTAAAGCAGACGGCACCAAGATTTGCACCATGGCGTGTTCACAACTCTCCGGTACCACCTTCCGCTGCTAACGAGGTTACCCTCAACTCACGTAGGCTTTGTTAATGATGTTCTTGACCACCACGGGTAATTTGTTGGGAACAAAGTGACCTCGATAGGCGTAAATGCAGGTTTCACCGTCACCAGGGCAGACGTTCACAGAGATATACTTCATACAAAGCTTCTTCCTTTCCTAATTGGCAATGCCGCGATCACTGACAGAGGAACTGCGAGCGACGGCTTTAGATGGCTCCCATTAAATCCACCGCTTCTTTGCTTCTGATAAGCACCTTATCGCGGCCCTGCCTTGGAGCTTTTAGGACTGTATCCACCTTCAAGCTTGGCACTCGCTGGACCACGCGCGCGTAAGATTCATGGTTGAAATTGAACGATAACTTCATCCCGCCGCTGCTTCCTGGTCTTCTCGAGCCAGACACGAGCGAAAGTGTTCAAAGCAATCATCAATCCAGGCAACCAGATCTGACACAGCCTCGAGGCCACACATTATTTTTGTCTTACGAACTCAGAACAGAACCCGTCTGGCACTCCGCAACTAAGGAAGTGTACATCTCGTTGACGCGTAACGACAGCACTTCAAGTGCGGTCACGACGCCAGTGATTGCTTCCGTCTTCTGTGATTCTGGTAGCTTGTTCTTAATCGAAAAAAATGTCATGTCATGGCGACGACGAAATTCTCTCTCCTCCACGACATCCACCGCTTCACCGATTGCCCACGAAATCTGAAGTCCCATCCAAAGAATCCACGAGTAACTCCAGGGTGTGGCATATAGTCAAATTCCTTCGACTGAGACTGCATCTTTTCAACAAATAATTGCACATCCAATGATGCGTAGTTACCGTTAACAAGTGCTCCGTGAACAACCGGCTGCTGTCGACTTGGCTTGAACTGCGATTTCGATTCCCAACCTGCTGCGACCACAAGGGAACTTGAACTTCTTTGTTATAAATTTTCCTGACGCGGGGCAATAAGCTGATCGATGTCGCGATCATCTCTGGGTCATCTTCCATCCGGCTCCGGAGAGCTTTCAGTCGGGATTCCGCCTGACCTTTTGCTTCCTGGGAGCTTTCTTCCCGGGCGCGCTTCCTTGCATTTGACGAATTGAGGTATGCTTTCTCTTCATCATCTGCTTGTAGAAGGTCATCGTCCAGGTCGAAGAGTTGCTCCAGCCTCCTCGTTTCTATACTGTGCAGCGACTGCTGCCCTGGTTTGACGACTGCACCCTCCGGTAATTCCACAAATAACGAAGTCGGTACTTTTATGCTCTGTGGGGGTCTGCGTTTACCTTCGTGGCAAAAAACAAAATTCAGAATGCGTTCAATTCAACTCGTGTGCCACCGACGTTGTACACCATAAAAAACTTCTCTCTCATCCACGAGAGACATCCCTACTTTTCTGAGAATTGTTGCTGAATTCCGTCGAGCAGGCTGATCGGCCGCATTGAAGTGGTCATGGACTGAGTTGTGAATCGAGCGCATTCTGCAGGCATAACATCAGCTGTATCTCGCATGACAGAGGCCGTAGGGCATACGTCTCGAGGCCCAGGTCTTGCAGCTCGTCTTCATTGTACGGAATTTCGCACGTCTCTTTCAAGAAGGTAACTTGCAGCACACCGGTCTTGAACATTTCTTCCCAAGCATAACCGACAAGAATCCCGTAGTCCCAAACCTTAGATTTTCCTTGTGGGACACGAGCAATGCACAGGGCACTTCCCACGTACGTTCCAATTCCACCAGTTGCCTCAGCCTCTGTCAAAAACTCGAAGCTCGACATCGGACGCACTTCGTTTGTCGTGAAGGCGTTGACGCCTCGCCAGCGCCCACTGGGCACTCGACCTACATCAAACTGGCCACTCTCGGCTCTCGACGTCGCCTTGCGGTACGTATAGACCTCCGTATCCAGGGCGTTGGACTTGTACAGAGCGAACAGCGTCGTCGATATATTTTTTTTTCCTGGATACGGTTGGTTAGTGTCCGAGAAGGGAGGCTTGAAGGTTCGCGTCGCTTGGAGGTTGTTGAGAATGAAACAAAATTAAAACTGAGGTCGGCTGAGCTACCAGTCTTTCTCCTAAAACTAAACTTAGCCTGGCGCTTCGATGCACATCTCGTGATCAGAAAAAGAAGCTTTCCTCTCTTGGTCAGTGATATCTTCGACATCTTGTCCGAGGAAGCCAGCCACAATAAAGTGAATGTCTGTCTGTCATGTTTCGCTTTTCCGGATTTCTGATTGGCTGTAAATATTTACTTACGTCAGTACAATTGAGACATGTTCGCGATTGGCTTGAGGGGGCTGTGCCGCTCTGTGGCGCAACAAGTTCGCTCGTGCGTGAAAAAAAGCCTTGCTACAGCAGATTCCGAGGTCTCGGTGTATGCATTCAGTTGTGCGTCCTCCGCATCGCCCATCACGGCGTCGATATGAAGCCTCCTACCTATACTTTCGAACACAATGCGAGCGTAACTTCGGAAACACTGAACGTAATCACGAGCAGTTCGTTGGCTCACAACAAACATTGCACCTAACTGATACGATCGCTCCCGGGCGGTAAAGCCACACGTTATCACTGGGTAGCCACGGTCACTTAGCTTAAAAGTCGCATCAGCGTGAAACACTGTCACTAAGGGCCAATGAAGTCACACCGATTGTGAAGGGGTCGTCGTCTTCGTCTGAACCCACGTACGCGTAGCCGTCAGAGTCCAGCTTGGCCCCAAAGATAAATATATTTTGAGAGACACTGTCGGTGTTGTAGGCTCGGGCTCGTACAAATTCTTGAATAGATTTGATTGTGTTCTTTGCTCCTTGTTTTCTTAGAGCGATTTTAGGCGTTCATGAGCTGCTTAGCGTCCGGCGAACCACGTCGATGTGGAGGATCTTTGGTAGCTTTTTGAGATTCACTAAAATCACACGAGGGGGCACGCCATACTCATCCTGAAGCTCACTATACTCTCGCATCGACTTGGTTACACGAGGAGGAGGGACTTCAGGACAGACCACCGCTCCGCACACATGACCAACGTCGTTGGCCTTGATGCCCCATTTGTCGAGAATTGTACATTGACGAACTTTCCAAACGACATCACAATCTCCAAATTCGTTGCAGGTAGGGGTTAGAGCACAAAAGCCGCCGTTCGACCATGGAATGGTCACCAATGCATATTCGGCAAAACGAAAATGTGACCGTGTTGAAAATTGCCGTACAGGACATATCGTCGTCCTCATTCTCTTCGTAAGTGTCCTCGGAGTCATACACACCTAGCACATGCCACTGCGTCATGCTTTGCGGCGGTAGTGCACTTTAAAAAGTGTGTAGCCAGCTTCGTTTAAGACTAGAAGCAACGACCGCTAATAACAACTCTGACCAACCCCACTTTCTTCGTTTTGGATGGTTCTATGTATGGAATGGACTATTTTAGAGTACTTCGTATGCCGCACACCAGTCAAATACCATAAACCATGGTATGGTTTGGCCTAATTTGTGTATGTTTTTGCCTAAAATTTTGTATGGCTCTGCACCGTTCTCGTTAATAGCACGGCAAACTGAATGCAAAGCACAATAAATAGCGTGGTTACTAAACTGGCACCTGACCATTTCTTTTATAAAAAAAACATGTACAGCACTTTGTTGTTTCTTATCCCAGTACCAATACTAAAATAAAAGGATGTTAATAGCGACTCTCAGAACATGCTTCTTATCATTAGTAGCGAGGCAAAGTCGATGTTTTGCGATCGGAAATGCCGTCACAGTCATATTCGATGGTGCGACTACATTTCGGTGTTGATGGAAGTAATGATAGTTACTGTATTATTATAGTGTTTCTCTCCTCGTGCATATTAATATAATATATAGAAATACTATTTATTATTATTGTGCAAAACAGCTAGAACATTGAGCACTGGTACACGAAAGATGGAGGAGGGGAGATGAAGGTGTTGAAGCTTTATCAGCGTCACTTTTTAGCCATGTGAAAAATGTATACGAGATTTGCGTACGGAGCAACGGTAAGATCGCGCGAAACGCCATGAGTTGCTGCCAACTTGCTGCGGTTGATCAGCAGCTGCTTGATCTTGCACATATGATCGAAAGATTTCGATTGCCTTCAAGGTTGCCACCGAGTAACGTATCTCACCTTCAGCCATGATAGCGAACACGAAGTTTGTGGTGTGCTTAAAATGCTACAGGTAACACCGCGTTCTGAAACAAGATGCACTGAATCTGGAAGCTGGCACATGCGTTCGGCAGAGGGTTTCTTAACCAGGATATCAGAGAGAGAGAGAGAGAGAGAGAAATTACATCCATTTACTAGATAGCTTCGTATCCTAGTGCGTAGACTCTAATGCACTCTTCGGGGGTATCACTGCGTGGTGTCTTCTCTTTTTTCTTATTGGAATAACGCCACCTCAGTGTACCAACCAGCGATTCGCCCTTACTGGGACGTCTCGCGCTCACTAGAACTCGTGTGAGGAACCTAAACGTCGATCCAGTTCGAAGTTATCGGGGTTCATTTACCAAGTCTGGGGCAACTCAAGACATGCAACAATCCGGTACTGGATCTCAACGATCTCCGAGCTGGGCGAGGCTTGGACGTCTCCCGAGCCGGGCAGCCGAAACGACCGGTCGGAGTAGAAGCGCTGGTCACGGCGCGGGTTTCTGGTTCTCGGGGACTCAGCTAACCGAGCGCCAGGGAGGTATCTTCGGTGGGCCCACTGGGGGCCACCGCGCACTCCTCCGTGAAATCAAATCAACCAGCAATCTCCAAGCTGCAGTTTCCTCCTGGTTATCCTCCGACTGCAAACTCCTCCACCATTCAAACCCACCGCCACCATAATGGGATGACACGCTTGAGATGGTACAAAACGGGTCGGTGTGGCAAGTTGAACTAATCCGTTAGACTGGCAGGCCCACGGCCTTCCGTGAAAACGACTCCAGCGTTCGCTGCGCCGTCGTAGATGTCGCAAAATGCTGTGCAAAATCGTGTTCGCACATTTTGCCAAAATGGATGGCTTGCTGTGGCAGAGCCCTAGTGGCCCGCAATGGTACATTACACGCTGAGCGTGCTTTTTGCTTATGTCGTTGCAGACGCAGTTTGGTTTCTCCCGCCAGAGGTCCATCAACCGAATCTCGAGTGTCGTTACTTCATGAGTGAATGCTATTATTTTTACGTTAAATTATTCGTACAGCACTTAGATCCATGTAACACACAAGCGGGGTTCATACTGTCCGCACCCTGGACTCTTCGTCTCATCCGACCGTTCCTCTTCCTCCTCCCAACTGCAGCTGTGGGTGCCGTTTGTCGCGCTTTAGTGCGCTCTTGAGCGTCGTCGTGACGTCCTTCCAGCGCTGGCGCAAGCTCTTCCTACTCTGACCGTCGTATACGACCATGGCATTCTCTTCATGAGCCGAAACTTGGCAATTGCTCGAGGTTTTGGTCCCTGCAACCACTGCTGTAGACAGTGCCTTCCAGAAACGCCTTTTCTTCATGGCCGATGCAACTGCAGGCACCATCGCCGCGCTTTGTCTCACACTCTCTTCCTCTACCGGAGGAAATTTGGCCAACGCTGTGGACACATGACTATGCCAGCGTAAGAAGGACGGCGCATCCGGCATGTACAGTTGCACACTGGTAGCTGTAGCTGCGTCTCGGAATAGTAGCTGGCGACCGTCGTTGCCGTCGTCCAGCGCCGTGGTGCGAATGCGCACGAGCAGGCTCTTGGCCGACGCGTCCTCGTAGCGGTAGAGCCATAGGATGTTGCCGTAGAACACGGCAAAGACTTTGGTCCAGCAGTCCGGAAGCGCCACGGCGTCTCGTTGCCAGTAGACCCAGTCACTTAGCGGCCGCTGTAGTTGCACGAACACCTGCAGCGCCTCAGATTCGGTGTCGGTCTCTTGGTTGAGGTCTTGGTCGTCCTCCATGGAGTCGCTGCCGTTGGTCATCCACGTGGATCGCAGAGACTCGCTGCGAGCGCATTTTTGTGGTGAAGACACTTTTGGTGTAGTGCTGTTGCAGTTGCTGTTGTGGCGGTGCGATCTTCGCTTGCAGCGGTTGATCGGTGTGGCCACATGGCGGCGACTGAGTGTGGGGAACGCCATAGACACTTGCCACTTGCGCCGAAACGAGCCAATTGGGGAGTGGGCCAACGTGGCTGAAGGAGGGTGGGCGCGTGTGGGACAGCTCGGACTTCGAGTGGAGCGCCCCGATAGCCTGGCTGCGATGACAATCGGTCTGATAACGGCGCCATGTCCACTTGGGCGCGTGGCGATTGGCCCAAAGTTTAAAATTCTATTTACGCCGGCTAATCATCGAACTGAAAATAGATATGCGTTTCCGGAGATTGTCGATGCAAGATTACTTGCATTCAACTCCCCCTGGAGGATGCAATCCCATAGAATCTATGGGATTGCATCTATGATAGAAGCAAGCCGCCAAAACGACATTCATGTGTATCAAGAAGGCTATCACATCGGAGACTTTGGCGCGGCATTTGGCAGAGATTTGCGCGGGATGATTGATAGAGCAGTTCTTGTGCTATCCGACTTGGTTGGTCAACTTTCCCTTGAATCCTTCAACTTGGCGAGTCGGGCACCACTAGCCCACGCCTGTGTCGATGGCGTACGTACCGTCGATCTACCGGCTGCAAGTGACGCAGGAACGTGGAGATCTAAAGCGACCATGGGACAACTCGACGGAGCCGTCGCTACATGGGCTGCCAGCGAGCTGTTCACCGTGGACTTTTGCGATCTTTCTTCACTGACTGCAGCCAGCAACTTGATGAGCAACATACTACGCAGCACTAGAGCTATTGTAGTGGGTATATCAGAAGCTGCAAATGCGCTGGAGTTCGTAGGCGGCACTCAGACGGCTACAACACGCGGTTTCCGATGGAAACGTTCCATTGCCTTCAATTGAACGTGACAGACGCTGCGTGTCTCTGTTACTGGTGCTTGGTGGCGGCTAACACGAACATGGACGATCTCAGGTGGATCGATGCGTTATACACTTCGCCCATTATGGCGCTGATGTCTCAAAGCGTGGAGAGCTGAACCGTTCGGCAAATCGCACGCGGATCGAGAGCAGGTTTCGAGACCACCAAATGGCTCGACGGCTGCGATGGTGATGCAGCCATCGACTACCGGTCTCAGGATGTTTTAGGCTTTGCTGTGGAAACCCTTTTGCATGGTGATTCTGGATACAAAACCTCTCATACTTGCATTTGCTTTACCGCTGAAAACCGTACGGGTATTGTTCGCGTGTGCGAACACTTGTGCCGATAAATATCCTATTCTAGTTATTGTTCGTTCTTCCTCCTAGGAGCGAGTTTGAGTTTATTGGGTTGCCTATGTAGCTACATGGTACTCTTGATGGGCGCCATCTTCGTAGTGTTACGGTCCTGATGAATCCCCCAATGCCTCACAATTTGAACCACCGCATCCTTGCATCTTCTACTCTTGGAAACGCGATTGTAGCCCTCTAGTGTACCTCTGTAGTTGCTCCACCGCGGAAGGTCCCAAACGTCCAGACCGCTGCTACGGAAGAACGCTGCTGTCAGATCAGCCGCGTCCTTTAACCTCGAGCTCCAACTCTCGAAAGCAACGTTGTCGCTCACGCAGATACGAAGTTCTTCTCCGCTCGGGTCGATCACACACAGCAACCGTCCTCCATCAGTACTGACAGCGTCCGCAACAGCCACCTGCACCAGTAAACTACGAGGTGCCGATTCTTCTCGCTGGAAAAGCCATAGAAACGCGTTGTCCAGCACAGCGAACACCTTGGTCCAGCAGTTTGGGGATCGCGCCGGGTCGCGCTGCCAATACACCCAGCCAGTCAACTGGATTGTAGCTGCAGAGGATTCCCTTAGCTTGAATTCTAGACCGTCCATGTCGGTTGTCTTAATACTTGGGCCCATGTTTGGAATGAAGCTTAAACGCTTCTGCTGTAGCGAGCAATTGCTGTAATGATTGTGATGCAGCAACGGTAACAAAAGACAGTCACTCATTTCACAAGTTGAACCTAGAACATCACTCATGCAGGTCAAGTGAAAAATAGGTACAGTTGCCAAATGCTAAAACACGCAAAAGTAAAATCAAAAGGCGTTCCGTGTTGATGACATCTCTTTTTTTTCTTGTTCTTTCGCTATGGTACGACTTGACATTATCAACAACTTGCGCCTCTCTTCTTCCTCGTCGCCCTTGCTGCGGTTCTCGAATATAGTAGTATTTGGCGAA
This sequence comes from Phytophthora cactorum, assembly GCA_016864655.1. NCBI lineage: Eukaryota > Oomycota > Peronosporomycetes > Peronosporales > Peronosporaceae > Phytophthora > Phytophthora cactorum. Next base: position 392,987 of record NHQK01000031.1, read on the forward strand.
CGCTATCTCTCCAGCGGCGGGGCTGGAGCTTCGCCTGCTAAGTGACGCAAATCAGTTGCAAAACTATAGCATCGGCTCTCTCGTATTGAGCGCCTCCACTAAATGGTACGTGTGTTGTGTTCTGCACCTGAGAGCCACAAAGCAAGCGGTAAGTACTTTAATTAAGGTGAACCGATACTCGATCAGCTGACTTACCCGTCGGTGTTGATGCACTGGTACTACCTCCCTGCATCAACAGATCCTCCACAGAAGAAGCTGCTCTCCCGACACTTATACTGTTGGCAGCATTGCGTTTATCAGCTTGTGCTCTCGCACCACGACTGCCCCTATCTGACGCACCTCGTGAAGTCGCACTCGGCTGGCCCGAACTTGTTGACTGCGACTTCTGCTGCCGTTGTAGCTGAGACTGCTGGTGAGAGCTGTTAGCGGCCGCAGCGATCGCAGCAGCGAGTTGCTGTTGCTGCTGTTGCTGTTGCTGTTGCTGTTGCTGAAGTTGCCGCTGCTGAATCTGCTGAAGCTGTTGCTGCTGAAGCTGAGCTTGTTGCTGGGACTGAGCGTTCTGCGCCATCGGGTAGTATAATGCCTGCTGCGGGACGATTTGGTTACCCACGAGTTGATAACCTGGGATGCCTGCGCTGAATGCGCCGCTATGTGCATTCAAAGCCTGATACTGCTGCTTGGCTTGTTGCTGGCCTCCATGTGCTCGCATATGCTGCATCTGAGCTTCAAGCTGCACCTGAGCGGCACGAGCTTGAGCGTTCGCAATCGCTTGAGCCTGAGCATGCGCCTGGGCTTGTGCTTGGGCCTGAGCTTGAGCTTGAGCTTGAGCCTGAGCTGACTGCTGCCGCGACTGCGTCGTGGTCATTTGTTGCATACTCATACCTTGGGACATATGCGGAGGAATCGAAAACGAACCAGCCAGATACAAATTGGGGTCTGCAAACATGGCTGACGCTGCGTTGCTGTTCTGCACCAATAGAGTAGCTGCCTGCTGGCTCGCCGATGTGACTGTCGATGGTACTCTGCTGGATTCATTGCCCGCTGCTGATACTACAGCAGTGAGCACTGCTGCGGAAGTGGACGGGAGCGTCCTCGAGGAGGTCGTAGTAGTCGCCCCAGAGCTCGCAGCGCTGTCCGACGTCGGCGTAGATGCTGCAGACGCTCGCTGACTTGATGCTCCACCTCCGCCACTAACCAACAGCGACGATGTGGCTCCTGCTCTCCGCATAGTCCGGAACTTGTCCTTAAGTTGCACGTTAGATCTGTCATTGAACTGCGGACCCAGCTCCTTGTCAATGAGAATGAGCGACCACACGTTCCTCTGGCCGTTGTATTTCTTGACTCCTTCCAACAGCGCTCGCTCTTCTGTGGCTGAAAAGGGTCGGTACTTGCGGTGGTTCTTTCGGTTTTCTGTGTACGCTGCGAGTTCCGGTCGAGTCTTGATTAGCGTCCTCCACTTATCCTTCAGGTCCACTCCGCTACGGCCATGGAACAAATGCCCCAAATGAGGGTCTCGCAGGATGGAACTCCACGGACAACTGTCGTCTGCATACCGCTGCACGCCCAGCACTAGCGCCGTCACTTCATGTGGACAATATTTTCTCCGCTTCCCCTTCACTCGTTCTCCAACATTTTCACAGGCGAACTCCGGCGAGTTGCGAGGGAAAGCGTAGCCTCCTCCGGCTGTAGCTCCTCCTGCTGTGGCTGCAGCGTTGGCTGCATTGGCAGCAGCTTGCACGGCGACCGACACGAGGTTGTTCGCCGTTGCACTTTGTCCTAACGTACCCGACGCCGTGCCCATCGTTTGCGCGTACTGAAGAGACTGATTCTGTATCTGCGCTTGCTGTTGCAACTGCTGCAGCTGTGTTTGCTGGTGGAGCTGGAACTGTTGCTGTTGGTGCTGCTGTTGTTGGTGCTGGAGCTGCTGCAGCTGCAGTTGCTGCATTTCAGCTTCTTCCTTTAGTTGCAACAGGCGAGTTGCCGATGGTTGCGACTGAGATGTGGCATTTGCTGTTTGCTGGCCACTCACGGCAACAGCGCTCCCCTTTGCTGGTGGTCGTGGCATTGTGTAGATGGACAAAGGGTCTGAAGCCTGCAACATTTGGCAGAAGTGACAGGAACGTTAGCACGTAGGGAAAGAGAAAGAATTAGGTGATGAAGAGCTACATCTTCTATCTGAAGTCGTGAAAAAGAATCGGCGCCTTGAGTTTAAACCACGGGACTCACCTCAACACGCTCGTCACTCTATTTGCCCCTTCCCGCGGCGGTTCTGTGTCAGCTCGGGTTGTGGGCGTCTGCTCGAAGAATGCCGCTTCAGTCACCTATACACCAGCGGCTTCCCCTACTCGTTGGTCACTGGTGCTGGTTGCTTTGTGCCAGGCTGGAGCGTTGAGACACTGGTCTCTTTCACTCTCTCTCTCTCTCTCTCTCTCTCTCCTGTCGCCGTTTCGCCCACACACTCAGGCAAGCAGCTGCTCCAAATATACCGCGACAAGCCCTGTCCTCGTTGCCGTCCTCGAGCCAAATAGATCGCGCTGTGGGTTCTGAGCTGCAAACAAGATGTTGCTGTCTATTAACGCGTGCTGGGCTCGGTGTGGAGAGCCAAGGGGCAGGAAGACAGTAGCTCTATGAGCAACCACAAGCGTCCTAGCCTTCTGGTTGTGCAGGTCAACAGATGCACACAGTTGCGCCGTCAGTGGTGGTGAGACACATTTTACCAGTTGAGCCGCAAAAGCAACTCGCAGGCTTGTTGCCTTTTGGCTGGTATTTCATTTACCTCTGCTTTTCACTTGGAAATTAGTTGCCGTTGCCGTTGCCGCGCTCTTTCTGTTGGTTGCGTAGATTTGAACTGCGGCGAATGTGAGGCTCTGTTAGTGTTGAGCACGGGGGAAGATGTGGCAAGCAGGAGTGAATGTCAATTTAGAGAAATTTCAATGTCGTCCCAGCTGGCTGGGAGCGGCAATCCCACGTGGCAAGACTGCAGCAAATTGTCTGCTGTTATTGTTATGCTGTGCCGTACCTGGAAAGCTGCTGGTTCGCTGGGGCGTCGGCGTGCGCAAGCTACGCACTGGTGTATTCCGCCGGGCTGTGTCTTCTGCAAGTTGCCGCTGGAGTTGAGTTGCCGCGCGCGCTTCGAGCTTGGGCCGTGCGTTATTCAAATGAAGAGGGAGAAAAAGCCCCCAATCCCTGTATCGACGCGCTGTGTACGCGCAAGATACAAACGGACAGTCAAATAGACACAAACATTGCGGCACATACGGAGAGAATTGATTGGAGGAGAAGAGGTAGGGAAGGGTGAGGGCCAGGGGAATCGCAGCCTCAAATACGCCCCTGCCAAATGCGATTGTCGGGTTTAACAGGGGCAAGTTTGAAGGATCGCCGCCAAGATGGGGATCGCGACGGTGGTGACTGCGGCGGACGCGCAACAGGGCAAAGAGAACATGGGCGTAACCTTCGCCGAGACGATTGAGCATCTGGGCGGGCTGCCCGTGCTGGGTGGCGCTGTGCTGCTGCTGGCGCTGGCCTACATTGCGCTTGTCGAGTGGCTAATGCCGCGTGGCCGGCGGCTCCACCAATTTAAGGGCACTCGGCGCCAGAAAAAGACAGCGCGTAAACGCGAATGAAATGCTGCAGGGCTCACGTACTGGAACAGTGGCAAACACGTGGCGGCGCTAGCGTTAGGGAAGTGCAGATTGCCAGGAGAAATCTAGCCGAGGTGATATACTAGTAGCTGGGCGGCATATATTAATATAGGGAGCCGAAGGTGCTTATAGTTACTATAGGATAGCATGCCGAGCAAGGATGTCTTTGAAGCCACTGGCGCTGAAGCCGCTGGCGTTGAAGTTCTTTGCCAGTTTTAGAGAAATCTGTTTCGGATGGGCATACCTATGGATACCAGCAGGGTCATACTAGAACATCAAAGCCTTGAGTATTCGCTTGCTGGTTGTAGGGGCCGCTGCCAACGTCGGTGCCACGAACGGCACGATCCAAACCCAGCAGGACCATGAACCGGAACGATGACTATCCACACGGACACGCACACGCACGACCATAGCGCGTCGTGATATCGCTCCTAGTCGTTCTTCCGACAGTGGACTCGGTGCCTCGCTTGTTGTGCAGCTTTCCGTATCGCCGGGCTCAAATGGTCGAAGTTGAAGCGACCTTCGCTCCTTTGCAGAAAGTGCAGGCCTCCAGTTTCTGCCTGCGGTTGTGTGCATTCGTCTGCAGGTCATCTGAATTCCCTCCGACGAATCCGCACATCATCACTTGGATTTCATCCAATCGTAGCGCATTTTGACGACCTTTCGGCAAACGGGGCATGCACAAAAGTAGCCATCTTCTTGTTAAGCGGTACCGAGTGACTAGGGGACGGCCTTCAACAAGCTTGGAGGCATCGCTTCTCCTTGATCCTCTTGCAGGGACAGCGATCTTACTGCTTTCGCAACAAAGTCTTCATCGCCTAATATAATTATGAACCCGGAGTCCGGGTCGCTGCCCAAATATTAGTACTTGGGTGTTTTCTATTGCATGGTAGCACTGATTAAGAATCATTGACCAGAGTAGGTGAACTGCGCACTACCTTCGCTTTGAGCCAGAATACTGCCGCGTTTGAAATCGGCGACAATGACTGATGGCAACTTACGGCCATGGCTGCTTCATGCAGCAGTTTCCAGATCGCAGCATATCTCACAAGCGGTCGAGTATTTCTCCTATAGCGTACTCGGATATGAATATCTAATAGGATCTGCTTGTTGTCGTCACATCAAGCCCATTTTTGGGCATCGAATAGCGTGATGGTGTGCGAAGTTCGTCGAAACTCTTTGGAAATTAACGGATTTAACCGAATACAAAACCTTCCCCAGTTATCGATTTTAAAACCTTTTTCAATTGGGGATTGAATTTTTCAGCCCACCCACCTTCAGGGTTTAACTCTATGTCCGTCACAACCAGTGGTCGTGGGCTAGAGGCACTACCACTACAAGCAAGTCCTGCTGGCTGCATGGTCACCTCTACTTGCTCTCGCCAACTAAATTGGCTTAAACAGTATTGTAGTACCAGCTTCTATTATACGTTGGTACTCACTTATCCCGCCGTCGCGGTAGGTGTATGTACACCTCCGCTACGTGAGAATGGTTGACGAGTAGCTCGTCGTGACTTCTACTAGAGCAGGTGTAAAGACATTGGCGTGAACTTCATTTGCAGAGCCCTTTTACTTATCTGGAAAGAACGCGGATCATAATGTGATTTGATTGGTAGTTAATTGGAATGTTTGTGTCAAGGACGCATACAGTGCTGCTACTAATTATAGATGCACCCCCGAAATGTTCGATTTTAATCCAGATTAAAAAGCGCTAATTGACCAAATATAGATGCGATAGGAAAGGAACCCGATACCTTCCTTATCCAATCTGTCAGCAGATCAAAAAATGCTACTGGTATCTGGAGCCAGATATACATGTATTCCATCTGAGAGGCGCTATAAACTATAGACGCACTTTAGAAAATCGCACCTCATGCTATCCACAACATGCGAGCTTAACTCAGCGGCTGTTTAATGATTTTCTGTCGTACCATATTATAAAGCGTCTAAACAAAACAAAAGCTGTACTGTGTTTCTGTCTTGTGAGAGACGCCGCGTACAAACTTTACAAGAAATTGGCTTGGATTGCTTTCTCTGACGCTGTCGCAACGCTGACATGTCATCTTATAGTTGTCTGGCGGGTTGGTCAGGCTTATAAAATGGTTTAGAACGAGCAAGCTGAAGCGTATTCAGTGACAACACTTCTCGTTTTGATTTTTGGTCATGTTATAAATAGGAATTTGTAAGGCACGAATGGGATCACGCAAGTGATTTTTTGAAAAGCGGCTTTACTTTCAGATTCGCCTAAACCGTTTACGTTTTGGATTGTCTTACTCAATAAATTATTCGACGAGTCATGGAGCTCATTTGTCTGGCTGTACTCAATTTATACCGACACGGTACAGCGATCTAATACCAATTCCAAGCCAAATGCTATAAAGTCTACGATTGTCGTAGATTCGTAGAACGTGTATGGGAGTTCATGTTTTGTCTAAACGACGAGTAGTGAGGCCTCAACTACCTTGGATTTCGTATGGTGCTAAGATTATCGCTCGTTAGCGAAGGCTTCGATCCGACGCAAACCCAGCGTTTTTACTGGCCATACTTCGCCTTTTCGACTATTCCAACCTGGTTAACGGCAATAGAAACGCATTCAGTATCAACTACCTATCGTAATGAATTGCATCAGAGCTCTAGGTTGATGCCACGCGCCAACGATTCTCGCCATTGAGCGTCTTTGTGTTCGACTTCGCTGGACCATTGTTGCTGGGCGCCAAAGGGGGGCACACAGCTTAACCTGTGGCTACCGTTCGATTAGCAGATACAGCAACGGACAGAATACAGCTGCCGACAAGCTAACTGCCAGTCAATAGAAAAAGGGCATGCACAGGATTCGTGATGCGCAGAACCACTGGCCAACAGCCAATCATTTTCTTAGTCTACTGCAGTTTTAGCAAATCAGAAATGGTCCCCGAGGCACTAATTTCATTCCAGCCAGTCGGTAAAATGGAGGCAGCCCCCACCGAGACACCAGAGCCCCCACCACCCAACACGGCCCTGCAAGAAGCAGAAGCTGCTGCTGTAGAAGCGCTGATCGATTCTGCGCTATTGCATACTAAGAAGCGCCGCAAGCACTATTCGATCAAGCAGAAGAGAGAAGCGCTGCGCACCACAGCGGGTCTCCGCCAACGTGACGCTGCCAGCTCGCAAGGTGTTCCACGATGGACCCTCACCAGCTGGAGGAAGAAGCAGGACGCCATCTCTTCTTTCCAGGGCAGCGAAAAGACCCTCTCGCGCGCTCCTGGCCGCCGTGAAATCGTGCTGTTCGGCATAGAACTCGTTACCTTCATGAAAGACACACGACGAGACTGTCATGTGCTGACAGCAGCCATCATGGCCAGCTACGTTCGTGACGAGCACCCCGACTGGCTGCATCGGTATGTGGAGGACAAGAAAAACGCGTCCACCGCGTACGAGTCATTGTTGCGACTTATGAGACAATTCGCATACCGGCACGGCTTCGTGCAGCGTACGCCAAATGCACTAAAGGTAAATTGCTCTAGTGTCGTTTTTTATGCTCTGCAACTGTCGATTTGGTCTCTAAATCTGTATGTGGTGCTATTTTGCTAATGGTATTTTAACAGTAGAAGCTAGATGACCTTGTCGCAGTTCAAGAGGAGTTTGCACAGCTCTTTAAAGTTAACTACAGATCTTACAACGCAAGTGAGGTGTTTAACACCGATGAAACCGGCATTTACTTTGATATGTCGCCAGCTAAGATTCTATCGCCCAAGGGCAAGGCTGCCCCGATAACGGCTCAGCAGAAAAATTCTTCTAGGCTCACCGCTGTGTGCACGATCCGTGCTGATGGTGTAAAGCTGCCACTGCTTTTCATTGTTCGCGGTGAGCCGAACGGAACCATTGAGAGGGATGAACTCCCGACTTACCCCAAAGGTATGATGTCACTAATATTATTAATGAAATTGCGGCTGATAGCTAACATCGTGAATTCGTTTTTAGGCCATATTTATACTGTCCAAAAGAAAGCCCGGATGGACAGTCGTGTTTGGCGGTTCTACCTACGCTCGCTACTGCAATGGCACATCAGAGAACCGTCTATTCTGCTAATCGACAACTTAGAATGCCATATTTCAGACGAGGCTGAAGCGATTGTTGCTGGGGAGCTCGTGTCCGTGCTGCAGCCTTTGCCAAAGAACTCTACTTCAGTATGTCAACCTTTAGATGTCGGGGTAATGGGCCCGCTGAAGGCTAAGCTCAAGGCGTTATGGCTTGTTGAAAAAACTACAGCTACGACCGCCAGCGAAAAACGCTTGGCTACGATCAAGCGCACTATCAAGACATGGGAATCTATTGAGCCCGAGACGATCACGAAGGCTTTCAACAAAGCGCTCAAAACTAACTTTTTAGCAAAATAAAGCTGCCTCTTCATTTTGCCACGTTTTGCAGTGTAAAATGTAGTCAGCGCAATCCTTTAAATAAATGCAGTCGAGGCAAATCTGTTAAAGTCAGGGCAACCATAACTATCGGTTCAATGAACCACGTGTGGCTGTTGCATTCTGTCCGTTGCTGTACGAGGCATATGTCGGTTTACGGATCCGGTTATCAAGCAAAATCAGGTCTCCGGCCCGCTCCTGCGCGTCATTGCAGCGAGTATGGACTTCTCGCGTGCCCACGACCAGTTATTATGGGGTGGGATTCTTCTTGCTTACTTTTTCCTACTTAGACGATCAGAGTATATCTTCATCGGACGGAAGCGACATGGCTACATCCTCAAACTCGGCGACATCAAGTTCTTTAACAGCAGTGGTGTGAGTTTCCCCCCAATTTGCCCAGACAGTTGGTATCAAACTTCAGGGTGCGCAGAACAATCAGTTCGGCAGCCAGGAGTGCCGGTTTCATGCCAAATCAGGAGATCCCATTTTGTGTCCTGTGGAGGCAGCCCAGTGGATTACTAGCGGAGCGAAAGTTTTCGGTACAGCGAAGTCCATGCCTGCGCTATCGACAGGGGGAAATGTCAGCGGGTGTGTGGATCCACAAAGGTTTTGTCAATACGTGTGTGTGGCACCATGTCCGGGATAGTGACACAACCTTTCATACCCACACACGTACTGTCCAATCTTTTGGTTATAGAAAGGTTCTTTGAACTGTATACCCAGAACCCGTCGTTGGCTCACAGAGAGGGCAGAGTGGCAGAGCAGAATTACAAGTCATTGCGGTTTAATCCTGGTTTTTACGACTGAGGGACGTCCGCCAACATGGCACCGACTTACAGACAGCATGAGAAGCGGATGCATCGACTTAAGAGCAGTAAGGTCAGTTATTTCAAGCCGAAGTCCAGGAAAAAAGTTCCGAATGACGCGCCGCGTGGCTGTTCGTGACTCAAAGAGAGTGTATCGAGGAGCAATGCAAACGAAGCCTTTGAGTCAATATCGCGCTCTAGCCATGACGAAGTGCTACTTTGGCCCTTCTCTCTTAAGGACGGGGAAAACAGCGCAAGAATGGCGTGAGGATGGTGACGTAGACCGCTTAGCTGATCTTGTAAACCTCGTGGACTTAACAGAAGACAGCGTGGACGCTGCCTCGGGAGATAGCCTCCATTTTTGTGTCCCTCAGTCGCAAAAATCAATAATGACCCCAGTAAGTAGCAAATACAGCTTGGTAGGCATATGTGGACGAATAGTACACGGCGGGTTTTCACGGTTCAACCCGGGTTCGCTGCCGGGCAGTCTTAGCCAGTCATTGAGCCCACGTACACACGTTCTGACTATCACCACTCTAAACCGTACACGTTGTGACGTAGATTTCAGTGCACACACATACTGAAATAACCGGCTGACTAAAATACACATACTGACCCTGTTTACACATTGTGACAAAACCTTTGTGTACCCACACACGTTTTGACATTTACCCATCGACAGGACCAACGGGAGGTATCTCGATACAGGAAGTGTCTCGAGTGATAAAACGTGCAGCAATTAGAACAAGACAAGACCCAGATCGATTCTCAACTCATTCAATTCGAATCGGCGGAGATACTGCATTTCTCAACTCGGATGCAGACCGGCTCATCATACAGCTACTCGGACGCTGGCTATCAAGCGCCTTCGAGGATTACCAAGTCCTCACTGCCCAAGGTTCATCTCATCTATCACGAATGATGTGCGTATAGCAGCGAAGCCCGTTATGCGTCACTCCAGCGCGAAGCCCGATGGATATTTCTTAGTGGTGCCACCGCGCCACGCTCTGAAATGATCACAAATACTCCAATTTGCCCCCACTGAGTGATTGTTGGAAACAGCTCCGTGTCGTGATTCTCCAAGCGCATCACCACGTTGAATTTCACGTTGTCAATGATGCGTTTGATTGTGTGACTGCCTACAAACTCGTCGCCGCGGTAGCGAAAGGTGTCCCGATATGAGGGATGAGTGGCTATGTGAAAACGTCTAAGCAAGAAATCCGAGAATTACTGAGAACTGACCTTGACGTGCCGACAGAATCCAGCAAATTCTATAGAAACTGTAACGGGGTTACACACAAGTGGCTACACGTAGCCACTTGGGTATGGAGGGTTCTCGAACGTTGGTGTAAGACACACCAATGGTTACACTTTGCAGACCGCTGGTCTGTATGCATTTAGGCTTCCTATTGGTAGATAAGCATTTCTTTCTACCAATTCGATTAGCAGGGTTCTGACAGCCATCGGATGGCAGAATAGCTTTCATATAGGATATCAGTTTTAGGAGGAAACCCAGTCCAGACATAAATCATAAATAACAGTTCTCATTTTAACCCAAAACGGCTTTTAGCTTTTCTTATTTTAATAAATCTATACTTTCGGACGAAAGTATAGTTAACCTAAGTTTAAGCAAACTGCGCTTCCTCGTACACGTGCGCTAACGTGTAAGCCGAAGTAGTGGGCACAGAGTTGGCTCATTACTGAAACACTATAGTAGTCAGAGTTTGTCGTCCTGAATCAATATTACTACTATGCTAGCAGTAATACTGACAACCTCAGGACGACAAACTCTGCCTACTATTGTATTACTAGTATTAATCCTAAATGCTACTAGTACTATTCTCTGTCCGATCTCAAAGCTCTGACTCATTTGAAATAGCGCCAAAGCCGCAAACAAGGGCCACGTAGAACTGCTTCAAAGCTGTAGTCAAATTACGAAGTACTGGTTAAGTAGTGGGGGCGATTTGGCCGCCGTAAATACACATTATAAAGCACTCTAATTATGAGTTTTATGGAAAAATCATTTTCTACTACTACTACTACTACTACTATGTTTGCGGCTACAGTAGAAGGTATGGATGGATATTAAAATATTGTACTTATAACATGATGCTACTATTGACCGTTTTAGCGGACAGGATTGAGGGAAAATGACGAATCCCTCGTGTTCCAAGGAAAACACAACCACCCAAGATACACAAATCTGTCAGAAGATGTGTACTGTACTTAAGTTGTCTAAATGACAGTAAAGTACCTCATCAAAGCCATACTAAGATACCCGTGCTTGCGAAATGGCATCGACACTACCAACCCAATTCCTCTAGTATTAAAGAGTGCAATTGTGTGCTACTGTACGTAGGACACCATCAATAGTTCAACTTGGGTGCATAAAAAATACAGACGTGTCCATGGTATATTGTGATATCCTATCATATTCGATAAGAGTTAAGTCCACCAACTTATTTCTACTGACGTTTGATGATACTGTCTAGCTTGAAACTTGATATGATAGACAAAATCAGCTTGTTGGTCTCGATACGAACAATACATGGAATAACGCGTCCACCCGACGGAAATTAGACTATAAAGTGATGTGGTAGGGACCTCGGGATCAATATGCTATACTTGATCGAAAGGTATTCCACGAGCTGCATTAGCTCAGGAAAGTGTATCTGTAAATACTAATAATCGACGTTGGCGATAACATCTTTCATACTATGAAACATGTACTGTAGCTCAAGTGACGGCTGAAAGCGGTGGCTGCTACATTTAGGTTGGCACGACAGAAACGCAGATAGATTTACCTACACATTTCTCGATCAAAACGATAATTTATCCCAGTCCAATCGAGTGCTTCAGCGTTCGTTCATTTTTAATGTGGTACACTTGATGTCATATCGTTCGAGCTAAATGTATCTTCCTATCCGATGTACAAGCGGACCTCTCTTGCCCATTAGTCAAACTGCAGCGTTGCCAACGCATGGCGGCCAGCGCAGAGACCGGGGTGCCAACAAACACTTTCTAGGGTGAAAGCAAATCGAGATAGGGCGAGAGCAAAATCAAAACGGCGTCAGCAAACAAAACCCCATCGTTTTGGGGAACCAGCATACAGATTCGCCGGCTTATCAAAAATGATTTGTAAATAAGCACAGACAGGCCCTTCGATAATCGACTTAACCCTTCTATCAATAACCCGAGCTTTTATTCTGTATAATACAGAATAATGAAACATCTCGATTAAAGTATACTTCAAAACCTGCGAAAAGTATGCTGTAGCAAGCCCTTTCGCTATGTATGACAAAGAACCGGGCACATTTTGCTCATAGCAGCAACGCATATGGACATAGCGTCCATAATGTATCCAACACCTGCGCGAATAGCGATCTTCTATTGGCTGATTTTCGAGAATAAAACGCCCACAACCTATAACTTACGGATTCCCGTCGAATTCGTTGTCATGGATGGTCCTTCATGTACCATCACTACTCAAGAAGCGCAACAGAAACAAAGGCAAGTGCTCCCCGCTAATCTAGACATTATCGACTTAGTCTTCCTCTCGGTCTTTACGCTTACGGAACCTGATCTTCTTCTTCAGGCCTGGAGGAATATTTCTATCGTTGTCCCAGATCTCGTGCCATACTTTTAGCAAGTTCTTGTGTTACCTTCTTCCTTACGACGAATATTATCGCAAAGAGGTACGCGGCCACCAAATGCATCGCCGCACTCCTGACAGAAGTAGCTAGACTCAAACGACTTGGCCTTCTTGTCTGCTAACGCAGAACATAGGTGCTGACGCCGCTTTTGCTGCCTGCCCGTCGAGTAAAACTACTCCGTGTTCACCAAAGTGTGCTTTTGGCGAGGGATCGGCACTGGCACCAGGTCTTCAGCGTTCATGTGCGTCTCGAAGTTGATCGTTTGCAGAGATAGCAGCTGATTGTGCAACCGGCGCAGTACTCGGCATGGGTAGGTGATGATATTCCATTCTTCTTTAGAGTTATGCAGTGCACAATATATCCATTCACCATGTCTACGATGCACAAGAAGAGCTGCTTGTAGTACTTGCGTAGAGAGATGTACTTTTGGTTGCTGTAGCGCTGAAGCCTGAGTTGATCGTGAATATCCCCCCCATGCCAAGTCCATAGTCGACGACAACCTGTGGGCACGGCACGGTACTACGCGTACCGTCCTTCTCCGTGCGTAGAACGCTAGTCCGATGGGTACTGCACCCAGTTGCGAACATGTTTACCGGTTTAAAGTCCATCCAGCTCAATGCGATGAGCTCTGGGGGATCACGGGCTTGGGCAATGCGGTATGTCCCTTGCGGCAGTCATTTCGGGCGCTTCTTTTGGGTGAATTGCATCGGACACCAGCCGAACCGATCGACTCGAGCCGTTCCAACATGCTAGAGCCCCATTTCCAGCAGCTTCAGGCTCAGCGAAACAACTGAGTAAAAGCTGTCCGTGACTATGAGCCTCTTCGGCGGCTGACCAGCTAATGCCTTAGAGATGTTACGCACCACGGCCCTGGGTCCGAGTCCCAGTGCGCCATCAGTCGCTGTCTTCTTCCTTTTTTTCTTGTCTGCACCACAGTATATCTCCACTCTAAATCAATCATATACAGAATACCATAAGCTCTTGTCAGTTGTTCTGTATCATACAGAATATTAGGCCCCTCAACCAGTTACCTCTCTCTTACCATGTTACGGCTGTATTTAATATGATCGATTAGAGTATTATTAATAATCGTAGTACATGATGTGTTACCTGTAACATAACCAGTTATCCAAACTCCGACATGAGCATCCATCAAATAATTAAGGACTCAGTATTCATTACTGAAACCAGGTCAATCGTCACTATGTGGTCCACCTAATCAGTTTCTGAGCAACTAATCTGATGGATGGTCGTCCGCTGAAGCGGTTTAACCCACTGCTTGTTTCACTCACTGTCAAACCGACTGCAATGATGCAATGTGCCACCCCCATACACACCGCTGAGCTTCTGCGGCGCCTCGCCGAGGACAGCTGCTTGGTCCACGACGACGTCGTCCAGAACGACTTCCTGGACAGCGATGACGACGCCGATGATACGTCCGCTGACTTCGACTCGCCGCTCTTGGATGGCTACTTCGAGAGTGGTGGGTCCGACGCGGTGGTCACGTTGACCAACTTCACTCTCACTGAGTTCCATCTCCTGTGGGCACATGTGGAGCCCGAGCTCACGCGCCGCTGGGCGTCGGGTCGTGGTAGAAAGTCTACAACTACGGTCAAGGACGCGTTCATGATGTTTCTTTGTGTGCTTAAGCACTACGGAAATTGGCAAAAACATACCATCGACTTTGGTTTCAAGGCGCCTACATTCGAGAAGATGATGTATCGTATTTTGGAAATTATCACGCCTGTTTTAATCATAGCCTTCATCTGCCCGCCGTCGATGGCTACGCAGCGAGCCAACAGCTCGACCTTTCGACACTACCCCTACGCACGGTACGCAACAGACGTTAAGTTTAAGCCAGCTTTCAGACCTACCGGAAAATTTAGCGAAGCTAAACACTACTTTTCCAACAACCACAAGTTGTATGGCCTCAAAGTTGAAGATTCTGTGGCTTTTCCGGGTCGAGTCGTGTTTTTGACCAATCACACGCCCGGATCCGTGTCCGACATCACGATTATGGCCAATCATTCGAAATATCACCAGCGTCTCCTAGAAAAAAAACAGTCTGGAGCGTCTCATCGAGGACAACGGAGAAGGCACGGACCAGTACCAGGAGGCGTGGGCCATCCTCGCCGACAAAGGGTACCAAGACGGTGCATCTATGCTTAGGGTGGTCCGCCCCAAGAAATAACCCTGCAACGGCGAGCTCACCGCTGATGAGCTTGCTCGTAACGCTCGAGTTTCGTCGGACCGCGAGCTGGTCGAAAACTTCTTTGGTCGAGTGTGTCTGCTGTGGAAAATCATGCACAGTACGTACAAGTGGAACGAGGCATCTTTTGACTCATTCACCCGCACGTGTTTTGCATTAACCAACTTTCATGCAAACATCAACCTGCTCCGGGTTGACGATGGTCGATTCTACCGGTCGGTTATGGGCCGTTATGCTTCGATAGCAGACAGCGAGCATACGAGACGCGCCTCGATCCAGCGTCGATACCGCCGTCGTCGTGACGCTCGTATCGCGCCAGACCAGAACATTCGTACGCGGCTTTCGTTCTCGCCGTCCTTCTCACCTTAAAGCTTGCAGTAGGCTTTTGACGAGATTTAGTCAGTCAGTTGTCGTAGTAAACTTATTTGTGGCACAGTTTATTCGTCAATACACTGTTGACTGAACAAAAACCAGTTTTCGTTGTAATTAACTAGTGAGTGATCGTTGGTGGTAGCTATGATCAGTATGCCAAGCATTTCTTACGATTTAGGACCTCTAACGAAATATGCATGCGGTTTCATAAGACAATGCTTTGGGTTTTGTGGTCTATTGTATTCAGGAAAGTACAGAATAAGCTATCCCACCTGAAGCTGTACGCGGTCTCAGCTCAACACGTCAAGTAGAACTTCATTCCATACTTGCTGGGCTTGTCCGGCATGAAGACTCGCATCGGGTTGAACTTGCTACGGCTGGGCATCATCCCCTCATCAAAGGAAATGACCTTTCCAAGATGGTACCCTCGCCGAAATGTCCTCTCGACGGCTTGCAATACAGGGCGAATTTCCCAGGCCTTGTCCGCATGAGCACCGCCGTCCTCGTTGGTGTTGGAGTGCATGAACTGCACAATGGCTTCGAATCGATCGCGCTTCATGAACCGCGAAAACGTTTCACATGGAATTGCACCGTCCTCATCAGTACACCAATATTTTGAGAGTCCATCACGAATTGGGGCAACAGCCCGAGCGATCAACAGCGCAATAACACGCACAATTTCATGAGACGGATGCGCTTGAACTTATTCAGCCGTTCTTCGTAGTCCTCCAAGGTGGAAACGCTCACGCGTGGGTCTTGAGCCTGTCGAGCGAGCATTTTAGCTCTCCGAGATGCTGCAATAGCACCAATGTTCTGCTGTCGTTATCGGTTTGTCTCGTTCGTGATTCGAATCCAAAGCTCCTTGGGCAGAAAGTAGAAAACATGACCAACGGGGAGTCAGCATATGCAACAGCCGAACGCGTGGGCCCCCACGGTCTGTCGTAATAGTCAGTAGCTGCGTCCACTTAAAGATTTTCTGTAATTACACAAAGAAGTATTATACAGAATTAGCAATTCTGCAGTTCGGACAAAGTTGTATCCTACAGACTTACCACTGTGATCTTCATCGTAAATATACCAGCCTTACTCAGCGATGTCGCACACCTCCTCATCGGTCATACCCAAGTTCTCTCTAGCAGAATTATCTTCATTCGATCCTGCGTCTGCTACGTCTTCAACGCCCTGTACAACTTGAGGCCAAGACTCGTTGTCCGGCATAACATCTTCCGTCGCCCGCATCCGACCCTGAATCACTGGTGTCGGATGTTTGCATAATGTTCACGTCGTCCGCATCTGTTGGCACAAACAGCTTCTCCTTTCGCAGACCCTCCATGAAGTTGTCGCTGTCAAACACGTCCAGCTCCACAGCCACTGAGGCTACTTCGTGAACATCGCTCTCACTCTTAGCTTCATCGTCGTTAGCATAGCGTGGGTATTCCTTATCCTCCAGAATTGGTGCCATGGCTACATCCTCTTGCTCTGTAGCATCTGGAACATCAGAAACGACGGGGGAGGATCGAAGGGCCGGCACGGCCACAGCGGGGCTTGATGTTGCTCGGAGGACCAGCGCCTGCGAAGACTGCCGATGGTAACGCTTCCGACGTTATCTGGTTAGATACAGGTGCAGACACAGAGGCTGGCTGCGCAGGTGGTCAACGAGGCGACGGGAACTGTCCAAGAGATGTAGTTGATGCATTCGTACACGCTGGCGCTTGATTTTCCCTTGCCACACCTAGGACGTCAAGTTGAAGGTGCCCCGAACGCCGCCCATAAGCCATCATCTCCTCTTCACCTGTTATGTAACAGTAGCATTAGCTTCAATTATTACCCCACACAGTGCCATACTCTTACCAGCAAAGAAATCCTCGCCGTGCCTCGACTCGTCTAGGCAGCCCTTGATCCCTGGTTTCATGTAGCGATGATGCTTGACGTGGCCAGTAGGCTGACGGGGCTTCCATCCTTCCTTGGTAAACTCCCGCCAGAACTGCTTGAACGTCTTCTCTTCTGGGCCGTTCATCTTCACAAATGAGGGTGGAGAAGGAATGGCTCTGCGAGATCGGCATGGGCTTTCATTAGAATTTTCAAACCTGTGGGGGGGGGTATTCGCATTTCTATCACCCTCGTATAATCCCCGGCTATTTACCCCTCGCCGATCCAATCTGATTTTTTCACCGACCGCCTTATTTACAAAAGTGTGTATGCGAAGTTTTAGAGCGCGGCAAAGTTTGCTGGATATAAAATACTGTCAAAACCATTATTCTGTATAATACAGAATACCGGGCTAGAGGGGTTAATGTGCATCGGTCGAGTTAACCCTATGGGCATCAGATCAGTCGAGTTAATATACATCAGTCAAGTCAATGTACGATGGTCGAGTTAATGTGCGCAAGTCGAGTTGCATCAGTCGAGTTAATGTGCATCAGGGCAATCGATTCTATCAGTACATAATCTGCCTCCCCGACACCAACCATATGGTCAAAGCTCGGGGATTCGCCAGCACCTTCCTTCCAGACACCGGCTGATTGTCATTTCTTAACTTCACTGGTGCGTTCAACATTCGCGCAGAATGACACTCATCGTGTGGTCGATGCTGGCACAGCATACCACGAAAGACAACCTCGCGAAACATCGCGCAGCAGACTTTTGCTGCTCTACCGTGTATGTAAAGCGAGACGTGGACTGCAAAAGTTGTGGAGCGGATCATATGATGATCGAGCGACGGCTAGAGTGCACTAGCCCGTCCTGCGCATCACATGAAATGACTACAGGAGATACACAGTGTGCTGTACAATGGAAAATATGGGAATGCCCGTCGAGCTCAATTTGGTGTGTATTTGGTAATGACAAATTACACAGTCGTGGAGCTGGAGCGTGTAATGGAAGCATCGCACTCCTATTACCGAAGAAGTCAAGGAATACGTGGCACGGATGGATTCGTGTGGAATGCCACCTCGGCACATTTGGAGTAGCCTTCGGCGTGCGAATGACATTCCGACGCCTCCATTGGGATTACCCTCGCGCCAACAAATTGCGGATTGCGTTAGGCGCCTACGAAAAAAAACTTTCGCGCAACACAAGGCAATCTGTGAAGGTGATGACGAAAGAATACCCTTACCGCGATGGAATCGATGCAGGAGAAGCTTTCCTTTTCGGACCTGAAGACGATGATGACAGGTTTCCACGGATTGGAAAGGGATCCGATGGTGATCCGTTTGTTCTGGGTAGAACGACACTGGAAATGCTTTCAAAGATCAACCAACTCAGGGGCGAAGAGCATTTTCGTCCATTCCATACCGTTGCAACATTCAAGTCTACTGATTTAGGCTATCCTGTTTTAACTTGCGGAATCACGGACAGAGCTCGGACCTATCTTGCTGCCATACTAGTTGTGAGTGCTAGAATCCATCGAGAGTACGAACTGGAGTTTGGATCCGTGGCCAAAGTATACAGGCAAATTTACCAGCCAACGCGTCGCGTTGATGCAGCTCTAGGTGACGCCGAACGCGCTCAATTTAATCCTCTTCGGAGTGTCAAGTACCTGATGTCCTTCTTTCATGTTCTCTACAACGTACACAAGAGAACGAGGCATCCAGCAACTGGGCCTGACGTAGCTGTTGTTACGGGTATCATGGACATGCATTACACGACGAGCTACACTGAGTTTTGCACTGTGAAAGATCGAGTGCTTTCTGGGTGGAGATTGGAGTTGACAGTCAGAAACTTTGCTGACTATTTTGAAGTGGAGTGGATAGAGAGTCGGTATTGGCGATGGCAAATCTACTACTCCCCCTCCACTACTACTAATAACCCATGTGAAGTGGTCATTGCCAGCGTGAAGCGGCATGTTCAGCGCAAAACATCTGAGATGTGTGCCCTATTTCACAGTATGATCACACTGACGGAGGACGTTGGTTGTGATGTGCCTGCACCTACAGCATCCATTGCGTCTCCAAATGCCGATATTAAAAGGGCCGCAAAGTGGATGCTAACGACGAAGGCAGTGGCAGTAATTAGAAAGAATGTGGACACGCAAGTCCGTGTCTTGCATATTCTGGAAGTACATGTCGATGCCACAGCAATGAAGGCAATGCGGTGTTTAGCCAGTTCTGTAATCGTTGGAGATGAAGAAACGCCTTCCCTCTCGCGTTTGGTACTAAAAAGACGGAGAATGCTAAAGCGTCGAGCTTGTACCGTGACAGTGTCAAGTGGTCGACGCGCCGAGCACATCGAGAAAACATGCCCACATCTGGATGGCTAGTGAACATCGAGGAAAGCAAGTGCAACTGCTCGATACATCTCAAGTTTGGAATTTGATCTCATGCGGTAGTGGCAAAAATATGTACTTGGTATCGACGGCTCCACGAGTTTCGGAGATAAACTTATGTCGAGACGTGCTAGAAAAAGCAAAATAGGCAAACCAGTGGCGAGATGGTTAACACTTCTCACCCGAGATCGCCGCGCTTGATATCGCCATCGCCTTAGCCATGTTTGACGTGGACCACACCCAGATTACTATTATGGGTGACGGTCGATCGTGATTGATGGGGCCTGACATCAGAGATTTCTGAATCTGCTTCACCACAAGTACGTATACCTTAAGTATTCGAGTAGCTTTCTATCTTGTCCTCCTAGTGGCGACGCTCCACAGAATGTCTCGAAAGCCGTCAAAACAAATAGACCGCAGTTATAGCTGTCAACAAAAGGAATAATTTTGTTGGGAACTTTTCGCATATCTTTTTGAAAAGATGAACTCATGGGGTCATATACCAGCACTGTTGCACTGGCAAGTTCCATCATGATGCCACACCATTGCACACCATTGCAATTAACTGGGAGCAGGATTAGCTCATTGGATACACCGAAAAAAATAGCCTGGCAGGGTCCTCAGTGCTTATCCCAACTTCCCCATCAATAACAACTCCGATGCTTGTGGGCTTTATTGTAACAATGCCGACCCGGTTTCCAAAAGGTTTCCCCAAAAGCAAGTTAAGTGTTCCATCACTATGTGAACCCTTTCCGGATAAATCCATGTCCTCCATCTTCCAAAGTAAATAAAAAAAGCTAGCGAGTGCCTGTTAGTTTGACGATTTATCAATATGATTGATAAGATACCTTACCTTGGAAGAAGACAGTGGAAGTGACTTTAATCGTTCCTCGATGGCAGGATCTCTATTGACCTCAAACGTGGGGGGAACAGCAATTGAAAAGTCGATGTTTTCGATCCACATCGGCGTCTTCCTCATCTCGGTAGCTACGACAGTGTGCCATTTCCGAATGACAGCAATTGTAGATGTCGTCAGAATTCCCACGGAGTCGATATCGAAGTCCTTTTCAACCAGTTTTCTTTCTTTTGCTTGCAAGGGGGTGGCCTTCCGAGAGCAGCACCTAATAATTTCCCGCGGTAAGATTTTGGTGATTTTTTCTGGAGGCAGTATTGTGTTGGCTGGCACTTTCTTCAAACGGTGGGCAGTTAGTCCCTTTTTTTTCAAAGTGAAAAAATTATGAAGCTTCTGGAAAAAAAAAAAAACTTGCTTCGTACGTGGGAAGCCTAGCTAGAACCATCTCCAAGATTCACGCTCATTGGGCCACGGTTATCGTTGAGTTGGCCGTTCTCCACAAAGTCGGCGCCATCAACGTCGTTAATCCCACCGCAATTTGAGTCCAGGCCAGTCTGAGTCACCATGCCCTCTGATGGCTCACAAACTGACTCACACACATTATCCGACTCCAACGCGTCCTGCCCCAGTTTATTTTGGTCAACAGACCCGTGCTCCACCGACTCCTTCTCAGTCTCCTCCTGGCAAGCAACATTCGGGTCCACAGCGCTCACGTCCACAGTGGTGTGGCCCACCGCAACGCTATTACCTGGCAAGGCGACCTCGTCTTCCACAGCATTCTGGTTCACTTCCGATTCTTGCTTCACAGTTATTTGGCCCTCCACCACCCACTGTTCGACCGCAACCTGGGTAACTGCCCCATCTTGGCCCTTGACCGTGCGACCGCCAATTACCATCTGCATCGACTTAGCGAGGATTGGTTGATAATGGTCAATGAAGCGCCAAACCCAATTTTGCTTTGTGTGGTCGTTTTGTATAGCAAATGCCGGTATTTGCTCACAATAATTCCACCAGCGACACCGTACCACCATCTTCAATGCAGTTTCGGTAAAACTGTAAACCACGATCCTCATACGGTTTTTCTTGGCGCTCTGGTCCGGCATTGGTCTTCCGAAATCTCCCAGATTCCAAACTAGGTTCTTTCACAAAGGAGCATTTTGAATCGGAAAGGGCTTTTCGCCAGCCTAGAAGAGTTTTGTTTTTACCCTAAACAGAACCGATGCCTGGGTGGGTGTCCAATGGCTATTATCCACCCATATCTTGAGAATCTTGGTTCTGTCGGCCTCCGTGGTCTGTACACAGCGGCGTTTCTTTTCCATAGCAAATAAAGCCAAATGAAAGGAACTAACTAGCCAGGGAAGACAAATCACTGACCGGTTCATATCATAACCGGATAATACTTCATGAATGGTCGACTAAACATGCAGGTTAACTCGACCAAATGCAAGTTAGCTCGACTGGTCGACTAACCTCGCATCTGGGAGCAAGTTGAATCGACCGCGGGTTTGTGAGCTATAGCCAATGCAACCCCTTCCACGACGATAGTACACAATTACACATTTACTTCAAGATTCTTCATCCTTTTGATATGACCGTCGTTTCCGATGCGTTTTCTCGATATAGTGTCGTATCGCGAGCCTGCACGAAAAGACATTAAAACCAATTCATTCCGAGCTTGCGTGACCCTAATAAAAAAGCGTTGGTGTTGGTGTTTGAACTGGCAGGAGGCTATTCACGGCAGACTCATGCTTTGACGCGTGGTCAGTGGAGGGAGGCAACATTAGTTGAGCTGAAGAGACTTCTTAGCAGCTAGAGTAGAGAAGCCATTGGAATATGCCTGTACCTGCTTTCAGCAAAACCTGGGTGAGTCCGTCTAGTTTAAAAGATGCTATCGCACTCTAACAACCTATCGTAATACGGGCGTGGTTAGGTCTTGGATACTAAATCTGAATTGGCCCTTCGCATCCGACGAACCCACAGCAACGATTGACATTAATCTGAACACGAAGTGATCTCAATTAATAGCTTGTTAGACTGCAGTATTTCTTCTTACCGTACTACAATCTACCTGAATTGAGCAACACCTCCATTTCTAAGGTGAGGTTAGGTAAATTTACTGGAGTGGGAATGGTTTCCGAACGCGAAATATCTCTAATATGTTGTTTTATCGACTAGATGAGAAGATCAGTCATGATGGAGTGAACTGTCCCCGAGCTTGAAGCACACGCCGTCTCTAGTTGGATTGCTGCATAGCCTATAGAAGGGCAAAAAATAACGCATGTCAGTATACTGTAGTACTACGAATCCTCCTGTTGATCTTCAAGAGCAGGAATTCCCATTTTTCCCGCGATGAAGCTAATAGCAGACTATTAGGGCTATGCGTAGGCTGAGATAGCTTACCAGAACTTCTGTTTCGTGCATCCAGAAACAACTGTTGAAAATAGTATAGCTTTGACAGTAATACAATTCATACCACTATATTAATACGTGGAGTCAAAGTCATGAAGAAACTCTGAAATATGCAACATTTATGCTCCTGAATCTATATTGCTATCCGGGCCGGACACGAACTTGGCCTAGACAAATTTATGGCTAAACTCAAAGTATACAAAATTAGGTCAAACTGCCAATTGGAGTGCTCCACCTTATCGACGATATCCTACGAGTGGTTCACCATAGATTAAATACGACGGTATGGATGGAAAGAGGAAACGCTTCCGTTTCTGTCCAGCGCTGACAGGCCTAAAAATACCTCATTTCTCAACACTTCTCGGCCTGCAAAAGTCTCTCTTCCAACCACCACCATCACGATGGCTTTCTCCAAAATAGCTGTTCCCGGCATTACCAAGGCAGACTTATATTTGTCTGCAGTATTCGCTGTCCAAGGTGGGATGTCGATTCGCCCAAGAAATACAAGCTAACATGGGAGTATCTCCGGCTCAGAGTGCGTGGGTATGTCCCCGTCGACTGCCGACGGGGCCCCCCAGCTAGTGTGCCCCAGCTCGGGGGTAGATGCAGGTCTACTCGAAGCGATATTCTACCGTTCTGCTCATGGACTCTCAATTGGCACCTCCATGTTTCGCAATCTTGCCCATCAAGCTGCACTAACCTCTAGCATCAGGGAGGTGCCCAAAAATTTCCCAAACATGAAGTGGGTTCAGCGGTGGTTGAAAAAGCACTCTGTACCCTCATACAGAAAGGGCCGCATATTGGACGTGAAGCGCGCAGAGTATTCAACGGAAGAGAACGTGCGCTGCCATTTCCAAAATATATCAAACGCAATCCCACAGCTCAAGCTTGCGGACAAGCCGGCGCGGATATGGAACTGTGACGAAACGGGAGTCACCGCAGAAGGCAACTGCAACGAACGCGTGATATGTCCCAAAGGTATGTCTGCAAACGTTCAGTGTTCAATCAGACCGCGAAAATGTTAGTATTGTGGGATGCGTCAGCGCTGACGGAGGGTTCATGCCTCCCTTGTACACATTTGCTGGTGCTCAGCGAAAGATCAACTGGTTAGAGATGCTCCCCTCCATGCCAAGTGTCAAGTGTCGGAGTCGTCCACCATCAACCGGAACATCTTGCTACCATGGTTCAAATGGTATGTGGAGATTCTTCCTCCTGTCTGGCCTCAGCTCTTGATTCTTGATGGACATTTCGCGCACATCTCGCTGGCAACAGTCAAGTACGGGGAGGAGAACAACGTCCACATATTCGTTCTCCCCGCGTACACTTCTCGCGTCTTGTAACCTCTCGACGTCGGCGTATACCAACCGTTCAAGTCTCTGTAAAACACAGGCGTGTCCGATTATCCACTCACGCACAACGAATCCCTGCCGGCTAAAGACGACGTCGGAGAGATCAGCAAGATTCCTTTCGAGCAAGCCTTTTCGGTGAAGAATATTACTCGTGGCTTCCGTGACACGGGGATATTCCCACTCTCTTTGGAGATGACGTTGAACAAGATGGTTGACAACAAACCGGCACCAAATATATCACGTTGCGCTATCATTTGATGTTGGTACCGCCTTTTGACGGCAAACAGGTTGATGTACGTACTCAAGCAGTATTGAAGCGTCGCAAGTTAGACCTGAGAACACAAAACGTTGTGAACATGTCTCTGAAGATGCTACGAGCTCCGGAGCCACAGAAACGACCTGAAGGAGATTTCGTCGATGAGAAGTCCGGATCTAAGTTATTGAGCTACGCAGAGATGCTCCTAGATAAGATAGATAAAATTGAAGAAACGCGTGCGAAGGAGATCATCAAGCAAGCGGTAAAGCTGGCTAAACGTCAAGCAGCACGGGCGAAAGAAGCCACAAGACAAGCGGCGAAGCTGGTCCGAAAAGCTGCTACGCTCTCGAAGACGAAGGAAGAAGAAGAAAGGGTGGAAATGGCGCTGCACGACAAGCCGAAAGCAAAGACGACACGGAAGCGCTTGCGTCAGCAGTGCTCAGTGACGTCGGAGCCTTCTTCTTCGACTGGTAGCGTCCGTGTTGCTGAAGTGGAAGTTGAGGTTGTGGAAACATGGGTGTTCTAACCATTCAAACCCATAGTTGTTTTAGAGTGACCACGAACATGTAGTTTTTTGCATGTGACGTGTGCAAACTTAATCCTTATATTGAGTCCCTTGCTGACCGCCCATACGTACTTGGAGGATAGAGGAAACCGCTCTGCGAGTGGCAGTGCAAACAGCTCCGAGCTTCTAATTTAGCATAGCTTGCAGCAAGCATTGCACAGGTTGCCAGATGCGGGGTGAGGTACAGCGCCCACAAGTAAAGTGCGCCGTTTTTCTTTTTTGTGTCTAAATTATGTTTAAGATTTCATTCTAAAGGTAATCAGCCCTAGAAGTAGGAGCAACAGCTTCTGGACGCTGTCCAATCGCTGTCTGTGACGGGCTACCCCATTCTGAATGGGGTAGCTCGTCACAGGCAGCATGGGCCATTCAAACAAGCAAACAGTAAAAATAATGTTAAATAACTTTGTAGTTATTTCATTGTTTGCTTGTAGCTTGTAGTCTAACTATCTTACGACGCCTCAACAAATATTACCATTAGCCAGAAATAGCTCCCCAATTCATGCGAGTAGCTTTCTTTCACGTCAATTTTTATGATCTTTCAACCGACCACTGGTCGCACTACACCGGAACGTAGTATCGCTTACTTAGAAAAAGTAGTATTTAGGATTTCCTAGACCGAGATAAAGTATGCAATGAAGCGTTGGTCATGAGTGTAAACAGTGCTTTAACTGCGACAGAAGAAAATCGATACACAATGCCTCTTCAATTTGTGCTCACGCACTAAATTTCAATGTCAACAATTTGGTCGTGTTTACGATCGAATCGGTATAATATTGAATACTGTATTGCAAAAGCCAATAATGTATTGAATTACAATACATGTATTTTTCGACGCCTGCTGCTCAGCACAAAGTATGTGGCTCTTCTCACAATGGCGTGGTGTTATCGTTGACCTGGTTGTTCGTGGGCAGCCGAGCTTCAGAAAGGTATCCGTACAGCCACGCGTCGTTGTTTGCGTCTCGACCGTTGAGAATGGTCTTGCCATACTGATAGCGATCACACGGGTAGCCTCCACCGTTCTCCATGGTGACATCGTTGCCTCGATAGCCCTGCGGTCCGCGATAAAGTGGTGGGCAATCCATGCAATCACTGATCGACTGAACACCTTCACTCATCGAGTACTTGCCGTTCGGACAGGGTCCCGAGCACTGACTAGTGGTGAGGCCTGTGGACGATCCGTACACGCCAGCAGGGCACGGCTTGCAATCTAAGATACTCTTCGCTCCGAGTTTGTCGTTGAACGTCCCCTTCGGACACTTTGCCGTGCAATCCTTTGACTCCAAGCCGGGGCTGTCTCCGTACACACCACGTGGGCAAAACTCGCACTCACCAACTGCAATCCCCGCCCCACTCGGTCGATACATTCCTCGTGGGCAGTTCTTGTTGCCAGGTTGCACACCCAGGTACAAACGCACTGCAAATCAAACAATAGATTAAAAAGTGAGTCATGGTTATCATAGAGGAATCAGGAATACCCTGCAAATCGATCCTTACGTTGAACGGGTTGGTTCGGTAGCCCATCGACTCGTAGATGCTGGATCTGATGCAATTGATCCTGCTCTTCGAACACTGTACCGTGGAAGCACGAAACGGCGTTTTAAGAAATGGTCCACTTGCCCCTTCAGCAACGGTGCATACCCATGAACAGCGCACTCGTCAGGAAAGCAGTGCATGCTGCTGTCACGATCCGCATTAAAAACTTCCGAATCCTAGCGTCCACCATTGTAACTCGCGCGAGGGGCTTGTTGACTGCCACCTCTTCGTGAGGATCGAGTCTGACATGTCCTGCTATTTTTTCCTGGAACCAACCGTCATAACCAAAAACGACTTGCTCATTTAGTAGGCTTTCTGCCATGACCGTAAGAAATAACATCAGACACAGGGGCTTGTTCAGCAAGTGCAAAGGGTATTAATAACACACACAACTCTGGAGCAGGGTTTACCTATCAACGCTACATGTGCACGATATTGCTTGAATGCGACAAGCTCTATCGGCATGCAGTGTCCATTCGCCTCAAGAACTGGTCTACGCAAGATGAAAGATCTCAACAGAGAATCATTAACATGAAAATCACCAACATCAGATGCTGTTTGGTATTCTCTCGATCATTATAATAGTGCCCCCCCCCCACGCAGCGTAAGCCTTAACGGTTAAGGTTTAACTTTAGCGTGGGCCACGTTTAACCTGACCTGGTATTAAAGTGCCTGTCATTCCAGAGTTTCGAGAAGCGAGCTTTACAATGCAGTACGAGTTGACTTTGCAAGGAGAAGACCATGCCTACCGCGCCTATACGGCCTCAACAACTAAACAAATGAGGTGTTGAAGATTCTTTTGACATTATGTACGTTTGGTGTCGCATTGTTGACCACATCAATCTTATGTTCTTTTGATGTGTCGGAGCTGCGACAACGTGAAGCACGAGGGAGGCTCCATAATCAGCAAAGCGAGAAGCTCCGCAAGCTCTGTGCTCTCCTTCTCTGGCAGTGATGGCGTCGTTCAAACCCGCGGTGGTGATCGACAATGGCACAGGGTACGACCTTCCTGCTATTCCCTCCCTCGTTGTTGTTGGGCGCTATTGACACTCATTGCCCCCTCACAGATACACCAAGATGGGATACGCTGGCAACGCCGAGCCCAGCTACATCATCCCGTCCACGATAGCGGTCGGCGGCAGCGATTCGAGTACCGTGCGCAGCCGTCAGGGAATTGATGATCTGGACTTTTACATCGGCAACGAGGCGCTGGACCACGCGTCCACCCACCAGGTCAACTACCCCATTGCGCAGGGCATCGTGCAGAACTGGGACAACATGGAGAAGCTCTGGCAGCGCTGTATCTTCCAGCACATGCGCTGCGAGCCCGAAGAGCACTACATGCTTCTCACGGAGCCGCCGCTTAACCCGCCCGAGAACCGCGAGGCCACGGCCGAGATCATGTTCGAGACCTTCAACGTTCCAGGACTCTACATCGCAGTGCAGGCCGTGCTGGCACTTTACGCGTCCTGGCCCAAGATCAAGGATCCGTCACAGCGCTCCCTCACGGGCACAGTCATTGACTCGGGCGACGGTGTGACGCACGTCATCCCCGTTGCCGACGGATACGTCATTGGCAGTTGCATTCGCCACATTCCGCTGGCTGGACGCGACGTCACTCACTTTATCCAGAAGATGCTGCGTGATCGAGGCGAGGCTGTGCCTCCTGAGGAATCTCTGGAGGTCGCCAAGCGCGTCAAGGAGGCGCACAGCTACGTGTGCTCGGACCTGGTCAAGGAGTTCAAAAAGTATGACTCCAAGCCCGACAAATACTTCTTGAAGTATTCAGACCTGCACCCACGTACCAAGCAGCCGTGGGAGATCGATGTCGGATACGAGCGCTTCTTGGCGCCCGAGATTTTCTTCAATCCGGAGATTTTCTCCACGGACTTTACGACGCCGCTGCCCAATGTGGTAGACGAAGCGATCTTGAAGTGTCCGATTGACACGCGACGTGGACTGTATAAGAACATCGTCTTGTCCGGAGGTAGCACTATGTTCAAAGACTTCGGTCGTCGTCTGCAACGTGACATCAAGCGTCTTGCTGACGAGCGGCAGGCAGCTAACCTCGCCTTGCACTCGAAGTACCAGCAGGCATATGCCGAGGCTCTCGAGGTGAATGTGCTGTCGCACCGTATGCAGCGGTTCGCTGTTTGGTTCGGTGGAAGTATGGTGGCCTCGACTCCCGACTTCTACCGTGTTTGCCACACGAAGGCTCAATACGACGAGGAAGGTCCGCGCATCGCGCGCCACAACCCGGTCTTCAATGCTACCATGTAAGGCAGTACTTAGCAAGTACGTATCAAGAGATGGTGCAGTAACAGAAGCATCCATGAAGGGGGCAGGCACGTTCGTCGTCTAGTACGAGTGAATTCACGGAGGACGTAGACGAGTGTCATGAGAATCTCAGCTATTCAAGAAATACAAGCACTCAGCGGTAAGTCTAGCGTTTTTGGCATTCTTGTACGCTCGGCTTCTGTATGTTCACTCTGATCGCTTCAACTACTACTATATGTACGTTGGAGTAGTACTACTTAGAAGTACTACTATAAATACACAGACTACTGTAGTACTGTAAGTCATAGTTTAAAACTTCGTCATCGGGTCTTGCAGCAAACGTGTTCAAACAGAGCCCATTGTTCTTGGCAGTGGAATGCAGAGCATTTCTCGCTCTGCACGGAGCATCCAACGGAAATTATCATTTCTCTAGACCATTATTAGCGCGTGGAAAACATACTAGTAGCTTACGCATTTCACTGTCATATATTCGTGGTGACTACATTATGCTATTTGGCTTACGCGGTCTCCTCGACCACGGCTTCCGGTTTGGACAGCTTGGCGTCGAGCTTGACGAGCATGTCCTCGACCATGCTGTCCAGGTCGAAGTCGTGCTGCCAGTTCCAATCCCTCCGGGCGATGCTGTCGTCGATTGAGCGCGGCCACGTCTCGGCGATCTGCTGGCGGAAATCGGGCTTGTAGTCGCACTGGAAGCTCGGCATAACCTTCTGGATGGACGCGACGATCTCCTCGGGGGTGAAGGACACGGCTGTGATGTTGTATGTCCGTTGCGACAGGCAGTCGTTCGGCGCGTTAATGAGACCCAGTGTGGCTTTGAGGCAGTCGGGCATGTACATCATGGGCAGCTTGGCGTCCGGATTGAGGAAACACGTGTACTTGCCGTGCTTGAGCGCGTCATAGAAGATCTCGACGGCGTAGTCCGTGGTACCGCCGCCAGGAAGCGCCTCCGACGAGATCACGCCCGGGTATCGCACCGAGCGGAAGTCCACGCCGAACTTGTTGTAGTAGTACTCGCCCAGTAGTTCGACGTGCACTTTGGTGAGTCCATACATGGTCGTAGGACGCATAATAGTCGTGTCTGGGGTATCTTCCTGGGGGGTCGAGGGGCCGAACACAGCAATGGTCGACGGAGCGAACACTCGCAGCTGGTACTGCTTGGCCAGCTCCAGTACGTTCTGAATGCCACGAGTATTCACCGACAGAGCGAGCGACGGATTGGCCTCACCCACAGCAGACAGCAGCGACGCCATGTGCACGATCGTGTCCACGCCCTGCTCCGTCACAATCCGCGCCATCGAGTCGCGGTCCTGCACGTCGCAGTAGACAAAGTTGCTGTCACGGTGGCCACCAACGGGCGCCTTGATGTCCGAGTTGACGATGGTGTCGGCGCCAAACAGTTGACGCATGTAGGGCACGAGCTCCATGCCGATCTGGCCTGTGCCGCCGGTCACGAGGATGCGGCTGGGGCTGGCAGAGCTCGAGAAGGCACGGGCGGCGGGGCGAACGGCGCGTTGCAGACGAGTGGCCGAGATCATCTTGTCGAGCAGAGTAGCGATCGAGTGCGCAGGAGCTGGCAGATGAAGTAATGGCAGCCTCGGTGCGCAGCGCGGCTGGCGGCATCGTGCCAATTCACTCGTCTCCAGTAGTCAGACGTCATTCGTGTGCGTTGAAGCGAGTAAAGAGGATGCGTTGTTTTTAGCAATACCAGGTTGGAGTGTTTTTGGTAAAATAGGTAGCCGTTTCAGTTACGAAAAATAGTTTTTTTTTAGAATGTAGTAATTTGTGGACCACATTTTTCTGGGACAATAGAAAAATAAGGTGTCAGCTTTTTACAATCTAACAAAATCATGGCTTGTCTAAATATTTACCCAGTTATTTGGGCAATGAGACACGGCCACAGGAATATGCTGGAGCCATCTTGTGGCGGCGCCAGGCCAACCCCAAGCAGCGCCAAGAGAACCGCCAAAATTCCTGCAGATCCGCTATTGTCTATTGATGCATCTCTGCAAGGGTACTGTCTTACACAGGCTAAATCAGGTATGTTTCAGCAAACATTGACAACGACTTCACTGAATAACGTAAAGATAGAGGAACTTGAATGCAATGCTGCAAGCAGCTGGGCCGCTAACGCGTGGCGCGTCAATTGCAGGAGATTCGGTGCAGCATGATTTCCAGCCAAGCCAGGAGAGTCATACATGTACACCAACACAGCGCTGGTAGACGGACACGTGGCAAGACTGGAGTTTTTGAGCAGAGGTGGTGGTGCGATTTAGACCACCGCCCGCATGCATGTCGAAGGCCTCCATGTTTGCAGCGTGTTGCCTTTCGCTTCTCCTCACGCCAGCGGCATCCAATCAGTCCCAGTTGATGCCTGAAGATGATTAGCCGCCACCGTTGATGCAATGATAGGACGCGCGTTACACGAAGAGATTGGCGGCATGACCTATCCTCTCCAAATTGGCGCCGACGTTCCAGTTCTCACTCACTGCACGAAGCAACATGGTGGCCTTGAGCTCGCCCTCGAATAGGCTGTAGCAATCGCAGAATACCCACGCACGCTCTTTATCACTCCTGGCAATTGCCGTCCTTCTGGCTAGTCGCTGGTCATCCGTCGACAGCAGTGTTGTCCGGAACAATTTGTCCCTGTTGAGGTAATCTTTAATGTAGCCATCTTTAAAGTACGAAAACGGCATCTCAGGGTCACCCTGATGGCGACCCAGCAGCTTCTGGAGAAATTCGAGGCGATCTGCAGCCCCGACAGCGTCTTCTGTCTCTATACGGGTCTCATCGAGCGGCTGGTGGCGACGAACCAAGCGCTGACAGTCTCCGATATCTGGGGAGGGTTGGACTTGAGAGCGCTGGATCTCGAATTAGCGATTGTAGATATTCTCCGACTGCTGCAGTCGACGAGACGATGCTGGAGAGATTCTACAGAGAAACTGGGGCAGTCTACAGCTCTCCGCGCCCTCAGGGAGTTCATGGAGGTGCCTCAACGGGCTAAGTTCGTGTTAGGACTGCACGATCGAGTCGACGCCTTGGTGTCGAGCTGCGGCGAAGCTTTTGATTCTGTGGGAGATCTGGAGGGAATTAAGAAGGGGGTTGACTTGTGGTCACGGGACTGCAAGCGACAATTGCATTATTTTACGACTACAGTGGCTATCGGAGACGAAAAGGGAGTTTTTGCTAGCCAATTGAAGGAAGCAGCGGGTCTGGGCTTGGTATCAGAGCTGCAGGAACTGTGGGAGCTTGCGTCCTTCTGGATGAAACAACCAGCTCGTCTTACCGCTGGAGAGCAGCAATTACTCAACAGAGTAGCACAGGTGATGGCTAAAAAGGAGCTGTTTAAAGACTACGAGGGTGTCGACACTCTCCCAGCTGGACTGGTGCGTGGAGACCTCCTAGCTCTGGTCAAGAAGTCGTCCCTACCGGATTGGCGTCGTTCACATAAACATCCTTCGCTTCTTGACAAGAATATTCTTGATGAAAATTCCCCAACGTGGAGAATTCCAGCACAGGAAGTGCAGTTGGACCAGTTGCACCCTTCCGCTCAGCAATCTCGTCGCTCGATAGTGTTTGGAACATGGCTGGATACCCCCGTTGTGCTTCAGAATGTCGTACCGAGCCATGAAGAAGGAAAACCTGCGCTTGAAAGTGTAGCCAAGACGTGGATCGAGTTAAACCACCCGAATATTCTCAAGCTCTATGGATTATGTGACGATTACTTTGTGAGCGAATATGCTGCTCACGGCATGTTAAGTGACTATCTTAACCAACAGCGACACGTTTCAGGGGGTAAATCGTCGAGACTTGTGTGGCAAAAGCTCCTTGAAGCTGCTCAAGGATTACAGTATCTTCATGAACGAGGCTTGGTACATGGAAACTTGATAGCTAAGAACTTGTTAGTTAGCAGTGACGGAATCGTCAAGCTCTCTGGATTTGGTGAACGTGGAGCGTTACAAGAGGTGGGGACTGGTGATAAACGCCTTGCAGATGACGTTTTCGCACTTGGAACGTGTATTATACAGCTCGTAGACGGCCATATCACGCCGGTGAAGTGGGGGAAAATCATTGCTCAGCAACCTCAGGGATTTACCAGCGAACAGTGGCGATTAGTAAGGCATATCCGCAACCCAGTTCCAGACGAACGCCTGACTATCGGCGCCGTGGCTCACGATATTAAACGGCTAGTAGACGAGCTCTCCACCAACTCTCAAGCTCCAACATCGAACCGAAGCTTGTCTGCTTTGTTTCAAGATAATCTTGATAGCATTCGACAGGCACTCAATACTAGCAGTACGAGCAAAGAATATCTGCCATGCGAGCTTGAAATTAACAAGCAACTGCTGCCAAGACTCAGCGACGTCGCTGATCAACTGGTGCTAGAAGCATCAAGTTGTATTGAAGGATCTGGTCGCAGTCGACGTCATGGT
This sequence comes from Phytophthora cactorum, assembly GCA_016864655.1. Taxonomy (NCBI): domain Eukaryota; phylum Oomycota; class Peronosporomycetes; order Peronosporales; family Peronosporaceae; genus Phytophthora; species Phytophthora cactorum. Next base: position 426,018 of record NHQK01000031.1, read on the forward strand.
TATGCCGTTCAAAGCTGGCAGAGTATCGTGTCTCGCTTTCAGCTTCTCATCAATGAACCGTTTAATCGTCTCGCTTCAAATCGCGCTGTGTGGCTCGCAGTAGGCCGGAAAAGCGCTCAGTCTGTGTATGAATTACACCGCGAACTGGACCAACTTGTGTCAACAACTAGACTTGAGAAGCTCGTGGAAGCGGCAGCCACGAAAGATCTTCATCGTCAGTGGGAAACGCAATGGTATACGCTACGAAGACAACAGGCTCAAGTGCTATGTGATAAAGCGTCAGATATTTCTGCAGTATTGAAAGAATTTGAAGAGGATTCCAGCGACAAATTGGATTCAGGCTGGGCCAGACACGTGCAGGGATTTTGGGCAGTTCTCGAGTTTGAACGTTTACGTCATCCTATCAAGTACACAGCTGAGGAGCTTGGCACGATTAAACGTGCAGCCTCAGATATTGCTGATACATGTACGATCTTAGACCTCGCATTAGTATTGCCCAGGTGGTTTCTACCGCCATATGAAGTCGATTTGCGATTGGACAAATCGACTCTCGGACGTGGTGCATTCGGGTCGGTTCATCGAGGTACGTGGCTGGATTCCCCAGTGGTGATTAAACGAGTGCTTGGACCAAACTCACGTCTGGATGGCATGACCACTCCAAGCGATGGAGAGGTGATCTTCAAGCACGAAGCAGACATTTGGTCCAGACTGAATCACCCTCACGTCATTGCCTTGTTCGGCGCGTGCCACGTTGGACAACCATTTTTCGTCTGTGAATACGCCGCCAAGGGCACTTTGATAGATTTCTTGAATACTTTTGACGACTGGAAGAATGGATTCAGGCAGGAAATGGCCTGGAAAAAGCTCTATGAGGCCGCACTTGGGCTCGAATTCCTCCATGAACGAGGTGTTGTACATGCGGATCTTAAAGGAGACAACATTCTGATCGGCGAGGACGGTCGTGCCAAACTTACGGACTTTGGGCTGAGCGCTGTAGTGTCTGATGGCGCTAACTCATCGGGTAGTCCTATTGGCGCCTTGCGTTGGAAAGCTCCTGAGTGTATGGGAGCAAGTGGGCAGCCTGCAACATTTGCGTCGGACATTTTTTCTTTAGGCATGTGCATCATTGAAGCTGTAACTGGGACGTTTCCTTGGGGACGAGAGCTTCCTGATGCCGCTGTAAGTTTTCACGTTCGACGTGGTCGGCTGCCACCTTCTTCGAGCGCTTTTTCGTCGAATCAGTGGCGTCTCATCCAAAGGATGTGCAGTCTTCACCCCCAAGATCGACCGGGTATTCGATTCGTCGTACGAGCACTTCGACTCGCGTCGGAGCATCAAATACTGCAAGATTTTGTTCGTAAATTGTGACCCAAAAAACTTGGACCTGGCAGTGAAGAAGACGCCACATCTTGAGAATATATTGACGCTGTTTAATTTCAATTTGACAGTGCACTTTATTTGTTGATAGTGACTCCATGCTGATTTGTATTATGGCGGTTGCGTTACTTGCATTAAAAAATAGTATCAGTTCGCACGAGTTAAAATGGTGGACGCTAGGATTCGGAAGTTTTTAATGCGGATCGTGACAGCAGCATGCACTGCTTTCCTGACGAGTGCGCTGTTCATGGGTATGCACCGCTGCTGACGGAATAATTGGACCATTTCTTAAAACGCCGTTTCGTGCTTCCACGGTACAGTGTTCGAAGAGCAGGATCAACTGCATCAGATCCAGCATCTACGAGTCGATGGGCTACCGAACCAACCCGTTCAACGTAAGGATCGATTTGCAGGGTATTCCTGATTCCTCTATGATAACCATGACTCACTTTTTAATCTATTGTTTGATTTGCAGTGCGTTTGTACCTGGGTGTGCAACCTGGCAACAAGAACTGCCCACGAGGAATGTATCGACCGAGTGGGGCGGGGATTGCAGTTGGTGAGTGCGAGTTTTGCCCACGTGGTGTGTACGGAGACAGCCCCGGCTTGGAGTCAAAGGATTGCACGGCAAAGTGTCCGAAGGGGACGTTCAACGACAAACTCGGAGCGAAGAGTATCTTAGATTGCAAGCCGTGCCCTGCTGGCGTGTACGGATCGTCCACAGGCCTCACCACTAGTCAGTGCTCGGGACCCTGTCCGAACGGCAAGTACTCGATGAGTGAAGGTGTTCAGTCGATCAGTGATTGCATGGATTGCCCACCACTTTATCGCGGACCGCAGGGCTATCGAGGCAACGATGTCACCATGGAGAACGGTGGAGGCTACCCGTGTGATCGCTATCAGTATGGCAAGACCATTCTCAACGGTCGAGACGCAAACAACGACGCGTGGCTGTACGGATACCTTTCTGAAGCTCGGCTGCCCACGAACAACCAGGTCAACGACAAAATTACTCCTTGGTGAGAACTTTGCCAGTTGTGGAGTGGTTTATCCAAGGGGAATCATTAATTTCGGAAGGTCAGCTGGTTGCCCGGTTGCAATTGCTCACCAGTCTCATATGTCCGAAACACCCTACTGACAGACCTCAAGAACGTCAATTCAGCTGGGGTCACTCCAAGACAGAACTCTACTTTCAGTGAGAGCTGGCGATCTGTATGGATGAACAACCTGTGAAGGGAAATCGTGAAGCGTTTTGTCCAGAATAGAAAGCACAAAAGAGAATAACATGTTGGCAATCACCACGTACAGTTTAGTATTTAAGTTACTTTCTGAAGGCGTGTAGTAAAAACCAAACGAAGTACACCACTTTGCTGTGGTCCCTAGTAAACTGGTCGCTTTAGTTGGCTTTCCCACCGAGGGTGTGCTTTCTTCCATATCTTAGAGAATTCCTTCCACAGCTTGTGGCTTTGGGTTTCCCCAAATATCGTCACCCGGTTGTCCACCTTGTTGAGCCTCAAATAAGTGTATACTTGGTCAGGGGTAACTTTCTTCTGAAGAAGCTTCTGTCCGATGTCGTCAGTGTAGATGAAAATGGACTGGAACCTCACAAAGTTTTTAGTTGCATTTCCTTTAGCACCTCATTCGCTTTCGTCACAAAATTCGTCAAGATACCCCTCTCTTCGTCGCTCGGCTCGAAGGTTTCATGGGGTTGTCGTTCCGCTCAGAGAGCTCGTCCAGTGTTGGTTTTCAATTCTACAGATTGGTGATACGGCCCGAAGTATTTGATTGGATTCCGATGTCCGAGGCAGTATTGGAGGTGAGTAGGGCGACTAAAGCCACGATAAAGCAAGAACGCATGATTTTCGGTTGGTGGTTAATGATGCCTGTCTTGGTCAAGATGCGAAGTGAAGGTTGCGAGATACTTCGTGTGTACCTCGGTACAGTAGTGATCTCGACTGTTTGTGGGAAACATTCAGGTCATGCATGATAAATCCGTGACGAGATATACACAGCACGCGATCCGAAGTCACAACTTGTGATTGCCGTCTGATGATGCTTTTCTTGCATTTTTAAAATTACAGTAGTGGTCAACGCACGAGTGAGCTGATAAACAGGGGAGAGAAGAGCAATTTTCAATTTGCTGCCAATAGTCCCGAAAAAAGAAGAAGTGCTGCTTGCACTGGACAATGAGGAAAACCAGTCTCGTTGTCGTGCTTTGCTACATCTAGCGATAGCCATGAGGGTTTGCATCGGCGTGCTCCGCACATGATCTGCCAAACCCCGCTTAAATTTACCCTACCCGCTTCGTCGGATCAATTTTGCCCATTCTTTGTTGTGGTGAGGCCTGTGGACGATCTGTACACGCCAACAGGGCACGGCTTGCAATCTAAGATACTCTTCGCTCCAAGTTTGCCGTTGAACGTCCCCTCCGGACACTTTGCCGTGCAATCCTTTGACTCCAAGCCGGGGCTGTCTCCGTACACACCACGTGGGCAAAACTCGCACTCACCAACTGCAATCCCCGCCCCACTCGATCGATACATTCCTTGTAGGCAGTTCTTGTTGCCAGGTTGCACACCCAGGTACAAACGCACTGCAAATCAAACAATAGATTAAAAAGTGAGTCGTGGTTATCATAGAGGAATCAGGAATACCCTGCAAGTCGATCCTTACGTTGAACGGGTTGGTTCGGTAGCGTCTTTGATACTGGTAAAGTTTATCATAAACATCCATTTAAGTAATCACTTTCTTAAAAAAAAAAAAAAAAAAGTATGATGCAGAAGTTGTTCCTAGCCCATGAGTGCATGTAATTCTGAAGGCCGCTTGCCTTGATTTGTATCCGAAACTACGAAGCCAGGCAGTCAAGCTGCTCTCTCACGTAGACGAGCGAGACGCGTTTGCTCGGGTCACACAGACACATCTGCTGCACAAGATCCCACGCTTGGTCGTTCATTTCACGTGGTTGATGTAGCCGGTTGCTACTCTTGATGTCGAGGATATCGCTTAGCGGTAACCCCTGGAATGGATCCTGCTTAGTGATCGCCTCAATGATCGTGAGGCCGAACGAATACACATCGGACCTGAAGGTGGGGCTGTGATTGATTCCGTCTTCGTTCCCATCGGCACCTATTCCGGTGCATTCCGGTGCACAAAACTCGACTCGTGTCTTTGCCTTGAGACTGTTGCTCTCACTGTATTGTCGAATGTACGATGCACCGAAACCAAAGAGTTTTACTGCCTTTTGATCCGTTACCAACAGCTTCGAACTGCACAGGTTACCGTGCACGATGCGTCTTGCATGCAAGTACGAAAGTCCCAACGCAGCTTGGTGCAGCATCTTCCAGATGTCCTTTTGAGACAGATAGTCCCAGCATCGATCAAGGCTCTGGCGCCCTGCATATTCGTAGACCATGAATGGAGCCCCTTCATCCGATCCAGCGCCGTAGAGCTGTGCTACATGTGGGTGCAAGAGCGAGCGCCAGATCTTGAAATGCTTGTCGAAAACAGGGTTTTCTCCAACAAGACGAAACTTCTTGATTGCCACTCGAACACCCTGCCATTTGCCTACAAAGACTTGGGACTGTCCTTTCAGGTCAATTGCAGGTTGGTACAGCTCGCATTCGTCAACGGAGATCAGCCAGCTCGGCGGGGATTCTTTGGCGTTGTTATTGCCCCCCTCGGTCACATTGGCAATATTGCGCAGAATGCTCTCGAGTGGATGAGATTGACCTGCTTGAGCTTGGTCAAGGTCGCGCTTTAAAAGGAGACGTAGTTCTTCGGGTATTTGCCGGATGGCAGTAAGGAGTTCACATTTCATTTCAGTCAGCTGCTCCACCATCGCGGCGGCGTCTCGTGCGTACTGATCACGCCATTCGACCAAAACCACGGTCTGCTTCACAGTTATCAGCTTGATCATGCTGTCCAAGCGTTCGTTGTAAAGCTTGATGTCCTCTGCAAACTTGGTCGCGTGCATCACCCGCTTTACATAGTTCTTTTCATTGAGATACTTCAATACAGTCCGGCAATATTCTTTGACTAATGCCTCTAGGCGCGACAAAAGATCTTCTTTTTCACGTGTTTGATCGTCGACTTTGGCAAGCTCTCGGATGAAAGCTTGAAGTCGTTCGTGGAGATTGATACAGAGTTCCTTTCCTTCCTTCAGTTGGCAGTACTTCGAGTAGATCTTTTCAAGCAGGCCGACGGTGATAGACATCCCGGATCCGAGGCCGGGAACCGCAAGATCGAGCAGGGTTGCAGCCATGGGTTGCTGAGAGATCTGGAAGTGGGCTTACACAGAGCGCTCTAATAGCGCGACTGCAAGCACATCCACGCTAACTGGCTGAAACTGATACTAGCCAATGAGATATGCGGAATTGCGAATCCTTTCTTTATCAACAAGAGCCTTTACAAGAAATACTCGAAGAAGGTACGGATACGGTACACCCCATACAATACTGGTAGTTTACACCAACGGTCTCGTACCCAAGCTCTTCATTTCCGAATCAACCCAGGCAGTACCCATGACTTCCAACATTGTGTCTATCATGAACCGCCACACTGGCATGGTGCTGGAACAAAACCTACTGAACAACTCCGTTCAAGCGTTTGATTCAGGACTGGACGAACCAACACACCAGTGGTGTCGCATCCCAGTCGGTGGTGGCTACTTCGTCTACAAGAACGTGGCTACCGGTAGCGTCCTGGATCACTGGGACATCAAGGAAGGCGCTGGCAACACAGTGGCCATGAGTGATGATGTGAAAGACCCCAAGCGCCAGTGGTTCGAAGTCAAGCTCGGCGACGTCTTCATCGGACTTCGAAATCGCGCTAGCCGGCTATTCATCGACCATTACGCCTCGAGAGAGATTCGGACAAGTGGTGAGGACAGCACGTATGTGGAGCGTCATTGGTCTTTGATCTGGCGTCAACCACCCTGCACAACACGAGAAATCGTCACCATAAAGAATTTTGAATCGGACTGTCTTCTTGAGCACAGCGAGGAGATCCAAGCGGTCGAAAGTCGTACCACGAGCGCTAACCAGCAGTGGCTGCGTATTCCTGTTGACACGGAAGGGTACTTCGTTTACAAAAATGTCGGGACGCAGATGGTTCTTTCACTCAGCCAGCAAGGCGTTGAAGCAAAGAGTGACGATGGCGATGATGCAACGCACCACTGGCGAGAATGCCATCTCGTGGGAGGCTTAGTGGCGCTCCAAAACCGCGCGTATGCCTGCATGTTACGCCAGGCTAATCAAGGCTCGATCTTTGCAATGAACATGAACATCAGAGATGCCAATGACTTGTGGAGCACCAAACGGGCACAACCCATTCAAGGGACCTTTTATCATGACCACAAGTCTGAAGACTCGTGGATGGCTCAGTTGGAAAGCATGCCTCCAGTTGCTGGACCAGTTGAGGATGGCCCTTCCCAACGCGAGAGCAGAAATGATGACCAGGACTGGATTATTCATCCGAGCGAAGTGTCTTTGGAGCCCAATCCAATAGCTGAGGGTAGCTTTGGCACCGTGTATCGTGCCAAATGGGCTCAAACTACCGTAGTCGTCAAGACGATCAAAATCACTTCACCAAAGGATAAAATGCGTTTCCAAAGGGAAGCGAAGTTGTGGTCACAACTGCGTCACAGCAATATCGTGCCCTTTTACGGCGCCAACTTTACGACTGAGCCGTTCTTCATCGTGTCGGAGTTTGCTGAAAATGGAACGTTAAACGACTACCTCGCGAAGGGGAATGTGGGTTTGAAAGCCAAATGGCAACTGATGCATCAAGTTGCTGTGGGCCTCAGCTACCTACACCGCAAAAACATTATTCACGGTGACCTCAAGGGGGACAACATCGTGCTAAGCAAGCAAGGGGTTGCGATGCTGACAGACTTTGGCTTCAGCTTTCTTGATAGCGGATCCTGCTCCGTGCTGGCCATGAGAGACCGACTTGGTGCTCTGCAGTGGCGTGCTCCAGAGTACATTGCCAACTTAGCCGAGAGACCAACATTCGCCTCTGATATTTTCTCACTGGGCATGTGTATTATCGCTGCAGTTAATGGGGCCAAGTATCCGTGGGGCAACTTCGATTCCGCTGCCGTTCGCAAGTGCTACGAAGAACGTCGTATCCCAGTGAAAAGACCTCACTGTATGACTGAAGATCAGTGGGAGCTCGTGGGGAAAATGGTTGCGTTCGAATGGAAGGTCCGACCGAAGTTGGACGACGTACTCGAGCATTTAGCAAACTTCGCAAGCACCGAGGAGCGATCTATCCCAGTGCAATTTGCCAACAAGCAAAAGCTGCCGTTGAACCAACAAGAAATTGACTGACCAAGATGTCAGTCCAAAGTGAGGATTATCGTGTGTGTTGCCGAAACCTTGAATAGGGATCAAAGGAGTGTACAGTCGTTGTGAAGTTATCCCCAATGCTGCGGTTCAAAAAAGCTGTAAGCACTGAATAGTACTGAATAATATTTGAAACGTACGGCAAGTAAAACTTTCTATCTTGAGTCTTAGACTCGCTCTTAAGGCTTAAAAAACGACATTACGAGGGATCCCAACGGATTAAGCGTAACCTGGGTTAACATTCGTACAACAGTCAGGCAGTAGCGGCCAGCACGCAACAGTCACAGTAACAACATGGTCACCTTTTGATTTTGCGATCAATCTAGTCACATTCAATCTATTTTTCCTATCATTTCGTCATTCAAAAACCCGCCGCGGCATTACCGCTCTCAGACCTACGAAGGACCCAGGACCTAATCTTACTGCACTCTGAGGTTGGCTCTTTGATAACCCTGCGGCGGACACGGTGAAGGACAGGAATATGATGCTGGGGGTTGCAGATTATTAACATGGAGAGCACGCGCAGTTGAACAAGATTGGATTTTGTTAATAATGTATTGGTGCGCAACATTTCTGACAATGATCATGTATAAACCATCTCGATGTGTAGGCCACCAGGGCTGGAGGCACCAGACGCGAGCGAGGAAGTGTTTGTTCCCAGTACGTGTACAGCACCGAGCAAGCGCAGGATTTCCAGTCACCAATCTCCTAGTCATCCACTTCGATCGCGGGGATTGGAACTTGAGAGAGTCCAGGTCTTCATAACTGCACAATATACTGCTGTGATGACCATGTATTAATGTATGCCCTCCGCCTTGGAAGGAGCATCTGCGATTTTACAGGTCGCCGTTCCAAGTATATAGCGTATACAAAGTTGGACTATTGTACAGCGTTCATACATGTATCACAAATATCACCACACATTGCTGACTCCGGCTCGTATACTGGTTCATTACTCAAGGCACCGCCTGTTGCGGTACTGCCGGACTGTAAGCGCTCCTGCAGTTGCCACACCGTGAATCCTCGCCCAACAGCGCTGACGCTGAGCAGCCTACTCGAACCTGCGCAAGCGTTCCCGACCTTAGGCAAAGCTGACCTCATTGGCGATAGTGGCAAAGTCACATTCCGTGCGAACCCTTGTACTGGTTTGAACTGAAAGACCAGCACTCCATCCACTTCAACCAAGCGAGTTATTGTCCCATCTGAGCCAGTGAAATCGGGAATAGAGCAAGACAGATCCTTCCACCGGGACTGTTCTCGGAATGCCTTAGTCTGCACCGCCGATGCAGTTGCTGAACGGTACGCTCATACCACGAACGAAAGGGGACACACTCCCTACAAACTTGTTGAATCCAGGCACCCAAACACCTTCAAAGGCTTGTGCACTATTTGTCAAGCCCACACGTTGATCACTACTATACCACCAACACTGGCGATTCCCCTTGCCTGGATCGCCCAGTGTTTCCTCATCCAGTCTTTAGCGCGGAGGCCACGCGCTGTTCTTGATACAGCATACCCGCTGCGTCCATTGCTCTTTCACAGTGTATTATACTCCTTTCTCCTTCCTCACGCGCCCTCCTACATGTATTCGTATCGATCTTATATTAAGACCAACCAACCACTTTTGTATCCTCATCACCGCAAATCGAAAATCGCGCTGCCGTTTGAACTTACTTGCGCACCTATCGTACGTGCCAACTCCAATTCAAATCCGACCTCCAACGACAGAATATCCACCTTGATCTAGTAACAGTACCGCAAAACAGAATTCATTGTTCACAGATATTTCATATTTTACACCTTGGTCCAGCCAATGAAAGGCCGTGAACTTTTATATAAATCACCGTTAATTCAAGGTTATAGTTCATGGCACCTCAAAACCAGTCGTCTTCAGCAGAGCGCGCCTTTGTTAATGGCAGCCTCTTCACAAGTGCATGTTACGCGTACTACACGCTACCCTCTGTACCGCCAAGCCACCGCAACCGCTCGATCGGCATGCCCCGCACTGGAAGAAAGCGAACGACTGGTAGCGGCTCGAAGCCGAAGACATGCAAGCGCCTGGCGATATCGTACCGCTTCAAGTTGCATGAACTGATTACCTGGATGGCTATACGATGGTGGACACAATTGCTCGCTTTTTTCTGGCCTTCTCCACGATCAAGTGCGCTCCAAAAAGCGTATGTGCTACCTGTGCTACAACCGCAAGGCGTCTAGAGAGCGAATCGAAGCTAAGTGTGCACTTGGTTTGGGTAGACTTCAGCGAAGCCGGTCTCGTGGAGCTGGTGCAACGTTGCCAGCAGCTATAGTGGAACAGCTCGTGAGGTGGGTCAACGATCTCCGTACGGACGGCGTACCAGTGACTGGAAAAGTGCTAACACTGCAAGCACGGGAGCTCTTCAAAACAACTGGGCTTCCTCGTGGTGCTTTCAGTGCATCCTGGTCGTGGAGGAAGCATTTACTTCGCCGTCACAAGCTGGCGATTCGCCGAAGGACGCGTGGGAACCGACAACGCCTGTAGACGCGAGGGAGAAGCTTGCTGAGTTCCGTTGCCAAGTCCTAGACAAGATGAAGGAGCTGCGCATTACCAAGGTGTACAACGCCGACCAAACAGGTAGTATGGTGTTGCTGCTAGCTTTTAGTTTACAGGATATCTAATCTTGTGTGTGACAGGGGTGAACTACGAATTTATTCCTGTAAGCACTGTCGACAAGAGGGGTGCTAAGACTGTCTGGGTCAAGTACACCGGGAAATCGAAGAAACGCGTGGCAGCGATGTTGATTGCTGACAGGGACGGCAACAAGACCGGTCCGTTCATGTTGTTTCAGGTCCAAGGCTCCCGCGACCGAGAGAGCCAACACCGTTGTTCGCCACGGATTTGGGCACCAACTCTGGTCCGACTTGCAGAAGCAGGGTGGTGGAACAATGAGTTGGCCATCGAGCTTCTCTGGTACCATTTTGGTCGTAAAGAAAACATGCATAATCCTGTGCTGCTCTTGTGGGATGACTTTTCGGGCCATTGGCGCAAGGATGTTCTGATGTTTTCTAGACTTATCAATGTGGAGCTGATGAAAGTATACGTACGTGTGCCAGCCAGCAGACGTGGCCTGGAATCGCCCGCTTAAAGGCATCTACGGAAGCAATGGATCGAGTTTCTGCTGGGTCAAGTACGCTCCACTGCTGGTGCAGCACGGTTTAAGATGACGCCTGTGACAAGACAGGCATTATCCAGTGGATCAAGCGTGCGTGGGCTTCGCTAACTACCTCTACTATTATCGGTGGCTTCAAAAAGGCGAGGATTTTGGAAGCGGATCAGGCGGAACACGAGCTGTCGCACTCTGAGCCGGATTGGGAAGCGCTAATTTGCTTTCTTCAACAAGGTAACGTGCCTGTACAGATGATCGACTCGAGCAAGGACATTGAGCAAGATGATGCAGTAGAAGAAGATGACGAAGTTGTTGAATGGAGTTTTGATTAATCACAGCTACTAAAACCTCATCAAAAATAGACGCACCTATTCCGACTTGAGCGTCGATTGTTGTTGCAACTGCTCGCGACCTTTCGCACTTTGACTCGCAACCTTTCACGCTCCGCGCGCACTCGATATAGAAACCGCCGGGAGGAATCGAACCTCAATCCACCGATATAGGTGCTTTTCCGTTAAGCTACAGCGGTACGGCCGACGAAGGGGCCTGTACAACAAAATCACACAGTACGTTAGTATAGTAGCTCTGGCAGAAGCAAGACAATAATTGCGCAGCGCTCACCTTCTCGTGGTAGACGGGGAATTAACCCTAGGTATGTGCTAGGACACCCAGTCCCCCCTCAATTCGCTTCGCGGTCAATCCAATACTGAGCAGGAGGAGAAGTCGTCGCACACGGCTCAAAGCAAAGGCCATTCATTTTTCCCCTGAGCCCGCTATTCAGTACCCATCTGACAACTAAAATTCTGATGTTCTTTTTCTTGCAGGTACAACCATACGAAATCAATGCAGCCTTGGTGTGAACAATGACTTCTGTTATGCGGTAGTAGCCGTGACTTGAGTCGGCTCTACGCTTCTTGAACGACTCGAGCTCGAAGACATCCCAGCAAAACGAAACCAAACGATAAATTTTGCAGGCAGCATGTTTTCACCGATATTTGAGGGCACCGATAGCTTTTAAGCCAGCGGGTGCAATGATTGACTCCAAGATCGTCGCAGTTCCGGTTCTCCCGCTATTAGTTGAAGTAGACACACGAATACTCTTCCGTGTCTACCGAGTTCTTCTTCCGTCGCACCGAATGGTAGGCTTTAAGCAAACAGTTACCCTGCTTCTCCACCAAATGGCCAAGCCGGGGATTGGGGCGCGAAGACAAACGAACGCTCCACCAATATCGTAGCAGCCCCTTGCTGACTATGCACGGAAGTGGCCGACGGACCGGTGGTCTTGCGGCTTTGAAAAATGAAATATTTGTTGTGTTGTTAGTGTGTAGCCCTCCTTAAACCGACTCAAATTTTAAAGTGGCTAAACTAAATGAGGCCGTGATCTTGGTCATTCCACCGCCTCCAATGTTCCTTGGCGTGCCCTTTACGACCTCCATCCTCATTACGGGCGACAACCTGCCTGCTTCTCCTCGCGTGGACGACATCATCCCTAGCCAAGAGGGGCTGGAACGACGCTGTATTCCACGAGACGCGATATTTGTGGGCGGACATCTACGTCAGCAGAATATGCGGGTGACCCCGTTATCCGTCGAACCACGGTAATTTCAAAACATTAGTTAGTGACCAGTGGCTTAGACGCCTTTCAAGCGAATTGTTTCCAATGTCGTGCGCGCATCGCACGCAATTATTAAATAGGTCTATAATCATTTTGCTTACCATATTTACAGCAAAGCACACCCAGGGGGGGGGGGGGGGGGGGTCAGGTGTCTCAGCTGTCATATCGGACAGAGGCAATTGCGCTTGCCGCACTCGATTTTTGTCCTTATAATCGGGGCGTTAAGGAAAAAATCACCAGGAATTTGACGGTCTTGAATCTTACTTCGTCCCCCTTTAAGGACAAATTTTATTGGAGTTAAGCACTTCTACGAAGCACTACCAGGACAAACAACGATCTATACAAAATAAATTCTGGACAAAATAAAACTGCTCACTTTAAGACATGCTCTGTCGATAAAGCAGCAAGGTCATTCGCGTGACTTCGCCCCAAAGTTTGCAATTTCTTCCATGGACTACGTGGTACTTCGAAGTAACATACTCCACCCATTAGACGAGAAAAAAAGAATAGAAATAGGTACGTATGATTGGATATTTTGACTTTATAAGTAGTTGCTTCTTTGTTGCCCACGGAGCCAAGCTCGATGTGCTATGCTTCATAGCACACCTCTACTACGCTTCCTAACTAGCTAAGGGTCAACTACGTCATGCGTGTCGTAGTACGTATTGTAGCTCTTGTAGACCGGCCAATTCTTGTGACTGATCGTTGGACTCTGCAATTCGACAAATACTGTTTCGGGAGTATTACCCGCTGCGTACCAAGCTGGAAACAATGGCTTGTACAATGTGCTGTGTGTTTCTTCGAGTGCACCACCGGAGAATTGCTCTTCGCCATCCAGATGCCTCATATGATTTAATATATCTTTCTACATCACTTGCTCCTACCACAGAAATCTCTAACCCTCTACTCTTGATCATTTCTAAAAACGCCCTTAAAGTCGATTGCCAATCAACCTTGGCAATCGCTGACTTATGCTTCAGGTTTGAATCTCTCCCATACACATCAATAGATCCCATTTTAGCCCAAACGTATTGTGTCAAGCCGCTTTTATCAGATTTGAACTTCTCCTTAAAAATCGGAGTGATACTCTTTTTCAGTCCATTAGATTCCAGCATATCCTGATTCTTTAATAGAATCCAAAGCAGCTTTAACCGACACTGCTCTTTGTCGGATGTTGTCGATGTATATTTTCGACTGAATCGGATATCAGGTAGTCTCCGATCCTTAAGAACAACATCGAGGTCCTCTAAATCATCGCCTGCTCGCTTCTTCTTCTCTAGACATGTGAGCATTCGCGCTCGATTTTCTTCACCACGCATGGCTCCAACTTCATCGATTGAGTTGCTCTCATCATCATATAAGATTCTCTGAGTTTTGCTTTTGTAGCCACCCAATTAATTGACTCATAATTTCTGTATTTCTTGCCATTTCTAACAGAAATTACTGAACCCTTGTCTCCGAGAAGGTATCTGGGATCATCTCTACCAGTTTTTCTTCGAACAGGGTGGATTTGGAGCGCAACCCAATTAGGATTTTCTCCAAAACAAGTGCTTAATCCAAGACCTGGATTGAACTTGCTCTTCCGTATCAAGCGGTCTTTCGCGAAAACCTTTAGTCAATGTTGAAGCATTCATCATTTGTAAAGATTTGTATGTTTCAACTCCAATATCAGCTGTATTGGGGCTTGACTGAATTCCTGTACACAGGTCGTAAGAAGAGCTGCAAAAAACTTGTAACTTACTGGAACCGGGTACCAAACCGGGTATCCTATATTTTTACTCTTACCAAACCGGGGTCTCGTTTGAACTGTCAACCTCATTTACACACAGGTGACCTGCTTGGCCAATAACCGCTCGGCTTACCTGCTATCGACCGCACCTGCAGTTTTATCCCTCCCGCTGCATTAACTTTATTTAAATAAAACCACGTTAGATTCGGTTGCTATCATGTGTATTTAAAGGCACTCTATGGTACTTACGTCGGTCTGTTGTGATCACGACGCTGCGCACGGTGAAGTCTTTGAAGCCGTTGCGCCTCCGCTCTATCTTCATCAGTAAGGTTTTGTACAGGCTCAAATGTGTTATGCCATTGAATTTCAGCTTGGACGCCACTTTCAGCGTTGTAAATCCAGCGTACGATTCGGGCGTACGGATAACTGTAATTTTTATCGCAAAATGGTCTGTCAACAGGTTGGACATCGGAAGTGTCTCCTTCTAGTGGAAAAACAACAGGCGTCTGCAATTGTTCAGGCTCGTTTTGTTGCTCGTGAACTGGGCCTTCGGTCATAGTATTTTCTGGTGCATGCATTTGCGGCACTTCTGAGTCCGTATTAAACTCGAGGAGCTCCTCTTCCTCGCCACCAGTCAATGCCACTTCTTGCATCGGCGTTGGTTGGATGCGGGAATGCGGCTGTAGCAAATTAGGAAACGCACTACGAACACCCTCTCGCGCGATGTGACCTGGCGGACCCAATACGAAAGCACTAATAGCACGATGTACTTCATTTGGCGGAAGTCCTTGGCGAATAAATTCGACACGCAATGCGTCGATTGCACTGCTCTCCATAGAGACTCCGTTCGGTAGTAAGTTTTGGCAAGTCGACCGAAATTGCGAGCGCGATAACATCTTGGCTAAAATGAAAATGCGAAGCTTGGTAAAACTATAATGGGGTCGATGAATGCCAAGGAAAAGTTTAGAAAGTTCGCTTTAATTCTTTGCCAAAAAAATACAGTCAATTACATAGGCCAACGATCTTGCGAGTGCACGGACTGGCGTTTTCCTACTTAATGTTAGTGTATCTTTCAATCTGCTTTCAATCTACGTGAGCTCCAAGGAAAACTTTAGAAAGTTCGCTATGATTCTTTGCCAAATACTGTCAATCACATAGGCGAAAGATCTTGCGAGCATTCGTAAGCGTACGTCAAAATAACCGAATGAAATACTACTAATGAGTCGAATCATTTTGTTTTTTCAGAGACGCTGTATCTGCTCACTAACTAGAGGTGGTGCTTCCACTCACCGTTCAGAGGCGCTGCGTCAGCTCACCACCATGTGTATAACGTCGACTTATCTATCAGAGGCGCTGCAACAGCTCGCCACCAGGAGTATTACGTTAGCTTACGTAACAGAGGCGCTGCGTTTGCTTGGCAAGAATTTTTTATGGCGGCTACATCTGCTTGCCAACTAAATGCACTGCGTCAGAACATCGAGCAGATTTTGCGTATTCTCAGCTATCTAAAACTAAACCCATGTCTGCCGGCTAATCATGTAGAACTCGTACTGTATAAGCATACTTTAAAAATAAAGAGGATTCTAAATGAACGTTGTCATGCTGTCCACATAGATGTATTTTATAATACTACCTGCAAATCACGTAGAAAACAACGCTGCTGTAGTGAACCCATCATTTTTATTTTGCTTGCTTATGCAAAATTCCAAAATTCCTGTATGGTCTCTTCACTCAGCGCTATTAATCGGTCTTCTTCGTCAATCGCATCTTGGGGTGGTCTAGACCACCGCGCGATTTCCTTTGTAAATGGCTGCATGGCCAGTAAGGCATGACGAGATGTAACACGCGAAACCAGAAGGTAGTTTTGCTGCGGTTTGTTTGCGAAAGAAACGCTAGATTTCCAATCAACCTCAACGAGCGTGTCTAACGTATCGACTTGAACTTTGTAGGCGGTTGACCCAATCGAACAAACAAACGGAAACTGCTGAGGCTTTACTTTCAAAAACCGTGGCGTGTCATCCGGAGCTGATGCTAGTCTTATCTTACACTTGGAGAAGGCCTCGGTTGTATAAAAAAGAGGAAAAATGTCGGGACAAACGCTGGTACACAATGGGATTGCTCCAGGTCCACGTGGAATGTGTACAAACGCAATAATTGGCGGCTGGCTTGGTAGTGACACGAGCATTCTTGACGTTTCATCTCGAATGGTCCAAAAGCTGGTTAATGCTTCAAATACTACATTCAGTAGTATGCCCATCGTTCCATTTGCAGCACCTTTACTTGGTCGAACGTTCTGAGTAATTTAAATAGGCATTCCAGGTATCAAATCAATGAATGGGGCCATCCAACCGAACTTGGAATCGGGAAGGTGCATGACCATGTTACCTTCTGCCTGACTTTGGTGCTGCAATGCCTCCTTGAAGTTGGCTACCACTCGAATGGGATAGGTGTTGGTTTTCATTGCTGTAGCAGCTTTGACAATGAATTGGTTGTTGATTTCTATGCGCGGTGCATTTTCAGGACTTGCAAAAACACTTTGAACCTCCGTCACCCTTCTCAAATCAAGTGCTATAGGCGGATGTGCCGTGTCAGGCACCACTCGACTGCTAATGATATCGATAAACTCTTGTGACCAAATTCTACCTTCTCCCCAATCTAGATCCCCTCTAAAGCGCACCGATTCTTCTAAAATAACCACCGTCCTAAACGTCTTCCACACAGCTCAAGAGCAGCGATGTCCACACTTGTGCACTTTTGCTTCTTCTTGGGATCAGAATACAAAGGCTCGGCTCCTACTGGGGGAAGTTGAAGAAAAACACCAGTCAACAAAATATGGACACCTCCGAAAGGAACGTTCAACATTTTTTTCTGTTTTCGAAGCAATCGGTCAAGTTTTGCAAATTCCACCTTCTTTATCATAGATACTTCATCCACGACAACAATATCCAAGTTTTCCAAATCGATTGTCGACAATCCCCGTTCCAGACATAGCAGAAAACTAGCCAATGTTCCCCCTCCAATAATAGTTGTAGCTTTTCCTGTCAGCGCAGTCTTCACAATGCTGGTTCGATGGCCCCAGCTACAACACAATGCTTCAACTGCTTCAAGCACTCTAGTTTTACCTGTCCCACCTTCACCCCCCAAAACCATCTGTAATCGGTTATTTTGCAAGGTTTGATCGGATACAGACCTTTCATTTTCCTTCATTCTCCACCTATTTAATAGGGCCTCACCAACTTTACAAAAGGCAACATGCTGCTTTTTGTGGAGGGTGAATGCCTGTGAAATCGCTTGAAGAGAAACATACGCAGGGATACCATTTTCAGTAGATTTCGGGTCCACGACAGGATTCCAGAAATGGTAATTTGCTGCAAGTGCATCCGATAACAGCCCAACGACTGGCTAGCAACCCATCGCCGCAGTTTATCTACTGCAACGCCATTTTGCGCCACCCACGATTTTACAGCTTCACGCCCCGCCAAAGCTGAGGTAGACACGGTGTTGCTGGTTTCACCGCCATAAGACGCATTAAATCCCCTCACAGAAGCTACCGTACCATCAAACATGTTATTTTGGAGACAGCGTTTGACAGTGCTTTTAAAAGTATCATGACCCACTGTTGTCGGGCACACCGCTGGATTTAACGTTCCTGACTCAAGTATTAAACCGGCTCCATCTTCATACTGGTCAAACAAATCTTCAATATCGGCAACACCAAAATTGTCTCCAGCACAAATATTTTCTACACCAAAATCGGTACCGAACATCCCATCGTCTTGAGATTCATCACTATCATAGTTAATTTGCATCGTACTTGCAACAATCCCACAATCGCCTTCGTTGTCAGCTTTCTCCTTTCCCGTGTACTAGTCATCAAGGTTACTCATTATTTCTTTCGCAATCTCTTGCCGGTGACCACGCCATGCAAGATATGCATTTATCCACCCACTAGATGTGTGTTTTTTTTCACCCCCGAGAAGGTCGTCTACGCGTCGAAAAGGACGAAATAACACGAGAACAGTAGTTGCATATTGTTCTCGTTTGCTAGTTGGCGCGTCGTCCTTCCATTGAGGAATCTGAAATCCAGTAATCATAGGGACCGATTCGGCAAGATGCATCCCCACACAATGCGTTGCATACAGTGGGTGCCCTTCCAGATAAAAAGTATCCTGGTTAGTTCCAGAATGTTTTAATCTGCGAAATGATCGAGCTGCAAACTCATACAAGCTGACGGAATCGCAAAAGTGTGGACGGTAAATATAATCATCCAGAACCGATACAGAGCGGAACGTATCACTTTGCCTGTCTTCACTTGATCCGTGTAGTTGAAGTAGTCCACACCGTCGTACACACACACGTCGAATGTCTTGGAACGATACTGGTTCACTCACAGCGCACGGAGAGACCAGGAGTCCGGAACGAGATAATAAACCCAGATCAACCAGTCGGGCATGACGTTCTTGGCCATCACGAAGCCGCCGAAGAGGTTGAAGGACAACTCCTTCGTATCTGTTCAATATTCAGGGAATGGTGATATCAACAGTTTGTGGGATAGCTGGATAGCTAAACTACCCTCACGAATTAAAACACGGAAGGCGACGATGGGAGATGATGCAGCTTCTGCTCGTGTTTTTATGAGGAGTATGGATGCATTTGTTGAAGACATGCTTGGAATTGATCCCAAAACTAATAAACCTACACTTCACGGGTGATTGTTCGGGAGGGTGCGTGGATACTTCGGGATGGTCGAGACGCAAGGACGAGGAACCCTTCATGGTCATTTTTTGATTTGGCTTGCTGCGTGTCCACCAAATTCCGATCGTTTTAATGCTGAATTTGCTCGAGACAGAGATTGCTTTACAAAGGAAATTGTAGAATATGCTGAGAGTATTACAAGAAATGCATTGCTTCTGTCGATGGAAGGTGGAAGTTGTTTAAAGTGTGGCAAGTCGTTTGGGTCTCTTGTTGCAGTACCAGCTCTAGCTAACTGTTGCCAAAATATTCTTCTACGCTATAGTGGAAAGCGGGTTCCAGCTAACATCTGTGAGGCTTTCTGGTTAAATGCAGCGGCTGGTTTACAGATACCAGCTCTCAGCATGTTCTACGACGGATTTTATTAATGAATCAGCCGCCATCATGGCCTCCGCCGATGCGACAATTTACACAATGTGAAATTGAACAGCAAACCCGCCTCGAAAAGAGTTCCAGATCTTCATTTCAAGAAGCGGTTAATAGAGTGGGCGAAAGGGAAAGCATTATATTCGCTGCAAATAACACCGGCGAAGATTGTTGTGGAAGCGCCGTATTACGAGAACAAAGTGAACTACAGCTGGCGCTCCTCCACCATCTAAATGAGTTTTAAGTTTCTTATTCTAAATTGGATGAAGACTTTTTCTTTCGCGATGAAAGGATGCGTCAGCTGGAAATACAGCCACCGTCTCTCAACGATGAACGGTTTGCAGAGTCTGCTGAAAACATTCTAGTATCTGCGCTTGCCGTGAGGTTTAATCAGCATTGGTGGTCTCGCACAGCTTCGTGTTTTAAAGCCTTGAGAGCATCAAGGGACAATACGTGTCGGTATTTGTTTCCTCGGGAGCCGGTACCTAAATCATATTATGAAGAAAAAGGCATTCGCCTTCGATGGCCCGTGGGGTGCGAGTATATAAAAACCTATAATCCACTAGTCATGAGTACATTTCGATGTAATCATGATATCCAAGCCTTGCTTGGAGGGCTTGGCGTGGTGGATCGTATTTATTATTGCTGTAAGTATGTAACCGAAGCCCAAAAACAAGTGAATTCTATGGCAGCCGTTGCTCTGGGAGCTTTTCAGCGATGTGTAGAGAGGGGGAAAAATGGACCATCAGATCAAGCGCTGGAGACCTACTTGGGGAGGAACGCAAGGTTGGATCAATTCGTATATCCGCTGGAGAGATTGTAGATCGCCTTTCGCTCAAGAAATAAATTATGGCTATTACGAATGACTACTACGCTGGACGTGATAAAGTAGGCAGAGATGGCTCGTCAACAGTAAAGCCTCATTGTGCAGAGTTTACCCATGATTCTGACGGTTCCGAAAATGATGGCATATTCGAGGATACATTTTCGTGTCATGAAGGGTGAGCCCAGAATGGAGACAGATGATGCTCAATTTACCTTTTCAGACCTTGAAGGTGATGACACTGTAGTGCTGAACTCATGCAATATAGACCCGATCAAATATCCCACCACGGCAAAGCCAAACGAGGCATTAGCGAGAACAATTAAACGCTGTGTAGATCAGGACATGTTCAGCGGAGCAGTAGCCTCTTTATCCAGTTCTTCTAGTCAAAGTATCGGTAGCCACAGTACTGCCGAATTTGTGGACGAAGCTAATTTGAAGTCGTGGATGGAAACAAACGGTATAACAGTTGACAAACTACAAAAGTGGGTTGGCAGTACAGAATCAGATTCTACATTGCACACAAACGTGACAGCTTCAGATGCTACGAGTAAAACTCAAGTTTTGGAGCTACTCACGAACGTTTTGGAAGATGATACCCGTTATTTATTACCTGCTCTTGCTTCAGACATTCCCGAAAAGGAGCTCCACCGGTTTGCTTCCACTCAGGAAGTTTCACAAGCGTTTACGCTTAATTCAAAACAGCATGTTGCGTATTGCATAGTGGCAACGGCATTATTCGAGCGTTGGAAAATGCAAGAAACGGAGGAATTCGGCGAGGCATCCATTGAAACCATCCGTGACAGTCAGCTTCGAAAGTTTTAGGAGGTGAAGAAGCTACTGGAAAAGTAGAGTCATCAAAGCAATCGAATCATTGTGCTGTAGTTGGGTGCATCAAAAGAGCATGATGAAAACCGCTTTAACAGGAAAGCGACGACAATAATTGGTGGGCGGACACTAGCCAGTTTCCTACTGAATTTGGGCAAAGGATAGGCGTCTTTCGATCTGGAGTGCATAGATCTTATTGTGGTGGATGAGGTTTCCATGATAAAAAATGAAGAGTTCTGGAAGCTTGATCACTATCTCTGATAGCAAAACAAAATGATGGATGTTCCATTTGAGGGTGTCCATATTCTTTTGACGGTTAACTTTCTCTAGTTACCTCGTGTTGGTGCGGTGCCTCTATTTGTTAATCCAAAAACAAAAACAGAAGAAACAAACTCCAATTGATATTGCGGCTTTTGAGTTATGGAGAACATTTACGACAAGTATTATCCTAGACGAGTCAGTTCGCTTTCATAATGACCCGGAATCTGCCCGTCTGGGAGCTCGGAGCCCAGAGTTTATAAAGATTATCAACAGCGTGTAGTTCCTGAAAAAGTAGAAGCTGAATCATTTTTTAAAATCGGAGAGGTAACCAGACTAGAAGATAGTTTTGCAAGTCCCGAGAAGGCAACCCGTGTTGCGATCAACTACCAGTTTGTGGAGAGGGCCGCAAATAAAATGGATAAAAACTGTTAACCAATTCGAGTGGTGGCAAATTTTAAGGGTGCATTGAAACAGCTAGGACGCTCAGAAACTGAACATGTGATGAGTCTCCCTGACTCTCGATTCGGACGAATGGCTCCATTCCTCGATCTAATTCAGGGAATGCCTATTCAAATAGCTCAGAACGTACGCCCAACAAAGGGGGTAGCAAACGGAACACTTGGCGTTTTGATCGATGGCATTTTCAAGCCAACAACAACATTTCAGATAATTCAAGACGCTGGAGATGGTATGCTAGTGCAAATCCCGAGTAAAGCTCCTTTGGTTGCATTTGTACGAATCGACGGCTATCTCGATCAGCCCAACTATTTGCCCTGAGATTTTTCGTGTGTTCTGTACTACGAAAGCATATTCAAAATGCAAGATACAGCTGGCACCAACCCCAAATGGAGTATCGAGGGTTTTGGAACTAAAGATTCAGCAGTTCCCCTTTTTCTGCGCTGTCGGATCCACGGCATACAAAGAACAAGGGGATACCCTAATCTCTCTTGTTGTCGTGGACTGGAGATTGAGTGTACCACTTGCAAACAAGCCCAGCAAAACTACCTCCATATTTCTCGTGTGACATCACGGAAGGCTCTATTAGCACTACAACCGTTTACTGACGATATTGCAGCTTGGTCAAAGCCCCCACTTACCCCCACCCCAAGCCGCAATTGACGAAGAACAACGTTTGATGGCACTGAGTGAGAATACAATGCAGAAGTTTCTATCATAAATATAATGCTATCTTCCATGCGGGCGTATTGATAGGCACTTTGAATGAAGAGTTGTGCTAAAAATGATTTAAACAAAACTTACCTTTAAAAAATTCTGTGTTTTTAAAACCGGCAGTTTTAGAAGTTAGTTGGGGTGCATCCTGGGTCTAAAGCCAGATTCATCGCCAGCCGACGGAGCCCCAGAGGCTGCAAGACAGTAAGCGATGTGGTGCATCCATATCAATCACAGACAGAATGAGTAACATGCTGGTGCAATCAGCAGTTACTCAGAGAAGTGGTGCCTGACCTGGTGCAACCTGCGTCAGCTCGCTTCATTGGCGATATCGGAACCAGTACTTCTGGGTTTGATAACAGTTACATGATTCTCGAGTAGCAGACACCAGAGATCCAAGTAGAATCGTCTGGATGTCTTACACTTCCCTCTCTTACTGCCAACAGTTAGAGAGCTTCACATTTTACACTGAGAGTCGATAGACACACGTCTAGAATTTTCACTCTCCAATCTGCTAGTTACTACACAAGCACCTGAATACATTTGGCTACTAGTGTCCAGCAGGATCGTCACCTGCCCTGTCGTGTGTCTTCAAGTGTCTCAACTTCCGGACAAAACACCACATTAGTTTAAGAAAGTGTTTAAAAATGGTTTTCTCCTTTTATCGATGGAACATGTACAAAACCTTGGTTTTACTTAGAAAAAAAGTTAAAATCTTGTAGTGAGTTTCACGATTAAAGAAAAATCCAGTACCATATTAGGGAAAAGTGTAGAGCCAACGTACCCGGTTGCAGGAAGTTACAGTGTTACGCCAGGTCTTACGACCTGTGAAATACCGTGAATGATATTTGTTTTACAGAAATTCTTACCAAAGTTAGTGATCAAATTCAAAGCTTAGGTGCTGTGGGTCGCAGCTCCCGGCTTCTAGCGGAATCTGGAGTTAAGCTATATCGATGGTCAGATAGGGAAAGGTCGATAAGAAAGAGATAAAATTAAAGCGATACACGCGCTTGTGATTGGCCAGGTCGGTCAAAAACAGCGCACCATCTCTTTGATTTAATGACCTTGGCGAGGTCGTTTGAAAAAGATCAAAATAAAGAGCAAATAGAGGGTTCTGATTGGATGCTTTCGCTCTCATATGGGATACGAAGGTATCTGTTTAATCGATCGTTTTTTTAGTTCGACCTTCTCCTTAAAGGCCACTTTCGTAATGCAAATTCTCTGGCGTTTGCGTAAGTTAAGGCACCTGAACGGACGATATGACTTCATATCTATCTCGTAAATGTAGAAACAGCTATAGCTGTCCCCGTGGCCTACGGTAGGTTGCTCTTGCGATAACATCAGGTACTTATATGCACAGCTTTCACTACATGAAGAAATGCAACGGGGGTACTCCATCGCATCCCTCATTCTTGCACATAACTTCGTTGAATATGCTATCCTTTGTGCTTTTCGCGTATCAGTAGCTGCTGTTCACTTCCGCTTCGTTTACAATACTTGGAGCTACAAGTAAAGCAAAGCTCGCTAATGTATTAGTATAATGCGACCGCGATCTTGAAGGGAGTTCTTCAGGTTCTACTTGTGTTGATGTTACACGTAAGTTTTGGACAGAGCACAGCCTTAACTGAATATTCTTGCCGTTTCCCAACATAGTGGTAGCACTATGTCGAATATGCCATACCTGCCGTCCGAGTGCGAATCCTTCTAGGCTGCCTGTTGTGGCACTCGATTGGACGTGCAGGGCGTGAGCATGGTGCTTCTTTGGTGGAGCGAAAGAACGGTTAGCTGCACTAGTAGTGATCCATGCAAGGCCTCCAATGTACATGGCTAGCGCTTACATTCTTAGTGTCGCCTTTTGCCAAGAGAAATTAGTATAAAGAAGATCGCGTTAGTCTAGTTAAAAGACAAATAATAATATGCAGGATAGCGTTAGTCCGGTTAAATATCTGTTGTGCCATGTCTCTAAAGTGCCATCGAATAGATCGTTCAGATTTCTACATTCACGCTATCATAGATGCCACCCCACACCATCAGAGCTCTTTTTGACATTTCCACTCGGTTTACGTTTGAATTAACCTTAGTATTAATAGTGTCTTCCATGTGGAGACCGATGATTTCCGGCAGGGATAAAGAGGATACATTAAGTCTTAGTCTCATCTACTGGTATTGAGCAAGCGGCGAGGCCGAGTTTAAGACTTTTGTGAAGCTAATACCAATCATTCAAACCATTCGGAAAATTGCACCAAGGCAAAGAACTACACCAAGACGACTGTGGCAACGTTTTCTTCTCGCAACGATGCATGCTGTGCTGCAGCTCCGCTAGCGCCGTCCAGATCTCGAGCCAGGATAGGTTTCAACCTTGGGCTTATTAAACCAGTCAAAGTCATGGAGCGGTAACTCATAGCAAAATCGAATAAGGCCATGGATACAATCGAAGAAAGACTGGGAGCATCATGGCTGTATAAGGTCAAAACCATTTTCAAGATGAGTCCTGGGACCTCGAAAAGACTCAAATCGATGAAGAAGAATCTTAGTCTGCGGAAACAATTCGAGAACATGAAGAATGAGCCTGCTTTCACAAACTTGAGTGCAGAAAACTGCGAAATTGAAACATCAAGTCGTCTCTCGTGTGAAGCAGCCAACATGTACACTTGAAAAGCTAAAAACTATCGCGAAAAAAAACTACTGTTATCAAACAAACTGAAACGGTTATAAAGGGCAATCGCATGACAGGATTGCCCTATATAACCGTTTCAGTTTGGTTGATAGCAGTACTTTTCTTCGCGATAGTTTTTTTTAGTATCGTTTTGGCGTTATTGATCACTTTTGTCGGTATGGTTTTTGCTACGAGTGTGGAAGAAACTGAAGTATCACATGCAAAAAACATTGGCCTTGGTAAGCCAGATCCTACAGGATTGCTAGCGTCAATTCATAGTATTCATGGATATAATACCTTTGTGTAACGCCTAAGAATGTTGGTCTCGCGTTTGGCATTGCATAGCAATCAGTTTGTGGACCAACTTTCGATATAACAAGGTTATCATAGAAGTGCGCGTGATTTTTTAAAAATGTAATCAAATTTGAGCAAACTATTAGAAGCGTAAAACCATTTTAAAAATAGTATTTTCTAACGTATTTACCCAAATTGTGATCGGTCTTCTATTCATATAGTGCGCGGTAATTTTCAGGGAGGGTGCACCAAACGGGGGTCTACTATACAGGCGGGCTTCTATTCAGAGTATTTCACCAAACTGGGTATCGAAGTGGGGGGCCAAGGAAATCATCAGACTGTGCATTGGACGCCCCCCTGTCACCGTCGATCAGATCTGCAGGCCGGTGACGGGAGATTCCACACTGTTATGGAGTATCCGCGGTTTAGGGTTCTGTGAGTGGTGTGTCAAAGCGCCATGCGAAACCCCTATTGCTCAAAATGCTGCCCAGCTATATTTTGCATCTTATCCGATCACTAACTCATCCAACGCCATGCTGAAGTCGTCGTCGTACTCGTCTGCCGCGCTGTCTGGATTCTGGTCGCGGAGAAGCCACTTGGTTCGGAAGAGATCGCCGTAAACGTCGTGCTTAGAGATAAATCACTCCTCGAAATCATCATCAAAACCGCATCAGCAGATGGAGCTCATGACAACTTCTTCTGGGACCCTCTTCCAGGCAGTGGAGATCCAGTCAGCAACCATCTCGACTGGCGGGGGTCTGGATTGCCGCCGCGCATGTACGTCACCGCGTCGGACTCCTTCCCAGCCGTGATGAGGCCCGACATTCGGTCCTTGAACGACTTGTAGATGCCGACATCATCGGCTTGAAGGTACGACGTCAGCCCTCCTGGCACGACATACATCCTGACCTCCTTCTTCACACACGCGGCCTTCACACGCTTCCCAATGTGCGCTCGCATCAAATCCCACACCAAAAACTGCCCTGGTCCATCGTAGAGCGTAGGGAACGTGTGCTCCAGCCAACGGAGTAGCAGATCTTGATCTACCCATGGCTTGGGTTGCTGAATAACCAAGCAGCCACCGACACGCTCGAACGTCGTCGTCGTCTCTCCCTTCCAGATGATTCCCGGCGGCAGATTTTTGCCACTAAGCGTGACAGAGAACATCGCGGTGACGCGCATCGACGCGAATCCAGTCGACCCATCACCACGTGACGAGCGCCGCGCTGGTTCACGGTGTGTAGACGAGGGTCTTCGAAGAACACTGCCGTCTCATTCATCATGATGACGCGTTCCGGGACCATGTCGGGCTTGTGCTCCTCGAGGAAGGCCATGTAAGAGACCGCCCGGTCCGTGAAAGTTGTCAAGTTGGTGAGCCGACGCATGCTGAGATCGTAGCGCGCCATGAAGCGCGTGACCCAGTTGTCGGAGGCAACGAAACGCTGCGCGGTTGCCCGTCTAATCAAAGAGAGCCATCGTCGTATCTTTGATCCACTCGCGCGTCGCCTTCTCCTTGCGACTTCGCCTCTCGATCACCAGGTCGAACAGTATGCCCTCCACGTGGACGAGCAGTGTCTTCCGTCCTGTACCGTCGAGACGCTTGCGATGGCCGGGCGTGTCTTCAATCGCGTCGCGGTTACGCCACCATTTGCACAGCTTCGCAGCACTCACACGCCACTCCTTGGCACGGAAATGTCCTTCCGCACAAGAAGCGACGCCACCACCGTGCACGCGAATCCAGATGATAGCCTCCATCTTCTTGGCGATGTCGAACGCCACTCTCTGGCCGGGTATGGCAGATCGTGCGACGAAGGCCAGCAGCGACAGCAGAAACAGAGCCAGAAGCTCAGCAGCAAGTAGCAATCCTCACAGCCAGTCGTGATCGAGCTGCTTTTTGAGTGAACCGTGGTTCAAAAATACGGTCTTCTATTCGGGCGGTCCACTACTTTGTTTATAGACCGGTTCAGTGGGTGCACTATTCGGGAGGTCTTCTGAAATGGAGGGGTGCTCAATTTGGGTAAATACGTTATTTTACACTACCTAAGTAAGAGTATCCCAGCGCTAGCTAAGTAAAATTAAATACATTTTTGTGCCAGAAATATAAGTTTAGTTTTATCCAACTACTGGTGGAGAATCTCCTCAGGAGAGTGTAGATTGGTTAGTTTGGTTGGGGTATCTAACAAAACAAATTAAAAAAAACATTCTTTATTAGTTTTTTATGATTCCTTTAACATCATCGTCGCTACCGTTGGGGAGTCAAATCATGGTTGAATTCACCCGATCACACGAAAGTTTGCGCTCGTGTTGCGGGAAGGGCGTGGTGGGTGTCTTCGAAGCTGTAAAAACTACAATGACTAGCTCTAACGTGAACTACTTCGCCTATACGTCCTCGACGGCATAGGCCCACAGCGGAATAGGATGGATTGGCGTAACCGTCTTGTCTAGTTGGTGGTGCGACGCTTGTGTTCCGGAAACCCCCTCTTTAGCTGCTGCCAACATATGACCAGTCAAAAACATTTTCTAACAATTAGAAAACCACATTCAAAGTTGAAGTTTATGTCACGCTACGGATGCAATGGTGCACTGCAAGTGCATGACTAGCCCTAAAGCACTAAGAGAGCTTAGGCGTCACTAGCCCCGAAACGCAGCTCGTCTAGCAGACTCCATGGACGTGGTAGTTGAGAAATTGCGGCTGCTAGGGCCTCTTATGCATCAAGTTCTGCTTCTGTCAAATAAAGGTTGTCGTCATTTTCATTCACAGCATACTCGTCGTCACCGGCGCTGGATCCGATACCAATTGCGATGGTGACCATGCGCTATTCGAAGCGCTGTCGACCCTCTGGAAGCTTCTGTGTTGCTACTGCAGCATTATGCGCAACCAACTTGCTCTTCGACCTTCCCATGATCAGTGTTGGTAAAGTCCCTATGTTTCGGCCATCGATAAAAAGTCCAGGACGGCCGACTTGGCGGATGGGTTGGCAGATGGCTTTTATTGCCAATAACGGCCAGAGCTAAAACAAGGACGTTTACCTAAATACTCGCTAATTGTCATGACATTTGCTAAATATTAGATCATCAATGAAGAAATGGCCGTTAAGCGAAATTACCCCTCGAACCAGCAAGGTTAGTGCTGGTCTTCTGCGGGAGGATGCGATGTGTTCAGGAATAAGCCGTGGCAGTCGGTGTCGGCGACATTGAATGGTACATCGTCTTGGTCCTCGGCGCGTATTGCAAGGCGCCGAGAGCAGTAGGTACCCGTCAAGTTACAGTTAAGATCTGGACGAGCGAGGCCAAGGAAGATAACATCGAGGACAAGACGTCGTGGGTGTCTCTGCGTAGTCGTAATCGTGCTGCCAATCGGGGTGCTGGTGGCGAGCGTACTTGCCACCACAATGCCGCTGTTGTTCCAGACGATGTGCGTAGTCGCCGTCGTGCTGCCAATCGGGGTGCTGGTGGCGAACATAGTTACCGTCACAAGGCTGCTGTCGTTCCAGTACACGAAGGACGAGGTGAAGCAAACAAAGTATGAAGTGAAAATTACAAGGATGCGAGGCAGAGCACGAAAGGTGTTATTTAGAGTACGAAGGGCGAGATGAAGAGCTCGAATGACAACATGGATCACCCGATGAACGCGGTGGAGAGCACGAAGGCAAGGATGGGTAGCATGGCCTGAGGGACACGAGGGTGAACAAAACAGATGTAGTGGCGAGCCAAAATGTGAAAAGCGTAAGGGACATGATGGAGTGCAAGACGAATGTGGTGAAGAGCCCGAAGGTCAAGCGCACGAAGCGCATGGTGAAGTGCAAGTCAGACGTAATCGAGAACACAAAGAACAAGGTGGACTGCGCAGATGACGCGGTGACATGCACGAATGTCAATGAATCTCGCGAAGTATGAGGAGAGAGTGTATTGAAATAGAAATTGCGATACACGAGGCAATGTTGGTGACTCTATATGGTCTACATTGAAACAAGATTTCATTGAGGACACAATTGCTTTCAGTTGAGTGATCAAATCAAAATGCAAGATGCAGTTACGATTTTCCGACTTCGACAATTGGTCAGCTTGTACATTGTTTACCCAAACAACGCTCCTAGTTTCGCTTTCTGTCCACGAAATCCCCGCAGTTTGACGGCTTCTTGGGGGAAGGTTCGATCGTTATGGTTGGTGAATGGTTGCTTCACCGCATCCCCCATTTCTTCGAATTCGTCCGAATCTGCCTCGCTCAATTTTCTCATATCCCTCGAAGCGCTTACGCCAGTGTTTGCAGCACTGCGACTTGATACCTCGTAGCCGGCACCAATTTCCTCGTTTTCGAAAACCTCCGAGAAACTCACCCCACAGACTCAAAGTTGGATCACCATCAGCGCTATCTCCGGGGTCTTCGCTGTCGCTATCTTCGTCTGCATTCACCGCGCCACGCTGTTGCGGCGACGGGGTGAATAGGCTCGAGCAGCTTGCGGCATCGAGAATTATTTCCCTCTCTTCTGGAGATATCAGTAGTTTTTTCTTGGGATTCTCAAATGCTGCAGCACCCTTTTGTGCGCGTTGACGGACATGTTTGGCTACTATATGAAAGTCAAGAGCCTTACTTGCCGCCATGCGATTGCGTTTCGCAATGTGAACGGGTCAAAGTTCACTGAACAAGCACTCGCATGTGGCAGTATTGACTGTGATTGAGAGCACTCGCATTGCGAGCTTCGGCAACAGGCTCTTGGGATTTTCCAGTGCAACACCTTCCCAGTACTCCCATGGAGAGGCGAGAAACTCACCTGGCTTCATCCTTGTGAATCTTCCCTGCATCCATGCGAGCATGTCACGTCGTAGTTGGCGAATTTCCTCAGTGCCGAAGAGCCGTCGGTAGTAATAAACAGCAATTTTACCGAGAATGCCAATTCCAGATACAGCAGTCTCAGGCAGCTCTCTTGAACACAGGGTGCAAAGCAAACCCAAGCATAAACAAGGGTTGCTCGCACTGTTCCCAGCGATCTTCAATGCACTCTATCAGTTTATCTTGATGAACGAGGTGCTGCAGAAATCCCTTGTAGATGTCGCAAAATGAACGAACTACATCTCCAACCGTGTTTTCGTCTCTTTGTAGACGATATGAGGCGAGAGACAATGGTGCGATGACAGCCTCGGCTTCTTTGAGCTCATCCGAGAACAGTGGCTCTCCAAGAACATGAAGCTGCGACGGAAAATCACTTGTTCTCTTCTATTGCCGATGAAACATTTGAAGCGCTGACTGTACACGTAGCAATGACGCGAAGCACCCCTGCATCGAATTCCATCTCGTTTCACACAATGTCCGCAGCCCCAACGGCTTTGCGTAAAAATTCTTCATCATTTCCCTTGCACGTGGCAACCATTTTGACGACGAGGCGTTCAAGGTGTTGACCGCTGTTGCTGCTTTGGCAGCAACGCCGCAAAACGAAGATTTCAAAACCACTCTGACAAGATTATTTACGGCATGTGCGAAGCAGAAGAGAAATACAATTTGAGGCCACCGCAATACCAATATCCGACGAGCACGCCCACACTGCCCCTCATTGTCGGTAATTATCGTTCCAACCTTCCACTTCTCTTGCTGCGCTTGCACTAGCACTTGTTCCAATTGCTCAGCAATAGCGATCCCATGATGTCTATCCCCTGCGGGCAAAGCGCGTAAGTAAGAAGTACTCCAAATAGCGCGAGTTGGCAGCCTAATAAGTGATCTTTTGAAATATTCTGCCATACATCCGAGAGTAAATTGACCCAGCCCTTTGTCCGTTCCTCCATTGCCTTGAGGTCTTCCGTATCCATCGTTTTACAGCGTTCAGCATGCTCTTTTTAAAATGCGGCTACTTAGGGTTCGACGAGAAGGAAGAATGTCCGTTATTCCTGGGCATAACAGCTCTAAGAATCGCAGCGTTGACGATTGCTCGATAAATCTGTCGGCGAGATGGTTGTCAGCGTGTAATTCAATGAGTGAACACTCAATCTTCTTGATTTCTCCCTTCGTAAACTTGCGCTTCTTCATTTTTTGGCCGATGGCGGTTTGCGTCGTTTATGATTTGGCTGTAAGCGCTTTGGATTCAAAGTCGGGCGCTTCTCGAGCACCAGAACGCGGCGCGCACGCGATTGACCTGCAATTCGCGTACTGCTTCGTACTGGAGTTGGCCGCGACGATGTTCTTCAGAACGAGTCTTGCCGGACAGGGGCAGATGTTGCTTCTAACGATGACGTAGGACTCAAATTCCGTGTTCTTGGCGGTGTTTCTGGTGCTGGTGATGAACTTGTCAATGCTGGCGGTAGTTGAGCTGCCTGGTAATACTCGCACTTGGCCAGATGGTTGACATAATTGCGTGCTCTGCCAATGATCACCTGCCGCAAGCAGCGAATGATTTTGGTGGGATGGAATAAATTTGATTAGGTTAAAACATAAAACCTACCCACCCACCACAGTAAAAATTAGGGTGAATTGGGTTAAGAATGCAAGTCAAATTCGCCACCGCATGCAGCACAGGTGAACACCATTGCTTGAATGGCGTTTACCTGCGCTGCATGCGGTGGTGAATTTGCCCACGAAGCTTCTGTGCGCCGCCACATGCGCAGAAGAATCTGCCAGAAGCGCCAGAATCCTGCGCAAGTGGCGGCAGAGCGCCTAGCACGCCGCAACGCTAGACGTCGCGAGCGGTACAAGGCGCGGAGGCAGCCTGCGGAGCAGCAAGCGGGCCAACCCGACCCCCAAGAGCAAGCGCAGCCAGCTCCAACTGCCCAGTGCCCCATATGCTGGGGAGAGGTCGTTGACCCGATGGCATGCGCAAAATGCCGCAACGCATTTTGCGTTGCGTGCATTAAAGCACACATCGATGCACGCGGCGTCATGGCGGCGTGCCCGCTCTGCCGGGTGCACATTTTTCCAGCGGTGGTCTATGAGCTCCAGCATGGAGCTCCACCGCAACACCAAGCCCGCCCATTCATCGACAGTGAGTGGGAGTGGCTTGACGATTCCGGTGAGTCAGTCGAAGACAGTGAGAGATAGGTGTCGTCACCACAGAGCAGTACGTAGTTGATGACGCTTTTACCATTCACATCTGTCCAAGCATCAGTCACAAGGGTGGACTTCTTCCCCTTGACGCGATGCACCATCACCAACTTCAACTTCCCGTACGACGAATCCAAGAGAGTAGTTGCCAGCTCTCTGGTAGTGGGTAGAACGGGGTAGAACGGCACCGGGATCAAGACGACTAGGTCTTTCACCAAAGTCGCATGGTTGACCTTGTTAAACGCCATTCCAGTTGAGTAGAACCACAACGCAAACTGCCGCTGAAAAGCAGCAATCTTGACTGGGCCTAGGGCAGGCGGTAAACAAGCCGTTATCGTCTTCGAAACAGGGCGCTTGGGGCATTTGCGCTTGAAGTGGTCTCGGACGCGTTCCACATGCGTCTTACCCAGCTGATGGATGATCTTCTCGCACTTTTTGCACGAGACGATATCGTCCGCCACAATGACGTCGTCCCATACGGGATCTTTGCGTCTCCCTTTCTTAGCAGGCGGCTGTAGATACTTGGGGTTGCGCTTTCGTCCGACTACTTCATTGTCCTGGGGAGTGGTAGCGACATCCGGGCTCAGACCGTCACTGGCATCTGGAACCAGCTGGAACGAGGACGGCACAGTCTGAGGACAGGAGCCGGGGGAGGAGGCCAGCTCGATAGGCATAGTGAATCTCATAGTTGAGTGAGAAACGGCTGGGAGGAGTTGACGGTAGAGGTGCTTCAAAGTGTTTGAATTGGGAAGTGAGGTGCTGGATAATGAACTCGTAGGGCTTCTAGGGAGTAAGCTATGAATATGCTACGTAAATAATTGGACAGCAAAAAATGCCGGCAAGTATGCAGCCTCACGCCGGTCTCAAATTAACCGTGGTTTGATCCATTTAACTCTGAGGTAGTAAGATGAGAGCAGCCAACACGGTCCGAATTGGCTTGGGCCCGTCTCTCGCTGCTATAACGTCATTCGGGATTAAAAAAACAAAGCCCAAACCCACCCACCCGCGACAAACTTCAAACCCACCCGGTCAGATTTGAGACCATGGGTTTTGGCGAACCCTGGCGGCGAGGTGGTGGATATATCGTTGATGAACCTTGCTCTGCAAAAGCTGCACTCTCGAAACGAGTAGCCCCCTCCTCTGAA
The DNA here is from genome assembly GCA_016864655.1 of Phytophthora cactorum. Classification (NCBI taxonomy): domain Eukaryota; phylum Oomycota; class Peronosporomycetes; order Peronosporales; family Peronosporaceae; genus Phytophthora; species Phytophthora cactorum. Next base: position 459,548 of record NHQK01000031.1, read on the forward strand.
TCAGAGGAAGCTAAGCATCTTGCTACTGGCTGGTGTTTGCCGTCCAGCCTGCTCGGAGGCCAGACACTTCACACACTTGAAGGAGCTCGGGGGGGGGGGCTACTCGTTTTGAGAGTGCGGCTTTTGCAGAGCAGCGTTCAACAACGATATAACCACCACCTCGCCGCAGGTGATCATTGGCAGAGCACGCAATTATGTCAACCATCTGGCCAAGTGCGAGTATTACCAGGCAGCTCAACTACCGCCAGCATTGACAAGTTCATCACCAGCACCAGAAACACCGCCAAGAACACGGAATTTGAGTCCTACGTCATCGTTAGAAGCAACATCTGCCCCTGTCCGGCAAGACTCGTTCTGAAGAACATCGTCGCGGCCAACTCCAGTACGAAGCAGTACGCGAATTGCAGGTCAATCGCGTGCGCGCCGCGTTCTGGTGCTCGAGAAGCGCCCGACTTTGAATCCAAAGCGCTTACAGCCAAATCATAAACGACGCAAACCGCCATCGGCCAAAAAATGAAGAAGCGCAAGTTTACGAAGGGAGAAATCAAGAAGATTGAGTGTTCACTCATTGAATTACACGCTGACAACCATCTCGCCGACAGATTTATCGAGCAATCGTCAACGCTGCGATTCTTAGAGCTGTTATGCCCAGGAATAACGGACATTCTTCCTTCTCGTCGAACCCTAAGTAGCCGCATTTTAAAAAGAGCATGCTGAACGCTGTAAAACGATGGATACGGAAGACCTCAAGGCAATGGAGGAACGGACAAAGGGCTGGGTCAATTTACTCTCGGATGTATGGCAGAATATTTCAAAAGATCACTTATTAGGCTGCCAACTCGCGCTATTTGGAGTACTTCTTACTTACGCGCTTTGCCCGCAGGGGATAGACATCATGGGATCGCTATTGCTGAGCAATTGGAACAAGTGCTAGTGCAAGCGCAGCAAGAGAAGTGGAAGGTTGGAACGATAATTACCGACAATGAGGGGCAGTGTGGGCGTGCTCGTCGGATATTGGTATTGCGGTGGCCTCAAATTGTATTTCTCTTCTGCTTCGCACATGCCGTAAATAATCTTGTCAGAGTGGTTTTGAAATCTTCGTTTTGCGGCGTTGCTGCCAAAGCAGCAACAGCGGTCAACACCTTGAACGCCTCGTCGTCAAAATGGTTGCCACGTGCAAGGGAAATGATGAAGAATTTTTACGCAAAGCCGTTGGGGCTGCGGACATTGTGTGAAACGAGATGGAATTCGATGCAGGGGTGCTTCGCGTCATTGCTACGTGTACAGTCAGCGCTTCAAATGTTTCATCGGCAATAGAAGAGAACAAGTGATTTTCCGTCGCAGCTTCATGTTCTTGGAGAGCCACTGTTCTCGGATGAGCTCAAAGAAGCCGAGGCTGTCATCGCACCATTGTCTCTCGCCTCATATCGTCTACAAAGAGACGAAAACACGGTTGGAGATGTAGTTCGTTCATTTTGCGACATCTACAAGGGATTTCTGCAGCACCTCGTTCATCAAGATAAACTGATAGAGTGCATTGAAGATCGCTGGGAACAGTGCGAGCAACCCTTGTTTATGCTTGGGTTTGCTTTGCACCCTGTGTTCAAGAGAGCTGCCTGAGACTGCTGTATCTGGAATTGGCATTCTCGGTAAAATTGCTGTTTATTACTACCGACGGCTCTTCGGCACTGAGAAAATTCGCCAACTACGACGTGACATGCTCGCATGGATGCAGGGAAGATTCACAAGGATGAAGCCAGGTGAGTTTCTCGCCTCTCCATGGGAGTACTGGGAAGGTGTTGCACTGGAAAATCCCAAGAGCCTGTTGCCGAAGCTCGCAATGCGAGTGCTCTCAATCACAGTCAATACTGCCACATGCGAGTGCTTGTTCAGTGAACTTTGACCCGTTCACATTGCGAAACGCAATCGCATGGCGGCAAGTAAGGCTCTTGACTTTCATATAGTAGCCAAACATGTCCGTCAACGCGCACAAAAGGGTGCTGCAGCATTTGAGAATCCCAAGAAAAAACTACTGATATCTCCAGAAGAGAGGGAAATAATTCTCGATGCCGCAAGCTGCTCGAGCCTATTCACCCCGTCGCCGCAACAGCGTGGCGCGGTGAATGCAGACGAAGATAGCGACAGCGAAGACCCCGGAGATAGCGCTGATGGTGATCCAACTTTGAGTCTGTGGGGTGAGTTTCTCGGAGGTTTTCGAAAACGAGGAAATTGGTGCCGGCTACGAGGTATCAAGTCGCAGTGCTGCAAACACTGGCGTAAGCGCTTCGAGGGATATGAGAAAATTGAGCGAGGCAGATTCGGACGAATTCGAAGAAATGGGGGATGCGGTGAAGCAACCATTCACCAACCATAACGATCGAACCTTCCCCCAAGAAGCCGTCAAACTGCGGGGATTTCGTGGACAGAAAGCGAAACTAGGAGCGTTGTTTGGGTAAACAATGTACAAGCTGACCAATTGTCGAAGTCGGAAAATCGTAACTGCATCTTGCATTTTGATTTGATCACTCAACTGAAAGCAATTGTGTCCTCAATGAAATCTTGTTTCAATGTAGACCATATAGAGTCACCAACATTGCCTCGTGTATCGCAATTTCTATTTCAATACACTCTCTCCTCATACTTCGCGAGATTCATTGACATTCGTGCATGTCACCGCGTCATCTGCGCAGTCCACCTTGTTCTTTGTGTTCTCGATTACGTCTGACTTGCACTTCACCATGCGCTTCGTGCGCTTGACCTTCGGGCTCTTCACCACATTCGTCTTGCACTCCATCATGTCCCTTACGCTTTTCACATTTTGGCTCGCCACTACATCTGTTTTGTTCACCCTCGTGTCCCTCAGGCCATGCTACCCATCCTTGCCTTCGTGCTCTCCACCGCGTTCATCGGGTGATCCATGTTGTCATTCGAGCTCTTCATCTCGCCCTTCGTACTCTAAATAACACCTTTCGTGCTCTGCCTCGCATCCTTGTAATTTTCACTTCATACTTTGTTTGCTTCACCTCGTCCTTCGTGTACTGGAACGACAGCAGCCTTGTGACGGTAACTATGTTCGCCACCAGCACCCCGATTGGCAGCACGACGGCGACTACGCACATCGTCTGGAACAACAGCGGCATTGTGGTGGCAAGTACGCTCGCCACCAGCACCCCGATTGGCAGCACGATTACGACTACGCAGAGACACCCATGACGTCTTGTCCTCGATGTTATCTTCCTTGGCCTCGCTCGTCCAGATCTTAACTGTAACTTGACGGGTACCTACTGCTCTCGGCGCCTTGCAATACGCGCCGAGGACCAAGACGATGTACCATTCAATGTCGCCGACACCGACTGCCACGGCTTATTCCTGAACACATCGCATCCTCCCGCAGAAGACCAGCACTAACCTTGCTGGTTCGAGGGGTAATTTCGCTTAACGGCCATTTCTTCATTGATGATCTAATATTTAGCAAATGGCATGACAATTAGCGAGTATTTAGGTAAACGTCTTTGTTTTAGCTCTGGCCGTTATTGGCAATAAAAGCCATCTGCCAACCCATCCGCCAAGTCGGCCGTCCTGGACTTTACCAACACTGCTGGACGATGGTGATGCGTAGAGCTGAAGCAGTTTAATCTCTACTTGCGAGGGCTGGGTTAGCTGACAAGTTCAACTTGAGCTGAAACCAAAATGATATGCAAAAAAAAATAAAAAATAAACGTTTCTAATATGTTTATCAGTTTGTTTCGCGAAACTCTAAAAAAACGATTCCATACTGGAGATATTCCAAGCTATGAGATGTGGCGAAACAGCCGCACTTCGTATTCGGTCCAACTGCATACTATACATAAGTATATCGCATTGGGACAAAGCGATTATACCTTGGTACTTGGAACTTTTATTTTAGTATTATTAATAACAGTAAAGTATGTATAAAATATTTTTTAAAAATAAAATCTAGGACGAAAACGGATATAAAACGCATGGCTACCAAAATATATCGCTGTCGACAGTTAATTCTAATCCTTACCCAAAACGTATCTGTGTGGAATATTGTACCAGACGACAGCGACGACACAGCGGCGACCAACACAGACGCCACACTAGTGGCAGCCACCCGGCAGACCGCGTCAACAGTGGCTCTGCACGTCAACAGCAGCACTGCATAATCAGCCGCGTCAACTGCATACTCGGTCGCGTCAACAGCGGCACTACATAAGCAAGAGGGAGGACGATGCCACAGGACACGCCCTCCAGTGGTGAGGAACTAGAACGGTAAAAAAAAAAATCAAGCTTAATAGAACTCACTTTGCAGCGCGCAATACGTCACAATCTGGTCGGTTAGTGTAGCGTGATCACATAAAGAATTCGAAACCTTGAGAGATTCACGCTCCGTTAGGCGCATTCCTCAATTTCGTTTCTTTCACCAACACCCCACTGGCAGCATCGGGAGATCCACCAACAACTATGCGTCTGCTTTTGTGGGTTCTGCTTCTGACTCTGACCATGTTCTTATCGGGCACCAATGGAGCTTCGTCCAAGCTCGCGAAGTGGGATCCAACTGAGCGTTACAAGCTAAAATCAGTTGTTCAGCCGTTACCAGCTCGTATTTTATCGGCTGACTACAAGATCAACGCGAAGAGAAGTCTAAGAGGGAGTAGCGAGAAGGGAGCCACTAACGACAACGACCTCATGAAGATTCATACCAATAATGATGAAGAGAGAGGGATTATCAACTCGAGGATCGTGGAGATGGTGTCGGGTAATATAGCAAAGATAAAGGCTGGCTTGGGATTGAGGCTGTCAAAACTTCGGATGAAGATCATCGATATGATGTATTGGAAGCTTTACAAGATGGGAGCAATACCGCGTAAGGGAGCCTCAGAAAAGTTTAAAGACCCCAGAGCCTATCACTTCTCATATGAGCGTTGGTACCGGATGAATACCCCACCAGGCAACGTAAAGCGCAGGGAATGGTGGAACTGACGGATGATACGCAGTAAAACCAGTTGGACACAAAGACGCACGTTGCACGAGCAAGCAGTTGACCAGTAGCTGATTAAAGATAATCGACGCTATCGCATCTTTTGTTGAAGAGCATCTATCGAATATGTATAACGCTCGGAAGTAATTGAAGTTGTGAGATATCCCACCTGGGACCTGCCAGTATCCGATCGGTGCCAGCATTGCATAATGGCATCTCCTGCGCCTGTTTCCGGCCTCGAGTGCCCTGTGGTAAGTTATCCCAACCGTAATTGGTAACAGTTGGACCCGCTTTTACAAATTTCAGCACTTGTTCGGGTCATGGCACGATGTTCCATTATTAAAGGTATGGAGCAGAGATCGAAAACGATAGATACTGGCCGATATTTATCAAGATACGATATCGGGGCATCACGAAATATCGCGATAATCTCGTGACTTTCATTGTCAGACAAATTATCTAGAGATTAGCGTCAAGCTGCGATTCTTTGGCCACTACTCATTTACAAGTACGGCCCGCACAATACATGTAAGCTGGCTACCCTTCCCAACTGAAAAATATCGTGATTATCTACCAGGTTCTTCATTTCCCCACGGTATGCCAATATATATATATATATATATATATCCAATCTGATACGGAGACGACGTGGTTGGATTGCTTCACCGAGTAAATCTGACCTTTGAAACGATTTCCTTCCCGAGAAGGAACCAACAGGTTCTCCGTCCATTATCGTTGCATCCATCGCTAACAGCAAAAAGATGCACGTCACTACTGCATCCATATTGCCGGTATCAATTACGCCTTGCTGTAGCAATTCATAGAATTGAGGCAGGATGTACTTCCCCAGCGCCTTTTGCTTAACCTCGTACCACATGTGCGTCACACCGAATGTGTCAAGATCGGCTCCGTCACGTAGCTGCAAACGTGAGCGTCATGCTTGAGCTTAATATACTGTAGCACAGCCATGAAACTCGCCACGAGTTGTGACGCTAACGATGAGTTCGACACTGGGCGCAAGCCAAGTCGGCACAGTACTGAGGCAACACCATGTAAAGCCTTCTTGCTTTCGTAACTCGTCTCCTGGGTGGGGCTCAGCCCAACACGCAGTTTGGATGCAGCCAGATACACCTCACGACGGACGTGGTCAGCTGTTAGTTCAGCATAACTGTGTCACAGCGGCCTGCCCATCGAGACGAGTGTGGTCCAAAGCTTTCAAGCATCCTTTTCAAGAACCAACGCCTTGTAGGCGAGGTTGGTAACCCCTGGTAGTTGCTTCAAAAATATATCCATGTTGTACGTGAACACGAACGGCGGAAACAACTCCGTCGACGTTTCTTCATTGACTCGAGACGACTCGTCCACAAAAAGCGGAGGCAGAAACTGGTAGAACTGCGAAGTCGGGTCTGTAAGTACCACGAAGATCATCATCCCGTGATTCTCCATCTTTTTATTCACGTCCCTTGCTGCTCTGTGAAGAAGGCGAAAATAGTTAACTCCCATGCTATCCTTTTTCTCGAACAGGAGCTTGGCCTCGTCGACAGCTAATATCAAGACCTGCCGACGTCGATCTTTATTTCTTAACTTCTTGGAAGGATGCTGTTGGGTGAGGTGTTCTTGAGCAGTGAGAAGAGAAGCCAGCTTAATATCAAAAGGTACGTTTTATCGGATGTTGTGCTCGACGGTAGGCTCTGTTTCCTAGTTCCAACATGTCTGGAGTCTTCTTCGATCGTCTCCGAAACCTACTCGCCGCCAGTGTTTGTATCCTCCGTAGTACCAAATAATGCGAGCCAGTCCGTCTTTGCCTGCACCCAGTTTGCACTTGCGTACTCAAGTGCTAACTCCAATCGGGACTAAATATTGTTATGTCCAAAAAAGAAGTGAGTAAGTGCAGGGGTTGAGGCCGGGAAAGTAGATGTGTCGTTGGTGCGTGGGCATACAAACAGAAGTCGGGCATCAAAGGCGTAGCTTTCCGGCAGTCCCGCACTGGGCTCAGCGAGCTTTTGTGCCACTTGGTACAGAATTCGACTCTTCCCAAAGCCCAATCTCTGCACAATTGTCACGTACGGAGCCGTGTACATCGATGGAGCGGTAGAATATGCCTTGCAGCATCTCATCAGATGTTGCAGGAATTTCGCGCCAGCATCACCCGCGTAAGATGTCGTAAATGCATCCCTCAGGTGCTTCGAAGACCCTTGATCACACTTTCGCTTCTATTTGTCCTCCGACATATCGTCCACCTTATTCGAGATAGTGTTTTTACACGACTTGATAAGTTTGTAATCTACATCGTTATCGTAGACTTCCAAAACACGGAGCCACGTCTGGGCCCCCACATACGGTTGTTGTGCATTTTCCTCGTCGACATCAATTTTCAACTGCGGAGTCTGCCCGTCTTCTTTCCTGAGAGGGCTGTCATGGGCAATGTGCTGCTCGAGGATTTCCCACACGATCGCGGACATCTTCTGCGAGAAGGTCTGCGGCTCCACTGCTGCTTCAAACTGTTCCATCGCTGCCGCACCCTTGTGCCCTCAGCGAAGCTTGTGTGAATGGGATAATGGATCGTACTTAATCGAGTTGATTGAAGGATGTTACACAGTGCGCCGAGTTCGGAACGCTTCATGTTGTCTTGATGTACAATTCTCAGCTACTTGTATCTCTAGCGTTTTGCTATGAATCAAACAGCTTCGTTGCATACTAGGGTCACTGTTAGCATTTATAGTGCCTTTCAGTCATTCTGCCATCGCTTTTCTGGCATAATTCAATTCCCTTTTAAGCCTTAATTATCCCCATGTCCTATCTAATTCCATCTTAATTATGGGTTTTCTTATCGAGGCCGGTTTTAGGGCGGCGATGGTGAGTAGCTGATCCAGCCGAGTAAGAGGGAAACAAAGGCGTTTAGCGGTTGGCTACTCGCCATTCCGTCTTTAACCGTGCGTATCTTCGTCGATTGGCCCATCAATGCTAGTCAGCGATGTTAGGGGAATAGCTCACAATATTATGTAAAATTAGCATTAAATAAAGGTCAGCGCCTATTTAGGGATCTAATTCCGCCTGAATTAACAGTCAACCCGCCAGAATAGGTGAAAGGCACAATACTAACTATTATTATATTAGTTAGTAAAGTTAGTAACTAAGGCCGTGCTTGCACGGGGAAGCTCTTTACCGATGCTGTCGGCACATTTCGCACTATTAAATATTTTAAATAAAAAGCACTCTAAGGTTGTTACTGTACTTTACTTCGAAGTACCAGGAAGCGTTAACTAGTTTGCCTTAGTTATTCGCCACATTTAAATCATTTGTTGGGACTTGTTTTTACAATTTAAACAAAATACGAATGCCATAACCAAATGAAAAAATGTAATATTTGAATAGTAACCTGTGCATTGCACAGTCTCACCACCCAACGTCGAACTCGTCGTCACCCACCGAGACATAGCCCTCCTTCACTAGATCATGTACACATACGATCTCGACTTGTCACAGACACCTGCAGCGTTGAGAACGTTTGGTGAGATGACATGTGAGAGGGCGCGCTGAACATCAAGAACGGAACCGCCTCCTGTGTCGATCCGCAGCCCTCGCTACTCCTCGGACAAGTTGGTGCAGCACAACGGCTACGGCACCCAAGCGTTTTTTTTTTTACCAGGAGTTGCGCAAGGCCGTGCTGGTGTTCTTTGCACTGTTATGGTTGGTAACGTGTACGCCATCGATAGACCCTGTCATTCACACTGATCAATATCGACATCGCAGCGTGGTAGTTCTCCGAGGCACGCTGTGCCACTCAATGCCCACGTCAACGGGTGGGTTAATATGACTGATGCTGCTGTTTTACCCACTGAATTTGTGCTTTTTGTGAGATTTCTTTTTTTTACCCACATTTCTTGGTAACATTCACTGGGTGGTTGAGTTTTGATGTCGACCCTGTCCGCCAGGGTCAACGTTCACTTGACTTTTTTCAGTATGTACCGGGTATAAGATATAGAAGGTCAATGTCGACATAACAAAGAATAAGAGAATTACGTTTGTAGCCAATGCCTACGAATTCAAAGGGATATGCCCACTTTTCGTCTAATATATCATGGAAGATTTCTAAGATAACAGGTACACTAGGTTATATGAGTTTTTCGTGGGTGCGCCGTGAGGAGATCATTTTTTAGAATACAAGTATAGAGAAATACAGGGGGGGGGTTACGTTCAGCTGTTCTCGCTCGGTCGGAGGAGAAACACAAGATATTAGTTCATATAGGAAACCATACTTTAATGAAGCCTATTTGTATATACGTTTTGACAGGTCAAATCCCAACCACTCCCGCGAGGAGTTACAAATTTGAGCAACGCTTTTGCCTGCAAGAATCTTTTGGGATAAAAACGGTCCTTCGGACCGGATACAATTTCACAAGAAGTTCGGGATCCCATGGAGCGTTTGAAGAAGGACTTTCATCTGCCCTACGTCGGAGACGCCGACGTGAGATTCTTGCGATATCTGACGCGATGCTGCAAGAGCTATTACGGCAACTCATCTGCCTACGATGTTCCGTATGTGACGATCGTGCAGAGCTCGGTCTTTGGGAAGAGCCGCATCCTGTTCGAGGTAGCCAAGAAGCTCGCAAAGCCCAATGAAAACCTGCCGGAAAGCAACACCCTCGATGCCCGACTCCTGTATGAATGTGTATGAAGCAATGAGAACTCGTCTGGCTTCCCGTCCGCCACGCCAGAGCTGTCCTATTTCTTCTTCTTTGAAATCAAAAACATTATGGCCAATCGGCTGGAGGTTGCTCTCGAATATGCGTATGGCAATTGGGGACAGCGAATGACTGGCTCGGGCTGTTCAATGCGATCTCAAGCGCAGACCGTACTACGAAGTCTACGGAGACTGTCAATGGAGACAACCAACCAACTAAACGGCAGCGTTCCTCGGACACACCCGATCGTGCTGTTAGTAAGATGCTGAGATTTCGTCTGCCAACCAATCACAAAGCCCATCCAAGCTGGCAAAGCAGAGTGACGAGGGGGTAAAGGTGTTGGTGCTGGCTGTTGACGAGGCCAAGTCTTTATTGGAAAGGAAAAACAGGCACGGAAACACGTACTTAAGCCTCTTAAGCAGAGCACTGACCCAGGTGAACCTTACTATGAAAAACCGCAAAGTGATGATTTTTGCAGTGCTCTCGATACGAACCCGCAGATCTGCGATGTTGACTCATCGCCCACGAGTTCATTTCCGCCGTTCGTGTTCACGTACAACATGGATATATTTTTGAAGCAACTACCAGGGGTTACCAACCTCGCCTACAAGGCGTTGGTTCTTGAAAAGGATGCTTGAAAGCTTTGGACCACACTCGTCTCGATGGGCAGGCCGCTGTGACACAGTTATGCTGAACTAACAGCTGACCACGTCCGTCGTGAGGTGTATCTGGCGCATCCAAACTGCGTGTTGGGCTGAGCCCCACCCAGGAGACGAGTTACGAAAGCAAGAAGGCTTTACATGGTGTTGCCTCAGTACTGTGCCGACTTGGCTTGCGCCCAGTGTCGAACTCATCGTTAGCGTCACAACTCGTGGCGAGTTTCATGGCTGTGCTACAGTATATTAAGCTCAAGCATGACGCTCACGTTTGCAGCTACGTGACGGAGCCGATCTTGACACATTCGGTGTGACGCACATGTGGTACGAGGTTAAGCAAAAGGCGCTGGGGAAGTACATCCTGCCTCAATTCTATGAATTGCTACAGCAAGGCGTAATTGATACCGGCAATATGGATGCAGTAGTGACGTGCATCTTTTTGCTGTTAGCGATGGATGCAACGATAATGGACGGAGAACCTGTTGGTTCCTTCTCGGGAAGGAAATCGTTTCAAAGGTCAGATTTACTCGGTGAAGCAATCCAACCACGTCGTCTCCGTATCAGATTGGATATATATATATATATATATATATATTGGCATACCGTGGGGAAATGAAGAACCTGGTAGATAATCACGATATTTTTCAGTTGGGAAGGGTAGCCAGCTTACATGTATTGTGCGGGCCGTACTTGTAAATGAGTAGTGGCCAAAGAATCGCAGCTTGACGCTAATCTCTAGATAATTTGTCTGACAATGAAAGTCACGAGATTATCGCGATATTTCGTGATGCCCCGATATCGTATCTTGATAAATATCGGCCAGTATCTATCGTTTCTGATCTCTGCCTACCGTACTTCCTGACTGTAGCGATCACAAAATTCAAAAGTACACCGCATTGCTACGGATAGCACCACTATATTTTCATTTAGTATGCCTATAAACAAACAAAACGAATAATTCATGTCAAACTTGTCATCACCTTCAACATTTTCTCCACGAAAATACAATCCCAAAGAAATGTGATCCAGTGATTGTGTTGCCCGTCACCTTAGATGACCTTCGCTCAACTTGCTGCGCGTCTGACGTAGCCGAGATGACTTACGCTGCTGAGCAACAGGACCGTGCTATCGATGCCACACTAAGGTATACATAAGACCAAGGGTGCTTCAAGTTTTTAGCATAATGGTTAAACCTGGATCGAGATTATTTTCGAGTGCAAAAGTCAGGAATTGACTGTTTTATGTAACCAACCACTTTAACAGCGCGGCATTATCGTGAGGAAACTCAAGGCAATTGTTTTTGAAGGGGTAACTAGGTCACTATTAGTGTCCTTGTATTGGCATATTTTAAGCAGCTGCTGACAGGATAATACTGCCCCTTTACCGACATATTGTGTCAAAACCTAGTGTGGCTAAGATGTATCTCCAAACAGCACTACGGAGCTGTCTAAGCGCACCGCAAGATGTCAAAAGTCTTGGTTTTGTCCTAGTGCATCCTTCCGTGCGATTCCGATGGAGCCAATTTACGGCTTGGAGCTTGTCGTTGCTTGTCGCGTCGCCCATAGCAGCCGTAGCGCAACCTTCCGCCCTGTTGCGGCGCAGCCACTTGAATATGTTCAGATGCCCGCTAGCAGCTGCTCCGTCCATCGCGTTTCGCGTACAGCGCGCATTTGTATGCTTGTGGAGTCACTTGACAACCGCCAGATGTCCATTTCGCGCAGCTCTGTCCATGGCTTTAATTTGCAGCCTATCGCACACACACACCGGTTTGTGTAGTAAAAGGAAAATGAAAACGTGAGCATTGGAAATTAACGCGAAGTTGACAACTTCTAGCTACTACTGTCCTTACACAGGGCGCACCCTCGTACACGTGTCCCTCTCCAATCGGAGCTACCGTTGCGTGGCTCCAACCCAACCACATTGTCGCCGGGATTGCGGCGCTGGAGACCAAGCTTGGCCGTGCTGCAGCAGGCCCTTGCCCAGGGCCAATGGGCGATGAGGCATACGCCGCGGAGCCTGTAGCCGATGCAGTCGACTACGGTTCGACAACCTACTGACCAAGGGCACGCGGCAGGGGCTGCGAGTGGACGCCGCCACGCGCCCACAACTGCATGACCGCGGACCTGAACGACCACACAGGAAGAGCTGCAGACAAGAAGTTAGTTCAGGCCCTTGCATTTGCTTTCCTTTTCATCATTAATCAACTTACCTCTTCGGAAACACCCCGGGTTTTGCGACACACATGCATCCCCAGCTGTACTGCCGCCTTGACTAGTCCGTGGCAGCATAGCTCAGGTCCTTGGCGCATACAGTACGACAGCGTCACCATCAGCGTGCCATGCCCGGTAGCCACGATCGGCGTCGGGATCAGCAATCCTAGTAATGAGGCGACACTGCCCCCGACGATTTTGATGCCGACAGCTAGTCAGTCAGGGTGAGTTGCTTGAAGGCGTCGGCGAGGTCACCATCCGTAGCACGCGTCACAGTCTCAGCGACCTTGATAGGAACATCTTTAACGAGTTCGCACAGCGACTCCCAACTGTCCGCAACGTCCTGTAGCCGGATCCATGAAACCCGAAGCTGCCACGTCTTTGAAACTTCATTGAATCGGTGTTCCTTGAAGGCTTCCACGTCGAGCAAAATGCCTCGCTCAGTGACAAGCTCACAGATCTCTTGCGTGGTATTCAGCGGCGCGTCGTGATAGAATTTCAGTTTAGTCCCATGCACTTCATGCTGCTTGCCAGTCAAGAGATGGCATATAATGAACGAATTTCACTTGCCTTCCACGACCACAAATGGCCCAACCCAGCGGCCCCATCGCTTTCGAGTCGGGAGACGAGCATCAATCCGAGACCAGAGGACGAAATCACGGACATCGAAGTTACAGATGACACCTCGTTTGGAAGTCATTGCTTGCAGCCGCTTAGCTTCCTTGATGTCAACAACGGTCCTATACAATCCGCACAAGCTCTCACCTAAATCTTTCACGAATCGTTCTGCTCCATTCTCCAGCGACATCTCCACTGCACGCATTCCTCGCGGGACGGCGATCAAGTCCAAAGGGCTGGGTGGTGGTAGAGCAAGGAAAAGCTCGATGGGCGCTCTTCCTCCGAGGGGTATGATTGATATTCGCTTGTACGACGGGCAGTAAGGAGGGCCACTGCTTGTTCGTTAGTCGGTATTCCATCAGTAAATCTCGAATGACTTGAAGTACATCGCGATTGACCCTCTCCACTGTACCATTTACCCACGGTGAGTATACCGGGGTAAACGCTTGCTGAATCTTCAGTCGAGAACAGAGTATAGCGATGGTTTTGTTCCTGAAGTGACCTCCTCGATCCGAGATCAGGACTTCTGGCGTGCCATATCTCTTGTATCACTCGGGAAGCCCCGTAGCAGCGTCCATGCTGTCACAACTGGCTGTAGGAAATAACTCACAGTAGTGCGTCAACACGTCTTTTACAACCACAACGTACTGGTTATCGCCAAATGACGTGCCCATCGCCAGAAAATCCCAGTGAACACCTTCATTTCGAGACTTGGCTTCATATGTAGGTCCCCACGGGCGTTGCTCCAGCAACCAGCGTACAAGGCGCATGTTACGGATGACTGTGCTACCCTGAGCGAGCAGCCGTGGTCCCCCGGAATTGAAGAAATTGACGAATGCGAAACAAAAGAGGTCAGATTTTAAGACTTGGGGTCCTATCACAAGTGCCACTTCATCGGAGATTGCTTCTGGGACAGCTGCGATAACGTAGATGCAGCTGTATACTGCACTCCGGACTACTGTAAACTGAAGGCACGCTGCAGCAACGCTCCATTAAACCGCAAGACGCTCAAACTATTCGATACCGGCCGTGTGGGTTTAGGTGTGTACACCACGACCCGTTTGGACGTTGGAGACATAGTGGGCGAGTATACAGGCAAGCTTAGTGACTGGGTAGCTAAAGTCCCGGGCCAACTCGACCAAGCCTTGAGGCAAAAGAGTGGATCCTTTCTACTCTACCATACCAAGTCTGTCAACAAGAAAGTCGTGTACGTCGGCGCACTGAAGTGTGGATCCGAAACACGTTTCATAGGTCATGCGTGCTATTCGAACGCAGTCTTCGTTTAGATGCAAAACTGCAGGAAGGTGAAGGTTCTGATCATAATGAGCAAAGATGTGAAGGCTGGGGCGGAGATTACCGTTCATTACGGAGACGAGCGATGGTTTGACTGCGCATGTGGCGGCTGTTAGAATGACCGAGCAGCGTAATCGAAGCCGCACTAGGATTTAGGCAAGTGCTCGCTTGCAGGGTGTAGGCAGACGTATGGAGAGCTTATTCATAAATCTACATCACATTCAATTCGATTGTATGAAGTGCTGGACGCTCTGATACCTGACAAATAAGTACATATTTTCTGTGGGAAGTCCCAGCACCTCTTCATAAGTAAAATTCCCCTGTCAAGCGTCGTATCAATTCACAACTATCATGAATATCACGAACAACGCGAGGATGATGTTAGACACTCATTCCTGTTTGTGAGAAATCAAAAAGTGTTCATCAAGCTGAAATGAAGTTTAGACTACGAATCCTAACATATGCTCGGATGGATGATGCAGGATAGTCGCCTGCACACACGAAAATATGTATTTGGCAGATTCTCGGGTAGTTGGTCCGGTGCTGGATCATACGTAGCTCAAAGCAGGTCCGATGGGGGGGGGGGGGGGGGGGGGGGGGTCATTCTCCTTGGTCTCCCGCCCCGCCTTGATCGTGGGTGCGACTTCCCCGGTGTGCCGACACTTCTTCCTACTCACAAGAACCTCTCTTCCGGTACTATCCACATGGGCCAGTATGCGTTGTGCATAGAGAACATGGACGCAGACCCCGAAACCAAAGCAGTAGCTCGCACCTTGCCGAGGTTTACCTTCACCAGCGAGAAGGCAGGAACCAGTCACGTCAGCTCTTCCATCTCGGCTTCCTCCTCCATGTTGCTCCGGCAGCTGCAGATTCCAAAGTGACAAAAAATGGAAGGTTCCCTCCATAAGCGCGTCCTGTTCAAAGTGTCGGGTACACTTCAGGTTTAAATAGAATATACACCATCATTGTGATCGTTGGGACACTATATTTAGGACAGGAAGATCGCTAGTATGTTCGTTGTGGCGACTACCCAAGGCGATATGTCTAGCATAATACTTTTTTAAACCCGTTATATCTGCTGCAGATAAGCCGAGTGTTTATGGTAGTTTTGGGAGACGTCCAATGGTGGAAGCAGTGAAGCCTAACGACGAGAATACAGCACTGTATGCGGTAGACCATTCCCTAGATTTTGTTATCTCCCCGGACGCGGTACAAGCCGCTTCAGCCTTGGGAAGACTGGGTATTCTCAAAGTCTTCAAGCAGGTCGAAATTCCTGCAAGGCCGCCTTCCTCACGTAGCCATTCTAAACCAGCCACTCCATGACACCGAGACGACCACCAAGAACTGCCTCCCTCATAAATTCTGCCGGATCTCCTCCCAACAATTCCCCCACGCTTTCCCAGAACAATTGTCCTACAAACCCAAAATGTTATCGACGAGTTGCCTCTACTTCTCTGATCCCTGTAATTCACAGGACGATAGCTGCATTTACATTGAAGGGGAGATGTGGATCCATTCTTCAGCCAGGGATCTCACAAAGAGACTGCTCGTGATAGCTCACTGCGGGTCGCACGGTAATAGAGGCGAAGAGCGCATGGCCACGGTGCTTCGCGAGCGATTCTACGTGGAGCGGCTGGGCAACAAGGTACAAGCATTCAACCGAAAGCATGTGAAGGGCGGTACGACGAGCTCGCAGATTCTCGAGGCGACTCTTCACGCCTTCAATTTTGAGAAGGTCCTTGACTTTCTTCGCTTTCAAACTATCAAAGTGATTTGGGTGCCACTGCGAGTTACAGCGCATCGTGTCTGGTGACGACGTTCCCTCGATCTGGTAACGTGCCACGATTAAGCTCTTTTCTTTGACTGGTGTCGAACTTTTGCTCTGGCCAGTCGAGTGGGTACTGAGCGGATATAATCGCCCGCCTCCATCACCTCTTTGTCTTTGGGGTTCGTCATCTCGGTCACACACTCGGCTTGAGCAATATCCTCGCTTTGTACGTGCGCGTCCGTCGCTCCGGGACCTGCCGCACCACTAGTAGCACCCGTAGCACTCGTCGTAGCGGCGCTGGGAGAAACCCCGTCGCTCGATGTATCAATGGACGGTGGTTCCCCGGTTGTGGCAGCTACCAGAGTCACTATTGACACTTCCTTAGTTATAACAGGTTTCTTGGTTGTAGATCCCACGTCCTCACTGACGCTACCGCCGTTGAAGCCCTTCTTGGGCTGAGCAAGATTTTTGCGGTAGGTTCAGATACAGACTGTGGGTTAACTATTGTGTCAGTCTCGTGCGGTAATACAGTAATATCCTCGGCTCAAAACTGTACCTTTCTGCTCAATTGATGGTCTTTGTCTTTGGCGGAGCTGGGCGCCGGGGGAGGCAGCTTCTCTGTGTTGTGGCCCGGCATCGTCGGTCTGCAGGTGTGGGGCGCGGCGTGGTGCTGGTGCTGTGACAGATCCTGGACCTGCGTTTTTGACAGGCACCAGCAGCCCTTCGCTATTACAACCTTCGTGAAACATTCCCGCGGAACTCTCATCTGCGGTCCGGTCTCCCCAGTACTGGCCGCATGTGCATACACTGGTTCCCATTGGGTAGCGTCTCCGTCCGTCCTCGATAGGTATCTTTGCACACATTTGTGTAAGTCCATGGCAATGTTGGCCAGTGTGCCAGCCATTTTGTTGTATTTTCTTCGGTGGTGAAGCCACGCAGAGACATTCAGCTGGTTCGCAAGTCGTCTGCTCTGCCAAAACATCCCAATGAGGTGCTTGGCCTTCGACGGTATCGTCGCACGCTGCTGCTGTACAACGAAGAACTTTCGCTAATCACTTGTAGTGGAGCCCAACGGTGTTAGTGACAAGCTCGTAGCCCCACTAGTAGATCCAAATCCTTTACCACGTTGTTCGTAGTGCGTACGACATTGATCTGACCCAGTAGATGTCATAGTCGCCGTGTCCTGAGCTCACCTCAGTCCCATTGCCGCCTGACCCCAGGTTGCCCTAGGATCCACCATCGAAAAAAAAGTGGAAGGGACGATTACCAGTGGGCAGTCTGCTCAGAACAGGCTCCCATGGTGGTGTCAGCCGCCCAATCACCTGCAACGAGCGCTCAATTGGAGCTGCAACAGCCGTACGTCCGAGATGCAGGTATACAGTGGCGTACACGCTACGCAGCCGTGCGTTGAGGTTTGCGAGGTGATGCACCGCCGTCACGATGTTGAGCGGATTGAAATACGCGGTTCGCCACGTCCACGCAGCTTAGAAGTTGAGTGCTGTGCCAACTGTCCAGCAGCTCTCCGCAATTGTGGTAACAGCCGCCGTTGGTTCGTCACGTTCAGCACATTTCAGTACGCCAAATCGCCTGTCGACTTCCGCCCAGACACCTGCAGGCACGTTGGGTATCGCTAGGCCGTAGCAGTCTTCCATTGACTCTTGTTGAAGTTCAGCCCTTTGCCATCGCTGACCGAAGCGCCTGCGCATCCGTGTTGCCCGCAAGGCATGCTTAGGATACGGTGGAGATTCACACTCACACCCGGGTGTGGACAGCCAGGGAGGTCCTGGGTCGGATCATATACGGAGTAGGCTTGCAGCTTTAACCGGTACAATAAATGCTCCGTCCACGACCCCAGTCCTACGTTCCTCCAAAGACTACGCCATTCCAGTCGATCCAGGCCATATGCTGCCGCTGTACCCGCGATCCACCACTTCTGAGCCCTCCGGATCCCGCTAGCCGCGCAGCTTCCTGGATGGCGGTGCGGTGCCGAGCTCGCGGCTGAATCCAATATCTCTTGTTGACGCAGCAGCACACAAGCCTGCTGACCGCCAGGTGACGGAACTCTGCGACCACCTTAAAGTTTGGCGCAAGGGCAGCAGCCACGACTTGTCATTAATAGCACTAAGCAATATTGCCCTTCACTGGTTCAACGTGGTAGCTGCCCGCCCCTTGCACGTAACCTACGATAAGAAGTGCGAGGGCTCCCTACTGCAGGCAGCGCCGAGATGAGCTTTGCTAGTTGAGGAAGACAGACATTTGATCCTGGACGTAGTATGCTGCCAAATCGTGCTGCAATCAGAGTACAAGGATAAATACCCCGCGAGCACATCATCGGAAAGATAAGCAGCGTCTACAACAAGAATGTAGTGTTGCAGCACCAGCAAAGACAACAGCGCAACAATTTTCAGCACCGATACGGCGCCGATCCAGTGTGACAGATCTTGTTCTTGGCACCTTTTCGGTGCTTTTTAAAATACAAGCCGCACTAACTTACCAGTATTTGTTTTTCGAACGATGAAGGTGCTCAAACTTGGAGAATCGAAGCAATACCTCAGTGTAATGTAGTGTCATACAGTAGAGCAGGGGATAGAGTGAAATCGATTATACAACTTTCTACTTTGCACAGAGATCAGAACTTTTGCTTCTGCATATTGTTTAACCTTTACTATTCAGCTGGAAAGGCCACGCGTGGGATATCCGTCGATCCCACGCGTGGGATGTGGCGGATTAAGTGACTATATGAAAAATGTATTGAAACCGAGATACAACTAAGCAGAATGCAAATGCATGGAGTGACAGCCACGGTTTGTCTGGAGCACACACACTCCGAAGAAGTGGTTTTTGAGTGGGTCTGAGCAGTCAACAGCTAATGAGGCCTTCTTACCACAGACTCCACACTTTCGCTGAGCCCGTAATGCCGTCCCGCTAAGTCGCTGGTATTGAGCCAAAGAACTAAATGATCGCAGTGTGTGTGTCGGAAGGGATTCTGCTCCAAGTAAACAGTGCCACTACCAAGTCGCGTTGATCGTTGCACGGTGAAGTCATTGACTATCAGTTGGCGCGAGATGAACGAATTGAAATCTGCAATGGACGAGTCTAGGCAGCCTGTAGCATTAGCTTGATAGTGGTAAGCACGGTAGGCGTCGACCACAATCACCCCAAAGAGGGTGGTAAATATACGATGGCGCCACTGTTTGGTGTGCCAAGTTCGCTCCATTTCATGGCATCCTCGTCTAAGATGGACGTGCACGTCAATGGAGGAGAAATTCGAAATGATGCATTTGGGCTTGCGGTCGGCCCAACAGAGCGCGTACATTGGCTGACCCTTTGGTGTTTCGCTCTGAAGCATTTTGAATGAACCACAAGCTGGTCCAGTTGAAACCCAATCTTTCATACACTGTCTTGGATATTCTCGTGAGGCCGTTTTAACCATACCCATAAAAAAGAGACCCCAAAGTGACTCGAGCTGGACTAACGTTTTGACATAAGAGAAGGCACTGTCTGCAACAATCGAACGTACTGTTCCTTTGTACGGCTCAGACAGCCGAAGTACAATAGCCGTGCCCTCCCAAAAAAGAGCTTGACGTTATTTCTGCTTTTGACGTTCGGCTCCTTTAACAATTTCTAGACCCAGTAGTACCCCAGAGTTTCCGTCAGCTACGGTATTCAGCTCAGCACCAATACCGTCCGGCTTTCTGGGTATCTTCGTCTTGTGTGGATTACCATCATGACAATGTTTTGCTTTTTCCCTTGCCACGTACTCGTACATTCATCAATACACACGATCTCTCCCGGTAAAACTACGTTGTGCCGGCGATCATTAAAGCCAACAACCAGAGCGCGAATCGGTTTCATGGGTCATCAGGGATCACGTCATCCGCAAGCGACAACGCACTCGAGATGTGTTCAAATGTGTGACTCGATATGGCAAAACTTTCACCAAAGTTGGCTGGTGTACCAATAAACCCCTCAGGGATTTCTTTTTCCCAATACGTCCGCGAGGGACCGCGTCTAGGTTCTACTACCATAGCCAATCTGGCTCCAAGAAAGTGGAACAAGTCTCCCTCTGCAATTGCACACTGCCGGCGCGCTGTCAACTTGACGTTGGTGTGCTTGAGCGTACCCTGAATTGTTGACCACGGGTACATAAAAAAGAAGTACTATATAAAAGTTGTTTTTTTCTAATTGCAGTGTTGACAGCCAGCAGAATGAAGTTGTCCGCTTGCGAAGTAATGTGGCCGAATTTATTAGAGAAGTGAAACAAAACTCCCAACTTCGGTTATGTGCGAGCACTTTTCCATCATTCGATATTCCAGACGTCACTATTCCAGGGACAATTGAAGTATAATTCATCACAGTATAGTCCTCTTCCTCCGTCTCTTCCTCTGATTCTTCCGAATCGGATGAAGTGGCGAGCGGCCATCTTCCGCCACCGCTGATACCAAAAAATGTGATGGTAGTGGGCCTGCGTCGAGTTGGTATGGCTGTGTTGAAGAGTTGCAGGCCTGAAAGTCATCGATTGATCGAGTTGAAACCCTTTGATCTCTACCTTCACCCCATTGCACATCGTACCAAGGATGCCGCTTGCTGCTGTCAATCGATAAGACCACTCCTTGTAAACGAGCTGTCAACTTGGTCTCCCTCTCACTCGATATCCTACAGCGTGTTTCGGCATTATGGAATCTCTGTTTGTGGTCGGAAAATATGCGCAAGACTCCTCGCCTTTGCTTCTTTATTCTTAGATGCACTAACCGCTTTGGGAACTTGAAGAGAGACCAAGGCGTATTGTTGAAAGTGAGCCCACCCGTGGGCTTCGGCTTCTGCGCCCACGGGTGGGCTTCATGGGGAATAAAGGAACCTTTCCACTATTTTGTTTTACCAAATTGCACGCATCTTCATTACTCTACCAGCAACTTTTCAAGCCTCTTACATGTTGAATATAGAATACACAGTTACTATATTTACATGTAAAAGGGTAGCATTATGCCTCCTATTAGATCGGTGATGTGTAGCATTCAAATCATCCATTTAGTATTTGCCGATTATTTTATGTCCAAAATGTCCTGCCGTAATCGTACCTAAGCTGTAAAAGGAAGCAGAATGCCTCCTTTTACATGGGTACATGCTCGTACTTCGTTGAAACAGCGGAAAGGGGGGCATTGTGTTTCTTGTTATCGCGAAAGGGTTAATATTCTTGCATGGTCCAACGCCACAGAGAAAGTTCTATATCTGTGGGATATGAGACCGTTGTTCACAGGTCTCCATTTCACCCTTGCTTCATGATCACAATAATGCTCATTTGTCCTCATACCCGTTCCTCCGCGGCCGGCTTTCTTGCACCCGACGTTGGGTATATCGGTCAGCTCCTTTCACAGATTGTCACCCTTCTCTGGTATTCTACCTGCCCGTTGATCGCTTGCAGCTCCAAGCACCGTTCCTTAACCTCTTAGTTCCCACTGATTGTACGGTACCACATAAGATATGTATACCCTAGTTCATTCCTGTCCTAGCATCTCTGTTTTGTTGAACCTCCAACATAAGGTATTATTTCACTTGAAGTTTGTATTGAGGAACCTGTTTATCATAGTAAACTGAAAAAAAGTTTAACTTTTGTGTGTAAACTGTACATATGCACAGGCTTAGGTTTGAGTTTGGTTGAAGGAGGCGTCTTTCACCCACCAATGCATGGGTGGCTGACAACCACCAAAGGCTCTCATTCTTCAAAAAGACAGCAACCAGAGAGATGGTGGCACCGACCGGCAAGACTCTGCGGCACCAGCTTACAGAACAAGAGCGCCAACTATGCCAGGATGCGCTACTGGGCACACGCCGCGAGCGTCGCATCCGGCAAGCAGAACAAAAGAACTACACGGAAGGGGGGAGAAACAAAAGATGCGGTCACGGAGAGGGAAAAGACGGCAAAAGAGACGGCGTTGTGTAGCGTGACGGCAGCTGCCGACCCCGCTGAGAGCACAACCCAGTCAGCACTGCTAGCCGGACGCCAAATTTCAGAATGAGGCAGACCCAATAAAAAGTTCAGCAGTTATTTTTACTTGTCCAACATATGTGGCTTAGCGGTCTAATATAAGGCAACATAAGAGGGATTTATGTTGGAGGTGCTCTTACTGTATTTACGCACTCCATCTCATACCCTCACCAAACCCGGACGAACTTAAACGAGGCAACATACAAAGCTCTATATAATAGTAAATGGGACAGGGTCAAACTATACTCTTGTGAATAATCCCGGGAACGAAGGAGTTAAGCAGAGTGTGGCCCTCGTGCACGGCCGCGCCTGCCTATTTCAGCACTGCTGTTGTTCTCTCACTGTCCTTAACCTTCATGACGCCCGAGTCATTAGATAGGTTTCAAAGTTCACGCTACCTGCACCATCACCCTCAGAGCAGAACGCACAGAATCGGGACAAAACACCAGTTGCACATCTAGCTAAGTCCGTACTATTTTCCACAGGTTTTAATAAGGTGTTATTTAGTGAAGGTAGATTCGCATGCATACTTAAAATAGAATGATGCAGTTGAATGTGAAGATCAAATTCTGATGATTTCGGAAAATGTAGGGATTCTGTGCATCGTTTGGAGCGTAAAAAGTACAAAATGTGCAAACTTAACGGACTCTGAAGGAAAAGCGAGGGTAAGGACTGCTTCGAAACCAATCTATTGTCCAGAATTCCCTCCACTCTCAACAGACACGACACCAGCACTTACACGGACCCGCGTCACCGTCGCCCTCGTTGTCCTCGCCCTCACCCCACCGGCAGATGGCCAGGTTCGCTGTTACTCCGCAGCTGCGCGCGCGTTTGCTCCATTCTCAAATGAAAGGTTGTAACTGGACGAACTTAAGCGGTTTCACAGTGTCTTACAGGGCATTGACTCTAAAAGCGCCGATATCGTTAATGGTGCTGTAATGCCTTTGGTGTACTGATAGTGTTCGACACATATGTTTTGCAGTGTGCAAAAGTACTTTCAGGTTTGTGTAGGTCTAGTCTACCATCGTTGCTTCAATGTTTGGATCTTCGAGACGTCGTCGATAAAGTCATGTAGGAGCTTATAACTTACATCGATGTTTACTATAAGGTACTGTTATGTGTATTATAAAATATAAAACGTTTAGCACTGAAGTTCAGTGTTCGTCTCCAATGTAGAGCACCATACAGGCGACGTACGGGAAGCCGTTCTCTACGTACTCGCCTGGTGCAATTCCATATTCCGCCGACTCCACATCAAAATATCTGCTCGTACATCGTGTCCGGTTTCACCGCACTTCCCCCACTGGTACGGCGCAGTGGAGGCTGCTGATGTTGATGCACCCACCAATTTTAGCATATCACCGGCAACCGCTTCGTGATTGGGCGCGTTACTTGATGTAGGTCTTGTAGAGGACAGTTCGCCTTGACTAAACGTTACCCGTTTCGGGTACGCCGAAAAAAATATCACGCTTTTCCGGACTACCCGTTGGCTAATATTAGTTCTAGCCAGTTAGCGACCACGGCTCTTCCGTGCAAAACCCTCACTATCAGAGCGCTCTGTGTACACCACATGGCCAGATGGCCGTGTGTAATTCAGTTTTTTTCTCATTAACAGATGATGTTTCGAGCATCTCCACCGGTCAGCAAAAAATTTGACAATAGCAACTTTAACTAGAAAAAAAGTCAACAAAGCATCAACACCATCCGCCCCGCAAGTCAGCGGTCCTGCGCTGCAAAAGCGGATACGGACGCCTACATTCGTTCCATTTCCATGTTCTAAGGCTAGAGTGGGCGACCCGTTAGCATCTCCATGAGCACACACCTACACTTTATAACCGAAGTAAAGTATAGGATAGTACATGTATCTTAATAAAGCTTTAATTAAGTTTTCATGATACACTTTTAATATTTTGAAGTAGGAGGGGGCACGCCTGCCAATGTAGATAGCCCCTGCAAACATAGTACGTAATAAAAATAGAGTGATGTTGCATTTTCATAGTGCTGTATTCAACCATATTGATCTATTAGGGCCTGGTTCGCGCGTCGGGGTCAGGTTATCTAGAGGTCTAGGGCATATCATCACCATTTTCCTTTTAACTTGATTCTCTATCGAGTAAAATGGAAAGTCGTTTTGGGCAATTTTAAAAATACCCATATGCACTTTGTAATTGGTCGAGCAGCCAATCAGATCGCTGCGTGGAGGCCTAGATAACCTGACCCCGACGCACGAACCAGGCCCTTATAAAATTACTTTTTATCATACGGTTAATTAACAATCAGTAGTGTGAGCGTTAGAAGGGAAATTTACTGAAGAAATGATAATGAAGTTTCGAAATTGGCAGAAAAAAGCAACGTTATCAAATTGGTATTGCAAGCTTAAAGTTGTATACACCGCGCGCCAAGATCGGTTTAATTCCAAAATCGATCATGCTTCCAGACGTTTAGATTTTCGCTGCGTTATAAGTGGCGACGAATACGGCTACGACCGTACGTAGTTAGCATGTAAATCTAAATGATGCTCTTTCGCATATCTTGGTGGGTTGCTAGATAAACCTGGCGCTTTACGATTCATCAATTCCTTTTTTATTGGTAATTCTGCCTACAACTACTATTAATACCTCTTCTCCGTATATGTACAGCGGGTGGAAAAGTTTACACCCACCCAGGTTTTGTACAAACACTTCAACTTCAACCTTAAGGGTGAAGGCATCGAGTCTGGAACCGCGCTTTCACTACTACTTTTCCCCTCGGGTTCGCTGCGCTGATACTGGTCGAGTCTAGTTAGATCCCACCAATAAATAGCATCAAATATGCAATTTCTACCAATCAGAGACATAGTAATATCAGTGGTGTAGAAGTGATTTTCCAAAGTCTGGAGCTTCCTCTTTTCCTGCAGCCACACTTCTCGTGCATGATCTCTGCGAGCATGTCTCCTACGGGGACTCAACACTATTCTCAAGACATCAGGGAGAGTTATTATCAAGTGGAAGGAACGGCTCAGCCAAAGGACGATTAGTGAGCATCTAGCTTTACCTCGATGGAGTGTCCGGACTATTATTGATAAATTAACAGCGATCGAGCTGCTCCTTGTTCACTTGCAGAGGACGCCAACGATGCCTGGGTAGTGAACACCGACGGAAGAACGAACGTTGACGCAGTACTCGCCCCACACTTATCAGATTGGGAATTGCTGGAGCTCCGCACTGAGTGGACTCTGTTAGAAATAGAAACTTCAACTAAGTGTCTAACGGGCGAGTGACTAATAACACTAAAAAGACTTCTGGTTTCTGAGACTGTAACGCAGGTCTCATATAAATACAAGCTACACGGTCACTGCAATCCACTACCACTCAGCTAAACTAACAGCAAAATGTCTCCGTGAGCTGAAGCTGATCTCGCTGGGTCATCCCCCGCAACTTCCGGATCTAAATTCTATAGAAAATCTGTGGTTCATTATGAAGATGAAACTGAATCAATGTCCAGCAACCAGTATAGAAGACCTATAAGTGAAACTGCGTCGCATTTGGCTCAACATCGACGATGCGGCGATTAAAAAGTGTGTTCTCTCAATGCCAAAGCGGTTTCACGCCGTTCTCAACAGTAAGGGCGGTCACATTACGTATTGATAAAATAGATTTGATAATCATCATTGATAATCCTGGTGGGCGTAAACTTTTTCCACCCGCTGTACATGTTTTTCCTTTGATATTAAAGACTAGCCGAGCACCGCCGCTTCGCGACGGGGCACATGCATGTTGTTCTTTCGTTTTTGTGTAAATGTATCTCGAGGGTATCGCCTCCGTTCCGCTCGCCGCAGGCTCGCTGCACTACTCGAACGTTAGGTTATACTTTTGAGCAGAAGCGGGCCCTTCGGTCCCGCAAGGTTGTACCAGGTGCCGGTTTGGGCCGCCCGCGTTGCGGGCGGTGGTGACATGTTTAGTCTCAGTCGCGTGGGCCGCACGCTTTCGTTTCGCTCCAGCAGGCTTGACTTTCATATTTTAAAACTAAATCTTTCGAAAATCTTATGGTACTGGATTTGTCAAATTAAATCAGGTAGAAAAACTGTGCTGAACTTCGTATTCTTGCGGATATAAAGGGTCCTTTAAATAATACCCTTCCGAATGCTATGCCTGCGCATAATTTCGGCTAAAATATCCTTTTTCATACTAAGCACGAGTGTATTATATCCGGTACTTATATTCGGAAGAATACGTTAGTTTACTCCGCAACAAATGGTGTTAGTGTACATGTAATTAATGGCACGACAATATATCAAACGACCTTCATGCTAGCCCCGTATCTCTGTTTTACGCTCAGATTTGCTGTGGATATTGGCTTTCTACCAACTGATTTGATTTACTTTTTAGCTGAAGTGTCGCCTTTCGCCGTGCTTACTTAGCTACGCTCAGAAAAGTTTAGGGGGCTGGTCACCAGCATTATTAGAAGGGGTAATACATGTAATACGCAATACAAATACTCAATAGAAGCTTGGAATGCAAATTTTCTGATCATCAAATTAGTGTTCGTTGAAATGCTAAGTGAGTCGTGTTTGTAAACTGTTTGGGCCAAGCCTTACGGGCTCACGGTGTAGACCAAAACCATGGAACACTTTGTTTGGAGCTGTAGGCCTAGCATTTACAAAAACCTTACTTATAGGAGGGATACAGGTACTCTGGTGTTCTTGGTATGTGTAATCAGTCTGGACTCCAGTTCAGTCTAGGGCCTTAGTTATCTGATCCATACTAATAGCCGATGAGTGGGTACCTGGTAGTTCAATAACTATGTAGTGCATGCGCAGGCCAGCTCGATATAAAAAAATCGATCTGAATAGGATATATTATGATAATACTTCTCTCACACTGATCATCTTTGAGCCAACAGAGATGATTCTCTTCCATAATGCATCCATAACAATGTGCACAATTAGTCTGATTAATCGAGTTCTTGATGGTCTAGAGTAAAGGCTACACTTTTCGTTACTGTAGCCAAAGCTAAAAAAAATTAGAGTAATGGATTTATAATTTCGTTGGTGCTCCACATTAACCCATTAATTATTTTTGAGGCAGCCCAGGGATCTTTATCTATGCGATACAAAAGATTCTAGTTTTCTCTGAGCACAACGTTCTTATCCTTGACCCCAGACAACGCTCCCACATGATTTTAAATGAAACCTGGGATATATAACCTCGAATGCATTTCTAAACCAATATCAGCTCCTTTTTATCCTTTTAGCGGCGTTCTCTTGGTTGGAAGTGTTGTGCTCAAACTGCCTTTACTCAAATTGCAAAAGAAACTAACGGGTACTGCCAATAACTAAACTCCCACATACATGTACCTGTAGCAGTATTGTTCTTTCGGTGCATTGTACTGTGGTGGCGCTATAGAAAATTAATACATGGTAGCAACTATCGGTCTATCAAATTACTTATTTCACAGCTTAGTTAGAAAAACGCTGTACGTGAAAATGTGGAAAGTGGCTTTCTGGGATCTATGTTATGAACTCGAAATGTTACGAGATATCCGGAGTACACACTTAAAACTTACCAACAACTATGTTAATCCAACGGAATCCTTCCAGAATCGGGTATCCGACGATCGCAGTGGCACAACAACATAAGGCACAGCATTCAGCGATACCAGAACTCTAAAGTTTTCAGCTCAAACGTAAAAAGAAGAACTCTAAAACTCCCTATATTATATCCCACCTAAGTCAATTCTTTAACTTAAAGTATCTGTTTAGGAGGGTTCGGTTCCTGCTAGCCAACAAAGGTTGCACGTGTACTAAAAACGGATACTGTATCCAATGGCATTCTATTCCTTAAGTTTGGAAATAGTTCTGTGTAGAATACGGAGCCCCACAAAGGCTTTTTGTTTTAAAATGGAAGGTTGCATTTGTAAACGATGCTGCGAGCGTTGGTAGTGAGCTTTTAACTAACCCGTGTGATTGTAGTCGGGATTAACCGTTGACTGAGTATGCCCAGATAATAAACGAAGATCATTATGCAGAGTTTAGTGTGCAGTGACTGTTTATGAGATGGAGTCGCTCAATTGGCGAGTCGGAATAACAGACTACCGCTGTTAATTTCACAAAGACACTTTATCCACTGCGAGAACTGCAATCAGCATATGCTACCTATTTGCATTAAAGTAAATAGGTTTAAAGCAGCGAATCGTTTAACTGTTTCGTTGCCCGAGTGGGGGGAGGAATCTAAATATATAGCAGAAAGTGTAATTATGCTAATCGTGTCTCTAATTTTTTAAACGCTGGAACTCAAGTTTTGTCTACCAATTTTGAACCCTAACTAAATGCAGCGTTAGTCGAATATCAGTTTCAGAGCAATTTTAATAGCATTTTGAAGTATTCTGTTAAAAAGTCTCATGAAGTATTTGGTAAATTGTTGTAAAGTAGGCAATTTCGGGCCGTTCAATAGTCGTTAGCAAAACCAAAACAGAGGGCGGACTGAGTCTGCCTCGACTTCAACTAGGTGAGCTTGAGGGACGTACGTCGGATACATAATTGATAGTTATTGTGGCTTTCATTGATTTTGCCGTCCGATTTACCATCTTATCTCGGAGGGCGATTTCAATAAAACGGGTCCGATTTATCTTTATCTGATCAGATTTAGGGACTTAAGAGTCAGAGGGACGTCATTCCGAGTTGACCGCATCTTCCATGTCTAAGGACGAGTTAAGCCTTGAAGCAGTTGGAGCACTACCCACTGCATATTTGCATGCATTTATGCTATTGCCAAATGAAATGCATGTATGATCACCTACGGCCGCTGGGATTTATCATAATACGTCAAATGGCTGTTTGGAGACGCCCTCAGATGTGCGTTTTGGGTAGCCAGTTTGTCGGTAATTATGACCTGAGCCTCACAACTGTGAGCATCCAGCGAGATTAGAGGTGTAAAAGTTTAGCTATCTCGGGCCGAGATAGCTATCTTCCCTCAACCCTACTTGCTATATCGGAGGAGTTCAGCAAATCGGGTCCGATATATCGGATATCGGACCATCCATTTTGCCAAAATGGATGAAAACCGCAAATATATTGTGTTGCAACTAAAATATCGTTTAGGAAAGTAATTGGGAGTTTGGCGAAGACATTGGCCCTGTACCAAGGGTCGTTATTAAAACATTGATATTATATTCCGTGTTCTAGGCAACTATATTCATGAATGCTAAAAGAACCGAGTCTATCTGATGCCTCAGTTGTCGTTTAAGACCATCCAGCTAACTCTAAGTAGCATGAACTTTAACCCCTTAGTTCCCATATGTTGGATTTTCCAACATCAGGGGTGTATATCCTATTTCACTTTTGTCGCAGCATCGATGTTATGTTAGAGGTCCAACATAAGTCAAATTTATACTTGAAAGTTGTGTGGCCTGATTCTCCATGTCCCGGATTTTCCCGGTATAATTAAATCAAGTTATTGAATTAAGTGTGAAACAGCCATATGCACAGGCTTAGGTTTCCCTGGACGGTGTCTGGTTGAACGAGATAAAAATGGGAGCTACCCACCCACTGCCGAACGCGTGGCCGGCAGCCGAGCTCATTCTTAAAAAAAGACGACTCGTGAAAAGGTGGTCGCGCCCACTCTCAAGTTTCCGCGTTACCAGAATACCACGCAAGAGCTCGCGCTTTGGCATCAGGTGCTACTTAGTGATCGCCACGAGAGGCTCATACGACGTGCTGAGCAGAAGGGCGACAATCAAGGGGCGCTCCAAAAGAAGAAGACGAGAAAAAAAAAGCTGCCAAGCACGCTACCCCAGCCATGTAGATCCGACCATCTAATCAAGGACGCGCTCCTCCGGTGAGTGGCGACTGCGGAGGCCACGGAGACGGTGATAGCTGAGGCGATGGCGGAAGCCAAGGAGATGTCCGCTGCCCAAGTGACGGCGGTGACAACCCGGGAGCCGGTGGCGGCTTCAGCTTGCACGGACACGCCAGCGACCGAGGTTG
Source organism: Phytophthora cactorum (assembly GCA_016864655.1). Taxonomy (NCBI): domain Eukaryota; phylum Oomycota; class Peronosporomycetes; order Peronosporales; family Peronosporaceae; genus Phytophthora; species Phytophthora cactorum. Next base: position 489,711 of record NHQK01000031.1, read on the forward strand.
GTGTTGATATGGCCGCGAGCGTCGAGACAGCGACGCTTGACCAGACATCGGTTCATGCGCGTTCTGCTGCTCGACCCAGCGCTGGGAAACGGAACCGAATCGCTCAAGCGGCAACTTGAACTTCCCGTCGCGCAGTTCTCCAATATGGCGAAGTAGACGACGAAGAGGTAAGCTACGTTTGCTCTATCCAACACAAGGAGTCATGTCCGATATAATATGTAACCTAATGCCCTACATTGTGTATGTTGAAAAGGTTCGACCGGCGGATGAAGACGTGTATGACGATGGAGGCCACCTGGAGTATGAGATACCTGCTTGCGTCATTGACGCAGATCCGAATTTGATGGCTCGAGGAGCGGACCAATGCCCGTGCCTGAACTATGACGAGGGCCCGGAAACTTGCGAAGAGCCCGAAGCTGAAGAGGACGAATCTGGCGACAGCGACAGCTGGGATGGTGACAGGGCACCTGGCATCTAACTGACAAAGACTCGGATGAGGAGCCCGTGCGTATTCCGGATTCGATGTGGTCGTCGGCTGCCAAGAACGCGACACGTATCTCCCCAGCGCACGTTTGCCAGGGGCTACTGAGTACCTCCGGTTATCAGCTTCAATGAAGCCCCGCTACCACCACGCTCCCGGTACAACCCCGCGCGACGGTTCAATAAAGACAAGCCGCACCGCTGGAGGGCGAAACTTTTCATGGCTGCCTGTGCCAAGACCGCGAATTGTATGAGACAAGCGCGCATGACCATAGTGGCAAGTCGGAGCTTGCCACTATTTATTTTGGCACAAGTCCTTATGTTGGAAACAAGTCAACATAAAGGAGTTTGGGAATAGATTATTCAACATATCACTATCATAACGCTTGATACTCATAATCTTAGAACCGAAGTATTCTGAACTAAAGACACACCTTCGCCTCCCGTAACTAAGGACAACAATTCAGGCGAGGTACCAGTGCTTCGAAATTTGAAGGCTCTACTACCGCCCTCTCCAACTTTTCCGTGGTGTTTGGATATCAAGGATTGCTTCTACACGTCGGTGAAGTTGGCGCTAAAGCTGCCAGTCTCGTGGTCGACCGACAGCGTCAGGACCGGGTAAAAAGAGAAGACGCCTTGCGCAGTGCGCTAGCGCGCAATCTGCTGCCGGTGGCAAGGATGCTGTTAACGCTGCTAGTGATGACGACGAAGGATCGGCGAACGATGAGCTGTAGGTGCGATGCTCTTTCTACGTGAAGAGGCAGCTACCTATGCAGCGTGCAATCAAATGATACGTTTTCTTTTGTTCTTTGTTTATTGGCCACAATATATGTATCCATCGATGTTGGGCGTATGCAATGATGCAAAAATGGGCTACTCGGTAAAAAGGTCACGTGAAATGTCAACTGAGCCATCATTGGAGTTATCATGAACTCATTTTCTTTACATAAGACCTCTTTATGTTGGAGATGTCTGAACTCAATGGTTAAAAGCAGGCGTTAATGTATTAAATGAAAATGAAGCGCAAGTGCAATTTTCATTTACACCTACATGGAATTAATATATCCTTTTGTCACGAGTGGGCACGGTGGTCACCGTCAGGGATCCCGAAAAATGAATTGCTCCAGAAATAATTGCAGTAAATATAATGAAATTATTGATTTTCACAGATGAAAGGTGTCCCTCAATTATTTACGTTGACCTTCTAAAACCGATATTATTTTCTTCATAGTACACTCTCGTCCATTCATCCTCTCTTTGGCTAGCATTGCTACGCGCTGAAGAGCTCTCATTCTGCCTTTTACAATGTTCACCAACCGACAAGTCGCCACTTTCTACTTCCAGCAAGTGCTGGACGCGCAGGACGAGCCTGTAGCCGGCTACTTTCGGTGCCGCTGCTCGCGTGTGCGCCAGCAAGCCCTACGGGCGGGGTACAGCAACCTCGTTTCGCGCGTCCGTCGCCAGCACCCCGACTTCGAAGAAGTCATGCGCTCTGCAGTACCCACGGAGACGGGTACGCTAGTGCCGTGGATCCGCCGGCGCAGTTTGAATCTGTTTGGATGGCTGCGCTGGACGATAATGTGCAACTTGTCGCTGCACGTCTGTGAAAACCCCGAAACAAGAAGGTAATTTTTGTTAACTGTTACAAATATTATCCTACTTCTGTCTCTAACTTTCTGCTGCAGGTATTCGAACGTCGATCCAATCGGAGAGGAGCAGCTCCTGGAAGGCATCACGTTGTTGTGCAGCACGTCAATACGATCATGAGATCGGAACTGCCAGACCACTTTGGTTTGAAGCTGGATGGATGGTCGCACAACTTGGAGCACTACCTGGCGGTCTTTGTGTGCTACGAGCTAGGCAGTCAGCCACGCTACCAACTTCTCGCCATGGCGCCCCTGGTCCAAGCACCCGGCCAAGACCTCTCTGCGCAAGGCCATGTCGACTTCCTTTGGGACATGTTGTCCCAAGACTACGGTAAAACTCTCGAAAACTGCCTCTACCTGGTTCGTGACAATTGTGCCACGAATAGACGCTTTGCTACCTTGATGGGCGTGCCCCTCGTAGGTTGTGCTAGCCATCGTCTTAATTTAGCTACCCAGAGCCTGCTTGAAAACTCCAAAGATGAACTGGCCCAAGTCCGGGACTTGACGATCAAGTTGAAGAGTTTAAACCAATCAGCGAAGCTGCGGTACGTCATTTTATCCAATCAATTTGCTTTAACAGAAAAATGGCAAAATGCTAATGTAATATTTGGTTAAAATTCAAGACGAAATTGCGACCGGTATTGAACCAAGCGACGCGCTGGAGCTCCACATTTTGCATGGTCAACCGCTATGTGAAGCTCCTTGAGTTCATTCAGGATGACGACGATTTGGCGGAGTATCTTCCGTCCCCTGCACCAAACCGCACGTTGTGCAAGCTCCTCGAAGATTTAAAGAAGATCGAGTCGGTGAGCAAGGAGCTACAGTCGAAGTCGGTGTCAATCGCCTCGATGCTCTCATAGTGCTGTGGCCAGAATTCGCTACGTACCACGGTAAGGTCGTGAGATTTTATACTAAGAGGGAGCTCAAATTCATACTAATTGTGCTATGTGCAGGTCCTCGAGCTGCAATTGTGCACAACCCTTGCTTTGAGGCTGGGTGCGTTAAGGTACGGCGCGGTGAATCGGCAGAGCTTACACGGTCAGAGAAAGCAGCACTTAGCCGATTTGCTGTTTTGGAGGCCGTCGAACAGCCACTCGCCGCTGACAACGAGACGACGGGATCGTTCGTCGAACAGGTCAAAAAGAAGCGCAAGACTTCGACCCCAACGGCTACCTACATGTTGCTGCAGTCGGTCCCCCCCCCCCCCCTTCAAACACGGTGGAGCGCTTTTTCAGTGTGGCCAAGGCCACCTTCGGCCTTCAACGGCAGCGTCTTCAACCAGCTACACTGGAGATGGTTTGTTCCTTCGCATGAACGACGCGCTGTGGGACGCGAACATCGTCAACGAGTGCTGCTAGATTGGTTGTTAGTGAAGTTATTGCTGTTATACTGCTAAGTATTGCAATAATTTACGTTGGCTATTGGCCCCTCATCACTAGATAACTTATATGTGTGTGAATCTTATCAGTCAGAAATACAATACTCGGGATCCCTGGTCACCGTACCAGGGACTGTTTGGGCCAGTCGCCTTGCTCGACCGACGAAGTGCTAGAGCTACAACTTCAAGATGAGGAGCTCTGGGAATAGTCGCCGACCGGAGCAACTGCACGCGACGTCTACTATGAGAGTTTGTATTGAGGCGGTGCCAGTCATCAAAGAGCCACCCAACGAGCACGTCGAGTTGTGGCTACGCGGCAGTCGAGTGCTAAGGCGGCGCGTGAAAACCAGGACGGGTGGCATGGTTGCCAGCGAGCTCAGGCTGTGCAGTGGCGTGATACCAAGGAGCGGGGGGGTGTCGGGGATTCGGTGGCGAAGTGCAGAAGGGTGACGTGCTAGGCTCCGGTGAAGAAGTGGAGTTCTTGGGAGGTGCGGTGGCGACGAGCACCGCCGATGCAGCCGGTAAGGTTAGTGGAGAGAGGATCAGTCGTGAATTAGCCTGGAATCTAACAAGTTGAGTCTTTATCTTTATTGACTTGGCTTGTAAACCTAACTATCTACCGACTACCAGGCGTTCGAGTTCCAGCCGTCCGAGAACACAGCTTCTGCGGTCCCGCCCCATTCCGGGACGACCGCGACACGTGGTGGAGAAGCCAGGGTAGCTTCGTTGTGGGATTTCTGAGCCCAAAGAACGCTTTGACGAGTCCAACCGATCGGAGGACTTTGCTGCTACGCCAAGAGTCTGATCGCACAAGAATTGCGCAAGGGCGATCCACAGGAAGGCGTAAAGAAAGGAGCAAGCTTCGATCCCAAGGACGCGCACCCGCTCGACAAGGTTGAACTCAAACGACGAATGAAAGTAATTGCGGAAACAAAGAAGGAACCGTCGATTGAAGCCATGTCTAAGTATTTGGGAATACCGGTGGAAGTGATGGAACGGTCGCGCAAGACCTTGCATGGGGGGAGTATCTACACCTGAATACTGGCAAGAGTGGTTCAGCTGAACGCTGGAAGAGTCGCCCGAAGCCAAGAAGGCTAACCGTGATTTCCGTCAGGCTGCCGATGGCCAAGCGGTTAGTATGGAAGAACTGGTCAATGGAGTGACTGCCGAGCTGTCAACTGCCAGTGACGGAGAATCGGATTGCGAAGGAGAGCCGTTAGTCGACAAGGATAAGGAACCTGAGGTCGACGAGACGGCAGTAAAGCTCGAAGTGTGCACTAACATCGTAGTGCCTCTCGATGTTGAGGGAGTGGTAGCTACGGTCATGGTGGACCTACCGTCACCGGTTCGTCCGAGTCGAAGAGTGATTCGCGGTGAACTGAGATTACTAGCACAGACACGCGCAGAATAGGAAGAGTCAATACACCCACTGGGCGGCAAAAGCCACCTTTACGCACTTCTTGTATTCTGTAATTCTCAACTGAGCATACTCGTTCCACTTTTCTCTATCTTCACCTTTTGTCTTTTAGTCTCACACCAGCTTCAAGACCATAGTGAGAACCAGTATAAGCCTCAACAGCCCCACCAGCTGATTCACATCTTGGCTCTTGAGCTGAGACTCTCTGTGCCATCTCATTGCTCAGCGCGTTCAGCTTGCCTCTGTGGTAGCCCGCTAGCATCTCTCACACTCATAACCCTCTTGCCCAGCGCGTTCAACCACCTCGTAGCCCGCTGACAACTCACACAATCTGAGCCCAGACCAATCATGAGAAGCTCTTCTTGCAGAAGCTGTTAGACCATCCACTCGAGGCCTCTACCCTTGGTTGCTCATTCTCCTCTCTTCTTGGTCCGCCGGCTTTCCCCTCCTCTCTCTCTCTCTCTCTCAATCATGCGCAGCATGTTCAACCACACACTGTGGCCCGCTGGCATTCTTCTCTTCTCCTTGGCTCCGCTGGCCACTCACTTTTTCAATCAGCCCCACCAGGCTCGACTCCGCATCCGGCGTCACGCCATCCAGTGCCGACTCCAGTCTCTGATCTCGGCCCGACCAGTCCGAGCAGCTCTGTTATCTCTTCTGTCGTCCCCACATACACACTCATATTAGTTAAATCGTTGGATTGAGAAGAAAAACAGGAGTGTATGGCTAGCTACATGGTGTCTATGTGACGCATAGATGCGTTGAATCGGGTACGTAAACCCATGTATATCTTGATGCCAATAAGAGCTTGTATTGAGCAGGTACGCATCTGCCGTTTCGAGCTGTTCAAGCAGGAGTCTGTAGTTTGTGAAGACGATTGGAAGATATATTTTCTCGATGCCCGTAATCCTGGCTACATTGCCTACAAACAGCTAAGCATGGCGATGAAAGACGTACCGGTGGATGCGTATCTTCAAGACGCTGAGCCCCGAGTGTCTCGTTTGCTTGCTGACTTCTATAATGCTGTGGACGGTGTGAATATGGAGAGTATAACCTATGAGAATCCGAAGTGGGTACTTGATGGATGCGTTACGACCTGTAGCATTACGAGCTGCGGCAAAAGATACTAATGAATCCCTTTCGATAAGGCGCCCAAGAAAGATGTGTCTAATTTCCTTCGTTGGTTGCGTTCTAAGATGGAGGAGTCTGCCCGGCCGAGTGCTGGAGAGTTCTCGCGTTATCTGCGGCGTTGGAGCGGTACCGGTAACTATCACGGAGGAAAGTATTAAAAAAAAGAAGCTGTGTTTGCGCTTTCCAGTGCCTATTGATGGCCAAACTGCGATCGACCAGGCCATGGCTGCCCTTGCTGAAGGAATTGAGGTTGCTGAAGTAAAAGAAGCACCAACTGAATGCCTTGATGAAGCCCGTGATTTACTGGTTGGGAAGCTGAGCGTGTTTCAAATGGCTTTGGGCAACGATACCCCAGTAGACTTGCAATCAATGCGCATCAAGCTGAAACCTGGCGCGACCCCTGTACGCTGTCGAGGACGCCGATACTATGCTGCACATCGTAAGGTTCAGCCCAAGAACATCCAATTGTTGTTGGACGCAGGGCTGTGCTACCGGAATCCTTCCAGCGAATGGGGTTATCGTTCCAAAAGCAGATGACCACCAAATGACTGTCGATGTTCACAAATTGAACAAGCGGGCGGTGCCAGTAGTATGACCGATGTCGATCCTCGAAGTTGAATTCGATCGCCTTCGCGGAATGAAGTTTATGTTTCGCTAGGATTTTTCAGGGCTTCTGGTAATTTGAAGTTGCGATCGATTGTCAAGAAATTTACTTGCTTTTGAGAAGCTGGTGTTATCACTCCAACTCGAATCCTTATGGGCAAAGCAAACAGTGCGGTCTATATACAGCCGACAGTGTAAGCCATGTTTGAAGATCTGTCCATTGATGGTCTTTTGATCTGGATCGACGATCTTCTCGGACAAGCGGGTTCACCGGCAGAGCTTATCTGGGTTCGGCGTCACGTTGACCATCTGCGAAGAAAATAGATTGAATCTCAACCCTAAGAAATGCAATGATCTTTATGACGGAGGCGCTGTGGTGCGGTCGCGTGATGTTTGTCGTGACCCTGCCCGAATCGACGCACTATGTCGACTTTTAGCGCCTACAACAGGACAGAAACTGTAGCACTTTTTTGGCGCCCTAAAGTGGATGCGAGAATCGCTGCCCGCGTTCAACATGATTATTCATCCACTAGCGGTTTTCATGGAAAAAGTGCGTGCAGCCGCTGGACATCGAGAGTAGTCGCTGGAGCGTCAAATTCTATTGGGACAAGTTGGTTGGTCAGGGGTTAACTAATACGCTATAAGGACGCGCTGGAGCACGCACTCTCACGTGCGCAAGCAAACGCCTGGGCATTCTTTTCTTTTATGTGCCAATGCAAGCGATGGGTGGATGTAATGGCAGCGAGCAAGGTGTGCGTGGCTCGGGACTGCAACGGAGGCCGGTGAAGTGTGTAGTGTACCCATGGAATGGGGGGCTGCGGACGATGGCGCAAGAGCTGTTGAAAGCGCCGAAGAGTCAAGTGAAGGTAGGGACGTCGGTGGAGGTGTTCACTTGACCAAGGTAGACCAGCCCCAGAATGAGGACGACAAGGCCAAGCCGGATGAAGGTGAAGCCTTACCGTTCGCCCCTGGGTAGGTTTGATGTACTTGTCATGCGGGATCCGTCCTGATATTTCCGTCGCTGTTGCCCATTGGAGTCGTTTCTTGAAGAGCCCCGAGCCAAAGCACTGGGGCACTAGCGTCGGCCGCATGCAGAACTCGAGCTTCTTAAGCCAAGAACGCCACAAACTAAAACTACTTATACATGGTCTATAGGCAAATCTCCCGACGCAATCTTGTAAACCTGCCACTGGCTAGTTCTTATGTTCAGTTGTTGGTGCTGCCGATGTCAATGAGTGTATGAGGTTGCAGGACTTGGAAACGTGGCTCACTCCTTCAGTCGAAAAACGTATTTTGCACCTTCAGTACAACACCCATTTTCAAACATCATCCGTGAACATGTTTGGTCAAAAGGTGGTCATTCTTGGTTAGTGAGGCAGGCCACGCGGAGGGTATCGAAGTGGATCGATGTGAGGTAGCGCCTCGAGAAGTTGCCGATGAACCAACCAGAACGCGGTTTCTTATTCCTTATTACTCTTGGGGGGGTCCTTAAACTGCCTTAGCTTAAGGTGCACAGTCGCCTGTGCCAAGGGCTTGACTACTACCGGTGGTTCATTTTTCCCCGCCCCGGGGGAATTTTGTACGCTGGGGCTCTGTCCACAGCGCTTGGTCCAGAAGCTTAAACCACTAGTCCATGCCACTGGTTCAAACAGCAGCATTTTACCCAAGAATGAGACGTCGAAATGAGTGCGGGTGTAGTGTGGCAGTATTACAAAGAGGGGCCTCCTCTTTGGTGTACGACACACCAAGGGATACATTTGGGCAGAGCACTTTGATGCTATGACATTGCCAAATACATGTCATAGACAATATCTCTTTTACGAGGAAACTCAGGACAGAAACATAAATCATAAATACCAGTTCTCGTTTAGCCCATAATCGGTTTAATCTTTCTTAATTAAGTAAATGTATACATACGAGACATAAGTATAGTAAATCAAAGTAAAGCAGACTTATGCTTGCTCGTCCACGTGCGTTAACGTACAAGTACACGTTAGCGCACGTGGGCGAGCAAACGTAAAGTAGTGGGCACAAAGTAGGTCACTTCGCTAACTCGTTTGTGCTCCTCCAATTCAACCATTAAAATTCGGCTACAAACAGCTGTTTACAAACTACTACTAATATATATATATAAATAAATTATGTCTCGAGTGATCTGTCCAATTTGGTAAATCTCTAAGTAATAACACTCTGAGGGCGTGTTCGACTTGAAATACCAGAAGCGAGGTAAGTACGAAATAGCAATTTCAGCTAAAGGAGCTGCGTAGTGCCTATGCTCAAACTGCAAAAAACAGTGGATGCGTTTCAGATCAAAGCGGCTGAAATACACGCCAGTCTCTATCTAGAATACAGTAAAAGCCCGGTGATAGACCTGGACGGAGTGATGCCAGCGTGTGAGCGATCAACTAGGGAGACAAGCGCTTCTTTCAACACCATTAGGCAGCTCTAGCAGCTCTAAGCGGTGCCTCGAGTCAATGCTTTTTGTGACGCATCGGCTGTGTACTAGTACCGGCATTTACCTGTCATAAGGGCTTGCTTCATAAGGGCCATCTTGATCTGACCAATGAGACGGTGGCATTGTGGAAGGTTCAACTATCGTTTGTCATAGGTGCTCCGCTCACAGTATCAACGTGTCGTAAGTACGAAACCGAGCGAGTGGTAGGGAGCTTACTTTTCCTTTTCCCAGCAAATGGGCCGACCAAGGATAGGAGGACAAGGAAGGAAGCCCAGGTTGTATGCTCGGACAGCATATTGCTACAGCGACAAGTTAAGCGACATAGCTGAACCATCGGAACTCAAGAGACTAAAAAAAATAGTCGGAAGATGGCTACGGGAGCGCGTTTACATTCAGCGCATCTGCGCAGAGGGTAAGGGTAGTAAGCAGAGATCGCGGTTTAGGTAAGGTTCTGCCTGCCCAAGCTGAAGAGCAAATAGTTTTGTGGGTATACTCTTCCCGCCGCGAGGACATTCCAGTTTTCGACTGGAATGATAACTGCGAAGGCCAAGGAAGTCGCTGCAAAGGCGGGAATCAGATCACACTTGTTTCGAACATGAACGACCTGGGCTCGCCGATTCTTTCGATGTCACAAGCTATCTATCCGTGCCAGGACAAGGCAAGGTCAGACTACCCCAGAAGATGCTGCTCGAGTTGCTGCTGAATTCACCGCCAGTGTTCGACAGACAATGGTGGAGCAAGGCATTTCGGAAGTGTACAACGCAGATCAAACGGGTATTTAGATTGCAATATATATATAATTCTCTAACATATATTTTAGCTGTGTGCTTTGAGTACTTACCTCGAAAGACAATAGATCACCGCAATGCGTGGACAGTTTGGGTTCGGTGTGCCGGAAAAGACAAGGAACGAGCTACAGCAATGCTTCTGGCAGATGCAAATGGGAACAAGTGAGCGCCGTTCTTAGTGTTCAAGACACGTCCGTCTTCAAAACCCGACGAGCGCGTCGCGAACACAAAACTCCGTAATGGATTTGGGCGTACACTGTGGAAGAAGCTTCAAAACGCGACAGGGTGCCGAATCTACGGTATCGCAAAAGATTGGTGGAACTCGGATCTCTCGGTTGATTTTTAAATTTTCATTTTTCTGAGAGAGAGAATAGCGACGGCCCCGTTCTGCTGTTGTGGGACGATTTCTCCGGTCATTGGACCGAGAGGTAACAGAGTACGCAGCATCAATCAAGGTTGGCTTAGTGAAAGTCCCTCCCCGGTACACCTATGTTTGTCAACCTGCAGACATTGCTTGGAATAAGCCGTTGAAGGACCAGTTGCGCCGAGCATGGATCTTTCAAATGCATGGACAAATATCCTAACATCACCGTGCTGAAGCGGCACGACAAACAGCACTGGCCAAGCAGCTTGAGGACGAAAACAAGCCGTGGTGGGTCGTCGAGAAGCATTGACGAGAACGTTCGAGCATGCAAGGCAGCGCCTAGCTGCTCAAGCCTACGGAGCTATGCCTGGACTGTTTTCGGCTCATGGTGACAATGAGAGTATTCCAATGGTAGATCAACCAGCAAGCACAGCTAAAGTCGGTGATTGTTCGGTGGTGCTGAATGGATCAACAAGTGACGTCGCTGCGCAAGGTGTGTCATTTTGTCATGACCGCGCTGTTCCGATGCCAGAGCGTTTGACGCAGTCCCTACTGCACAGTAACGAAGACCACACACACGCTAGCTCTAGATTACCCCATCTCAGCATGGTCACGTACCGCGACAACGAAGAATCAGCTTCAGACACCCCAGACGAGTCTCCTCAACCGCGACGTCTGCACCAACGAAAACGTAAGTAAAACGGAGGAGCGTTTGAGCTTGTGGCACCGTCGCGGAACGAGATAGCTCACTGGGTATCTGAGGCATGGGGCGGCCTGACCTCTGCAACGATAGTCGGAGGCTTCAAGCGCATTGGTCTCTTAAACGACACACGTCCTCTCTCGAGATGAAGCCACTGACATGATATCGGATATTAAGTCCCTTTTGGAGGCACTTGCAGACGTCTCACTAGCAGCGCCAGCAAACCGGCGGACACGCGTTAGCTCGGCGGACGATATCGCAATAGCAGGTGAATCAAGCGACAGCTCCGAGTCCACCTCAGAACAAATTTCAGAGTAGATGATCAAAGTAGGTTGTTTATTCCGATAATAATCTGCATTCACCTTACACTACAGCACATAGTGAGCATCGCAAGAACGCTACAGCACATAGCACCGAACCAACCCACTATTCCGCGTGCTGGCCAAAGCACAGCCGCCAACTCGCCGCAGCAGTCTCCTTCGTCCTGCTTCCGTCCTTTTGCCGATTGCACCATTTTTTTGCTTGGTCTAGTTACTCTTCTAAGTACGATCCAATTAAGTACGATGCATTTTAGTCTGACACATATGCTGCGTTAATCTACACCTATCTGCATTTCACGGTGCCCTTATGACAGGTAAATGCCGGTAGTAGTAGCAAGATGCTACTCCCCTCCCGAGTCCATGCCTGACAAGTTTTTCTTGGCGGGCGTCTTCATTTTCGTTAGGTCTGCAGGATGGGCCGAGGTCGCAACTGACAGGATGGCAAAATAGCTGGTTGTGTAAAACACCTCCTCCATCAATTTCAAATCCAGCCATATGCGGACAAAGCAGCTCGTTTGACATTTTTGTGCTCGACTTCCACGTTTATGACAAAATTGCTCTTTCGATGCCCAACCAGCAATTTATGCCCTCATTTTAGCGCCACGTCGAACACAATATGTCAGACCTTAATACAACGGCCAAAATTAAAAAAAATATCTACATTTGAAGATCGCTTTCGGGCGCGAAAGTCCATGGCCACCCCGTCCCTGCAACGGTGCTCGCCTTGAACACCACATTTGCGATCTTCCTTCTATCCCCTTCAATGTAAAAAAAATGATGAGTGATGCAAGTCTTCTTCTTGTGGTCTGGGTGATCTCAAATACGCGCCGCAGAGCCTCGGCGACCCTGAAGCATCTAAAACGTCGGCTGAATGAGAAGTATCTCCGTCTATAATGGGACCGGATGGTCAGGGTGCACCATTGAGTCACGTTAGACTACCAGAACTCGCATCCTGGGTGGATACGTATTTTACAGGCATGGATGAAAATTTTCTTTGAGGACCACAAGCCTCACCGGGGAAGCTATCAGGATTTTATTCGCTCAGTTGATCCATACGCATTCCTCTTTTATTTACGCTTAACGTTAGGGCTTTTTTTTGTCGCCTTTTTTAACGCTTTATGTGCTACCGCATCATCTGACATACCGTCGCCAAGACGGCCGGCCAAGGAAGCTGTAAGGCCACCGCCGTGTTCTTTTCGACTGCAGCAGCGGCTTCGCGCCGGGTCAGGTCCTCCCGCAGTTGTTGAGCTGCAGCGGCCTCCTCACGACGCACTTGCTCTCTTTCCTCTCGCTTGAGCCTTTCGTGTGCCAATCGCTCCTCTCTGTCCTCCCTTCGATGACGGTTCTCGGCCTCAGTTCGTCTCTCGGTCACCTCACGGAGGAATACCAGCATACTCAAAGTATTACCACCAACATGAGAGTGTTTGTCATCGAGCTGGTCGGTCTCGACCCTCTTCCTCACTCGCGTACGTTTATTGTTGGCGTACGTGGAACTGGAAGCGCCGGGGGCATCCGACGAAGGGCGTTTCGATCCACTGCCTGCAGACCTTGCACCCAATTCTTCCATGTTTTCGCGTAGGACCCGGAGGTCTCCTCCACCGAGCCTGTTGCTAGTCACGTTTTTGCCGGAGTGACGAGATTGCTCACCAGCATCCTCGCCGGATCTGCGGGGGTCGACTTGCAGCTCAGTACCTTCCGGAGTCGCAAACGTAGGACGTGTTGAGCTGGAAGCACGCTTGGATCCTTTCGACCGTCCTACAGGCCGTGGAGTGCTCGGCGACGGCGACTCACCCTGCACCAGCTCAGCCCGACCGTTGGTCTGATCAGGCTGATGAACCACAGGAATCCTCTCTTGAGGACCCTCGGTGCGCTGACTCGACTCCAGCACAGTCTCGTAGGACGGTGAGGGTTTGTCTTCGTCCGACCACAAGTCCCCCGCGAAAGCCACGTCAAAGTCGCTGTTGCCCGTAGCGATTGTTCCACGCCCTTCCCCACGTGGTTCCGTGCGCTCGTGGCCGCCTTGCTGGACTGCTCGTTCGACCCTCCATTCTGGCCTGGGGACGCAATCTCTTGGTCAGCACCAGCCTCTTCGAGGCGAGTGTCGGTCGTGTCGAGGCCCGGTTCGTTACGAGCTGGTTCTCCATTGTCTGGAAGATCCCGCACAGTACGCGTACCCCCGACGCCGTCGTCCCCATCGGCCTATCCGTCGTGCATTACCTGCGCTCCTCGCTCGCTCCTCGGGCTCACGCTAGATATCCTGCGCCAGTGCAACGGGCAAAGGCGCGCAGGAATTTCGCCATTCGCCCGACTCGGCTTCGGCTTTCCGTTTAGAGTACGGAATTTTCTGCGTAGCGAGTCGAAGTCTCGCTCCGGGGAAGTCCAAGGTCCCTGCGAACTGTATCTGGAGGTCACATCCTCCCACATGTTACGCCCTAAGGCTTCATCTTGTCAACAATAGAGAAAAGTAGCATTTGCTCGTTGATTGAGTAGTTCTGGTATCCGTGTCGTTGTCCGCGCTGCACATTCAATAGAGTGACTAGTTATAATTGTGTTTCATGCAAACTCGTTCCAGTGAAGTACACTTTACCCGCGCCATGTCAGCCATGAGTTGCTGTGGGGAATCGGGAGGGTTCGGAAATGAGGTCGCTTGTCCTGGGAGCCCAGAGGGTTGAATATCAGATACCCCATTCATCACCGTCCCCTCACGTCAGGCTTGAGGTAGCATGGCAGTCAGCACGAGAACACGAAAAGATAGAGCAATAATAATAATAATAATAAAAGCTCGAGTTCAACTTCACGAAACGGACGAGTCTATCCACGCCTCTCCGGAATACGCGCCATTCTACGCAGTTGCATGCAGTCTCAAGCTCACAGGGCACGACGATCGCTCCCTGGACGCCACAACGTGATAGCACAACGTTGCCCCCAGGACGAGAGCTCATTGCCGACATTCCTTTGTGGTTCGCAGGCGCTTATGAGTCGGACGGCTACGACTCGGACGCATTGAAGTTAATAGCTCGTCCTACTCCAGCTTCGCAGCGAGACTCGGTGGGGGCTCAGTTGAACTTTCTCGGGCTCACTGTCGTGGGGGGAATGAAATCCCGATCCCTATGGTCTGAGTGGATGCATGCCGCCCGGCCAGCCAGCACAGCCCGCACAAGATAAAGTTCGAAGAAGTCGGCTCCGGTCGACGGGGCAACGTCGGCTGCGGTTGTACGGAGTGCTGCAACGCTTTCGTGCGCAGAAATGTGAAGCAGAATCGCTTCTGTACTGATTTCAACTGCGCTTTCGCTGGCCAATGCGGCTACTCACCTAACGAGAGCTCCGCTCTTGCTATTGGCCGCAGCCTTCGTTCAGGCATGCGAGGCATCGTAACGGTTGACTCAATTCCGGTCGGTGAGGTGGCAGCCCAGTACCTGGGGCAGATCGAGGTGTTTGACCCGCCTTGTCGAAATGGGCGAGTTAAAGCAGGCTACCGGATGCATCTAAAGACACGCACGACTCGGAATACCTACGTGAGAATCGACGCTGTCGACTGTGGTGGGCTCCTTCGTCTGATGAACCATTCGTGAAACCCTATTGCCAGGTTTCACGAGCTTCAGACCGACCACACACTCACTGTCGTGGCTGTTACCGACCGTGACGTTTCCCCGGCGAGGAAGTGACGGTCTCCTACGGCGACGGACTCTGGTTTCTCTATAAGTGCGGTTGGTCTGGGCGCCAGCATCGGCATCTCCAGCATTTCGCTGCTGCCTAACTGTGACCTCTGGCCCGACTGCTGGATACTGCATTTCTCCGATGCAAGCGTCCACTAGTTGTAGTGACCTTCCATAAAGGCGAGAACTTGTAGCAATCTTCCTGCAAGAACGAGTTTTGTGCGAAATAAATTATTATTCTTACGTAAACTGGTAGTGTCGCCAGAGTTGATACTCTCTGACTCGGGCCTCAAAAAGATCGTTTGGGCTGTTATAGCCTTGGCTAACTCGCCCAGCGGCTTGATCTGGATGGTAGCTGCCTCAATGGCAGCGGGATGAACCATCATGCGCCAAGATCGAAGACGAGTTCACCGGGCTTAAATGAATCGGACGCATTTCTCGATGGTTTCAAGCGCACCTTTCGCTCTTGGGAGGACTTCGATGCTGCGCTCGCAAAGTTTTCGCAAAGTACGCACCAGATATTTCGTAAGAGGACATCTTCGTCGGTTAAAACTCGTAACAAGCAACTTGAAACACAGCATAATGCTGCGCGGTCTCGTAAAAGTCGCGAGGAAATCCCATTACTTCTTACTCAGTACGCTACGTATGCTAGGACGTTGCTATGCACACACGGGTTTGAGCGCAAAATTAAAAGTTCCGACAAACGCAAGCACAAGTTCTCGCAGTTCACGGGTTGCCCAGTCCAGATCAACGCAGTCCTAAAGCAGGTAGGGGGTCAATATCGAGTAGTCGTTTCCGTTTGTGGCGGCAAGCACAACCACAAGAGGGGCCCACGCGTCTACAAGCACTACCCCGAGAGCCGACGCATTAAGAGTGACTCGTTGTTGGCGAACGTGGACGAAATGAGGAAGAGGGGCACCAAGGCAAAAGGTATCCTATTCTATTTGAGAGAAATATCCGGTACGTGGATCACCAAAATGTACCGAACCAGTACCAAACGTGTGCCAAACACGCTGACTATCTTGATGCAACGTAGGCAAAACTCCGACGCTCAAGGATGTCCACAACATTCTCGCCCGGCTGAAAAACCTCTCTCGATCTGGCGCAACAGACGTTCAGCGTGCGGAGGCGTTCTTGCGGGACGTGTGCGCCAATGAAAATAGCTCGCGAGCCTGTATTTACACAGATGACGACACCATGTTATTTTCAGACGAGTAAAATCCGCCGTCTCTTCTCGGCATTCCCCGAGGTGATGATGGAGGACACGACATTCGGTACAAATCGGAATCGCTACAAGCTGTTCAGCTTCCTCGTCCATGGCATCAACGGTAAAGGACAATACGTTCAGCACTCGATGTTGGCAGCAGAAACACGAGCAAATATGACAGATGCGGTCAAAACGTTCAAGAAGAACAATGAGAAGTGGCGCTTCATCAAAGTCATCGTAACCAACAAAGACTTCACCGAACGTGCTGTGCTGAGCGAGGCTTTTCCTTCTGCAAGAATGTTATTGTGCCAGTATCACGTCGTTACTTATCTGGACCAACAGGTACATTTAGATAGTGAGTGTTTTTAAGTTGCTAATTGTTTTGTTTAACTGTATAGATTTCTCAACTGTACTCGGGCACGTTGGAAAATAAAGAGGAGCTGCGCGACATCATGAGCACGCTGATCTATGCTTCTTCAGAGCAGTAATACAAGTGATGCAAGGCTCTAGTGCTGTCGCGAGTTGGCGGAAGGAAAACCTACCCTTTGTTCGCATACTTTTTGCGTAATTGGGACAACATATCGGAGGAATGGGTCTTCTACCGTAAAAATCGGCCCCAGTGCGACAAACGGACTCAGTGCGACAGTATACCATTTATGGGTGACACCCGCTCTATACAGTATAGACTATACTTAAGTCATACATAAAATGTATAAAACCTCTTTATTATGGAGCACATTTATCTAGAAGAAAAAATTAGAAAATAGTGGGGAAACGTTTTTCTATTGCTCATCCTCGTCACCAATTGACACATCCGGCAACAGCTGCAGGTATGTTGCAAACGTACCGTGGCTATCTCGGGGACCAATCGGTATCAACTTAGCTTTGCGAAAGCCTTTCGCGATTGTTTTCGCCTTCACGAGCTCCCATGCCTTCGCGACGAGAAAGGAGAGCATGACACGCCTCTCAGCAGCGTCGGCTGGAAATGGGTGATCAATATGGTGCTTGACGTAAAGATCTCTGTTGTCATAATAGAATTTACAATTAGTAATACTAGAACAATAATGGAAATTGAGAAATACGTACTGAATTTTCTTCTTGAAGGACTTCATCACGCTAACATCCATAGGCTGACTCAGTCCAGTAACTCCTGGAGGAATGTACTGGACTTGAGTTGCACAGTCATTCTCGAGATACTGTCGGACGCTTGCCATCTTGTGCACCTTGAGACTGTCTAGGAGCAGCATCCGACAGCCATTTACATTTGGACGCCAAATCTAAAAAACAAAGAAATAAAAAAGAAATAATAAATGTTAGAAGCTTCAATAAAAGTAATAGAAATTGAATAAAAATTAGAACAAACCTTTTCAATCCACTCCTTCATGATAGAGTGGTCGCACCAGGCTTTTGCCTGCACAGTGTGCTCCACCGTTGTGCTCCCGAATGTTGAAGCTGTCACGGAGTCCGCGACGCGACACCCAGGCACTCCAGCAAACACGACGAAGGGTGGCAACTTCTCTCCAGTAGCAGAACCGCACAAAAAACGCTACAGCGTCCAGTATTCTCAGATGACCCTTGAATTGTGTCAATATTTGTCGTCCCGCGATAGTCAATAATCAATTTGCCAGGGTTGTCCACAAAAATGGCCGTCTGGTCCATATTGAATAGACCAGAATATTTCGGCTCAAATGATTTATGAAATGACAAAATTCCATCCATTTCAACTGCCACATTTACTGACTTAGCAAACGAGTCCGCAGCCTCCTAAAAAACAAAATTAAAATCTAAAGCAAATAAACAATAAAAATAAATCTCAAGCCACCTCACCTTCATTTCGCTTCTGGTTTTGTTGCCTTTGTGGGTGATGCGGCGTACCACTAGGTGGTTTCGCTTCAGAAAGCGTCCAGTCCACGAGCGAAGTGCAGTGTACTGGCGCGCTCGGACGAACGCTGGGTCAAATTTGGCCATCATCAAAATAAGGCACTTTGTTGTGACGCAAAGTTTGCGGTTCATGCGCATCTCGGCCACGTAGTCGAGAAGTCTGAAATAAAATAAAATGTTATAAACCGAACTAAAAACATAAAAAATAGTCAGGTTGAGCTTCCTGTTTCTCTAGAACTGGATAGCGCACACGCAGAGCATCGTGCGCGCTTGTGCGCACGTAATACTTGTTGCCGGCCTTCTTATTGGCCTCCAGAGCCTTGGCGTGCTTCCGCCAGCGGTACACACTTGAGCGGTGCACGCCAAGTTGGGTCGCTACCTGAACAACGGGAGCGCTTTTAGAAGCCTCAGCACCCTACACGACAAGTAGCGTTAGTAAAACTAAGATAATTCTAGCTTGTAATATCACATCAGAGAGATGTATTTACCTTTCGTTTCGTCTTGTTCTTGGTTTTGGGCCTTTTCTTCATCTTGCTGTCGCTCGAGAAATGCGCGGACTTGAGAAACGAGCTCGCAGCGCAGCCAACCGTGCAGGACGGACGTCATGAGACCATGCCAAATAAGAAACCTCATGAGTTTTTTTCATTTGACTTGATTTTGACCAAAAAACTATGTCGCACTGGGCCCGATTTTTACGGTACATGCGGAATAATGCAGCACACCTAGGCAACAACACAAACATTCGGTAAGTTAAGCTTTTGGACACGGTTTGGTCTTTTTTCTGATGTAGCTATGAAGATAACCATCATTTGTATAATTGTGTATATCAAACAGTATCGAATCCAAGTGGGCCTAGTTGAAACACGTCTTGAATTCAAGTCTCGACATGGCGGATTGCGTTGGGGCTCTAATCCTTCTTCAGGAAATTTGTGAAGATGCCTACGATGCCGAGTTGTTGCGCGTCGGGACTCGTGTACTTCCGGACGATGACGAGCTGGCCAGTTTAGAGCGTAAACATCGCAATGAGTTGGAAAAGCTAGCGAACATCATTAGTTCACACGCATTCGAGCTTACCAGTGTACGAATGACTCTGTGGCTCATTTCAGAATTATTTCATAAAGACTGACACATGTTTGACATTACAGGCCGAGTTCAAGTACGCACTGAGGAAGGCTACGCATTAAGAGTCTCGCTGTTACTGAAGGTGATGTTACGTTGCTCAGTAGCAAGACGGGTGCCATGGAGCTAGTTCACGTGGAGGTACGAGTGTTTTGTATCTGTGTTGTATCTGTTTGGTATTAATTGGGTTACTTGCTTTTCGGCTCTGGGGTCTTTGCGCCTAAAGGACTTCACGTGCAGCTGCATATTTTCAGGAACCAGGCTTCTTCCGTGCCGCCACGTATACTATTATCGCTACACGTGTCAGATGTATGAGTCCGTTGTACCCTTTACACATGTGAGCCCCCGCTGGAGTCAGAATGTGGAGATCAACGATATCAATCGCGAGGCTGGTGTAACGACTTCAGACGTAGCCTACCGTCACTCGTCGAAGACCAAAACGAGTGATACATTGTCACCGCGAGCAAAATACACATAATCAATGGAAGTGATGAATGACCTCGCGTCTGTAACGCAAGCGATGGGCACGCCTAAGTACAAGGGAATGCTACAGGCACTCACGCAGTTTCGAGATCAAGCAGCGCAAGCAATTGTCCCGCAACTGGGCCCACACAGAAAAGTTACGTCTGCACCGACTCCTGATACCGCGGAGACCACTGCTGAGCCTGAAGAAGATAGATGTGGAGGTGGGGTGGACGGTATAGGCATTGAAGATATCGGAGATAGGATCGAAGCTCCTACCACGAACGCAGTGGTCTCATCAGGTGTAGATACCGTAGACCCCAATGGGCTAAATGAGGGCAGTTCCACCAAGGCAAACACAACGTGGTGACGCCGGAGCGAGTCCCTCTCCAAACTTCCAGTTCCAGCCTGTGACAAAACCTGACGAAAAGACCCGAAAGAAGCATGGCAGCGGGGAAAGCAAATCGAAGCGAATGTCCAAGCTGAAGAAGGAGGCCAATGAGAAGGCATACGGCATGGGCGGCGATGCCCCGAAGCTTTCGGACATTACACTACTTCTGCAACACCCTTTGTCGTATGGTCTTTGCGCTCCTGTGGTACGTTGATATATTATTCGCTGTTTTGTACGTGTTTGGTATCACTTTGATTAACACGTATTGGTTTGCGTTCTGCGTTAGTTCGACAAGATATCGATCGTTACCGCCTCAGACGACCTCCCACGTTACAACTGCGTCAGACACCAGCACAAACAAAGACTACCGCGCTGTATTGGTCAAGGTGACAGTGGTCGGGTGTCTTAAAGAGGTCAACGATTACGTGAGCAGAGTGAATCTGTCATACGACGACGATGAGACGGTTCGTTTCGTAATTTCCATGAAGCTCAAAGGGCGGGGGCAAAAAGCTATGGTTTTAACAGCAACCCAAGTGCTTACAATGGGCACGATTCACGAACTCACCAAATGTTGAAGACCGTCAGGGATGCTATGGATCGGGTATTGAAGTTGCCTTCGTTCGAAAGAGCTCACGATTCCAGCGGGTTCAACGAGTATCAATTGTCTTCAAAGGTACGATAGGTGGTTTGCCCACAGATGCCTGCCAACAACTAACTGAGTTTTGTAGTTTCTATTTACTCTACGGGAAGAATCCGTATTAGAGTGCCGCTACTGCAAACTCGGTTTTACTACTGTAGAAGGCGAACGCGTGGTTGGTTTGCAGATCTTCGACTTCCGTGGGTCAACTTGGCTTGCGTTACATTGGTTTTGCTGTTTATCAAGAGTCGGCACCCTCGTATTGCAGTGATATCGCCGGATTTCACGTCGCAACAGGATCCTGTCAAGAGGAAGAAATGGGCTGGCGCACATGGAGCATTTGTGGAGGGAGGAAATCCCGTGTGTTTTGTTGCCGCAGTCCACGTGACGGATGTACACTGGGCCGCATTTATCTACTACCCTGGCGGCTTGTGTAGCTCAAACGTTCCAAAGGAGCACCCGGAGAGCTCCAAACCCAAGCCTTCGTGCGTTTTGTATGACTCTTCGAGGGAAAATTCCGAGGCCTTAATAATGATGGCTAAGGAGCTATTCGATATTGGAGAAGATGTCGAGGTTCACTTTAAGACAGCACCAAGAAACATGCTGATGGTGTCAACTGCGGGGTGCTGGCGTTGCTGTTTATCGAGATGTCACTCGCCGGGGTGCCATCGTGGGGAGAAGACGCGCTCAAGGCACTGAACTACTACAGACTCCGTTACCTTCGTCACGGACTGGCGCTGTTGTCGAGCAAAGCTTGAATATACATAGAGAAGATTGTTTGGTACACGATTTGGTTTGCTCGGCATTGTTTGGTACAAACATCTCGAGACAACGTCTTCGTAAAACGGCTAAGTCACACAGTTGGAAAATTTGGAAATGAATGTCTACCGGAGGATGTATCATTTTATTGCACGTGCCCACATTCTTTAGAGGCCACGACCACGGGATGCGATGTTCGCTACTTTGTTCAGTCATATTCGTCCCGAACTGTCAACCGAACAGTATTTTCTCTTAATGGGTATCTGTAGCCTCGTCCTTTAATTCGTATACGTTGGTAGCGTCGGTACATACCGGTTTCATTTTGGAACAATTTTGCCACCCCAGAAGGTTTAACGTTGTCACGTACGTGGCCCTTCCGTGAGCTTATGGAGCTCTCTCGTATGGAGCTGGCACACTTGCTCCATGCTAGTGTGCTCGCCACTTCGTGTCAAGCTGATCGCGCACGCCTGAAGGGCGATTTAGGCACTGTAAACGTTTAGTTCGTTTTCAACTAGTCTACAGACGTATATTATCATCTTGGCTTGCTTAGTTTTCGGTGAGGCATGTAAATAGCTTCTTCCAGTGTTTCTCCCTTGTTGGCTGGTAGAGTCACTACTCTCCAACTCAAAATTTCGGCCGATTAACGAGCTCGGTGCGTTTGCGACCGATACCTTCGTTGATGTCATCGGGGTGGTGACACTTGTGGATGATTTACATGATTTTTCCGACAGCTGCCTTGCAGTATAACGTTGGTTGTACCAATACTGCCGTAAAGTGTGATATGTGGAGTGAACCCGCGATGAGTGTATTTGCGGAATGGATTGGTAAGACCTGTGCGTTATAATAATCCCAAACCCTAGTCATAAAACCTTTCATGTAGGTAATGAAAAACACCCACTACCAATATTAATTGCCGGTTAACATTTGCAGAGGATCCGGATTTTTTTTAAAAGAGGGTGAGTTTCCAACGAAGTGTTGTTTTTTTATTGGACGGACCCAAAACGAATAATTTTTAAATTTTGGACCCCAAACTGGATTTCCTGGGTATTATTCAAACGCGTCCGCATGAGCTCATTTTGGGCGTGCACACGTTTTATTGACAGCCTTTTCAATTAGGTGTTTGAGCAAGCAATCAAATCAAACCTTCGTGTTTCGTATTATCAACTTAAACCTACCAGAAAAAATCCGAATGTTTGGGCGAGAAGTGAAGGTTTAATGTGACCAATGGAACTTCGCTGTTAGACGGATTGGTTTGATTGGTCATCGCCAGTCACCACAAACGCGGTGGCGCCACCTGTACGACGAAAGTGACGCCATCCATAGCTGCGGAATGGATGCTTACCAAGTCGTCGTTCATGGGCGTTGGCCATGATGTTGGCGTCGTCAAGTAACAGCGTCACCGCTAAGAACAGTACGTGCTTCCTGCAGCAGCCCCGCAGATAGCTCCGTGTCATGATGACCACTGGAATCATGGTGCTGTCGATTCTGTTAATATTTACCAATGATAGCACCGTGACCTTTCCCTGCACGCCTTGGGGGTTTGATTTGATTGGCTGCTCAAGTGTTCGTCCAATTATGGTTCGTTTTGTCACTAGTATTGAAGCAGATGTTTAAGATTGTGCCAACAAAAATGTAGCGCGGCTGGCGCAATGGATAGCGTATCAGACTTCGAATCTGGGGGTTGCGGGTTCGAGTCCCGCGTCGCGTACACTTTTGGTTTTCAATTATAGCAGTTTTAGTTTGGATTTGGTTGGGTCTTGCTCGTTCCGCTCAACAAGGATTTGCGAGACGTGTTATGACTTTTACCCCCCCCCCCCCATCATCATAGGCCAATGCAAACCAGGACCAGCTAGAACTTCCCAAATTGTGCACACTTCCACCTAGATATGAATTTTCTTGATGCCGCCTCCATACACGTGTGTCGATTTACAGCAGCTTCCCCAAATCCCATTGGCTAAGAAGCTAGTCTTTTATGTTGCCACCAGTGCGGTTCACCTCTCGTACCCAGGCATATTTCTACTTTGTAAGTGATATATATATAGCACTCGGAGAAATGCAGCACTCTTGATCTGCTTGTTTAAAAAAAGCAACCCATCAGTGATGGGGGGAGATGGCTGTCCCACGCGTCCATATTCTATAAATTATTACCGTACTTATGCACCTAACTACGTATCTGGTCTCTTCAAGCGGACGAACTGGTCAGCTTTGCGAAACGCCTTGGGCATGGATTTCTCTGAGATCATCTCCATTGCAGCGATGGCGAGGTTAAACATGCCACGCTGACCCCCCTCCCCCCGGAGTTATCTTTCCGGCGGGGCGATTCGAGTAGCACTTGCGTACGTGCTGCTGGAGAGGCCGTTTCGCCAACGTCCAGAGCTGTGCTACCCCCGTGCACAAACAGAACTGGCTTCCGGTGCACACCAGCCCGTCAACCGTTTCCGCCATCTTGTGAAACTAACTAGAATCAGATTAGATGGCTCAGTAACACTGGGCATCCATGCGTTTTGATCCAGGCTATCATGACTCGAAGGTCAAACCACGCTACTGCGACTCATACATCTGCCTCGCGTTAGTGTCCGAGCTGCTTTCAATGGCGAATGTGGGTTGGGTGACTTTGGCTGTGGTGTTAGCCATCATAGTGACTAGAAGGCGAAGACGACGGCGCCAACGAATGCCCCGACCACTCGCTGCGCTGAAATATGACCAGCGGATTACGCGGTGAGCTCTGTTGACTCGACGGATGTCAGCATTCCAGTACCTCATTGGCTCAGGCTGCGACCCACTCACCAATGACGCTGACTGGGTTTGACAACGCCAGTTTTCGCATCCTCTTATTACACTTCAAGCCACAGTATGATGCGTTCACTCTCTATTCGTCGAGTGAACTTATATACCGATAGCAGAGCCAGGCCAAGGACGGACGACCGCGGCGTTCAGCGTCTAGCATTGGTACTGGCGTGAAGTAGAGTGCGAGGGTCTTAAGTGGCCCTGACGATCTATTTGGAGTGATAGTCCCAGTCGCTTCGCCGTTTATTCGCTTGGTCGGCGCAAAATGTAGGCCCGTGTTCAACTTCCCTCGGCAGCTGAAGCTCAAGAAATTTTAGGCGTAATTGCTGCTAAGTACCCTCTCTTGCGGAACGTGTGCGGACTGATGGACGGCCTAAAGTTACGCCTGCAATCGACGGATACCTACGCCACCCAGAATATAATCTATAGCGGATGGACTCACGATCAACGTTCTGGTGTTCTCTCTGAATGGCAAGAAAATCGCATCAAGTCTTAATGCACCAAACTACTTGCACGACCCCGTTGTCGCTGATTACCGGGGGGGGGGGGGGGGTCTACGCGAAATTGACGACCTTGTACAGTGAAACCGGAGCCAAAATAGTGGTGGACTCAGCGTTTTTATCGGCATGTTACCCTTTCTAGTGCAATGTGGTACGGTCGAAGACGTTGCGGACCAGGCTACAAAGTTATGATGGTTGGTGGAGTGGGGCGCGCGTGCAATTCAGACGTCGTTTCTCAGACGACTTGGCAACGAGGAGATGGAGAAATGGAAGCTCGTTCTGCTGTCGTGCATTCTTTTTTTTTTTTACTTCTAGAAGTAGTACTGTAGGGATGGACCAGATTTTGTCAACGTTTTACTGGGATGCATATGCAAAAGATCCTACTGTATGACACTTGTAGCTGCAATCTAGCAGAATAGAAAACCATCTGCACTGATTAGCTGTCCTTCTTGCCTAGTAGCATCAGCATCATTTGATCATGTTTTGGCGCCACTACAATTCTTCTTTAGCCCCCCCCCCCCAAGCCCATGCCTTTTCTGGGGTTTTAACTGTTTAGGTTGTACATCCAGCATATCAAAAAAGGGCATACTAGGAATTGTATGGGCCCCTGTAAGTACGAGTACGTTTTCTTGACAATCGCGACAGCTGGTCGTGAATGTCAACCCACAATGGTAGACCTTGAGAGCCCGTTCCAGCCTGCGTGCAACCAGCCTACAACCGTCTCTCGTGTTGGTGACTTCAGCTAAAACTTACTTTGCTTGTCTTGATGTTTTCTAAACTGCTCTTCAACATCAGTCAGCCATTGGTTGCGCAGTTCCAGCTTGAGTGGTCTCATCCATGCAATGTCAGCCGGTTGGCAAACGGATGTGTAGCCTCCAGGTACTTTTAGCAACAACACGTTCAGCTCCTTGGCGCACGTCTTCACCTCAGCAGTCCAATGCCCGCTAAACTCGTCCCATATGAGAAGGACCGGGACAAACGGATTAGCTCGCTCTGCAAAGTGAAATTTTAGAAATTCGACTGATAGATCAGCGTTCCACCAGCCTCGGCTGTTGCAATGTATCGGCATTCCAGTTGCCGCTTGCATGTTCCTCACATTCTTCCACAGATTCCGACCGAACCCGTTTTGGTAGGCGCGGTTGTATAGCTTCGTGGCCTCAACTCGTGATGGCGGCTACGAGGAAAGGAGCATGGATTGCACCTCGAGAGTCCGCCAGAAGCATCGCAGTTACGCGAGTCTTTTCCTTACCGCTATTGTGGACCCATACCGTCCGGATCCCGGTATTGTCGATTGTGTGCGTAGGCAGGTGCTCAAAGTTGAGAGTTGTCTGATCAGTGTTGTAGACTTCGGTGATCCTAAGTTCGAAGATCAGATCTTGCACCTCGTGGCGAAAGGTCTCTGCTACTTGGCGAGCGTCGCTAGGCGTGCGCTGCCCAATTCGTGTTCGTCGCCGCCATAACAATGCTGCTGCAAACTGGTCGCGTCGCAGCCGCACCAACCGCCGAGCCTTCATTTGAAGCATGAGGGGTGAAACGGGCACACCCTCCCGACGCAGGTCACGGATCCAAAACGCTATATTGCCCTCTGCCTCTCGGGGAAGTACGCCTCCAGCTCCTGCCCGCGGCTTCTTGCACAGGTGTCCGCTGCCGAGAGCCACTTGGTAGGCAATTTCAGCGCTGTCCTCGTACCACCTGCGCAGCTGACGCTTCTTCGGCTTGCGCTCGGGTACTTTGAGTGAAGGATAGAGTCACTGATGGCTTCGGCTACTCGGTTTGCTCGGATGTAGCCATTTACGTGATGCTTGCGCTCAAGGTTGACAGAATTACGCTCATGCTGCGTTGGGGAGGCCTCGAAGCCCTTGATACGTGGACGGCCTTCTCGTGGCATGCTTGGCTTGGGCATGATGTCGTGCTGGAGGAGAGCGCGATGCTAGTGCCAACCATCCGTAAGAAATGAATGGTGGTAATATAATCTAATGAGTGCCTTTTGATAAGTCTTGATAGATGACTGGGATCCTGTCTTTTGATTGGCTAATAATTTTGGACTGTCGCTACAAGGGGTGCCTTTCGATAAGATTTTTACGGTAAGGATCATCCACTCACTCACTCATTCGTTCACACTCACTCACTCACTCCTCTAAGATTCGATACTGAAGAAACGCATGGCTTATCGGACCGAGACCACTACAAAAAGCTTGGTGAATTGACGCTGAGTTTAGTGAATCCAGCTAACTGCTAAATACGGTGCCGTGAACTTGGGTTCGCATGTTATCGAGCAAGCTCAGCGAGCTTGCAAGCCTTGTGGAGCAGCGGTCCGCAGTTGGCTTAGGGTTCTGCAGAAAATCTCCGGGGACTGTTGAATTTAAGGCAGGTGATAGTGTAATGGTGACACCCTCCTTTAACCATTTTATGTAGCGTCGGGAAGAGTAGGGTGTCGGCCACGATATAAGAGCGTTTAAGCTAGAGTAGCGAAACGAATTTCAAAACGAGAATTCTTTGTCGCACAAATTCGTACCACTTCTGTTGAGATGATTGTATAAGTATTGCTGACCAAACGAAAACGCATTGTGCGAATGATGGTCGGCAGCCTAAAACCCCCTGATAGTTGGCGAGCTGGCGGTGTGTGAAGCGGTAAACACAAGGCATGTGCCGTCCGTTACGCATCGAATTCAAAACGCACTTGGTGAACATAATGGCGAGATCTAGTAGTACGGGGCCTCGCTGCCTCCTTCCCGAGACAGATCGATTAATTAAGACGCCAACCGTCGATACGCGAGCACGTCACCGCCACCATTGCGGTCGCTGTCCGACTCCACGCATCAAAACCTGAGGCTATCATGCGTTCCTATTTCGTTCCGTTCTTGAAACCAGAAACGATAGAATAGGGGTAGTCAAAGTTGCTTTCAGATAGGCTTTCAGACGGCGATTATTGGCCTATCAGAGGGTCGGGATTTTCAACTCATTTCAGATAGCCATCTAAACGATAAAAGCTACTGTGTCGCTATCTGAAAACAGATGGAAAGTCGAAAAATTTCAGCCAATATGATGTGTTTGAGCGGCAGTTTTCTATCTGAAAATCGAATAACGAATAACGAAAATCGTTTGTGCTTTTCCAAAGATTATCAGAATTTACTCAGAAACTCCGCAATAGCATTAAATCGGCAGGTATGGGCACTAATACATCTCTTGCGTCTCGAACATTCCTGAGATCCTCAATAGGTGAATACACACATACCCCATTGAGCTAGGCGCTCGCGAAACGCCGACTTCAGCTGATTTAGTGGATAAAAACATTTGTCGATCAGTCGCTAGCACCACAGTCGAGCCGCACTGGTGGCAACATAAAAGACTAGCTTCTTAGCCAATGGGATTTGGGGAAGCTGCTGTAAATCGACACACGTGTATGGAGGCGGCATCAAGAAAATTCATATCTAGGTGGAAGTGTGCACAATTTGGGAAGTTCTAGCTGGTCCTGGTTTGCATTGGCCTATGATGATGGGGGGGGGGGGTAAAAGTCATAACACGTCTCGCAAATCCTTGTTGAGCGGAACGAGCAAGACCCAACCAAATCCAAACTAAAACTGCTATAATTGAAAACCAAAAGTGTACGCGACGCGGGACTCGAACCCGCAACCCCCAGATTCGAAGTCTGATACGCTATCCATTGCGCCAGCCGCGCTACATTTTTGTTGGCACAATCTTAAACATCTGCTTCAATACTAGTGACAAAACGAACCATGATTGGACGAACACTTGAGCAGCCAATCAAATCAAACCCCCAAGGCGTGCAGGGAAAGGTCACGGTGCTATCATTGGTAAATATTAACAGAATCGACAGCACCATGATTCCAGTGGTCATCATGACACGGAGCTATCTGCGGGGCTGCTGCAGGAAGCACGTACTGTTCTTATCTAGTCTGTCAGCCCGTCAGTCCGTCTGTCACGCAAATCCGGACTTTTGATTGGCTAAAAATTGCTGCCGAGCGAAGCGAAGGTGGCCCCCATTGGCTAATATATGATACTATTGTTGGATAATGCCAACTGCACCATTTGCAAACGAATGCTACTCCGGACCTCTGTGTCGACGGGTCTGTAGAGGCCACGATAGTGATTGGGTTAATATGTGGTGACGCGCTTGTCAAGATGGCGATTTGATGGAATCGGATCAGCCCGTTGGTCACTATTGCGACGCGTATGTAGTGGCAGGATTCAATGACGCCATGGAGCTGGCGGCAATGACAGGCTACGACTTATGGGTACAGATCCGCCCCACCTGAGGTGGCCCACCCTGGTCCGCGGATCTCACACGACGATATCAAGATCCAGAGAGTGTCAGACACTAGCGAGTGCGGGTCCTATGTTAGGGAGTCGTACAGCGCGGTAAAAGCCCAGGCGAGGGATCCCCCGTAGGATGGGATGATAGGGTACAGGAAGGTTATAGGCTGACATAAATCAGAGTCGAATTTTCTGGATAGTCAACAAGTGTACATTGGCCCACACCCGAGTACCGGATCCAAAGGAATTATCGATTATCGGTTGGCCAAAGGATTCGTCGTCTCTCAACTACTAAGATCCCGCTATTGGAAGCGGCAATCGTAGGAAAAGAAAAAGGAGTATCCCCGGGAAGGAGAATACCCCCCCCCCCCCCCCGGATCTATTATATTACTATTGATCCACAAGGTCTAAGACTACAAGTTCATGACCTACACAACGCGAAGTGTTTCCAAGCAGAATTCACCCCCGTTCTCCCAACGTCCCCGCCAAGGACGTTCAAGACTCGGATCTGTGCACATTCGTCGTGTCAACGAGTGAGCAGATCCAGCCCGCCGACGGGTACACAAGGTGAACAACTCAGCAACACCCCACGGTTATCGGAGTTTTCCCCTCCGTTAGTCAGTGTCTGGGTGCAGTGTGTGAGTTTGGGATCCCTGCTAATTTTAGCGGAACCACTCCAGTACAATGATGCGCGTACCCGGATCTCTTGGCGACGCGGGATTTCACCGTGAGTCCCAAGAGGATGCGCACCTGAGCAATGAATTGGGAGAAGAAGCGCCGACGGAGATTGGGACGCCGACGGCGTCGCTGAGCGCAAGATCCATGGATCAGCAGGGCGCTGGGAGGAGCCTCCCTGACGGAATAGAGGAAGCTCTGGCAATAGAGCTGGAAGAGAAACCTCTACCTCCTCCTCAGGCCCCTATGGGCATGATTTCCTAGAATACTATTCCCAATTTATGGAAGGTAATCGATGAAATAGGTTATGGCGAGCAGCTCGAGAAGAGGAGGGCTACATTATGCATACCATCCAAATCAAATCTGTTTACCCCAGTCCGCACCGCTCAAAATGGCGGTTCATCTACTGAAAGAGAAAAGTCTCGAGTTAGCCACCGCAAATGAATATAACCGAGATTGCCTGAGAGGGGACAACACTATTTCAGCTCAGGTACGAAACATTGCATGTCGGAGGGTATCCCGTACCTTTAATAATGGCGATATATAGTGGCATAAATTATTGTATGGACTGAAAGTACCGAAATAAATTACGGAGTTGGAAAGCCCGTCAAGCCAAAAGACATAATAGTATGGTAAATATGGCAATTATTGATATTACCATTTATTTTTAGAAAACCCTGCCTACCCCCCCCCCCCCCCCCGCGCGCGGATCGTAACGCAAGATACGGTCCACCAGACGGAGGTTCGAAGGCGAAAGCCGATGGACCTTCATCCACCGCCCCGCCGGCCCCCAGGTGCTGCGTCGAAGAAGAAGACGAAGACCAGGCGGAAGAAACTCAAAGTGCCAGATTCAGAAAGCGAAGATCAAGCTCATTGAAGTCTACCAGGGACCGATCCTAGCTGGAGACTGCGTACCGACGCACGGACCTAATTGACCTCTTGCGGGACGACCCAGTGATTCGGATCCCTCACTGGTCCCGTGCAGGCGCCGATGTCGACGTCCAACAAGATCGACGCGGTCATGGACTGCTCAAAGAAGCCGGTCTTGCGGCTGGGGCGTTTGGCGCAGACGGCCTCTTCGGCCTGAATTCGACGAGGTCCAAATTGCAGCGGCCTCGCTCTTCGACCGATTGAAGCCTCGTGTCGGTGAGCGGAGGTCTGACAAGGATCTGGAGTTACGATTCAGATGCGGCCCACTGAGTACCAGACACAGGATTGTCTGTATACGTCTCGAGAGCTTCAGCTGTGAAATCCGACAGCTCGTCGGAACCGAGGCGAATGACGCGCGGACTAGCGGGCGTCGCTGCGCTACGGCCCCGTTCGCCACTCGAAGCTACTAGATCCGCGCTCGTGTCGCCTGACGACACACGTGCCGTGCCAACAGACCCACCCGTGGAGTTGACCGATCGCGTGGAGGCTTATTTCCAAGCCACCATGGGAAGATTCTAGCAAAAGCAGGTAGCAGCTCCACGGACAGTAACGTCGGCTAGGACAGTTACCCCACGAGCGACGGCAGCAATTGTGAGCCCTGGAGTACAAGATGTAGACATGAAGTCGGACTGGGAATATGACCCAGACGACGTGGGCGGGACCCGCGCCAGACGAACGTCGGCTGAGACCGCAACGATAGTCCCTGGGGGATCATCAGTGATCCAACGAGTCCGAATCACCACAATCTCAGACCTAAAGGAGTTTACTGAAAAGGATCAAGACGAAGGGCGAGCCCAGGTATGGCTCAGCAAAGTGAAGTCGACATGCTTTCGTGACCAAGCCTCCGATGGGGAGAAGTGCCTGGCCTTCGTAGGTCTACTGACCGACCCAGCGAGAAACTGGCACCACCATCTTGGCCGCACGACGCGCAAACAATGGACCGACCTGATCAGAAGCTTCCAGACGCAGTACTGCAATATCGGAGTGTCGGTCGCATGGCAATACTATCACGCACATTAAGCGCACAGATGAATCCCCGCTTGAATATCTGCACCGCTCGAATGTCGACGGAATGCGAGCGCAACTGAGAATCAATGGAACAGCGAGAACACTTAGAGCACTTTATTGAGACGTTTGATGACCAAGATGTTACACTACGATGTCGCTGAGCCACTTGTGGCCTATGTGGTAGAAAAAAGACTGACTAAGATGATAGCTAGCTTGATCAGCTCCTGAGCACCTACAATGAATGCAAATACAGAGTCAGAGGCCTTAATGGCCAGCCAACCAGAAGTCATACGGCGTGTCCTTGGTCGCAGCTTGAACTGCAGCTTCGCAGATCACGGCCGCGTCCCCTTGCTCCAGTGCTCCGCAACGCCCAAGCTGGACCTCAACTTAACACAAGATGTAGCCGATCAGCGGGCCCTGGTACGCTTGGAAGTTGACGACAAGCTTGAAGACGTCCTGCGGACCTGTAAGCAACCTAAGGCGCGCCTGAAGAGATGTGTGACAGGTTCCAGCAAGTACTGACAGAAGGCGACAGTCGCACTGGCCACACTGGCCACACCAGCTCGGGCTATCCGCGGTATCCAAGTCGCGGCTGCAGACGATGATCCAGGATCTGTATCCGAGTTGTCCGAAGCAGAAGGATTTGAAGGTGAGCTGCGCAAATGTATATCTCGCGACTGCTGATGAACTGGCTACTTCACCCGATGCCACGTGTCGACCCCAAGCTCCAGCCGGAAACGCTTCTCGTGGACATCAGTCTGGACACAAAGGATCTGAGAAAAGCCACTGCTCGCAGTGCGGATCTAAGAGCCACTGGAACCTACGACACTGGGAGCGCCTAACCTGTCAACGGTTCTGCAAACAGGGACACCCGTCGGATCGCTGTTAGTTTGCGTGCTGCGGATGCGGAGAACTTCATGCTGTCGGCAAGTGCCCCATGGAGGAGTTCCAACATGCGCTGTTAGTGTTACGACCGGAACAAGCATGGTGACGTCTTACCTGAAGCCGCTGTGAAGATGTTAAACTGAGATGCTCGCCGGTTGGAATCCGGTACGAGTCGAGCGTTCTACGGCAACCACATACGAGTATGTGGGAAGGATCCAGTTAGCAACAAGCCGACTGATCTACTCGGTAATACATGCGACCTTCATCAACTACGTACTCCAGCTATCCTGAGTCTGCGCCAAGACGGTGAGTTCCAGCACTCCAGTGCTACACTCGCTCTCGATCTCCTACCAGGAGAGTCGCATGGCTTCTGGAAATATTACTCACCAGGGAAATGGGTCAAGCAAGCGAAGGCGACAGGTAAGATTAATAACGAGAGGGCTGACTTGCTCTTCCATCGTAGCTCGTATCACGAGCGCTGCGAACATGTATGTGTTGGCTGGAAAAGGCTATTTATGATCTGAAACAAGCGGCAAGCGCGTGGAACAAGACCATTCACGTAACAAGTCAGGTAGTCGGTCGTTGGACGAACTACAAGGTGCTACCAGGTGTAATGGGCCAACTCTGTGCCCACTACTTCGGCTTACACGTAAGCACACGTGTACGAGGAAGCGTAGTTTACTTAAACTTAGATTAACTATACTTTCGTCCGAAAGTATAGATTTATTAAAATAAGAAAAGCTAAAGCCGATTTGGGCTAAAATGAGAACTGTTATTTATGATTTATGTCTGGACTGGGTTTCCTCCTAAAACTGATTTCCTATATGAAAGTACAAAATGATTTAAAAAAAATAGTTGCTTATTCTACTTCTGCCATCCGATGGCTGTCAGAACCCTGCTATTCTAATTGGTAGAAAGAAATGCTTATTTACCAATAGGAAGCCTAAATGCACACAGACCAGTGGTCTGCAAAGTGTAACCATTGGTGTGTCTTACACCAATGTTCGAGAACCCTCCATGTAACCAAGTGGCTACGTGTAGCCACTTGCGTGTAACCCCGTTACAGCTGTGTGGTCGTACCTATGAGCCCACTGGGGTTGTTGCCCTGGGTTATCAAGGAACCGCGACAACTGCGTCACGACGTACGCGATGTCCGGTACTTTCTCTCCGCGTCCGCCGCTGGTGACTGC
The DNA here is from genome assembly GCA_016864655.1 of Phytophthora cactorum. Taxonomy (NCBI): domain Eukaryota; phylum Oomycota; class Peronosporomycetes; order Peronosporales; family Peronosporaceae; genus Phytophthora; species Phytophthora cactorum. Next base: position 523,355 of record NHQK01000031.1, read on the forward strand.
GTCTCCGACAACTTGAATCATGATTCACATGGATTCACCACAGCTTGGCGTCCTACTAGCTAAACCGGTTCACCACGTCGTCGGAGTAGCGAGTCTGCTCTATTCGTGAGGGCATGGTCGATCTCCATCCCGAGGATATACTTGGCCTCACCCAACGCCTTCATCATGAACGAGTACGTGGGTGCCATCTTGACTTCCTGGATCTCCTTGCTTGTTTTGGCAGCGATGATCATGTCGTCCACGTAAAGACACACGCAGATGTAGTTGCCCTTCTTATCCATGAATGATGTAGATACATTGATCCACCCCACAGCTCCTGAAGCCAATTTGCAAGAGCACTCATATGGAATACGAACATGGGACTGAGAACCAGCCCATGAACGGTAATCCGTTCATGGGTAATCCGAATGCGTCTGCAACGCACATTGCGCGTGCAGACTGCCCCCACCTGTCGGACCCAGAGTGGGAGGCTCGCCAAAGACTGGCAACAGTCATTGGGGAGGCGGCCGTAGCGACGATGCTACGGACGTTGTCACTGACAGAGCAACACGGTGTTGCTCTGGGCTTCATAGTCAAGGAGCAGCGAGATGCTGCTGCCGCTATGACTACAACGGCGTCGTCCGGGACGACACCGCGCGTGCAGTCACTTAAAATGCACGTGAGCAACTATGTGGGAAAGTGGGAGAGCCTCTTCTCCGATGGCATGTCGAGGTCGACACTGCCATTGCAGCTCGACGCATCTTCGAAGATCCGTCGAAGGTTGCGTATGTCTTGGCGGACGAGCGAGGATCTGGGCGTATGGACGCCGGCTCATGGACGCTACGTGCTTCAGCACGTATGCGGAGTTCAAGGAGGAGCTCAGACAAGCGTTTGAGCCTCCTGAGAACGATTTCCGGTCGAGGGTTGAGTTCCTCGACCTGCAGCAAGGTAAGCATGGCGTTCATGCTTACGCCCAACGTGCGCGGTACTTGGTGTCGAACATCGTGACCAACCCGATAGACGAGGCGACCAAGATCGTCACGTTCATGAACGGCTTGAGGGATGGACCGTCAAGACCTACCTCTTCCGAGAGTACCCAAGTACTCTCGAAGCTGCGATCACCCTTGCCATGCAAGAGGAATTTAGCCTGCGGCAGGCTAAATTGCCTGTGAACGTGCCGAGGATGGCACGTCCGGTGATGAGAACGGGAGGTCCGGAACCTATGGACCTCTCGAACGCTACGGCTGCTGGTCACCAGCAGCGGAACAACAGTAGCGTGCGGTGTTTCCCATGCGGATACACCGGACACTATGCGCGTGAGTGCACAGCGGCTGTGCACAAGGCCGGGGGCCGACGTGGCGATGCCGGGCATCGCTGCGATCAATAAAAAACGCGCGGAACCAGTAGGCGCGGGGCGCCCTACGGGTAGTGAAGTCACGCGTGTCTACAACGGACACGCGACACTGAAGACTGCAGCCCCCAGTGAGAAAGACTCTTACTGCAAGAAGCAAGATGACAAGCCAAATCTTGTCATCCTGAAAATAAGGTCGAAGAGAGAGAACTCTCTTCGTGCGCTGGTAGACTCGGGTGCATCGAACAACTTTGTTCGACAGCAAAGTCTACCGAAGCTGAACTTCGAGGATGTAGCCACACCTCGAAGTGTGTTGGAAGTGCGGTTGTCAACGGGTGCCACTGTGAGGACTGAGAAGCGCGTTGTATGCGTGCGCTTCTCGTACAAACACCGGGTGTTCGTGGAGAACCTTATCGTCTTAGACTTAGACGATAAGTTTGACTTAGTGTTGGGCATGCCGTGGCTTGCACGGCATGATCCAGTGGTCAACTGGGAGAAGCGTACGTTTGTACGCTTCGGACGCAACGCGATAGAGAGCGATGGCCCTGTCAGTGTCGCGCATGCACCGCAAGGTGCATCCGATCACACCGTTGAGGCAGCACGGTATGTTGCAGCCTCCGGTACTCACACACAAGTCTCAACGACTGAGGCAGTCGTTGAGTCTGTCTCAAATCAGTGATCAGATTTGAGATGCATTTCTACTTTAATGCGCGTATCAACTCTGGGAGTTGATCGATTAAGTATGGAGGACCTTCCAGTCACAGACTGTGTCTGTGACGACAGTGCATCAGTTCCCGGAACTGATGCATCTAGAATGCAAGGGACTCCAGCTACAAGCAGTAGCTGTGAAGTCGGCGTGTCAGCTCCGGGAGTTGGCACGGCCGTGATTGGCTCAAAAATCACGTAAGGCTCCGCCGCAAGGCGTCGAGGTGTCAAAAGCGCATCAACCCCGGGAGTTGATGACGCGGCAAGCAGTGTTGACGGTTGCAAACGTCCAACACCGGAAAAGCTTGCGTGCTCGCGTGCAGCCGGGCTACACGAAGAAGCGATATGCAATCAAGCCGGGCTTGATTGTGCGCGTCCGCGGAAAGAATCCGCCGACGGTTACGACAACAGAAATCCGACCAAGGCCGGGCCTGGACGAGGAACAACTGGAGCCGGTCTCCACAAAAAGAAACGACAGCGCAAGCAACACAAGCTGCGCAAGACTCGGTCCGGGACCGAGACGCTACAAGAGATGTCTGCCGGGCAGACATCGGACACGACGTCGAGTGTCGAGACGTTGAACGTCTTGACACGGACCCGTACTGGTCTCCAGTACCGGTCAATGGAGATGGAGAATCCTCCGACGAGTGCGTCGGAGTTGAAGTCGCTTCCAGCCATGAGCTGGATGCGCTTCGCGAAGGACCTGTACGATGGACGCATCGAACAGATATGCATCCTTTCGGATCTCGAAAGGATGAAGAGCAAAGCGGAGGAGTTGAGGCAACTCCACGCTGCGAGTACCACTGAGAATGAGGACACGCTCAGTGCGAAGACGAAGAAGGAGCGCTTCGACGGGCAGAGCTGGGACTCGCTGAAGGCGAGTCCATTCTACGATGTTCTGCGAGAGCACAAGGATGTGCTCCCGGACGAGATTCCTGCGGAGCTTCTACAGGACAAGGGCATACAGCACGAGATTGACCTCGTGCCGGGCACGAAGTACTGTGTGACGCGGCAGTGGCCACTGCCGCGAGATCAAGTGATGGCGATCGACGACTTCTTCGAGAGTCGTCGTCAGGCAGGGCAAGTGCGGGAATCGAAGTCCCCGCACAGTGCACCAACGTTCTGTGTCAAGAAGCCACAGGGCGGATGGTGCATCGTTCATGCATACAACAAGCTGAATGATGCGACGATACCGGCGCAGACGCCGATACGACGAAAAGATGTGATCATCGATTCAATGGCCAAGAGCACCATCTACAGTGCTCTTGATCTGCGCGACAGATTCTATCAGATCCTGATGCGTGAGAGCGATATTCCTCTCACGGCGGTGAGTATTCCAAGCGGTATGCTTTGAGCGTGGATCGTAATGCCACAGAGACTGAAGAACGCCCCTTCTACCTTCAATAGATGCGTGACGCATCTATTGCGCTCGGTGCGCGACTTCGCACCGAGCTACTTCGACGACGTGTTCGTTCACAGCCAGGCTGTGAACGGGAAGACTGACGTTGAGGTGCACAAGGAGCACCTCCGTAAGCTGCTAGGGCTCATGCATAAGCATAAGCTGCATGCAAACCTGAAGAAGTGTATCTTCGGGGCGAGCAAGATACCCATTCTCCGGTGTCTCGTCGGGGAGAACTGCGTACGCCCTGACCCAGAGAAGGTCAGAGTGATAAGTGAATGGCCTACGCTATCCAATGTCAAGGAACTAAGGCAGTGCCTTGGGCTTGTAACGTGTCTGTGCAAGTACGTTGAACTACGCGGGCAAGACTCACCTGCTGTCGCAGCTTCTAAAGAAGGAAGCTGAGTGGAAATGGACTGCTGAGTGTCAGCAGGCCTTCGAAGCAGTCAAGCAGGGCTTGACAGAAGTGCTGATCTTGGCAGTGGCTGACCAAGATCGTTCGTTCCACGTCGTGTGTGTCGCGTCCGGCTTTGCGATCGGATGCGCGTTGATACAGTACGATCACAAGGGTCGTGATCGTGTGGTCTACTACCAGTCCCGTCAGTTGAAGCCAGCTGAGCGTAACTATCCCGTACATGACAAGGAGCTCCTTGCCATGAAGTATGCACTCGCGAAGTTCCGAGTGTATCTACTTGGGAGTGGACCGTTCGTGGACTACACCGACCACGCTACACTGCGGACTGCAGTGAAGTCGCCGCACATCTCGCAACGGATGGCGAGATGGTTGTCGTTCTTCACAGAGTACGACTTCCGGGTTGAATACAAACCCGGAAGGTTGAACGTCGTGGCCGACGCATTGTCACGTCGGCCAGATTATGCTGTGAAGACAGCCGACGCCAATCGGATTGGCGTCGAGAGTGTGAGTGCTCTGTCGTCGTCGTTGATCGACGACGTGAAGGCCGCGTATGCGAGTCACGCAGACGCGAAGCAGTTGCTGAGCTATGCCTCTGCACCTCCCGACGAGGCGCGTCGGAAGTTGGCACCACACCTTCGAGCTCGTGCACATCGTTATCGTGTGCACGAAGGACTGCTGCTATACAGCGCAGTGGACGACGATGTGATTCGCATCGTCGTGCCGAATGAGTACGATCTGCGAATGCGGATCATGTACGAGTACCACGATGCCCCTACGGCAGGGCATCCTGGTCGTGAGAAGACATACTTGCTTCTCACGCGTGACTTCTACTGGAATCACCAGTACAAGTGGGTGCACAAGTACGTACGTGCTTGCGAGGTGTGTCAACGCGTGAAGCCTGCTGCGTTCCCGCTGGCTCTGTTTCAATCACTTCCAACACCGTCGCAGTGTTGGCAGTCTATCTCCACGGGCTTGTCTTTGGTATTCCGCCTGACAGCTAGCGGAGGACTGGTGTCGTGGTCTTTGTTGACCGATTCAGCAAGATGGTGCATCTTGCTGCAGTGCCGGCTGAAGTGACAGCCGTACAGACAGCACAACTGTTTGTAGACATGGTGTTCAAACACCATGGCATGCCGCTCGACATCGTGTCGTACCGTGATCCACGCTTCACAGCGCGGTTCTGGCAAGTAGTGTTTACACTTCTTGGTACACAATTGTCGATGTCGACTGCGGACCATCCACAGATGGACGGTCAGACCGAGCACGTGAATCGCGTGCTCGGCGACCTGTTGAAGAGCTTCGCACACTCGTTCCAGCAATGGAGCGACTGTCTGCCGATGGCAGAGTTTGCCACCAACAACTTGGTGTATGCCTCGACGCGTCATACACCGTTCTACGTGAATGCAATGCGGTATCCACGCCTCCCGAGCATGCTCGGAATGGTGGCTTCCTCCTTAAGTGGGGGAGGATCTACGGTTGCATCCGAACAACTGCAGAAGAGTGCTGATACCGACACAGTATCAGCGATGACGACACGAAGACAAGTTGCGTCTCGTTACGGGAACGAGACGACGATCAAGAACTACGGGTCTGTGCAGGGCACAGACACCGCGACCAAGAACAACACGTCTGTGCAGGGCACAGACAGCGCACAGGCCGGGCCTGCTGCGGGGAAGAACGCCGTGCTGAACAAACCATTCAGCACGCAAGCAATGGACTTTGTCCAGCGCCGGCAAGCCGTAATACGGTTTGTCCAGGACGCGATAGCAGCTTCTGTGAGTAGACAGAAGCTGAACGCTGACAATGTTGGCAGTGGTAACACAAATTAATTCAAAAAGGGTTCATTAGTTCTGCTAGCTGCCACGACATACAGTTTCGGATTTCGGAGAAAGTAAGCTTGCTCCGCGCTTCATAGGTCCGTTCATAGAGCTTGAACGGCATGGCAACGTGTACACGTTGGACATACCGTCCAGAATGCGGCTCCATCCGACATTTTACGTCGGGCGGCTGAAGCCGTACACACAACACGAGCCCATCTAACCTTGATGGCTCCCAAGGGACGACGAAGCGGCGCAAGCCAGCTTCTCGAGGGCAACAACACGGCCGTGGAGCCTCACGACCTGCGTTCCAAGTTCCACTTGGATGTTCGACGCGGTCTGAGCGGCCTGCGCGACCTGCGCTTTCTGATAGCGCAGCTCCTGCTGCAGCTGGGCGAACTCCACGCTCTGGAACTGTTCCAGAGCGGCTACACGGTCGTGTAGAGCACGGGAGTCACGATCAACCTGGGGTTGACCATACGAGGGGTATCTTTCCGCCCCCGCCGCCACTGCGCGATGCGCGCGGCTCGACTCGGTGGATAGTCGAGCGAATCGTGGGCTATGAACCCCGAAGACGAACCGAGATCAGGCTCGTCTTCGTATTCGTTGGAGAGGATTTCCTCCCCACCGAGATACATGGGAACCGCGGAACGTCCTGATGGAGGACGTTTCGGAAATGGTGAGGGCGTACGAAGCTCAGAACGGAGAGCAGGCGTAACGTCTGCACGAGCGCTGCGATCACCGCTGACACTAGGAGTGCCACTAAGTTCATCACGACGTTCAAGCTGAACGCGGAGATCACGCAGCTGAGCAGGTAAACGCACAGTCGTGTACCCCGTGAGGTCTCGCTCGGAGAGACACTCTGCCCCAGGGAGGCAGTGCGAACACGCAGTTCCAAAGGAAACTACGCACGGAATACCCGCCTCCATAGCTTCATTATGGAGGCGATCGATCATATGACGCCTCGATAAAGTCTTGAAGCACTGCTGCGCCGCAGTGATGCGGGCGCCGTACTCTTTCGCGTCCCTGTTGAAGTTTTCGCGACAAAGGCGTTCCAGGATTGACAAAGTGCCATCCACTGGGGCACTTTGCTTTTGCGCGAAGTCTTCTTCGCCGCATGCCATCGGAGCTCATGGAAGAGTCTGATGTAGTAGTAGTGTCTTTGATTCGTCATCGGATCAAAGTGCTGCGCTGCAGCCTCAGCGTCGTCAATGATGGCGCTGCACACGTACTGAGGGATCTGGTTCGGTGGCGACGTCGCACCGAACCTGGAAGCAATCTCGGATGCACTTGGCATCCACGGAGCGCGTTCTGCAGCAACAGGACGCGGAGAAGAAGGCGTCACCGGCGTTGGTGCCTTCTCTTCCTCATCGTTACGTGAGACCTTCGAACTTAAAACGCACGGATCATCTTCGCGGTGTCGCCGCGACCCTGTAACCGGATCGTGCACGACTGCGGCCGACTGGGAGTCGGCTGTTGAGGACGGAACTTCCCCGTCCTCCATTGGGGAATCACTGATGTCAGACTAGGTAGGCATGCTACCGTCGGTGTCCACACCGGCGAACCCTCGATGATGGTCTTCGAGGCTTCGGCCTTGTCCTCCACACGCTTTTTGTACTTTAGCGCGTGGTATTCGCGAACACAGAGTAAACTCTGTCGCAGCGGTGCTTGCTTGTGCAGGCACGGAAGTAGCAGTGTCTGCAGAGGCAGACACTTGCGCTGGCGTCTTCGTTAGCGAGCTCATCGCGAAATGAGCTCGAATTTCCCGGTGAGTTGACGGCCTCGTCAATTCTTTGATTGATGTGTTAAAACTAGCACGTCTTATCTTAACGGGGGGATGGTGTAATGGGGTTATACACAAGTGGCTACACGTAGCCACTTGGTTACATGGAGGGTTCTCAAACATTGGTGTAAGACACACCAATGGTTACACTTTGCAGACCACTGGTCTGTGTGCATTTAGGCTTCCTATTGGTAAATAAGCATTTCTTTCTACCAATTAGAATAGCAGGGTTCTGACAGCCATCGGATGGCAGAATACCTTTCATATAGGATATCAGTTCTAGGAGGAAACCCAGTCCAGACATAAATCATAAATAACAGTTCTCATTTTAGCCCAAATCGGCTTTTAGCTTTTCTTATTTTAGTAAATCTATACTTTCGGACGAAAGTATAGTTAATCTAAGTTTAAGCAAGCTACGCTTCCTCGTACACGTGCGCTAACGTGTAACCCGAAGTAGTGGGCACACAGTTGACCCATTACAACAGCCTAGAGCTACTCGCTAAAGCACTCACTTTCGAAAGGCATTTTTCCCCCACGAATCTCCGTCCAAGTTCCAGCACCACCTTCCCTGCACAACTCTCCAACAGGCTATCAGCCCAAGCGGTCCGAATGGCACGACCGAAAAACGAATCACTACGTCCCTCGAGTGTTAAGAGTACGCAAAAGCTTCCCACGAGGTGGCGATAGCATCACAAAGCTCCCTGCGAGATAGGAATCCAACTACCCACGACCACGAAGTCGTTACTGAGCAACGGAAGCAAGTGCAACAATCAAGTGTTAACGAATTGCGCAACTAGAGTCCCGTGCGGCGGTGACATCCTCTCGACCGTAACGCAAGGCCACAAGGTGGTCGGCACGTGGGGATGCAGTCAAGCAAGCTGGACGATCAAGGAGAGCGCCGGCCCGACGAAGTCGGTGTGGAGTTTACCGACCTGTCATTTCTTTTTTTTCGGAACTTGCTGTGGCGACTGAGCCACCGGCCCGACCGTTCCCAGCACCAAAATCCCCGATGGTTGCTTCCGACATCGGATCCAACACGATGACCGCAAGTGATCCAGACCTCATCGTCATGATTGAACAGTTACAACAACAAGCACGTAGCAGCTCGAACAAACGGCCCCATCAGTTTGCGACGTCTGACACGATGGGACTTGGGGTTTTCCGGAATTGGTTGGTGGAGAGCGCTAATTCGAGAAGTCAAGAAGATGACACGTGGATTGTTGGTGAAGTGGAACGTGGTGGAGCTTACGTTACCCGCGGATAGACTTCGACGCCCCGGGTGGAGATATCCCGAATGGGAATCCCAACCGGGAATCAAGTACCTGACGACAGGTCAAGGCCCAAAGGGGCGACCAAGCGTGGAAGATGGAAGAGAACATCTTATGCACCACCTGTGCTGACGTGGAGAACAACGCGGAAAAGCAAGACCAAGCTTCCCAGTAACCGCAAGCAACCCAAAGTGTGACGAAGGCTTTGGACCGGCTGACTCGTGTTGGATCGGAATCCCGGATGGGACATCCCGGATGTAAAGATCAAGTATACAAGATTAAGATAAAACCGACCGACTAAGCCGACCGACTAAAGATCTGCGAAGATTCCAAGAAAATTGAAGTACGGAGATTGTACCCTGTACTTCTACACTGCCAAAAGCATGCAAGAAAGAGACCAAGAATGTCGACGTATACAAGACCATAGCGAATGCAAGTGAAACCAGAGTGCATGCAGAAAGTTAGATGAAGATAGCCAGCAAAACATAAGATTGAATTAGAGTTCGTTTTACCGATAAGCTCGCAAGCGACCGGACAAGTCTGCCTGACGTGTATACCAGGAGGCCGGCGTATCTGCAACCGAGGTGAAGGCTCCCCAGAAGTTGGACGACTGGGTGTTGAATCTCCACTCAAGCTTCAAGTCCACTTAAGGTAAGTAGCGGGGTAAGCCCGAGGGTAAATCTTCCCTATTTTATAACCTAGTTGCGGTCGCGCTTGCCGTTAAGGGGCCCTGTATTTCATATTATCGATTACCTGTTGGGTTGGTTGGAATAGCCTCAACCCAGGAGTATTGATTTAAGAGATATTTTGAGATAGGCGAATTGATTTGTCTGATTTTTCTCTCAGTAGTTGAGAGTGGTGCGCGTTTGAGGAAGCCGACCGAGATTGACCAGTATCTCGGGCATTTGGCAAGTAGACTGGAGTTAAGACCGACCCCCCCACGGTCTGAAAGAATAAGGATGGACTGTATATTGCGTATAACTCTGATTGTATAATTGTATTTTGTTGGTTATCTGAGCCGTAGAGACTACGTCTGGAAATTTCGTTCAGTCTTACGCTCTTGACCTACATTTGAAAGACAACTCAACTGGTGTGAATACCAAGGTCGGATCCAGTGATCGAACCTCAAGAGGATTGCACACAAGGAACACACGCCCAACCTCAGCCGGAAAAGTCCAGCTGGGGTTGTTCCGCTCGAGGTCAAGCAGCTCAGAAGGAGTAGCCATCACTGCAGGCGAAAAGCGTTTACCCGCATCGCCTCACGTCAGTATGCGATTTGCACCCCCGTCGCCCAAGAAGCCAAAGGTGGAAGACGTCTAGTGTCGACTGTTCGAGGTTCTGAAGTTTACCCGCGTTTGGGTGCTGGCTTTGAATATTTAATCAAAGAATACGAGCATGCTCTTCGTACAGAAGTTATTCTGAATGACTCAACGTGGACCGAAAAACATGAAGCATCGGTGATCGTCAACTATTTGAATGGCCAAGCTTGCCGGTATTACCACAAAACGAACGCAGAATGGCGACGTTGTCATCCTAGTGCGAATATTCCCTATGCAAAACTGAAATCCATACTTCAAGTAGAATCGGTTGCAAGCTGAGCCATCTTGAGCTCAATGCCTTTCTCAAATGCCTAAAACGCGCCGGCGACTTATGGAGTCAATTTATGGAGTATCTCAAGTTCATTGAAGGTCTTATGGAGGGTGACAACACACTGTTGCTACTGCAAAAACGCTTGCCCTGAGCTAGCAGAACACGTCTACGCCAAGGTTGATTTTGGCAACTCTGGTCGCCTTGACGTCACCTCCGTCAGTGCTATTGACTTCATCCACAACACCACCGCTATTGTCACAGGCAGCTACAGCATTCACTGATGCCAACTGCTTTGCCTTGATCATGGGTAGTTGGTAAACTAGTGTTTCTGGTCACCACAGACGTAGCACTTCGCCACCATTGCAGCGTTGCCTTCTGACCCTCCATCCTGGCGCTGAGAAATTGGAATCTGCTCACTGGGACCACTGTACGTCGGCTTTTACTCCGTACGCCCGTTTGCGGATTGGACACTCTTTTCGGACCCATGTTTGCGACCGTTACCAAGAAGCTGGTAGAGTAGTGATCTGTGGATAGCAATAGCTGCAACAGCGAGCGCAAACAACAGATTGGCTACTCGATTCAGGAGTAACACACCACGTACGCGGTAATCGTGACCTCATTGCAGGCATGGAGCCGGCGTACTTACTGATCGGAGTCGCAAATGGAGCTGTCATCGAACCAACGGCAAAATGAAGCTGCACCGTTACGACATATGTACATGAAGTTACGAAATTAACCCTGCTCACGAATGTCTACTATGCTGAAGGACTACAGCGTAACCTCGAATGCGTGGAACAACTACGCAAAATACTTGGCGCCGATGGGGGGGGGGCTTGAGGCTTGGCGTGGAGATAATAACATAGTATCAATAAAATTGATATTATATTGACGGAACAACATATTATTGCTACTTTCATATTTCAGTTTAATATAAATGTTGCATAATACAATTGTATTTTTCTCAGTCCAACCGTTTGGGTGTTGCCACAACTCACCAACTATTTCAAGCTTGCAGCATTGTGCCCCGCAGCCTCAGCTCGACACCTCATTTCCAAACTCGCCCACCAAGCAACAACCATCCCTACCACTTCTACCTCAATGACGTCGCACCAGCTCTGTGCTTTCATCTACGCGGATCTCGGAGAAGACCTCTTCGAATGCAAGAAGTGCGGTCGTAGCCGCAAGCAAGCTCCCCGAACGGGCTACAGCAACCTGCTCGGCCATCTCAGTACCAAGCACGCGGGCTACCTGGAGGAGTACGCCGAGATCGAAGCCGCTGCTGCCTCAACGATGGACATGTTCGGCTTTGTGGACGACGTAACGCTCACCATCTACTTGTGGATGCGCTGGATCATCCAGTGCAACCTACCCATCACGGAAGTAGAAAACAAGCTCACGCGCGAAGTGGTGACGATGGAGTTGACTACTGTGAGAACGATGAAGGTATATTTGCGCTACGTCGCGGGCAAAGTTGGCCAGACGATCGCCTCTGAAATGGGGGAGTCGTTTGGCCTAATGTTCGACGGATGGACGTGCAATTCCCTGCATTTCCTGGGCATCTTCGCTGTGTACGCGGTGAACGGAGTGCGGCACCAGCATCTACTAGCCCTTTTCCCGATGGACGGCAGCCAGACCGCCGATGCTCACCTCGAGCACATCGAGTCGGTTCTGAGTGTGTACGGAAAAGGGGCTTGATATGGTGCGGTTTTTCATTGGTGACAACTGCTCGACCAAAATCAGTGCATCGCAACCAAGCTCGACATCCCGCTGATTGGCTGTTCCAGCCGCCGACTCAACCTTGCGGTCAATCGGTTTTTGGAGGATTATCAGAATCAGATCGATATTATTCAAACTTTGATGATTCAGTTGCGCCAACCAAATAATGCTGCAGCACTCGCGAGAGTGACCCCGCTGAAGCCTATCAAGTCGAATGTCTCGCGCTGGTCCTCGACATTTACCATGCTCGAACGCTACGTCAAGATTCGAGATGCCATCCTCACTGTCAGCGCAATGGAGGAACGCGTGCCTCGCGGAAACGCCCATCGCCGCATTTCAACTGCCGTCGAGAAGCTCAAGGAGCTGGACAGTGTCTGCGTCAAGCTGCAAGCCGAGGAATGCTGCATGGCGGACGTTCGCCTTCTCTTTGACGCTGTGCTGCAAAGTATACTGTAATGGCCGACAACTTAAGTTCGACTGCGGATATAGTCCGCTCGCCGGAATTTGAGATGGCAATCGTCAAGCTTCAGAACGATCTCCCGCTGGCTTCTAGTGAGCAGCATTCTGTGGAGGGATTTTTGGTGGAGCCGAGTGAACCTACCCCTACCCTGCTCCGTGTGCTCGTGTCGACGTCGCGTCCACCATCCTTCGACAGGCCAAGAAACAGCGCTCTGCAACTCGTGTCACGACGCAGTATGACGAGCTGCTTCACTTCGCACCCCCGATGAGGAACGCGTGCGAGCGTCTATTCTCCGAGTGCAAACTGATGCTGACTTTGCTGCGTTCGTCAACCCTGCCGGCGAACTTTGAACGGATGATCCTAATAGCGACATGTGGAATGGCGCTACGCTTCTCGTATGCACTGATAGGGACGAAGAGTAGCTACTGTAGTGCTTGCAATTTGATCAATACTTTTCAATGATTGCAATAACTATTATTGTAAGGATCCCTATTGCCATAGCTATTACGGACAAGCGTTTTTCTACTATAGCATTGCGAATTGTATTTACAGTGTTCTGGCTTGAGGTACCCTTTGCATCCACATTACTACTATGAAAAACGTGAGCAGGGCTGCGAGTGTATTGAAAATCGCGTCTTTGGGAAGCGGGATGTGCATCTTCTTCGTGGTACTGTGGCTGTCTGGGGGAGGTGCAAGGTTAATCACGCCTTCATGCTGTTCACCTTGGATTGGTATGTGCGCTTAGTGTTTGTCTTCGCTTTGACTGGAGTGACCGCGCTACAATTGCTGAGTCCTCAGTGTCTATCTTTTGTCCACGTGCCATTTCGCTCACTTTCTTGTGTGAAAGGCGTGATGACAACATTATCACAAATGTTGTGAATCTGACACGTTAAGCTCGCGCCATAGCGAAATTAAGTCTATTTCATTCGGTTCGCACGGGATTTCGGGCGACTATGATATCACACCGTAGTGCCAGAATAAAGCAATTTTATCACAATTGCAGCAGATGTTGGCTCTTTGTTTTTATCGTATTCTGATTTAATAAATTATGAGGTACTAATCTATGGAAAATACAAGGTCCTCCCTTATCTGACTGACTAACTGCCTGAAATAAACTTCAGATTTTTTTGGTGCCAAATCAATGATATATTATGCTACCGGTACCTAGTTGTACTGTAAAGGGCTGACTGAGCGTTGGTCTACTACACTCGGATCAGATCTAAAATACGGTACGTGCTTGTGAGGCATTGCGGTCGGACAGCTTTAGTATTTTACCGGCTGTCGCGCGTTTTACCGATGGCCTGTGTGACTGCAGCCTATAATTAGCGAATGGCATTTTGCTTGCAACCATGTGTTTTAAATAAAGCGCCCCCATTGGTCATATTCGGAGTTCGCTTGGGACAGGGGCGATACGGTACTACACTCGGATCAGATCTAAAATACATGTAAGATGCTTACAAACGCGTTTAAGGTTCAGGGTGTGGGCTATGAAGTACGATATATAAAATATGGTACGTGTAAGATGTTTACAAACGCGTTTACAAACGCCCTACCATCCATCTATCATACATAAATCTTGGAAGTATTGTACTGAACGTAACATGTTCTTCAGTGTAGCTAGCCTACAGTCGAGATTGAAAAAAGTCAACGCACGGACATGCCGCTATTCGAAAGCGTTTAGGGTTTGAATCAGAGCCAGACATGAACCGTCTAAGCAAAAGCGTGACTCATTAGCACTTATCTTACAGGTTAGTATATGTACGACTGGTGGTGGTGGTCATGCCGGTGGGATGATGTCCGTAATCCTTAAACTACAAGTTGGAGGCTCCAATGGAGCCGAGTTAGTAATGCAGAGCTGGTCCCGCTGCATCGGCTACCTGGAAGCGACACTCAGACAATATCTTTCGTTCAAATTGTGACTTCGATACCGCTAATTACACACAATCCCCTCGATAGTCATAATATAAGGAATCCACTTTATATTCTGTTCAATTGCGATAATGGATCAACTGGACTATGGTTGACGGGACTGATTGCCAACAATAGAGCGATGGTGACTGCATGCAGAGACTCGTGTGTCGTTTCAGCTTTCTTAGCTCAACCGATGAGATTGCCGCTGTGGACAAACTCGCGGACAAAAACCTGGTACTTAAGTAGAACGTTTTGATCTGAGATTTGGCATGCGTGGCAAAAGGAATTGTTAGTACTGGTGCAATATCTCTGTCATTATGTACACTTGTTGTGTTTCACAAGTGCAGACAATTTTTTAGATGGGCTTGGCTGGGCACATGTGCTGGTATCCTTGCAGGCATCGTGCACAGAATGCGAAAACTACGTAGTTAAAAAAATCTACATAACAATATATATATGTTGGCATTTTTTTTATCACTGTTCATTAACTAGAGGATAGAGGCATAAGTTATTATGCCAACCGACCCATTGCCAACATTATCTGGGGGAGATCACTATTGGGGATATCATTCCCGAGAAGATCGTCTGTTTTGGTGCGCTTCACTTGATGAATTTCTCGACCGGGGCATTCCAGAAGATACAATTTAAGAAGGAAATAATGCAGAACCTGTTGTATTCGACCATCCCATCCGGCGATAAAAGTAACAAGCGAAGAGCTTCCGGCTTGTTCATCGATGCGAAATTTTCTCCATTGCTACCGCTGAGAAATCTGCCAATTCTCGTTTTGCGCGTTCAAGTACTCGTTTAACCACTCTCAAGTCAGTCCAGAGAACCAATGGTTTTTACTGCTTCATACTTCTTCTGGCCTTAGCTCTACAAGAACACATTGACGCTAATTCAGCGATGATTACGGCGTCCAGTGTGACCGTCACCAAGAGTAGAGCTTCGAATCGTCTTACGGATGCTCGTGGGCATCGACACTTAGGAGTGCGCGCGAGGTCAGTAGTGGATAACGATGATGACATCTCCGAAGAGAAGACAATTGGCATAAAGCTACCAGGTACTGCGAAGCTCCAAAGTCTTGTCAGCTCACAGGCATTTAAAAAGTTCGCGACAAATGTCAAACTAAGATTGACTTCGGGTACCCAGAAGACCACAGACGACCTTTTCAAAAGTCTTAACGTTGGAGAGGTGAAGACGGAGCCTTTTCGAAGCGCACAGTTAAAGAATGGGCCGAGTCTGTGACCATTACCTACAAGAAGAATCCTGAAGCTGGTCAAGCGGCAATGGTCTCAACATTGAGAGATCACTAAGGTGATGAGCCTCTGGCCAGTTTTCTAGCTGAAGCACTTCGAAGCATGCACACGGTGATCGTCGCGAAACAGTTTGAGAATATTCTTCTTGACAGTTGGCTCGCTGAAAAGAAAAGCAGACGAAATCTTCAGTCATTTGAAGCTGAAGGTAGACGAGGATGCTTTTTTGAAGAACCCACTGTTGAGAACCTGGATGTCGTACGAAAAGAAGCTTGGAACGAAGAGTCTGAATCATGCGCTACTGCTCAAGTTGAAGGAGCGGTATGACGACGCTGAATTAGCCAACATGCTAATCGTAGCAAAGATGGCCGCAGTACACGCACCATTTCTAGGGAGGTGGAGCGCGCACAGCTTAAGGACTGGCTGGACAACGAGAAAACGACTGAGGATGTCTTCAAGCTTCTACGTCTCAACACAGACAAGGGGGGCGAAATTCTGAAGAAGCCAGTCCTGACAACGTGGTTTAAATACGTGGGAATGAGCGGTCAGGATGCGAATCAGTTGCTGTTATTAAAATTGAAGATGGAATTCAGCGATGAAGACTTGGCGAAGGTGTTGGTCGCTGCGGGGAGGGACACCAATGTTCAAATTGAGGTTTGGGACATGATACTGGCGCAGCACCGTTGTTGGCGCGGAAGGAAGAAGACCGCAGAGGACGTTTTCAACCTTCTCAAGCTAAACAACGAGGGCGAGCAACTTTTTAAGAGCCGAATTTTGGACGTTTGGGTCAGCTACGTGGTGGAACTGGACAAGAAAAACGCAGATGAAGAAATATTACAGTGATGAAAGACTGGAAGAAATATTTGTTCAGGCAAAGAACAACATCTTTACGCGCGGTCTAGCTATTAAGCTGGAGCAGGAAATGTGGAGGAGCCAAGGACAAACGGCAGACGATCTTTACAATTTTCTGAAACTTGACAAGAAAGGTTTTTACGACCTATTTGAAGGTCCGGCGGTGGTGACTTGGGTCTCGTATGCCACCAAGCTGGGCAATCTAAAGGAACACCCAGTCCAATTTGCAGTTATTTCGGAATTAGAGAAGCGCTTCAATTATTTGGATCTGGCACGAATGCTTGACTACGCATCTCCACGAACCCGAGAAATGAAAAGACTCGTTACCAGCTTGCAAAAAATGCAGTTCGAGCAGTGGTGGACCAAGAAGCGTTGGACGCCTAAACAACTCGAATCGAAACTAGATGCCCAGGATCCAAAGAACGCTGAACTGGTCCGTCTATCTTTCTTACAAAAACTTCTACTTAGTACACAAGTACGAAGCTTAGTTGTCAACCAAGCTTCTAAATAGAAACTGCGTTGAATAAGATGGAAGATGTAGCCTACTGTGGTGTTGCAGTAGTTTCATTTGGCACACAGCACCAACGCCAACACTGAACCTTAGGCGTCCTTGGCCACAATGGAGAACAAACCTCCGAACGGCACCTGTGACACCGTCACGAAGTCGTCCGACCCAGTTGCTGCACCGAAGCCAGTCCACGACGACGCGCCGTTGATCCACACCGTGTTACCATTGATGGAAATCTCGATCGCGTCCAGCGACTTGCCGAACGTGGGCACAGAGATGGCCCCCGTTGTGTTCTGTGGAGTCCCGACGTTGGCCATGAAGAAGCAGTCCTCGTTCTTGGTCGTCCACTCCACGGAGAAGTCACCCGTCGCTAGCGAGTACCCAGTGTGCAACTCACCAATTTCCGCTCCGGCGGCGTGCGGTACGAACTCCCACGTCTTGCCAGCATCCGTCACGGGACTCAAACCGCCCACGTGCAGCGTCAGAGACGCCGTCGGACCTGTGGACCAAGCATGGGCGTGCGAGATGTAGGCACCCAATTCGAGACCGTAGAATGGGTACATGAGCTCACCCGTTTCATAGTACGCCTCAATCGTAGTTGAGTTACTGAAGGTGTCGAGCATGTAGCCCCATTGACGGCGGATGATCTCCAGAGCAAGCGATGCGTTGCCGGGTGTGGCACGCAGATGAGCTTCCACCTCGAGACTCGTGATGAAGGGCGAGATGGAGCCGAGACCTTCGGGTGACACGGCGCCGTACTCGTTCCAGCGGGCGGCGAGGTTCTCCGAGACAGTGACGGCCTGCTCCGACGACTGAGTCAGATTGTACCGGACAGCGAGCGAGTTGCCGTCCTGGGGGTGGAGCTCAGCACCAGCAGCCGTGGTGTTGTCACGGTAAAGACCGACCGAGACGTCCCAGAGGTTGGTGTTGACAGCGGTCTTGACAGCACTGGCGAGGTCCCCGAACGCCGTGCCGTTGTAGGAAGGAACCTCGTAGCCCAGATGCTGAGCCAAGTCGGCGTAACTGTAAAGTGCATGGTACAGAAGCGAGTTGGCGGCGATATTCTTGCCACCTTGACCCACACGGCCCCAATCATAGATACCCGTGACGTTTAGCAGCATGTCAGAAGAGTCCACGTTGCCCAGGATAAACTCAAAGCCGAAGAGTGCGTCGCTCCAGTGATTTTCGAGGAACTCCGTGTCAGCGGTGAGGATCGTGTAGTCGACCAAGGCGATCAGCGTCCAGATGTGGTACGTATCCGAGTTGATACCCGCAAGTTGCACACGAGGAGCAATGGGCGTTCCAGCGTAGGCGAACTGGCCATTGGTCGTGTTCTGGATCGCGTACAGCGAGTTAATAGCGTGGCGAACAGACAGAAGGTTGTCTCCATTCAACGTGACCATCTTGGACAGTGTAGCGACGCCAAAGTCGCCAGGCCATGGCGTGCGGTCGCGCTTGGCGCCATCCACGTACACCTCGGCACCGGTACTCACGTTCTGGATGGTGGCATTGTTGAACCAGCCATACTCGGTGATCGTCGGTGGGTTAGCACGAGACTCGTTTGATGCGATCGTACAGATCTGTACGGTGTACGCACCGGCGTACCAGATACGGTTAAGTAGGTCGTCGTCGCTGTAGAAGTAACCCGAATACTCGCGTAGTTTATCGTCGTCCGTAGCAGGAGCAGCCGTGAAGTGCGTGGAGACTCCAGTGATCTCAATTGGATCGGACGAGCCCGTGGAAAGCGTGAGATAGCGGTAGCTGCCTCGAGCGAACTCACGACCGAACGTGTAGGTAGAATCCGGCGCCGCAGGAGCGTAGATGGTGCCGTCGATGATAGCCATGTCTGTGGACAGATCGGACTCGATGCCGATGTACTGGGCGCTCTCGGAGAAGGCGACGCCAAGTTGCGTGTCGCTCGTGGTACCCGAACCAAACTGCAGCGTGATGAAACCCGTCACTTGCTGGCCGAAGTCATACGTGACGGTGGATCCGTTACCGGACAGCGTGGCAGTCAACTCGGAGACATTGACATTGCCGGAGGAGCCGTAGATACTGACGGGTTCGATATCTCGAGACACAGGCGACTGGATGTACTGCTCCCAGGGCGCGACTGACCCGGAAGTGACAGCGACAAGAGCACTTACGACGAAAGCGATGGTGGCTTGTGCTCTCATTTGCTGTTAGCGCAGTCGAAAGCAAGTTTAAGAATGGCAGTGCTGGAAACGAGTATTTATTTGTAGTCACAAGGGAGCATTTGTGATCACTTTGCCTTGGACCAAGAGGCACTCTTACGGCATCCACGTTTGTTTGATGGTACTTCAAGCCTTGTTAGAGGTATGTTGGTCACCTTAACACTACAATCGTGATTTGCTGGATTTGCGCCCGTGCAGACTGGTTGAAGTTGTTGAGTCAAAAATGAAGCAGAGCCCATGCAGAAAGCAACGGTTTACGGTTGATGCTTTCTGCTTGGGAAGTCCCAGTCGCGACTATTATACTGTAACTCTCTGTACACGTACCGGTATCACTAATTCGTTTACGTGCCAAAGCTGTGCACTCTCCGTAAATGCTACATACATGATATTACAATGCTTGAGCCGTAAGGCAAGGAAGCCTAACAAGGACCTGGGCTCCTGATTGTGAATTGTGACTGGTGACACTCCTCGGTCCGCAGGCACGATGGGAAATTGCGTGCTGGGCCAGACTAGCCGCCAGTGCCGTCATCATAGACAAGATGCACACGATTCTCATGATGGCTGTCTCACTCTGAGGATTCAGAGTCTGAATGAGAACAGTAAGAGGTTGATTTACGGGGTCACCGGAACCAGCTGTTGGCAACTTCAACTTTTCAAACTAGCAATTTGCACCGCAGCGCCGCACAACGCAACTACTGTACTGTGGTACAGATTTCGCTCTCACATCCGGTAGGGGTCTTATCGAATAACCTATGACCGATTTATAATATTAGATTATGCAGTAGAGTCCCACGGAGAGGTCCACTGCCCGTTTGAATTTTGGCGCTTCATTCCAAGATTTGAAATCACTCGCAGCAATGGGGGGGGGGACTGGATGCGGATCGAGATGAAGAGAGCCTTGATCAAGCATAACTACGAGCGTCCAGGACTGTCGCGACGAGAGCTAGCCGCGTGGGCGAAGGTCCAATTCAAGCTAAAGAAGGCCCCGGCACAGACAACAGTCTCTGACATCCTCAAACATGCTGCTACTATAATGGATGAAGCTTACGGCAACGGCAAGTGGCGGAAACGTTTGCGGGTGACATCATTACGATTGGAGAAACGTCTTTGGGCGTGGCTGCAAGAGCTGGAGAACCAGCACGTGTGTGTCTTGCGCGAGCTGATCAGGTTGAAAGCTCGGGATCTACAAGTAGAACTTTGTGACGCATGGGATCTATCTATCTCTATCGGACGGCTGGCTCACTGCGTTTGAAAAGCGCCATGGGTTACGCCTGCGCCAGCGATACGGCGAAGCGGCCACCGCCGATCCTGAGACTGTCCGTGTCGGGCCCCAGCGATTGCAGCAAGTGATAGAACGTAGAGGTTGTCATAAAAACGTCGCTAGTGGACTGCCAAATTACCTGTTAAACCTAATACACAATATTCATTTCTACATCTGTGGGTACCACGGCTACCGGAAGTGAGAGCGAAATCTGTAGCATACTATCTTGAATTGGAAGAGAGGAATGATTCAGATATGAACCGACGAACGGGTCCCACGAAAGGTCTAAACCGGAGTGCAGCTTAGATTGAAATTACTGGTGGCAGTAGGTTTGTGGCCAACGGAGGCAAGCGGTTGTCAGAGTCAGGCAGTTGCTAATACAGGGTCCATCGCGAGCTAGCTATCACAATCGCATGTATACTCTATTTCCATACCTGAGCGAAGCCAAGCGCGACTGGTTACTGCATGGACGCTTACTCCTGAAGGATATGCCTTGCGGTGGTAGCCCCCCCCCCCCAAAGAATGAAGCGCGCACCATGCATATCTATCCAAATATAAGGGGTACCATCTTGGAGAATATGCTGAGCAAATAGTAACGTATTTACGCTGGGGAACCTTAATGGCCTCGGCGTTCTTCATGCTGGGAGAGAGAGCATTTGATTATTGTACTCGAAGCGTTTGAGTGAAAACTAGCCCCAGTGAAAGTTGCAAAGTCGTGCTTCGCCCGAAGAAGCTCTGAAATTTAGCAAAATCTGCTCCACATGTTTCGAAGTTTACGACGGCAACCCATCTCCTGCACGGGCGGAGCTGTTTGATATAGCAGTAGTTTCACGAACTGATTTTGTTTTTACTACCAATCTGTGGGACAGATGCATCTTGGATTGAATTCGATTTCGCTGAGTGAAAATTTGCTGATTGTTGGCTTGATGTTTTATTTTACTCGAGCGTTCAACGTCTTTTCCTCACTTCATATTTGTTACCCAACAGCAAGTATCATTTTGGACAAACATTAGCTATCGTGCATTCTTCGACCCATAAAGAAGGGCCACCAAAACCCCAACTATTAACTAACGTGTCCAGCATTTATCTTGATTGATTGATCATCACTGTGACCGCAATTCCATATACTTTCTCGTCGAATACTCTTTCGAAGTCAATTTATATTTGCTCGGACGAGTATTAATTGCTGTGAATTGTTCGTGCATACTAAAACGCACGCACTTAACCGGGAGGGCGACGATCAGGTAACATTTTAGTTTATACACTCCGCGACACAATGGATCACACGGGGTCGTTTGATCTGTAACTCCGTCAGTTTTTCGAGTTAGCCTGCGCTGTTTAGATATGTGCTTACTGTGGTTGGTAGAAAAACGAGGTTTGTGCTAGCGAGCGCAACTTCGCAACCTGTGGGGTACCTCCCATACAACTTTCCGCTTTTGCCTTCGTGACACATTAAATCACCCGCACCCCACATAAGAAACCAAGTATAAAATAATCCATGTTCCAGTCAAAATCAGTAGTGAGTTTTGTTACCCTTTTTGTCTAGTACTCCGACGCAGCGGCGCGGCATTGACTCGATGAGGGAATGCAGCAAGTCAGAGGGATATCATCCCATTCCTTGAAAAGCGCTGCCTTCAACTCAGGCACGCTATTAAACTTTTTGCCATTAGCATACACCTTCCTACTCATAATAGACCACAAGTTCTCAATAGGATTGAGGTCGGGGGACTTGGATGGCCAATCTAGAACAGCTACATCTTGTAAAAAAAAACTCCTTTGAGCGATGAGAAACATGGATACTAGCATTATCTTGCTGGTAGATAAATTCGGTGCCGTAGTTGAGGTGTGAGAAGGGGAGGATATACTCGAAGTGTAATGGGCCAACTCTGCGCCCAGTACTTCGGCTTTCACATTTGCGCACGGGTGTACGAGGAAGCATAAACTTAGGTTAACTATACTTTCGTCCGAAAGTATAGATTTACTAAAATAAGAAAAAGCTAAAAGCCGTTTTGGGTTAAAATGAGAACTGTTATTTATGATTTATGTCTGGACTGGGTTTCCTCCTAAAACTGATATCCTATATGAAAGGTATTCTGCCATCCGATGGCTGTCAGAACCCTGCTAATCTAATTGGTAGAAAGAAATGCTTATCTACCAATAGGAAGCCTAAATGTATACAGACCAGCGGTCTGCAAAGTGTAACCATTGGTGTGTCTTACACCAACGTTCGAGAACCCTCCATGTAACCAAGTGGCTACGTGTAGCCACTTGTGTGTAACCCCGTTACAGAGGAGAAAATAGAACACAGTATAGACGTAGTCATCTGAGTTCTGCCCCCCGTCAGCACGACAAGCGGAGACTTGCCGCGGGCACTGAAAGCAGCCCACACCATAACCGAGCCACCACCGGCCTGACGCCGCTTGGTGTAGCTCGGCGGCTTGCGGAGGTCGCGCCAGTAATGCTGGAAGCCGCCGGGGCCGTCCAGGTTCCACTTCTTCTCATCAGAGAAGATGATGGACTCCCAGACAGCCCCGGCGTCTTTCCTCAGTAACGTGACCCCCTCCCATGCCTTGCGCGTGAGCATGTCTTCCACCTTCAATGGTAGCGTGTTTACCATCTTCGCGTACACCAACCAGTCCACCCTAGCCAGGGTGCGCTGGATGGTGCGCACCTTGGCGGACAGGATCAGCTCTTCCTTGAGCTTGGCTGCGGATAGATCCCCCTTGGCGGCAGCTTGCACGAGGCGGTGGGTCTTGCGGTCGAAGAGAGCGGGGGCACGGCCAAGGGTCTTGGCAGGCTTAGTGCAGTCGCGGGAGCTGTTGACTGAGGCCACCACACCCCTCACAGTCTGCACACAGCGACCCGTCTTCTTGGCGATGGGGCGGGCGCTGAGTCCGGCCTCTTGAAGCCCCTCGATCTTGCCGCGCTCACGGTCGGTCAAACGGGGCTTCTTCTTCGACGAAGGCGTCTTCTTGGAGGGGGGCTTCTTCACCTTCGGTATCTTGGGGAATGAAGGGCATGCTTGCCCCGCTTCGAGATGCCGCGTGCCATTATTTTGACTAGAACATGGATTATTTTATACTTGGTTTCTTATGTGGGGTGCGGGTGATTTAATGTGTCACGAAGGCAAAAGCGGAAAGTTGTATGGGAGGTACCCCACAGGTTGCGAAGTTGCGCTCGCTAGCACAAACCTCGTTTTTCTACCAATCACAGTAAGCACATATCTAAACAGCGCAGGCTAACTCGAAAAACTGACGGAGTTACAGATCAAAACGACCCCGGGTGATCCATTGTGTCGCGGAGTGTAAATCTAGCACAGGTATCAATATCCAAGTAACCACTGTACTAATTCCCTGGACATTTGTATGATCCCTTTTTAATTTTGTGTAGATATTCCGATATGAATTACCAGGTCATCCTTTCACAGAAAATGAAACACCCACTCGGATCCCCTTAGCTCTGAATTTTTTTCCATAGAATTATCTTGAAATTTATAAACCGCTGGTAGGATAAATATACTTTATCTTGTGTTTTGTATTGTTTACTAGGACAAACATCACTAGGACAAAATTTCGGAAATAATCGGATGCCACATACTTAGTTCAAGATAAGCCGCTTTTTATCCTACGAAGCCGTAGTGCATTTCGTCTCACTGGAACCATTTCTTCAAATAGCATGCATGCTTTCCTAATTATCGACGTGAAGAAATACTTCTGATTTTTTTTGCTTACACAGTTTCTTGGAGAAAATTCAATGATGCTCTCCACTGTATCGTGGCAAGCTAGACAGCGTACGTGTAGGTTCCAATTTAAAATTCAATGTAGCAAGATCCAAAATATTCAAAAGAAAAGATGATAATTAAGCCTCATCCACAACAGGAGAAAGGCATAATGAATGAAGCAGAATTGTTGAAATGATAAAAAAAATTGCATTCTGTGGGGCATCAAACTGGTCGATTTCGTCGGATAAAAAAACACGCGGCGGAATAAAATCCCACGGAATACTTGACGACAAAGTGATCTGTACTTCCAGCTAGCTCAGTGGTAATGGTGTTTGAGACGGGCAAGCTTCTACGTTCGAATCGGAAAAACGGAACCCATACGGACAGCGAAACAGCAACAACAAAAAAAGAACCCGGTTGCCACACCCATTCACGTGCCTGTAGTGGTCGTCACCTTGCCAGTCTGGCGTTTCAGTCTTTGCAGCAACATACACTGTACACTCGGTTTCCGAGAGACAGCAATGGCAGCTCCAGTCCCAGCTCAGGTTACCGCTCATTTCTCTTTCTGCAAGAAGACCGACGAGCGCTCACGCACCACATGCCTTCGAGCAAAACCAATCTCGATGATCCAGCCGTGGGCATACAGCCACTGAAGACGTTTTCTCGAGGCAGCATGATGCTTCTGATTGTGACGTTGCTGCTGGCCGGCGTCGTAGCTTGCGACCTCGCTATGGAGATGAACATCTTGTCCAGTACGTCGGAATACCTTTTGCGCAGCAACGTTAGCGAGCTCGGCAACTACACCAACGACACTGAAGGTAGCAACGATGCCTCGGAGGAGCCGTCCTGCAGTCCAAAGATGGTCAACTTGAGCCAGATCGAGTACCATTCCAACCATCGTTACTTTACCCTTTTGAAAGAGGTGAGGCCTCAACTACCGCCAGTTTTCCGTGGCGACCACACTGTACTATGCAACGACAGCAATGCGCAGGACGTCGGCTACGCATACTGTCTGCCAATCTCTGGGCGCAAGGACTCTCCGTTTTGCACCGGAGCAGATCGAATGGATCTACTCACTCAACACTCAACCCAGACTCGCTGCTACGCCAGTGTGCTGCACATGCTGCTTGTGGAAGTGTACGAGGAACTCTACGCGTTCGGAAAAGCACCGCTTGTTGTCTACGGTTCTCTCCTGGGTGCCGTTCGCAACGGGTCCATGATTCCCTTCACTGAGGACACAGACATCGCATACAGCGGACAACTTGACCTTGATGACGAGGTCGGTCGTGCTCTGGTGTCAAAGGGCTATCACTTTTTCTATCTCAACATTTGGCGTGTCTGCGTGGCCCCGACGCACCCGCTTGCCGCCTCACTGTACAACTCAAGGTTGCCGATCGCCCCAGATTATTCGGTGCCGTATCTTGATCTCTATGGGATGAAGAAACTCAACGAGACTGACTGGAGCTTGGAGAAGTACGGAGACAGCACACTGCCAGCCGAAAAAGTGGAGTCATTCTCCCAAGTAACGATCAATGGACTGCCGTTTGACACAGTACACGATCCGGATTATTTTTTGAAGGAAATGTACGGCGACGACTACATGATCCCAAAACCACGCAAGTGAAGAGCAAGGCGGATACACATAAAATACGAGGGAAAAACTGAGATTTCGGTTAAGAAGATCACGTATTTGGGTTAAAAAAAACTAATTATATGGGTTTCTTTAGTGCGTTGCATTTTTGATGCGGAGCCGATTTCATTAGTCTTAAAAGTACACAAGACCTTGTGGATTTGCATCATTTCGTGGCTTTGGTTTCATGAAATCGTCTCCGTACATCCTCTGTAAAAAGTAGTCCGGATCGTGTACTGTATCAAACTGCTGGCTGTTGATCGTCACTTGAGAGAATGGCCTCACTTTATCGTCAGATATCAAGTTACTGCCGTTGATCCTGTTCATCTCGTCAATTTTCCACTCACTAGCGTGTCGTTGTAGATTCATATAGTAAAGATCCAGGTACGGGATAGCAAAATCCGCGGAGATCGACTGCGTTGGATCATACAGCTTGGCAGCTAGAGGATGCGTAGGCGCCGCACACACTCGCCAAATATCCTGGAAAAATAGATGATACCCTTTTTGCCACAGTAATCGATGCAGATCATCACTAACTCGAAGTCTCCCGCTGTATCCGATGTCTGCATCCTCTGTAAACGGGATCATGCCTTCTTCACGTACAGCACCCAACAACGAACCGTACAAAATAACTGGAGATTTCCCCAAAGCTTGGAGCTCTTCGTACACCTCCACCAGCAGCATGTGTAGAATGCTAGCGTGGCAAATATTTCCCGGCTTCTGGTCCAGGACATCCATACGATCAGCTTCACTGCAAATTATCGGATCTTTTCGTCCCGATATCGGCAAACACTTGCTAAACGAGCGGTGTTTTTGCTTGAGGTTTATGCGGTTTTTGCACAGCGGGGCATGTTCTCCATGGAAAACTGGCGGCTTAAGAGGAGTGAGCGCTCTCAGTTTGTTGTAGTACTCGTGGTCGGAATGATACTTGACGCTTCTCAAATCCACGACACCAGGGGAGCATGACGAAAGATTGCCACCAAACAGGAATGTAACTGGAGTTTGCGAGAGGATATATGCCTCGATTATGAAGCCGCAAGTCAGCAACCCCACCACCAGGAGGGCGAGAGCGATGAATAGCAAGCTCTCTATGAAGCGAGGTTTAGCTCTTCGACTGGCATGGACTGGAAGATTCTTGAGAGACGCTGTCTCCTGCTTCTTCATGTCGATATGCATCTGCAGTTCTGTTTGGGATATCGACCATCCACGACGTCGTTTCAAAAGGGTGTCGCTTCGAGGCGACCATCCACGAAGTCGTTTCAAAATGGTGTCGCTTCGAGACGAAGGGATACCCCCTCGTCTACGAAAACAGATATTACGACCTTAGTGCGATCAAACCTAGCGCTTATGGGTTTGTTTGTTTTTCGTGGAGAATTTTCGTTGCCAAGCGAGTGTTTGGGTCGATGCTCACAGTACGTAGCCTAATAAATAGTTTAATTGCAAAATCCAATGATATATTGAATTGCTATATTTTTTTCCAACCAAGAATTGCCACTCATTTCGACGGTAGCGGTAGTATTAAGTTATTCAACACTGGCCTTGAGGCCGGCCGACACACCTTCAAAGCACGCATGGTTTGCAACTAGAACGTCCACGCGTTATCAAGGTGATCCTCGTAGTATTTGTCACTGAAAGGAACCTCCGCTCTTCCGAAGTTATTGTCGTCGTTTAAAGCTACACGAGCCGCGTCCGTGATTTGTTCCCACATGATCAAGTCCTGGTATTCGCCGTCAAAAATCGGAGAAGCCCATATACAGAGTACACAAGGTAGGCCAGATTTTAAAGCGAAGAGAAGTGTTGGAGCCATAAACTTCAGTGTGGTGGAGTCTTCGACCCTGCAGTTGGTATCCAGTAAAATATATTGGGAAAATGTTGAGGTCCCTATGGTAGAAAGTGTCGGACTTCGACATGGAGGCACCTACAATCTTCGGCGGCCCCAAATCGGGATTGTTAATCCACACGGCCACGTTCTTCCAGTCATTACGTCTTGTAGGGAGACCCATATAAAAGCCTTTGGGGAGGTACCAAGCGTACATGAGTCCTTGTACCATCCAGCTCGACCGTAAGTCTGAGAGCCCAGAGGTGCACGCGTGCACGCGTCGTTTCCACTCGCCCCCTTGAGGCCGCCGGTGACCTCACCGGCAGTATTTACGGTAGGATACGACACACAATACTCGAGTTTCGAACAGTGCAGTTGTGGCTTGAACTTCACGACAGCATTTTCAGAGATAGTGGCCGGCTCGGGTTGAGGAAAGGGCTCAACTTTGTCATAATCGACGGTCGCAGTGACACAAACAACCAGTGCTGTGAGAAGCGTCGTGGCGAGAGCTCGTAGGTTCATCTGGATCTGGAAAATGAGAGAATGAGCTGTGTCGACGGGCGGTGGATGGATAACTGTCCGTTGATCATGTCAAAGGAATACCAGCATAATATTGGTATTGTTTGGAAACGTAGATTGTCAATTCATTCTATTAATAGCTATGAGTGCGCGTTTGTGCCGGCACTGATTCGAACACCATTGACTAACCTGTTAACTGGCACCACTGACGTGTTTAAGTTGCTCCAATTCCTTAATTTTGCTCGAACACACCTAATCCCGAGGCAAAGGGGGCAAGCGGGACGGGTGTCATGGCGTTCAAATCTTGAAAATGGCGATGGCGGCACTTTGGTAGCCGTAACTTTAGAAGGCCCCTAAAAAGCAACCCCCTCCCCCTAGTCAAGCAGAGCTAAATGTACATGGCTTTGGCCATCGGCGTGAATTTCGCTCAGCCTGAGAATCACAGGTGGTAATGTTGAGCTTATCTTTCTCCCCTCTTTTGACTTAAAATCTGAATGATTTCAATTGTGCCAATGAACAGCATAGTCAATGGCGATTTAAGCACTTCCAGCGTTAACCCTTATTTCCTTCTTCTATCTTTCGACCAACGGAGGGAGTGGGCCCACCAGCTATTGACACATCTTGCAACATTCCTGCAACATATCGCTGATGTTGCAAAGTTGCACATTGATTGCCATCCTGCAACATAAGCATCAGTAAAAAAAGTCAAAACGGCGTAATCTCAAAAGACTTTCATTTATACTGGGAATACCGAAGAATGAGGGATGTACAGGACTAATTCCACGGTACTGCGTAAGCATTTGAGCGTAACCTCAGCTAACATTCATACGACATTATGCTAGTACAGTGAGTTAGGCAAGGTCAGTCATGCGATAAGATGCAAGAACACAGCAACCAATTTGGGTACGCTTGTGGTCCCTAGTGATAAGTTCCGGCTGCGGCGGACACGTTGAAGAACAGGAATATGACGCTGGAGGTTGCAAAATATTGACATTGAGAGCACGCGCAGTTGCCACAGGAGTTCGATTTTTTTTTAATTATACTGTATCGTGCAAAACTACTGACCATGAACATGTACGAAATCATCTCGATGTGTAGGCCGCGAGGAGCGATTACGGGCTGGAGGTACGAGACACGAGCGAGACAATTTTTGCTCCCAGCCCCCCCCCCCCCCATCCTCGCGTTACCACCTTGCTGCTTTCGGGCCGATTGTTCTGGCCTTGGTCTGTACGGCCTGGGGTCCACTCTTGAGCCAAACACCAAGCCTGCCAACTGAGGGGCATCACACCGAGCCTTAGCACTGAGTTGGGCGACGGGTCGCTGGCTCATCTCCCAAGATCTGATTTTCAAGGGCCGGGTCGCGTATCAGTTCTGAGGGGGAACTAGAATAACCGTACCCGAGACGATACCCGCTGTTCCCACTCGGGACATCCTCCCCGCCTGAACCTCGACGTCCTCGTCGAGTCTCTTTCCTTTCAGTAGATTGAATCCGAGCTCGCAACGCATGACTCTCTGCTTGAATGCCGCTCAGCGTACGCACTTGCTGTCGAGGTGTGTCTGATGTTCCTACGTCTGCACGCCAGAATGCCTCGCTAAGTCGATCCGCTTGCTCTCATTCTTCCAATCACAAATCCCCTCAGCATGACAGTCTCGGGCCATAGTCATGAATGACCGTCCTTCTGAAGCAGCCTCATACCAACGCCACAAGTGGCCCACCACTCCTAGGACTAGCACACAACTGTCGAACACCACCCTACTGCGATCGAGAGTAACTCTGCCGATGTCCACAACGTCCTCGCTTTCCCCCAACTGGTAGTTCGTCGTCAAGGTCAGGATAACCACTCCAGGCCAACCCAAGCACGCACCCTCGATGATCTGGTACAGGAACAACACGCCATAGAACACTGCGTAGACTATTAGCGTCACAATCGTCCAGCTAGCCCACAATACGAACCAAGCACGACCCCAGGTCTTCTTGAGCCCCACCTTGGAACCATGCAGTACTTTACAGTAGTTTCCCACGTCAGAGACACAGTTTCAGGTAAAGAGACGCACCAGTAGGCATGAATAGCATCCAACCACTTGTATACCAGACGACCAAGACCGTACAAGTGCTCCTTTCTTGCTACAAGCACCACCGTTGGAGTAGCCAACAAAGCTTCGTACGTTTTCCACCACTTAGTCCTTCGAGGTTGGTTCTGGACGGCAGGACCCCTCACGTAGTTCCGGTAACGAGAAATACACAGCTTTATCAACTTTGCCCACTTGTACACGAAGTAGCCAACCGCCGAGAACAACCGAATGACCATGCTACGGAATGGTTCCGTGGCCGTCCACAACAGAATACCAACCGCCACCGCGGCCAACTCCCACGAGTGTCCAGTCACTAAGCTCACACCACTGGCAACCATCGACGAGACCAAGCTCCAACTCCACTGCGCACTACTCAAAGCGTACTCCATCGATCAAAACTATAATTGGGAAATGACCAACCGTCGGCCACGGTTCACCGTTCTAGTCTCGCCACATCACCCCCTCTACGATCCGGAAGAGATATAACTTTGGACGGTTAGAAAGAGTGAGACAACCGTCATCCATCTTAAAAATCAACCGTGACTTCCAGTCCAAGTGTTCTTCCCAGAGGGCTAGTCTCTTCACTCAATCGATGAGAGGGGCTGAATTTTGGCATGCTCAAGGGAAGTGTAGGACGCCTTGGACGCGTCGCTCATCTTGGTCGTTGGACGGATTACAAAGTGGGTGTAACAGGCTACTTACTAGTTCATCCTAGCGACGGGGAAGTAGTGGGCAAATTAGACCCTGATTGAATTGATGAGACGGCCTCGCGTGCCGAGGCCATCACAACCATAAACTTGAACTAGGCGCTAATTGGCCACTGCAGGTCGCGGTGGCGGGTTTGCGACGGAGGCCCGTCAACCACCGCTCATCAGGAGATGTCCTTCATGAGTACGTGGGCCAGACGCACCCTAAATCGTCTCACCCGCACACCGGGTACACCGATGCCTACGCTGGTAACACCCAAAGTCCTGACGGTTACGCCCGGGCACATGAACAGTCAATTCTCTATTATGAACTGCGCAGGCTCCGTTGGCCAAGGAAGATCACCATCGTGGCGGAATCAATGCTAATAACGTGCGGCGTACACATACTTCTAGAGCACGTACATCCTACCAAAATTATCGTTGCGACAGCTACGCAGTCCGTCCAGATCTGACAACTCGCAAGAAACATGCTGTTCTAGTGATCGTACATCTTTTATTTTGTTTTCATTGTTATCGTGCTCTTCTCTCATGTAAAGGAAAGAGTGCGTGAGCTTCCACTTGCTTGCGGCTTGCCTTTGCAGCTTTTCATACCTATTGTGTTATGTGTGCTAAAGATTTGTTAGACCAATCGACTATCTTACACAGTCTTACGAATGATCGACACAAGGGAATGTTAGGTCAGCTGGCGAGAAGGGCGTAGCATTTTGGGTAACGTGACATTCCCCAGCTAATAAGAAAAGTGAGGACTAACTCTACTTCCGTAAGATGACACTAGACATTCTTCGCTGGGTTTGGCTGCTGATGAGAAAGACCTGTATATGTTCATGACGGCCTCGCGTTCTAATGACAAAGCTTTTTAATAAAAGCTTTAATGTTGTCATTATTGGAAGCGGTGGAGAGGATGAGTCTTCGGAGTTCAATGAGAAGGCACTTGTGTTGAAGAAAGTAGATTGTGAAGTGAAGTTAGACAAGCTTCATGGTGGTTTCCTAGGCTAACAGGGGCTCTCTGGTATCAAGGTTTTTGGTATTAGAGAGCCCCCTGTTTTGGTTACGAAACTACCATCTCCAAACCACGGCCACGGTCGTATTTCCAACACTCATCCTCGACGCGTGCTGGTGTTTTCCCATCTGTCACATCGGTGCCGGTTGGTGGTTGAGGGGATCCGCAGGGCGTACATCAAACGATGATGAATCTGAGAACCGAGTGCTTTGGTCAGTATGTCGGCCTTCGTGTCACCTGTTGGCCAGTACTGCGCAGCGACGTCCCCTCTTTTAATTGTGTCGCGAATGAAGTGGTATTTAATGATGACATGCTTCATTCGGTCCGAAGAGATCACATTTTCCATCGTCTTTATTGCGCTTTGGTTGTCGATTAGCAGGCGGACTGGCTGATGGGGTGGAGCGAGCTTCTGTTCTTGAAGTAGTTGGCGAACCCACAAGCCGTCCTTCGCGGGGAAGGCTCCGGCGATGTACCTCGCTTCAGATGACGAAAGTACTACCGTAGCCTGCCCCTTAGTGTACCAGGAGGCTGTCATATCGCTGATGATTAGTAGACCACCTGATGTAGACTTCGCAATTCGCTCGATCGCCTGCCCAGTCCGCACCGGAGCGTTGTTGGGTATCCACGAGCAATTAATCTACCCTTGAACCGCTCTAATTCGCCCACACTGTTGAATTTGACGTTAAAACCCCACTTCCCTGAGATCAGGTTCGTGCAGGGTGGTGCGTCTACGACTTCCAAAGTCGCGCTGATGGAGATTGCAGCGAGTTCATCATCGATGGTCTTCTTTCATTGGTGCCAAACCGGGCTTGCTATGGCTTCTCTTATCGACATGAATTCGCCGCCGCCGTCAGTCCAGATGCATTTCACTCGTAAGTTGAATTGACGTTTAAACTCGGTGATGAATTGCCCGATGTGCTTTGCGGTCTCGCCCTTCGACTTTAAGAGCTGAACACGGCTGAAGCTGACCCCGTAGTCGATTGTCGTGAAGACGTGCTTGTACCCACTGCGATCGGGTTTCAGGTCAGTCTTAAGGTCGATGCCATCACCGCACCGACATGCTGACTCCGACATGCCTTCTGTGGGTTGGGAACGATTGGTCTGTTTGGCTTTGGAACAGCGCATACAGAACTCTGTATTCCTGTTCCCTAGCGAGATGCCCGTCACAATCCCCTTGAGAGCCATCCGCAGTAAGTCCTGGTAGTTAAGATGGCCTAGACCCTCCTCCCACTTCTGGAGCGTACTGGTGCGGATCTTGACAAAGTTTGCGGAGCCGCTGGTCGTGCTCGATATGCACTACAGGTCTTTTTTTTTCGGTAGCTTCTGCAACTATCTTCGCGTTACTGTCGCGAGTGATACATTTCTCACCGAACACAGCGGTAAGTCCTGCATTACGGGGTTATACGTTTGTCAAGAGAATCGTTTTCGTGACTCCGTTCACAGGGTTGTGACAATACAGCTTCCTTTCTGGGTGGCGTTAATAACGGCGGTGTTTGCTACCTTGATGGGCACGTATGTGGGCTCCATGCCGGCGGCAGAAGGTTCATGTCACAGCACATGTGGCGTGTCGCACCCGAGTCGAAAAGCCATTTCGCGGAGCAATCCTTGATGTTGGCCTCTGCAACGATCATCTGTATTTCACGACCATGCTCAGAGTCACTGCTATCGTCAGTGCTGTTGGTGGCGGCTACGGCGGCGTTTGCTGATGCTCCGGCGAGTTTTTTTGCTTTGACCATAAACGTACAGGCTGTAAATTGCTAAGTTGGGTCATTGCAAACGAAAAACCTTGCCGCATTGCCTTCTGCCATGTCGTCTTATCTGGCCGCTACTGAATGCGTGTGACCTGGCGTTCTGTTCCTGGATTATGCTCGTTACGATCGTGTACACCCGGACGACGCTTTCCATCACCAAACTTGCGGCCGTCAACGCGAAGCTGGTAGAGCAGTGCACTCGCACGATCAGCTTCCGCAAGACAATCAGGGTTCGTAAGATTGACTTTGGCATAGACTTGTTCGGCAAGTTCGGGGCAGGCATTCTTACCGAAGGCCTGTAGCAGTAGCAGCGTGTTGTCACCATCCATCAGATTTTCGATGAACTTGAGGTATTCTAGGTACTCATTCCATGAGTCACCAAGTCGTTTGAAGCAATTCAAGCGGTTGTTGAGTTCGAGATGGCTTAGTTTGCAGATGAACTCAGAATATAGAATTTTGGTATGCTTTGCGTATGGGATGGTCTTGTTCGGGTAGTTCCTTTGCCATTTCGCATTCATCTTGATTGACCGTTCACGAAGTTTGTCATTACCGATGCCACGAGCTCGTCTGTCCATGTCGAACCGTTGATAAGTGTCCTGTCTGCAAGGTGTGCCCGCATCTTCTAAGAAGTACTCAAAGCCAACGCCTAGGCATGGATAGACTTATACGCCGTCAACGTGACGAAACTTCACATCCGTCACCTTTGTCTTCTTATATAGCGGTGGTGCCCAGCGCATACTGCGGATTATTTTTTTAAGGAAACGTACGGCGACGACTACATGGCCCCAAGGAACAAGCAAGGCGAACACGCTACTACAACAGGCGGGTGAAGGCAAAGTGCAGCTGCGAAACAGGCGGTCGTGTTTGGATATTCAGGCCACCCAGGGGGCCTTGAGTATCGAAGTATGTGCACAATTGGGTCGGTCCGTTCAAGGTGACTGAGCGTGCAGGATACGACAACTTTCTGCTAGAACGATATGATCAGGATGGGAAACGGGAGCTGTATTTAGCCCACGTGTCATTTTTGGTTTTTGTATCACTACCCCGAAGAACAACACAGAAGAGTATCGGCTGATTTGGAAGTACAACTGGAGCATGAGAGCGAACTCGAACGCAAAGATCATGTCAAGAAAGCAAGAAAGCCTCCTAAAGCAGCTTCTGGCCAAGCGGTCAAGGCTGCAGGATGTGAACGACGAGGTCAGAAGACAATGGGAAATAAAGCGGAGTCGCCTGGGCCGGACGAGGTCTTGGTGGAACTGAGCCGACGACGACGACGAAACAAGGCAGGACACTACAGCTTGGAGTTCGAGTTACGGCTACGTCGAGATGAGAACACGAAACACGGAATCAGTGCAGGCCATGGTGAGGATCGAAGAGTACGATCAACTGTTCCACGAAGGCACAGTCGTGGAAGGCTCTGGTTGGGAAGAAGGTGTGCAACAGGTTGGCACCGACCACGACGAACTGCAACCCAGAAGGCAGATCGGAACGTCAGCTGGGTGCCGTCGTTGAAGTTGGAGGACGTGGCAATGCCGGAGAACAGAGACGAGAAAGATCAAATACGAAGAGTGTAGGACGAAGCGTGACGAACAGCCGCCGTTCTGTCCAAAAATCACGCGATGTTAGTGGCGCTAGAGGACTCAAGCGGCTGCGTGGGCCAAGGAGCTGTGTTGGATTTTTTCATGCCTTTTTACTTTAATTAAGTGGAAAGCCCGTAACAATGTAAGAAATCGACATTTAAATGTGGAAATTGGAGGGATATATCAGACTGCGGGGAGAGCCACAAGCACCGAGGTATATGCATTGGCGGTCTTCTTCTTGCAACGAGGAGGCTTTGCCTATCTACTAGTTTGGAGGAGGGCAGGCAGATTCGGACTTTAGCTCCTACTCGCCGAAGTGAGCCTCCATGGACATTATATAATCGCCTGCGCCAGGTTGGATCTCCATGGCTACTATAGTACAAGGTAGACTTCATCCCCGAGACATCTGTCACATTGATGTCAACGCCGTTGACGCGCTCGCCAGCTTAGATCGTGATGGACTGCACGGTTTGTCCGGGCGTAACCTAGTCCAGGTGCCGAGCATTTTGAAGGTGCACAATCACCGACGGAGCACCAGGAGGAGCGAGCTGCTCCTGCTGCTGTCACGCATGTGGCTGAGGAGCACGTGCAATGGGTG
Source organism: Phytophthora cactorum (assembly GCA_016864655.1). NCBI lineage: Eukaryota > Oomycota > Peronosporomycetes > Peronosporales > Peronosporaceae > Phytophthora > Phytophthora cactorum. Next base: position 559,216 of record NHQK01000031.1, read on the forward strand.
CCGAGTTTCCTGGGGGTCACAACTTCTTCGATCTGCTGGGCGATTGCAAGGCCATCATGGCGATCTCCAGTCGGCCTTAAGCCGTACGTCATCACGTGACCAAAAGGAGCGACTTGGCAACCCAGTACACGTTTTTGCGACGTTTTCCCACACGTCAGACAGCATATTAATTATCCCACCAGTTCGCTGCTGTATCGCTATTTCGTCGCCACGCAGCTCGATTGAGTGTAAATCTGAATACTCATTCATCACTTGACCACCCAGCACTTGACGACGAGGCACAGCACCAGTAGCTGCACAACGAGGATTCAGGAAGGTAGGCAGCCGCTTGAATGACCACAATTCAACAAAAGAAGCAGGAAGCAACGCCTCAGCCTGATACTCAAGAAGAAGGTGCCAGAATGTCTTGATCTCAGTTGAGGTAAAATCAGGCGGCGGAATACAATGTTTCTTGCTAGCATCACCATTCTCACACACCGATCCGCAGTTGTCAGCAACTCGGCGCACACGCGTTACACGTGCATAGCGCTCACACGCTTCCAAATGTTTTCCCCAGGCTTCCTTGCGCCCATGCACAGCGATGGGAAAGGGAACGTTTTCCTTGTCGTTCACATATTCAGCATAGCATTACTTGCACACCGTCCACCACATTGTCTTGTGTTGCAATTCTCCTTCAAACGAAAGAAGTTCGCGCTGAGACTGCTCGGGGGACGTCCACGCTTGGCCCTTTCTGGAAACCCTTCTCGCAGCCCGGGCAGGAGCTTCATGGATGGCACTTGGTTCTGGAGGGAAGTCTCTGCGTAGGGGCGGGGCTTAGTAGTATCGGAATAAGTTTGGGAGTGATTGAGCTGCTAGCACAGCTGAAAAGATTCGGCATGTTGAAGCTGCTCACCATATCTTTTTTACGTCAACAATGTAAAAAGCCCTCGTGGAAATGTCGTTTAGTGCCGTAAAAAGCCCTTTTCACTTAAAAAAAAAAGTAAAAACAAAAATGCCCAACACTGCAAGGAGGTCACTTCATGGAGATGGGTGGGTCCAATGGGTTGCTGTGTGGAGAGCGGCTCCGCTGTGTTGAGGGAGCGCTCAGTTGCGAACTTGCCGAGTTGTGGGCAAGCAGTGGCGGCGGGCGAAACCGCAGCCAAGGACGGGGTCGGTAAAGAACCGGCCATAAACGAGAACGAGGGTGACGAATCGGAGAGCGCGTGCTACTGACGGGGAATCCAGTGTGTTTGGTTTGCTCTACGAGGTCCACAAACGAGAACGAGTTACGAGAACGAGTGAGACGAGCCACGGGTGTTGCTGCTAACGGGGGATCCAGCGTGCCTTCATCCGGAGGCGAGTTGGGGACGAAAGAGGTGGACGAGTACGAAGAGAATGAATACGAGTTGGACGAAGGGAAGGACGTAGCGAGAAGTCAATAAATAGGAACGGACACGAGGACTTTCCGGCTAATTGATGTGGCCTGTATTGTGTTAGTGTTGTTCAAGTGGGCTACGGACTAGGACGCTAAGCAGTACAGCACAGTGCGACCAGTACGATCCGCCGGTGAGCAGGCGACCCAAGACTCGATGAACCTGCATCATGTTAGCGAGCGACGGCGCTAGATGGTTAATACAGTTGCTAGTACCAGCGACTTGGTACCGCTTTGATCGCGGTTTACAATTTTAATCAAGTATAAGTGGTAGTACGCAAAACTAAGGGGTCTGGCTGGCTCTAGCAGTACCGCTTAGCCCGCATTACTGGCACAAGTGTATGGAGACATCCTGGAAATTGTGATTGTGGATTACTATTTCAGCACAATCAACTAGCAGCACCATGGTGAGGGCTTCAGTACTAGTCATTGCGTCTGCTCAATCGAATGCCAGCAGCAACACGAGTATCAGTAGAGCCTGCATGTAATGGGCCAACGCTGTGCCCCCTACTTCGGCTTACACGTTAGCGCACGTGTACGAGGAAGCGTAGTTTGCTTAAACTTAGGTTAACTATACTTTCGTCCGAAAGTATAGATTTACTAAAATAAGAAAAGCTAAAAGCCGTTTTGGGTTAAAATGAGAACTGTTATTTATGATTTATGTCTGGACTGGGTTTCCTCCTAAAACTGATATCCTATATGAAAGCTATTCTGCCATCCGATGGCTGTCAGAACCCTGCTATTCTAATTGGTAGAAAGAAGTGCTTATCTACCAATAGGAAGCCTAAATGCATACAGACCAGCGGTCTGCAAAGTGTAACCATTGGTGTGCCTTACACCAACGTTCGAGAACCCTCCATGTAACCAAGTGGCTACGTGTAGCCACTTGCGTGTAACCCCGTTACACTGCACGACAAGAAACCATGAGCCACCAAAGCAACGGTTTACGACCAAGAACTACCACTTTATTTGAAGAAGAAAAATGTGTTCCCAGCTAAGTCGAAGACGCTCTAGTTTTCGCACGCCTTGCACCAAGCAAAATACACAAGAAAGATTGCGGCCATCCCTCTCTTCCAGTTCGAGATGGTCTCTGTAAAGCTCTGCAATCTTCACGCTGTGTTTTTTTTATATTATTATTCAGCGAGTTGAAATAGTCAACAGCTGGTAACGCTGCAGAGCAAATCAATCTGCTAGTCAATCTGACTGGATACATGTATCCAAATACAATACTCGCTGTACTCACATTTGGACCAAATTTTGGTGGTTGACCTAGCATCGACTTCGTCGCAATTCCCTACGGCGTCCGTAATCCATAATAGTAATAATATATGATTATACCTGCCGGAAGTAGATCAATCATTTTTCACAATCTTGCAGTCAAGTGACGTGATTATTATAAATAAAAAAGAGATAAAAGTATTGTACATGTCCTTGTTTGGTTACGTATGTATTGCATCGTGAATGTCATAGACTATCAACACTGCACCAGCATACAATCAGAGGTTTGTCTTTGTGAAGAAGCAGGTCTTGACCAAGCAGAATACACTTCAACTATAAACCGTGGGATTTTGGAAGGGCTCCGATCAGCATTTGTCTTCAACCAGCTCTGGACGGGCATAAATCCAGCAAAGTGATAAAAAGGGATACATGAAGTGTCATCAAATACACGTGTATGCCATAAGCGTCAAAGCTTACGGAGGCATTTCTTGGGCACTACTCACTTGAAGAATGATATGCTGCACTTCGCCGTTCTGAGCATTGTCATTCCCGAACTTGCTTTCGACTGCGTCAACAGCAAATGAGAGCGCAAACCACCATCGCTTTCGTTGTAAGCGTTCTTGTCGCTGTCACTTCCGGGTCAGTCGCGCCCTGGGAGCAGTACATCCAGTCGCCTGTGTCTCGAGATATCGAACCCGTCAGTATCTACGGCTCCTCCGGCAATGTCAATGTCTCCGAGTTGACTGCCACGCTGTCCGGTAACGGATCCACCGTCACGTATGACTTCGGCCAGCAAGTGACGGGTTTCATCACGCTGCAGTTTGGTTCGGGTACCACGAGCGACACGCAACTTGGCGTCGCCTTCTCCGAGAGCGCCCAGTACATCGGCATCGAGTCCGATCTGTCCACAGACATGGCTATCATCGACGGCACCATCTACGCTCCTGCGGCGCCGGATTCTACCTACACGTTCGGTCGTGAGTTCGCTCGAGGCAGCTACCGCTATCTCACGCTTTCCACGGGCTCGTCCGATCCAATTGAGATCACTGGAGTCTCCACGCACTTCACGGCTGCTCCTGCTACGGACGACGATAAACTACGCGAGTATTCGGGTTACTTCTACAGCGACGACGACCTACTTAACCGTATCTGGTACGCCGGTGCGTACACCGTACAGATCTGTACGATCGCATCAAACGAGTCTCGTGCTAACCCACCGACGATCACCGAGTATGGCTGGTTCAACAATGCCACCATCCAGAACGTGAGTACCGGTGCCGAGGTGTACGTGGATGGCGCCAAGCGCGACCGCACGCCATGGCCTGGCGACTTTGGCGTCGCTACACTGTCCAAGATGGTCACGTTGAATGGAGACAACCTTCTGTCTGTTCGCCACGCTATTAACTCGCTGTACGCGATCCAGAACACGACCAATGGCCAGTTCGCCTACGCTGGAACGCCCATTGCTCCTCGTGTGCAACTTGCGGGTATCAACTCGGATACGTACCACATCTGGACGCTGATCGCCTTGGTCGACTACACGATCCTCACCGCTGACACGGAGTTCCTCGAAAATCACTGGAGCGACGCACTCTTCGGCTTTGAGTTTATCCTGGGCAACGTGGACTCTTCTGACATGCTGCTAAACGTCACGGGTATCTATGATTGGGGCCGTGTGGGTCAAGGTGGCAAGAATATCGCCGCCAACTCGCTTCTGTACCATGCACTTTACAGTTACGCCGACTTGGCTCAGCATCTGGGCTACGAGGTTCCTTCCTACAACGGCACGGCGTTCGGGGACCTCACCAGTGCTGTCAAGACCGCTGTCAACACCAACCTCTGGGACGTCTCGGTCGGTCTTTACCGTGACAACACCACGGCTGCTGGTGCTGAGCTCCACCCCCAGGACGGCAACTCGCTCGCTGTCCGGTACAATCTGACTCAGTCGTCGGAGCAGGCCGTCACTGTCTCGGAGAACCTCGCCGCCCGCTGGAACGAGTACGGCGCCGTGTCACCCGAAGGTCTCGGCTCCATCTCGCCCTTCATCACGAGTCTCGAGGTGGAAGCTCATCTCCGTGCCACACCCGGCAACGCATCGCTTGCTCTGGAGATCATCCGCCGTCAATGGGGCTACATGCTCGACACCTTCAGTAACTCAACTACGATTGAGGCGTACTATGAAACGGGTGAGCTCATGTACCCATTCTACGGTCTCGAATTGGGTGCCTACATCTCGCACGCCCATGCTTGGTCCACAGGTCCGACGGCGTCTCTGACGCTGCACGTGGGCGGTTTGAGTCCCGTGACGGATGCTGGCAAGACGTGGGAGTTCGTACCGCACGCCGCCGGAGCGGAAATTGGTGAGTTGCACACTGGGTACTCGCTAGCGACGGGTGACTTCTCCGTGGAGTGGACGACCAAGAACGAGGACTGCTTCTTCATGGCCAACGTCGGGACTCCACAGAACACAACGGGGGCCATCTCTGTGCCCACGTTCGGCAAGTCGCTGGACGCGATCGAGATTTCCATCAATGGTAACACGGTGTGGATCAACGGCGCGTCGTCGTGGACTGGCTTCGGTGCAGCACTGGGTCGGACGACTTCGTGACGGTGTCACAGGTGCCGTTCGGAGGTTTGTTCTCCATTGTGGCCAAGGACGCCTAAGGTTCAGTGTTGGCGTTGGTGCTGTGTGCCAAATGAAACTACTGCAACACCACAGTAGGCTACATCTTCCATCTTATTCAACGCAGTTTCTATTTAGAAGCTTGGTTGACAACTAAGCTTCGTACTTGTGTACTAAGTAGAAGTTTTTGTAAGAAAGATAGACGGACCAGTTCAGCGTTCTTTGGATCCTGGGCATCTAGTTTCGATTCGAGTTGTTTAGGCGTCCAACGCTTCTTGGTCCACCACTGCTCGAACTGCATTTTTTGCAAGCTGGTAACGAGTCTTTTCATTTCTCGGGTTCGTGGAGATGCGTAGTCAAGCATTCGTGCCAGATCCAAATAATTGAAGCGCTTCTCTAATTCCGAAATAACTGCAAATTGGACTGGGTGTTCCTTTAGATTGCCCAGCTTGGTGGCATACGAGACCCAAGTCACCACCGCCGGACCTTCAAATAGGTCGTAAAAACCTTTCTTGTCAAGTTTCAGAAAATTGTAAAGATCGTCTGCCGTTTGTCCTTGGCTCCTCCACATTTCCTGCTCCAGCTTAATAGCTAGACCGCGCGTAAAGATGTTGTTCTTTGCCTGAACAAATATTTCTTCCAGTCTTTCATCACTGTAATATTTCTTCATCTGCGTTTTTCTTGTCCAGTTCCACCACGTAGCTGACCCAAACGTCCAAAATTCGGCTCTTAAAAAGTTGCTCGCCCTCGTTGTTTAGCTTGAGAAGGTTGAAAACGTCCTCTGCGGTCTTCTTCCTTCCGCGCCAACAACGGTGCTGCGCCAGTATCATGTCCCAAACCTCAATTTGAACATTGGTGTCCCTCCCCGCAGCGACCAACACCTTCGCCAAGTCTTCATCGCTGAATTCCATCTTCAATTTTAATAACAGCAACTGATTCGCATCCTGACCGCTCATTCCCACGTATTTAAACCACGTTGTCAGGACTGGCTTCTTCAGAATTTCGCCCCCCTTGTCTGTGTTGAGACGTAGAAGCTTGAAGACATCCTCAGTCGTTTTCTCGTTGTCCCGCCACTCGCCTCGCACACACTACAGCTCACCCTCCTCACCGATTACTCGCCCATGTGCTTTTGCTCCTGCTGCTGCTGACAACGGCAGCAGGAGCAGCAGGAATTTTATTTGGACCAAAAGATCCTAGTCTTCGCGCTATGTGCAGTCAAGCAACTATTATCGAAAGTACAAATAGCGACGAGCTATTTCTATAATTAGGGGTTAAAGAGGATTCGTTCCGATCTGACCCCAGTTTTGGAACCATCATTCACAACATTTGTGATAATGAGGTACTAATCTATGGAAAATATAAGGTCCTCCCTTATCTGACTGACTAACTGCCTGAAATAATCTTCAGATTTTTGTGTGCCAAATCAATGATATATAATGCTACCGGTACCTGTAAAGGGCCGACTGAGCGTTGGTCCACTACACTCGGATCAGATCTAAAATACGGTACGTGTAAGATGTTTACAATCGTGTTGCGGGTGAGGGTTTAGGGCTATGAAGTTGTAAGATGTTTATAAACGCACTTACAAACACCGTCCATCTATCATAAATCTTGGAAGTACATGTACTGAACGTAACATGTTCTTCAGTGTAGCTAGCGTACAGTCGAGGTTAAAAAAAAGTCAACGCAAGAAATATCTTGTTATTGTGACTGATGGCGATAACACGAGCTCACTACTCGTGCTCCGTTAGCAGGTACTTAGTTGAATCAAAGTGAGCATCAATCTCTTTGTTAGTTTTGTACAGTTCACAAAGTCGACTGCAGCTGTACATTTAGTGATCGCGCAATTTCTAATCTCATGATATGAATGCAAGAAATATACTTTTTCTCCTGGACTACCGGTGGGGATGCTCCCCCACCGGTAGAGCTATTTCTATCCTATATTTGGCAACCAAACCATGTGTGTTTATAGCTTTAGCATTGACATACCGAATTTCGCACACCGGTACAGCCATTTAGTGGTTAAAGTCATGGATGCACTTGAAGCAGGGAAGTAGGTCATGGAGATCCTGGAAGAAGGTGACGAGGATGAAGCAGCATTTTTGGCACTAATCGAGTCAAGACACTCAAGTCTCTGGCGCTCGTCGCTCCCTGGGGGCTCCAGGCCCGGCAAAGCACCGAATAAGTTGCGTGACGCAGCATCTCGTCACTTGCGACTCCTCCCTCAATACTTTGGTCCAAATCCAATCTACAAGGAGGATGATTTTCGCACTCGCTTTCGGATGAGCCGGAGACTATTTATTCGTGTTCTTAAAGCTGTAGTCGAGGATGACCCCTACTTCGTCCAGCGACCTGAAGCCACGGGTAAAATGGGAATTTCTAGTCTTCTCAAGGTTAGTGCAACATTACGGCAACTTGCATACGCGTCTACCGCTGATGCATTCGATGAAAATTTGGAGATGTCTGAAACAGCTGCGCTCAAGTGCCTGAAGCGCTTTTGTAAGTCGGTAATCAAGTGTTTCGGAGCGGAGTACCTGCGTGCACCTACTCCAAATGAACTGCAAACTATTTTAGAGCATAACGCTCAGCGTGGATTCGTAGGAATGATAGGATCTGTGGATTGTATGCATTGGGAGTGGCGCAATTTCCCTAGTGCGGTTGCAGGTCAGCACAAGGGCAAGGGGAAAAAACCGACAAAGGTGCTGGAAGCTGTAGCCGACTATAACTTACGTATTTGGCACTGCAACTTTGGCTCACCGGGCTCACTCAACGACATCAATGTGCTGGACCAGTCGCCCCTTTTCGACGACATGTTGCAAGGGAGGGCACCACGCATTGAGTTCACTTTGTCTGGTAGGTAACAACAGCTATGTCAGTTTTAGTGTTGGCGCTTATAACTAACTCTATTGAACAGGTAATAAATACTACACGCCGTATCTTTTGGCGGATGGAATGTATCCCGACTGGCCGGTGTTTGTAAAGCCAATGGAGAGTGCTCATGGAAATAAAGAAAAATACTTCGCTGGTCGCCAGGAAGCGTGTCGAAAAGACGTGCAGCGCTGCTTTGGTGTGTTACAAGCCCGCTGGAGAGTAATCGGTTCTCCGTGTCGATTGTGGAAAGGTGCCATGAGTACAATGATGCACGCGTGCATCATCTTGCATAACATGATTATTGACGACCAGGCAAACGATCCACACTTCTCCGGCAATAACTACCTTTTTACTGACGCTGCCCAGCCCGGAGGTATACCTTGCGTTCAGGTGCAATGACCTATCTTTCCGCCAAGGCCTAGTACCGTTGCCGACCTCATCTCGAACTCCCACCGTCTACATAACTCACATCAGTACTATCGTCTGCGAAACCACCTGATCGCTCATCTGTGGAGTTCTTATGGCCGCGATGAATGATCTTCATACTCTCTACAAAATGTAATTCTCCACTATCGCGTTCTACTTAATTAATATTGCAGATATGACGGTGTAATTCCCCACGATCATGTACTATTGAATTGTACATTCCAATTTTGAATGTGTGCAAAAAAGAAAAATACGTATTTAGGAAAAGATACATGAAGTCTTACTGGAGTTTTGATGTCTACAGCGAGATTTGAGAGACGATGTCTGTCGGAGCTGCTGCAATCGTGGTAGTCGTTTCCACTGCTGATATCCCCTCATCTAACCCAGAAATCGCTTCAGAGGGGTTGATGCTGGCTGGTACACTTTGTGATGATGAGCTCACTGCATCAAGTGAGGCTACTTCGTTTCAGAGTCGCGCCAAAATCAGCTTACGCTTTAACGCGATATACTCTGCTCTCTCTGCATCTCCTGGTACAGGCGTCATGCTGAACAAGTTGTGTTCAACCTGTTGTTGAGCTACATTTACTCGCGCCGCAGCGTTTTTAGCCATACGCGCAGTAGCTTGAAGTTGTCGTGCAAATAAAGCGAGGTTGATACGCTCTAGTTTTGATCGCTTATGTCCAATGGGCCTTTGTTCAGCTTCGTCGTCGGAATTTGCTACCGACACCTCCCTCACGGCAGCTTGAACGCTATCGCTGGCACATGCGTCACCATCGAAATCAACTGATATTCCTTGTGAGGCGTGGGGCTGAGAAGTCGACTTTCGTTTAGATGCGGACCGCCAGGCCCCCCACTTTTCTGATTCTCTTAAAATTTGGCAACACCGAAAGAACTTGAATCGTCCTTTGCTCTCCGACTCAAAAAGTTCAATTGCTTGATGCTCCTGGTCCTGTGGGGAGCTGCCACTAGCGTCTAGAGCAAGTATCTTGTTGTGGCACCCCACAAACTTCTGTACAGCGTGGGAAATTGTCTGGAAACGTGAGCTGAGAGGAGGGTTCAGCAACCAAGCGATCTCCGATATTGGCGTTGAACACCTCCAGCACACGCGTATAAAACTCCTTGCTACTTTGGTTGGTGCCAATTGCTCCGTTCCCACTTACAGTCAGCCATGCATTACACAGGGTCTTGTCTTCCTCGGTGCTGTAACTAGCACCTCTTCGACCGCTCATCTTTCAATGGCACAAAAATACTCACGCATGCTAGTGCTATCTCGAGTGCCATATTTGGCTTCGCCGATGACAATTTGGTGGTGAAGCTATATTTGTTTGGCATTTGGCGTCACCAGTGGCGTGGACAAGAGCTATATCGATACCAAATTTGGCATTTGGCACGAGTTTGGCTCTGCCGGTGGGGTTGCTCTAAAGCAGGTCAAAATTGCCCAAACGTGTCTTCAATGAAACATGAGGCGAGACAATAATAGTCCCCATAACTTGAATATTGTAATGCCCCAAGATTTGCAGCCCAATTATGCTTCACGTACCCAAATTTTTAGGATGCATTTTCTCGCCATTGTGATGAGTTCGCACAACACCGGTTTTATTTTGAAGCCCTAATATCTCCGCTGTATTATTATTGGAAGTTACGATTTTGTTTTGCGCTGTCTCATTTTGTCTTTTCCCCCTACGGTCCCTGGGTAGTCAAAAGTGACCAAGACGGCGGAACAGGGCACCGCCGTGTCGTAGAGCGGATGCCGTATCACGCGAAGGTCTTGGTTTCATCTCGCTCTTTACGAATCTCGACGTAAATGCTCTCCCGTGAGCACCCCCCCCCCCCCCCCCCCCCCGTTTGAGGTGTACAACGAAACGGGTGGGCTCATGAACCGAGTTCTACAAGCTGGGAGGCTACGTGCACATCTCGAATGCGCACCCTTGTTCACGAGTCTGAACTGTGAAGGATACAATGAGATAAATGAGACCGGTTGCGCGAGACCAACGCATGCTTCAATATCCATGATTTTAAACGTGGTTGTAATCTCTGATGAGTAAATACGGAAACACAAAAACATTTCTCAAATGTAAACATAGACTGCGTATAAAGCAAACCGCCGGCAAGCCAGCACACGACACACATGCATTGTGTGTCCCACATCATAGTTGTGTGTGAGGCACAAAACCGAAATCGTGGCCTCTCAGACCGCACATGGCGGCGGTGCGTCTCAGACTTTTTCGCGGTGGTCACGCAGCTTTTAAAGCACTCCAGGACCTCGCAAGCGGCTCGTTCATTGCCTCACTGTTGTGTCTCGGCGCACCATGCGCGTTGACGAGCAACGTCGCGCTCTTGATGGTGAAATTATACCCGAAAGGGCAGCCGGCAGGCTGCCCCATTCAATATCGCGCTGCACGTGAATCAGAACGTCAGCGCAGAAGTAGCGCCGGGTGGGGAGCTCGAAACTATTGGTCCTGCAGTGCTTGATGGCCATGGAAGTGGTGGCAACAGACAGGGTTACAGCCACGGCTCGTTGTAGCTAGTGATTATCGCCCGATCGCTCGGCTGTTGGACGGCCACTTAGTATGGTACAATGCTGCTATAGTGCAGCGGCGGCGGTGATGCCTCACCATTTGACGGCAACGTCGGTAAGCGTTGGATTTGTGATCGATTGAAGATAATTAGCTTAACGTGTTGAGGTTGCTAGCGATTGTGTTACCGTGTTACTATACAGTGCCTAGGATATTGCACACTAGTTAATCTCAAGTGCATGTTCATTTGCTGCTGAGCGTCCAGGACCTTTGCGCCGGCGCGTTGTGTTGCGCCACAATAAACAAGCCGCTCACGGTCAAAGCGATCGATGTGACCACGAAGGTTCAATGCAAACAGAACATGGATGCAAGCGAAGAACTTCTGATAGAGACGGCATGTGCATGATAGATCACGGACGTTGACTGGCCATCCTGTCGCTGGCATTCCTTCGTTTTCCATCCTAGCTGTATTCACTTCAAGCTGCGCAGACGCCGGGAAATCGTGCTTTCGACGTACGCCGTCGTCGTACGGTCGACTCGCAGGCACCGAACTAGATCAGGATTGGGAGGTTCGTGGGATGCGTCGCCCAGCATAAACGCTACGCTGGGTCGGTTGTGTACGTATTCGGTGAGAAGTCCCTGCCGCTCAATTTCACTCCATTTCACGAGCGCGGCGCTGAAGACGAGCATCCGCTACGGTTGCTGTAGCCAAGGGCACTACGCGCGCACTTTCGTGCCGACCCCACTCGAGCAAGCGATCAAGAAGAAGACCCATTTTTCAGCTTGCGGTGGACAGTGGCGTCCCGTTTGATTGCAGCATTATGTTGCTCGACAGGATTGTTTGTAGTTGTAAACCCCGAGGGTGTGTGGTACATTTGTCACCGCCAGAACTTCCCAGTTAGCCAAATCTTCCGATAGTAGGTGGTGAAGGAAGACAGTTCCGGTCACGCCGCTCAGTCCAGCAACACGAATCTCATCTTCTCTTTGTACTCGCTGGTGCTCGACGTGGAGATCATGCACACCACGATGAATCATAACAAATAGGCTAGCATCGAACCCTTTGGCTTTCTCGTACATCTTCTTAGCAAGTGAAAAAAGCACATTAAGTATACGACACTGCATTCAACTCCAAAGACCTCGTCAACAGCGTTTCGCTGTGTCTTATCTGCGTCAGCCATCACGTAGCACACTGGTAGTGGCTTGTTCATCTCATGCATGTTCAGACGACGAATCGCAGACAGTGCAGCAGAAAGTGAAGTTGCATTTGTTGTGACATCACAACAATTGTGACCAGGTGAAATACGCGTATCTTGTCCGATACGCCGACAACGGTTTGCGACTTGGCACACCTTGAAAGTTGTGTCGAGGTGGGAAACAAACGAAGTCGGGTCGCGGTCGGCCCGCTGAAGGAGCTTCTTCGTGGTGACACCAATGACGAAGGGCTACCATTTCCAACGATTGGACGGCCAGTAGCATCATTCTCCCATCCAAACGTGAACGCCTCGCTCTCCTGCTCTTCTCCCGAAACTTCGAGAATTTTGCCTTTAACGCCAACACAATGTCGTTGTTGCTCCGGTGGTTGGCCGCGTAGATCGCTGCTCTTTAGAAAGGGGCGGAAGCGACGTCTCGTCGAGGTTGACACGGCGTAAGAAGCCGGTGGAATTCGCGATGGCTTTAAGCCTTGCGCCGCCCATTTCCGTGCCACCTCTTACATAGCCGCAGTAAGCCGCGGTTGCTGTGGTGAAGTGGATGGAGCGGCATGAGCTCCTGATTCCTCCACCATGACGAGGTTGAGGTGCTGGCAGCTCAGCGTCTTGCCCCTCCGTGGTCACGGAGCGTGCCCGCGCACGCCTGGCAGCTGCAGGCGATGAGTCGAATTCGCATCGCGTGCGGTGTAGCATGGTTGTAGGCGTCACATGGGTCACCTTTTTGGCTTTGAGAGACTCGAGCAACAACTTGACATCACTGGTTGGCATGGCAGGAGCGCTCGTGTTCCAGAATTTGTTTGCAGGCATGGCAGTGGAGTGGGGGAAGCGAGGAAACGTGGGTGGTGCACGAGGCAATGCAGTCATATTGCATAATTTTAATTGGTAGATATGGGTAGGAATAATTGCATCGGATTAGCTAGAGTGCTGTGGATGGCTTTTGCGGTGGCAGTGGTATGCTATGCGGTGGTTAAAGCTGTTTAACACATATAATCCAAAGATTATTACGGATTCTCCGTAATTCATAATATATGAATTAACGTATACCGGAAAACCAGTACAATATATTATGGTTCAAGCCCTTTCGCGTGACACGTGGCCCACAGAAAACAAGCTATTGGCCGGCGTTCAAGGATGTGCAGTACAGCAGCCGTCCAAAACACTTTCAATTGCGATCTCCCTGCAAAACGGTCACGCTCTTCTGTAACGAACGGGCAATATAATAGCTCTTGAAATGACCGTCACTCAGCAACTCCATTCATTTACTTGTCTTTCATTCCTCAGTTACCGCACCCTCAACCTCGGGTTTACGCTTGCTTTCGAACCTGATCTTGTGCTGCATCTCGGGTGGGATTGCCACACCGTTCTTCCAGCTATGGTGCCACATCTCAATGCAGGTGAGGGCGCTTCCGTGATCCAGTCTGCTAACCTTGTGGCACAAGGTGACTCTCCCCCTCTTCACCCTTGAACATGATGCACTGAAGTAGCTGGTCTCAAAGTTACGGACGCCTAGGTAGAACAAACCTTGCAGAGTCACTGACGACACTTAGCCCCGTTAATCTCTTCCGTTTTCTCGAGTGTATCTGAACGGGAAGGGGTTCGATAACGAGGTCTTCTAAATCGTCGCCGGCAGAAAAAACTTCATTTGTTTGATTCAGCAGGTCGGTATGCAGCCGTCGCAGGAATGTTTCGTTTTGGGTGTAATGCGGACGTCGTCATCTCTGATTAATTTGGCTGTGAGCACGGCGTCGTCGACACTGCGTGACACCGATGTCAACACCAGAGGTCTGAAATATTGGCAGGCATTTTTAGCCCCATCTGTAAATAGCAGTATGGATTGCAATAAAGGTGCTTCATCCAATTATGATTTCTATGGTACTTCTTGCAATCCGGTATTGCAATATCGTATTGTCCCGGCCACCAAACCTCGGACGGACTTTGGGCTAAAATTATGGTAATTTCCCGATACATACCTATATCGACATTTAGATATATAGGGTAAAATTGAGCTCTGAGTCCGAATCTGAGGTCCTTTTATGCAAATTCGAAGTCCTTCCCCTTCATTCTGCCTTTCCACTATTTGTTGCAGAATTCCTTGCAATTGAGAGTCCGCCACGTAGCAGTGTGTCAGCGTTATGATTCGCTTAAACAGGATAACAGATGGAGATTCACTATCACTTAGGATAAATAAGTAAAATCCGGTCATGTATCATGATTGTTAGAAAAAACTGTTTGTTATAAAACATTTTTTAAAAGGACAATCCATTTAAAAATGGAATGTCCTGTGGGTATAGAGCAGCCGGTGGGTCAGTCACTTACATCGCTGTCTTCAACAATATCGTGCTCGCTATCTTCTGAGTCGGATACGAGCTCACACTCGTCTACCAGTTGCAAATACTTTTGCTTGTACTCTTGGGCGTGTTGATAGGCATTTGTCCAGGTATCTGAGTCCAGAGACTCAAAAACCTCGTCAATTTTGACCCGAAGCTCGACCATATTGGGCGCAGAGTCATCGGCAATCCCGCCCTTGATGTTAGCCCAAATAAGCTCTATGGGCTGTAGCTCGGGGTAGTAGGGAGGTGTACAATACATTAAATGCTGGTACGAAGTAGCAATTTCGGTAGCCCTGTAGATTGGCTTCGGCTTGTTGGCACGCACAGGCATCATTAACTCAGCTTTAGTGTTGCTTGTGTCATACCAAAATTCTAAATAGACAATTTGTTTTGTAAGATATACTCCAAACCAACACAAAGTCGCACATTTTCTTCAAGCCACGCTTGAATATCGACTTTTAGAGCTCTCGAGTTTGGGTCGGAATTGGTTTGGTTCTTGCGATAGTTTGAACGATCCAGTTGTATGTTGCAAGGATCATATTTGATGGCTAGATGTGTACACAGATTCTCAAACCACCTTTCGAACTGCTCCGTGCTGAAATTTCCATGGTAGTCGTCATCGTGCTTTCGTTTTAGGTTGGATAGCCACACTTCTCTCGATTCTTCTATCAATTCACCAACAATTCCGTTCTTTTTCGCGTCGAATTATGCCTGCTGCAACGATACAAAACCTGTTGTTGCACAAGTTAAAAGTAAAACATAAAAAACATATTTTAAAAAAGTAAAGCAAAAACAAACAAAAAAACAATTTTTCGCACCTTGGGCCTCGGCCGCTTTTTGAAAATCGAACCTTATCTTCATAGACCCAAGACAGCTGAGCAACGTAATGCAAGTTGCAAAAATTTTCATCCAGAAACACTTCTGGTCGAACTGGAAAGTTCCGCCTATTAAGATTGGCCACCTTTTTCATTAAGTACTGAGCACGGAAAGCAAAATTTGCAGTGGATTCCGCTAAAATATTACGAGATTTTCCTTTTAAGAACCTCATACCCATCCGCCGTAGCACCCGTCGTAATGACCGCACTGCAATCGAAATTTCGTAGTCTTCAAAAAGACGTTTGGCCAGCTACTGTGCTGCAACAGGCTTGCCGCTTTTGTTCATTTCAGAGACCAGCTTACGAACCAATGGGTGTAGGCTTTCCCCAAATTTTCGTCGTCTACCAGCTGGTTTTGGCCCTATAGCCTGTCATAAATTGAAAAACGACCAGTGAAATGTTATTATTGATATAACTGCAACATCACTGAACACACCCTACCGAGGCAAATGTTGGGTCATGATTTGTCTCCCAGGGGCTACATATCGCTGAAATTGTGCTTGGCGCGAAGACCAGACACTCGCTGACATGATTGCGCGCCTCCTTCTTCCATTGCTTTGGCTCAGCCACCTTCTTTGCGTGTATGCACTCGTACGTCTGCCGCGGATAATTTCTTACCGGTCGGCATTTGTTGTAGTGGCGATCTCGTTGCGTGGTTGCGCTGCTACCTATTTATAATAAGACTTCATATTTGCTTATGTGGGCAGTCGCAACTAAATCGGACTGCTGGTTGTGGAGAACTGGACCATTAAAAATAGTTTTCATATATTACCATTTTCCGTCCAAGCCTTTATGGTTGGGAAGGCGATCGCGCTGCCCGTGGTGGAGATCGTCCCCCCTCAGAGGGAGATCCTGTGACCACCCTCTTGCCACGAAGGCGCCTCGCCTGACCTGGACTAATTCTCATCTGCAAAAGCTGCATCGCAAAATGCATGGACGTTGAGTAGTTGCTTTAAAATTTTATATTGCATGCAATGCGATATTGCAAGTAGATATTGTCCATCGAGAATTGTAGAATGGTGATTACCGGTAGAGATCGGTAGTCATAACATTTAAACAGATATTATACCTCGACCTAATTCAGCTATACTGCTCTTTTAGTTTGCTCTTTTTGTACCCCGACCTCCCCCTTAATAATATACCGGACTGACCCGGCCACTGGGCGCTGCGCGCGGCCGAAGATGATAGTTCACTTCCTTTTTTTCCTTCTCCACAGAAGGCGAGCCCTCTTCCGTTCCCGTAGAAGAAACCCCACACCATCGCTAGCTGGGCCCGATCCCAAGGCTCTTTGTCGAAACCACCTCAGCATGCGCAAGTATTTCGGACACGACTACTTTGAGGACAAGTACCTGAAGAGTCTAAGTGCCTATTAGGTTTTCACGGTGCTAGTGTATCTAACTAGTCGTCTTTCTGTAGATTGAATGGGTGCTCGTAGGGAACATGCCATTTTCTGAAGTTGACAATTCTCTGACTCGTGATTTAGCAGTAATTCCCTATCAACGGCGAAACTAACGTTTCAGTATTACTAAGTCCCGCATGACAAACAAGCGATGAAGCTCTACTGCTGCAGGAGCACGATACGTCTTTATACAATATAGTATTGCAATATCATCGACGGCCTTGCAATTCTTTGTTCACTTGCAATATCGTACTGGAGCTCTAACAAAAATATTGCAATCTGGCTATTATATTGTTTCAGACCTCTGGTCGACACTGTCGAGTTGTACCCGCTATCTCGAAATCACTTCAGGGAAAGGTGAGGGTTCTTTTTGTTGCTTGCTCTCAGCAGGCAATCGCGCAGCTGGTTCTCGGTTCGCATCCCGGATATCGTCGTGTACAGTACTGTATGATAGACAACATCGAGACTGACGCTGATGTGAGGCAGCCCTGTATCTTCGTCCAAAATTCAGTGTTCGCTTTGCCTTTGAAAAGGCATCTAAGCTTACTTCCCTGGGATCCCATGGATTCTTTTTCCCCTTCGTCTACATTTCTGACGCGGTGCTCTCGCCACATTGCCGTAACAGCTGATCACGCGGGCGTGATGTCGACCAGATGGCTGCAACGCGCCTATGGCACTTGGAGCTCTGGATTTTGTGGCCCCTTCAGCACATGCAAGGCAGTAAGCTCAACGTAAGGGTGTCTCCACCTGCCAGCATTGGTCAACATCAGGTTGCTGGATATGATTTGAGGCGGGGGGCGTGCCACAGTATACCTCAGTTTTTGACTGCTTTTTTTCCCGTCCGCACGAGTCGTCCGCTTGCACCATTGGATATGGAGCGGCCCTTTGGCGACAGAGGCTCTCATTTCATACTTTTTTTAGTCTACTGGACGCACAGTCGATCATGAAGAACGACAGCAAGATCGATGTGGTCGAGTCCAAGACGGCGCAGCGCCTGTATGTTTCCAAGAAGCACGCGGCGCACCACCGTCGCAAGGAGCTTTGCACCGGGATCATGGTGCTGCCGGCTTTGGTACTGGCCCTGATCGGCCTCGTGGCTTTCGATATCATAATGGAGACCAACATCCTGGCGCGCGTGCCGGCCGCGATGCTGTCCGAACGCAAGATCTGTACCCCCACAGTCCTGAACGCCAGCAACATCGCGTACCATCAAAGCCACCGATACTACGACGAACTAAGTAAGATGACCGTGCCCGTTCCTGTCTTCCGAGACGAGCACACCAAGCTCTGCGACAAGAAGAAGAGGAAGACGGCGAAATACGAGTACTGCCTGCCCACTTCGGGCCGGAAAGACACGCCGTTCTGCACGGCGGCAGACCGAACGGACCTCCTGAGCTTACGCTCGGCCAAGTCCATCTGCTACGCCAGCATACTGCACATGCTGCTCGTGGAGGTCTATGAGGAGCTACAGGCCAGAGGAAACATCCCGTTCTTAGCGTTCGGGTCGCTACTCGGAGCTGTACGCAACGGATCCATGATCCCGTTCACGGAAGACGTCGACATTGGCTTTGTGGGCGAGATGATCACAGCGGACGCCGTGAAGCTCGCACTAAGAAAGAAAGGCTATCATATGTTCTTCATGGACATTTGGCGCGTCTGCGTGGCGCCGACCCACCCGTTGGCAGGGCATCTTTACGACCCGAACTTGCCGGTCTCCAACACGTTTGAGGTGCCGTACGTGGACCTGTACATGATGAAGCAGCTCGACAACGGAGACTGGGACCTGGAGGAACTCGACGGCAGCAATGGACGTATTCTCCCCTACAACAAGGTGCAGCCCTTCTCGCAGGCGACGATCAACGGAATGCCGTTCGACACAGTCAATGACCCTCATTTCTTCTTGACGGAGGCGTACGGCGACGACTACATGACTCCGAAGCCAAGAGAGGAGTAAGTGGCCTCACATTAGCTCATAAAACGAATAGCATTGTTGTAGGATACGTTAATAGACTCCAAGCAGGCCATCTGCGGACAGTAAACCATTGTACATGTACATGTACCCATGGTGTACCATGAGACGGCACTCACAATCGGACAGGCATCGTGCTGTCGCCTGGTTTCATTTATCCTCTTGCTCTGGGCGTGGTACGGCGGCGAGATGGACAAGAAGGTCGAAGACGAGGACACCAAGGTGCAAACGCACCGTGTAAAGGTGCGATGGAGTCTTGCGCGCGTATTTAAGGACGTCACGACTGGTGTGACGGCGTCGCCGGTCGTGGTGCTGGTGGTGATCGGACTGCTGGTCTTCATGGAGACGCTCATTAACTACACGCCGACAGTCTCCACAATGCGCGGGCACGCCTGCAGTCCCAAAGTCCTGGACGCGAACAACATCGAGTACCAGTCAGGCCACCGATACTATGCAGGACTACGGGAGATCGGAGCTCTCCCACCGCCACAGATGACGGGGGATCATGCCAAGCTCTGCAGCAAGATGAGTCGACTCCAAGCCAAATACGAGTACTGCTTGCCGATCTCTGGCCGCAAAGACACACCGTTCTGCTCTGCCGCCGACAGGATGAACCTGCTTAACGTAAAGAACGAGACGATCTGCTACGCCAGCGTGCTACACATGCTGATGCTGGAGGTGTACGAAGAGCTCCAGACCACAAAAAACACGCCGTTCCTCGCGTTCGGATCGCTATTAGGAGCCGTACGGAATCAGTCCATGATTCCATTTACAGAAGACGTCGATATCGGTTATGTGGGTGACATGGTCGCTGCCGAGAGGGTGAAACTCGCTCTACGAAGGAAAGGCTATCACATGTTCTACCTGGATATCTGGCGGGTTTGCGTGGCGCCTACTCATCCGCTGGCTGGTCATCTTTACGACCCAAGCTTGCCCATTTCTGACAGCTTCGCTGTGCCGTACGTGGATCTGTACAAGATGACACAGACGGAAAGCGGAGACTGGGATATGCAGGAGATGGAAGGCAGTAATGGACGCATTCTTCCCTACAAGAAGGTCTGGCCGTTCTCGCTAGTGAAAATCAATGGGATGGCGTTCGAGACTGTGCGTGATCCAGATTTCTTCTTGACGGAGGCGTATGGGCTGGATTACATGACGCCAAAGCCTCGAAACGAATCGCCAGAGTCGTTAGAGCCTGAAGCCCCGAAGTATCCATAGAGTTAGTAAGTAAAATACTAGTACTATATTTCTATTGAGCGATTCTAACCATTCTAGAGTCTAGAATCTAGACCACAACGTAGAAGTTCTACAGTAGAACGCGAACAGTCTTGAAGAAGACTTGCTGTCAAGTGGACCACAGTGATCACGGGCAACACTCGCAGGCTGTGCCGGTACTCGTTGTCTGACTCGGCACTTACACAGCACCTTCTGTTACGTTATGCCCATATGGAGAGAAAAGAGACTGCGTTACACTGTGCGTATTATGGGACGCTACGCCGTTGTGTAAGCACACGAGACAGAAACAAGGGGCTCTCTTTGAAGAGAGTCCATCTGAAGAGTCATTTCACTCACTTGATGTTGCCTCTGGATTTGTCACGTTGTATTTCGTCCCGCATGACTTTCATTTTTTTCTTTCCCAACCAACCGCTCAAGTCACGGACCGAGATGGAGAACAGCGGTATCAAGAAACTCGAGGAAAGTGTCGACGTCATCAAGCACGCTCCACCTCGTCCTATTGGCATAATGGGAAGATTTCTGCTCGGATGTAGAGATTTCTGGACGGGGGTGACAGTGATTCCAACCTTCATACTTGTGCTGATGGGACTTTTGATGTTCGGCTTCATCATGGAGACCCACATCATGTCGTGCGTACCGGAAGTTGCAGTTCTTAACGATACAAAGGTGGCAAAAGTGTGCACTCCAAGAGTCCTGAATGCCAGTACGATCGAGTATCATTCGGGCCATCGGTTCTACTCCGAGCTGAAGGAAATGGATCCACGACCAGCACCAACTTTCCGGGGAAACCACACGGTGCTATGTCATGAAGAAATACGAACTCAGGCCAAGTATGGCTACTGTCTCCCCATCTCCGGACGCAAGGACGTTCCGTTCTGCACTGCTGCAGATCGGATGGACTTGTTGCACACTCGCTCATCCAAGTCACTCTGCTATGCCAGTGTCCTGCATATGCTGATGGTGGAAGTCTACGAGGAGCTGCAAGCTACAGGCAACACTCCGTTGATCACGTTTGGTTCGCTGCTTGGCGCCGTTCGAAATGGGTCAATGATCCCATTTACGGAGGATACCGATATCGCGTTCGTTAATGAATTGAAAGCGAGAGAAGCTTTGCAGGAGGCACTTTGGCGGAAGGGCTATCACATGTTCTTTTTGGGTATTTGGCGAGTGTGTGTGGCACCAACGCATCCACTTGCTGGACGACTGTACGACTCAAATTTGCCTCTTACCAAGAGATACTCCGTGCCGTATGTGGATCTGTACCAGATGAAGAAAACCAACCAAGGTGTTTGGGATATTGAGGAGCTTGTGGGCAGCAATGGACGCTTTCTTCCGACAGATAGAGTAGAACCTTTTTCTCAAGTTACGATCAACGGAATGCCATTCGATACAGTACAAGACCCTCATTTCTTCTTGAAAGAGGCATACGGCCCAGACTACATGACGCCGAAGCCGCGAAAGACGTAGACGACACCAATAGTACACGCTAGAAAGTTAAGTACATGTATTTTTTTCCAGAATTTGGCTCGGATTTTTGGCTACCGGTACTGTGCATTGCGAGGGTTAATTGTGACGTGTGATCACGAGCTGAAATACATGTAAAAGATAGGATCTCCTTGCTGTTCACTATTGCAACATCTGAGCAGCAATGAGAGCACGAACTCGAAAGTGAGAACCACTAATTTCTCAACACTAATATTTTAAAGAAAAACTTGCAGCCCCAAGTAATTCGCTTTGGTGTGAGTTCTTCGGTGCAAAATATTGGCTACGCCTTGGAAATTTGTGATGCGCCAACTGGTGGGAAAATTGAGTCCGATCGCTGCAGTCGAATCATGTTTATTTTGTGCGCCTTGCTGCGTGATATGCAACATGCATGAAGCCTGGATTTCAGCGATAGGCCTAGCCGCTATGCTATGGCCTTGGTGTTCGGCCTAAAGCTCCAGCTCGACGAGAATCCACCAACGTGGGTGTTTTAGATACAGCTTATGTACCTGCACCGAACTGCAGCAACTTCGTACACACCTCTACATCGAACAGAAAAAAAGGACCGTCTCAGCCTGAGACGTGTGATTCACACCGGGGTCATATCACTGGCAATTCTAACGTTTATCAGTATCACTCATAATGCCTTTACAAATGCTGAGATAATATATATTAAATGATGAATGAAATGACGTGCTCAGATATTCCTATAGTGAACAGCAAGGAGATCCTATCTTTTACATGTATTTCAGCTCGTGATCACACGTCACAATTAACCCTCGCAATGCACAGTACCGGTAGCCAAAAATCCGAGCCAAATTCTGGAAAAAAATACATGTACTTAACTTTCTAGCGTGTACTATTGGTGTCGTCTACGTCTTTCGCGGCTTCGGCGTCATGTAGTCTGGGCCGTATGCCTCTTTCAAGAAGAAATGAGGGTCTTGTACTGTATCGAATGGCATTCCGTTGATCGTAACTTGAGAAAAAGGTTCTACTCTATCTGTCGGAAGAAAGCGTCCATTGCTGCCCACAAGCTCCTCAATATCCCAAACACCTTGGTTGGTTTTCTTCATCTGGTACAGATCCACATACGGCACGGAGTATCTCGGTAAGAGGCAAATTTGAGTCGTACAGTCGTCCAGCAAGTGGATGCGTTTGCCACACACACTCGCCAAATACCCAAAAAGAACATGTGATAGCCCTTCCGCCAAAGTGCCTCCTGCAAAGCTTCTCTCGCTTTCAATTCATTAACGAACGCGATATCGGTATCCTCCGTAAATGGGATCATTGACCCATTTCGAACGGCGCCAAGCAGCGAACCAAACGTGATCAACGGAGTGTTGCCTGTAGCTTGCAGCTCCTCGTAGACTTCCACCATCAGCATATGCAGGACACTGGCATAGCAGAGTGACTTGGATGAGCGAGTGTGCAACAAGTCCATCCGATCTGCAGCAGTGCAGAACGGAACGTCCTTGCGTCCGGAGATGGGAGACAGTAGCCATACTTGGCCTGAGTTCGTATTCTCATGACATAGCACCGTGTGGTTTCCCCGGAAAGTTGGTGCTGGTCGTGGATCCATTTCCTTCAGCTCGGAGTAGAACCGATGGCCCGAATGATACTCGATCGTACTGGCATTCAGGACTCTTGGAGTGCACACTTTTGCCACCTTTGTATCGTTAAGAACTGCAACTTCCGGTACGCACGACATGATGTGGGTCTCCATGATGAAGCCGAACATCAAAAGTCCCATCAGCACAAGTATGAAGGTTGGAATCACTGTCACCCCCGTCCAGAAATCTCTACATCCGAGCAGAAATCTTCCCATTATGCCAATAGGACGAGGTGGAGCGTGCTTGATGACGTCGACACTTTCCTCGAGTTTCTTGATACCGCTGTTCTCCATCTCGGTCCGTGACTTGAGCGGTTGGTTGGGAAAGAAAAAAATGAAAGTCATGCGGGACGAAATACAACGTGACAAATCCAGAGGCAACATCAAGTGAGTGAAATGACTCTTCAGATGGACTCTCTTCAAAGAGAGCCCCTTGTTTCTGTCTCGTGTGCTTACACAACGGCGTAGCGTCCCATAATACGCGCAGTATAACGCAGCGCATGTTGATATCTTTTCTCTTCATAAGGGCATAACGTAACATGTGTAATTGCCGAGTCACATTGGTGTCTGGCAATAACTCTTAAAGGGGCTGGTACAGCCACGGATCACTCTTACAGACTCGTGGACAGAGAGAACAGTGTTTTCTATTTCAATTAAAAAACACTGTTTTTCAACACTTCTATTTTCAATGAAAAACCTGCAGCCCCAACTAATTCACTTTGGTGTGAAGGGTACAAGTGATGACTTCGCTCCAATACGCACTGATGTCAGTTCTTCGATGCAAAAATATCGGCTACGCCTTGGAAAGTTGTGAGATCGCTGCAGTCGATCATGCTCATTTTGTGCGCCTTGCTGCGTGATATGCAACATACATGAAGCCTGGATTTCAGCGATAGACCTAGAATCCACCAACGTGGGTGTTTTAGATACAGCTTATGTACCTGCACCGAACTGCAGCAACTTCGTACACACCTCTACATCGAACAGAAAAAAAGGACCGTCTCAGCCTGAGACGAGTGATTCACACTGGGGGTGCTGTGGCACAAGCTCTCCACTCTCGATCCTACTCAGAGGTTCTCACTACAGCTCAGCCAAGACCAACCGAAAACAAGATGGAGAAGGAGATTGAGGAAAGCGTCGAAGTCGTCAAGAAGCACCATCCTCCCCATCGCGTTGGTGTTGTTCGAAGGTTTCTGCTCGGGTGCAGAGACTTTTGGACGGGGGTGACCGTCATCCCGACTTTTGTACTAGTGTTCCTCGGTCTACTCGTCTTTGGTCTCGTCATGGAGACGCACATTGCCTCGTGCATGCCACAAGTTACCGTCCTGCATGAAGGAGAAGTCTGTGCTCCTCAAGTCTTGAATGCCAGCGACATCGAGTATCATTCCGGTCACCGGTACTACTCGGCACTGAAAGAGATGGATCCGCCCACAGCTCCAACTTTTCGGGGCAAGCACACTGAGCTGTGCGATGTAGAAGCGAGGACCAAGGCAAAATTCAGCTACTGCTTGCCGATCTCTGGTCGCAAAGACACGCCGTTCTGTACGGCTGGAGATCGGACGGATCTGCTCAATATTCGGTCTCCAAAGTCTGTTTGTTACGCGAGTGTACTGCATATGTTGATGGTCGAAGTCTACGAAGAGCTCAAGGCGTCGGGGAACATTCCACTCATCACGTTCGGCTCGCTGCTTGGAGCTGTACGCAACGGGTCGATGATTCCGTTCACGGAAGACACAGACATTGGATTCGTCAATCAACTCAACTCCAAAGACGTATTGAAGCATGAGTTGTGGCAGAAGGGCTATCACATGTTCTTCCTGGACATTTGGCGAGTGTGCGTGGCTCCGAATCACCCCCTCGCCTCTCGTCTCTATGACCCGAGCTTGCCGCTTACCAAGAACTTCGCCGTGCCGTACGTCGATCTGTACCAGATGAGGAAGCTCAATAATGGGAACTGGGATATCCAAGAGCTACAAGGCAGCAATGGCCGGTTGATGCCCTTCGATAAGGTAGAACCGTTCACGCAGGTGACGATCAACGGGATGCCGTTCGACACGGTGCACGACCCTCATTTCTTCTTAAAGGAGGCGTACGGATCCGACTACATGACACCCAAGCAACGAACGCCTCCGTCGGTAAGACAAGTGACCGGCAAGCTACAAGAAGCAGTGAAGAGACTCACCAAGGGTGCAACACCATGAACCAATCCGTTGGAACCAATAATACAGACCATCTAGTTTCATTCCATCACGCTGACATTATTGCTATACCAGTGGGGACCTGCCCAGATTTCGTATTTGCGTATTACCGGGAATACATTTAATCCAGATTCTGGATTTCCAGGAATCTGGGACGAGAAATCCATATGATACGTCTCTCGCCCACACGTGAACACGACACGACCATTCGTCCCATCGTCTCATTTCCTCTTTTTGCATTTGGCAGCGTAAGTCTCTTCTCGGCCGCAGAAAGCGGAGCTTCCAATGGAGAAGAAGCTCGAGGAAGGCGGCGACGTTTCCAAGCGCATCCCTCCCCGTCGCGTAGGAGCTGTTCGGAGGGCTTTACTGGGCTGTAGAGACTTCTGGACGGGGGTGACGGTGATTCCGACATTTGTGGTGGTGCTGGTCGGTCTGGTGTTCTTCGGTTTTGCCATGGAGGCGCATATTCTCGCTTGTATGCCGGAATTCTCGGTCTTTAACGGACATGGAGTCTGTACCCCGCGAGTCTTGAACGTTAGTGGGATCGAGTATCACTCGGGCCACCGATTCTACTCGGTATTGAAAGAAATGGGTCAACCGAAAGCGCTAAAGTTTCGAGGAGACCACACGAAACTGTGTAAGGAAAGTCAGCGGACCAAGATAAAGTACGGCTACTGTTTACCGATCTCTGGGAGGAAGGACACTCCCTTTTGTACCGCGGGCGATCGAACGGACCTACTGACTACTCGCTCGCCCAAGTCGGTCTGTTACGCGAGTGTACTACACATGCTACTGGTGGATGTGTACGAGGAGCTGAAGGCATCAGGAAATACCCCACTTATCACGTTTGGATCGTTGCTTGGAGCTGTTCGAAATGGCTCCATGATCCCGTTCACGGAAGACACGGACATTGGATACGTGGGGAGACTCCATGACATTCAACCGCTGCGGAAAGCGCTTTGGAACAAAGGCTATCACATGTTCTTCTTGAGGATCTGGCGCGTTTGTGTTGCGCCGACGCATCCGCTTGCAGCCAAACTGTACGACTCGAGCTTGCCGCTTACCAAAGACTACGCTGTACCGTACGTCGACTTGTACAGGATGAAGAAAGTCAAAAATGGCAATTGGGATATCCAGGAAATGGACGGCAGCAACGGACGCTTCCTTCCCGGACACATGGTGGAACCTTTTTCGCAGGTGACGATCAATGGGATGCCGTTTGATACAGTGCACGACCCTCACTTCTTCTTGAAGGAAGCGTACGGACCGGACTACATGACTCCGCAGCAGCGAACAGAGGCTCCAGAGATACAGGAGGCAAGTAACAGTACAAGCAACAGCACTAGCAACACAATAGAAGAAAAGAAATAAGTAAGCTGGAGTAAATAGAGAATACGACCATCATACATGTCATGAGTGTACCAAATCTTGCAACTTACAGCAACAACCGACGAGGAAAACATGTTGACAACTCGCAGATTGCCACCCCATCACTTGAAGCAAAAAATGAGCCGGCTCCACAGTGTAGCTACACTGTACATCACAGCTGTACTGTACTGTATGACTCATACCCGCTACCGGTACCGGTATGACTACAGGTACATGTACAGTACTTCTTCAAAGTACATAGTAGTAGTACCCGTACGTAATCTTGTGATCTGACCCGGCAACGGTTGTTTAAACGTTCTTTCATAAAAACGCGTTATACCGCGTACATACACTGAACGGACGTCATTACTGGTACCAAAATGGTTTCCCAGAAACCCGAATAGTAGCCTGTTTGCATTTGACATACTAAATCCAAGTTAATTGTTTTACAGGTAATTTTCCTTCTCGTAAAAACTGTTTAAACACACAGTCAAAAATGTATAAACAGTATAAACATTTAGACGTTCGATTTTGTACAGTCAATTGCCAGCACTGGCCGAATCCCATCAGCTTGATCACGGTCTCTGGAGTGTCTTGCCCGCCTTTTATCTGTTCGTTCTCACTCTCCCTCTTGCATCCTGCGGCTCAAGTCGCTACTGTAGCGTCCAGTGCTTCAATTCAAGAACTACAGTATGGCCAGAAGACTCGAACACAATGTCGATGCAGTCAAGGTTGGAACATCCCATCGCATTGGCGTCCTTGGGGTCTTCTTAGCATGCAAACCCTTCTGGACGGGAATGACCGTGACTCTGAGCTTCATCCTAGTGCTGACGGGTTTGCTGGTTTTCGGTCTTGCAATGGATACGCGACTCATGTCTTCCACTCCTGAAATTGCGATTATCAAGGAAGAAATTTGTTCTCCGAGAACTCACAACACCAGCGACATTGAGTACCATTCGGGGCACAGATACTACTCTGCACTTAAGGACATGGACCCCCCATTACCTCCGGCATTCCGCAAGACACACACAGCGTTGTGCAATGAAGACGCGCGATTCCAAGCGGGGTTCAACTACTGCTTACCGATCTCTGGACGGAAAGACACGCCGTTTTGTCTCGCTGCGGACCGTAGTGACTTGCTTCACGTTCGCTCACCCAAGTCAGTTTGTTACGCTAGTGTGCTACACATGTTGTTGGTCGAGGTCTATGAGGAGCTGCAAGCAACGGAAAATACTCCTCTGATCGTCTTTGGTTCCTTATTGGGAGCTGTACGAAATGGCTCCATGATCCCGTTCACGGAGGACACCGACATTGGGTTTGTTGAAAGGCTTAACGCACGAGAAGTAGTGAAGGAGGAGCTCTGGAATAAGGGCTATCACATGTTCTTCAAAGGAATTTGGCGTGTGTGCGTGGCACCAACACACCCGCTTGCAGGTCGTCTGTATGACCCGAATATGCCGCTTACCAGGAATTTGGGGGTTCCGTACGTGGATTTGTATCGGATGCAGGACCTCCATAATGGCAACTGGGACGTTGAGGAGCTCAAGAGTAAGAATGGTCAACTGTTGCCAAAAGATAAGGTGGAACCGTTTTCACAGGTGACGATCAACGGGATGCCATTCGACACTGTGAATGACCCAAGGTTCTTCTTGACGCGAGCGTATGGACCGGGTTACATGACTCCGAGACCGCGAAGGTCCGTCTCAATGAACTTCTCGGCAGCGACAAAGGCAATGCTGAAGCATGTAGATAAAGACAGATTGAGGGCAGCACTGGACAAGTTTGCGCAAGGCTCATGATGAACCGCAAAAATGACATGCACTTTGTCAACTTAAAAATTCTTGACTGGTTGTCGTTGTGCTTACGACTATAATACGTGTATTACATGTATAATATCTTAATATTTTTAAAAATAAATAAATGCTAAACAAATTATTTGTTCACCGTGCAGTCACCACCCTTTTACTGCAAACGAACAGCAAACCTGAGCTGTGTGTCTCAGGGGTTTGTTTACCCACGAGCATGTTGCGAAGATACAACGCGCGGCCCAATCGCCTGGCCGCTCTCATTTGCGCTTCCTCCCTTCACGTTGAAAGCTCGACCAAGAAGATGGAGACGAAATGCGAGGGAATCGCTCAAGTGTTCAAGCAAGTCCCGTCCCGTCGTACTGGTTTACTCTTCAGAATTCTCCAGGGGCTCAAGGAGATCCCAACCATTGTCTTGGTGCCTATCGGGTTGGTGGTTTTTGGTCTTGTCATGGAGACGCGTATTATCGCGTGCATGCCAGAAAGATATCTTCTCAGCGAAGATAGCGTCTGCTCGCCGAGAGTTGTGAGTGCCGGCGCTATCGAGTACCATTCGGGCCACCGGTTCTACTCGGCATTGAAAGAGATGGATCCTCCAACCGTGCCAACTTTCCGTGGGGAGCACACGAAACTTTGTCAAGATAAACTGCGAAACAGTATGAAGTACAGCTACTGCTTGCCGATATCAGGACGGAAGGACACGCCGTTTTGTATCGCGGGAGACCGAGCCGATCTACTCCATGTACGATCACCAAAGTCCGTCTGCTATGCAAGCGTACTACACATGTTGATGGTGGATGTGTACGAGGGGCTCAAGGCCACTGGGAACACTCCATTAATTACGTTTGGCTCATTGCTAGGTGCAGTTCGAAACGGGTCAATGATCCCGTTCACGGAAGACACCGACATTGGGTTCGTCGAGAGACTCAAGTTCAAAGATGAGGTAGTGGAGGCACTTCGACAAAAAGGTTATCACATGTTCTTCATGAAGATTTGGCGTGTCTGTGTGGCACCGACTCACCCTCTCGCAGCTCGTCTTTATGATTCAAGCAAATCACTTACCAGGAACTTTGCCGTGCCGTACGTGGATCTGTACAAGATGAAGAAAGTGAACGATAGTCTTTGGGATATCCAGGAGCTGGTAGGCAGCAACGGACGCTTTCTTCCCGGCGACAAAGTGGAGCCATTCTCGCAGGTGACGATCAATGGGATGCCGTTTGACACGGTGCATGACCCACAGTTCTTTTTGACGGAGGCGTACGGACCGAACTACATGACGCCAAAGCCGCGAAGGTCCGCTCTGGTTAAGCCCAATGTGCCGGTTGTTACCAAGAACGCAACTACAGCAAATAAATTTACAGATTAGTCCATAAAATACATGTATTTAAAAAAAACTTTTATATTAACTCGGATTCTCGCCACTCAAAGCCAAAAATGTTTTCAAGAAAATTTTAAGTTAAAAGAAAATTAAAAAACATAAATTCAAGAAAATGCGATTCGCGATTGGTTTAATTTATTTTAAACAGATTATAACCAATCGCGACACCTAAAAGTAGTTAAATATATATTTTTTTAAACTAACTAAACTGAGTGCCTTTGACTTAGGTCTAATCTATTATTAGGCTGACGGATGTGCCGGAAACAAACGCCGCACTCGAAGATCTCTTCCGATACAAGCTATTAACCCGACGGGATTGCTATAGTGCGGATAAGAATAGAAAGTTTGCTAAAACTGTATTTTGCTCACTTTCTGTGGACTTGTTCTGCACGCATTTATCGTTAGCAAGACAGGATCCGAGAGCATACTATGCGGTTCTGATCTGTGCGTCGAAGGGGGAGGACAGGTAGAGCGCTGTTTCCTAAACAAAGTGAGCGTCAGCGAGACTGCGGAACTTGATGTTGTTATAGTCCAGCACATCCGGTGGTGTCGTGCGCTGTGGGAATACCTGCATTGGAACGAGAGTTGCAACACGCATTGACTGAAGGTCAGCGTTTGGATAAATGAAGCGATCAGCACATTCACAGGAGATTTACATGAGTGAATACTACTTCGCGTAGCGCGATCTTAGCTTTGACGCGTAGATTGAAGAAGAAGGCTGGAAGCCACTGCAACGTCAAGATCCATGGCTAATGGAAGCTGGGCTTCTTGTTGCTAATAGTCGACGTGGTTGTCATTGAACTCGCCTTGCCTTCGGAGTTCTTCTTGGCACGCATTTGCAGGAGCGCATGTATGAGGTCTTTGGTAGAGCGCTCACTTCATTCTGGAGGCTTCGATATCTTGAATTGTTGAGAGAAAGAAGAATACAATATGAAACTGTGGTAGTAAGTGTATAACTGCAGCGCGGAACTCAAGCCAATCTCCATCCGGGGCAGGTGGCTGTAGTTCATAAAGATGCATACGGAATGCGTACATCCACAATATCGGCTCTTTAGCATCAACGGTGACTACTGAGTTGGCCTTGTAGCAACATCTTTGTGACCTTTATATCCGGATGACTGTGAAACCTGATGCTATGGCGCATTTGTAATATTGAAGGTATGAAAAACATACATGACTAAATAACTCAAACAACATGCAGTACAAAATTGACAAAAGACAAAGAATATCGTTATAGACATACTAAATTTAC
This sequence comes from Phytophthora cactorum, assembly GCA_016864655.1. NCBI lineage: Eukaryota > Oomycota > Peronosporomycetes > Peronosporales > Peronosporaceae > Phytophthora > Phytophthora cactorum. The sequence goes on from NHQK01000031.1 coordinate 590,390, forward strand.
ACTGGTTTTGGCTTGTTCAACCGTCACGCCGGACTCAACTTCACTTCGCTTTTTGCTATCCGGCACTTCATCGCGTCTCTTCCTCTTCGTAACCTGTCGCCAATGTCTCCACGCGCCGCCGAGCTGTTCGACATGATGAGAGGCGCCGTGGATGAGGTGGGTCCGTCTCTAGTGAGCAAGGTGAAGGGCGTCATCAAGTTCGACGTCTCTGGCGCCGGCGCGTGGCTCGTGGACCTCAAGAACGGCAAGGGCAGCGTCAAGCCTGCGACCGCCAGCGACAAGGCGGATCTGACCATCTCGCTGTCCGAGGAGAACTTCCTCAAGATGATGGACAATAAACTCAACCCGCAGCAGGTCAGCTACGCGTCTTCTCTATTAGTTTTATCAGCCAGAATCTAAACTTCTCTATGTTTATAGGCGTTCATGAAGGGGCTCGTGAAGATCAAGGGCAACATGGGGCTCGCCATGAAGCTCAACGTGGTACTGGCGGCCACACGCAACTACATGAAGAAGAAGAACACGGGTGCCATGCCTACAGCAACAGCTGCTGCTGCTGCTGCTCCAGCCACTGGAGGACTCAACTCCCAGGAGATCTTCCGTCTTTTGGGAGAAGTGGTAGCCAAGGACGGCGCTGCGATGGCCAAGAAGGTTAAAGGTATCATCCAGTTCGACATTACGGGGGCTGGCAAGTGGAACCTGGACCTCAAGAGCGCCACGCCAGCGCTCACGGAGGGCGTCAAGAAGGCAGACGTGACGATCACGGTCAAAGACGCCGACTTTGTCGCTATTGCCATGGGCAAGCTCAACGCCCAGCAGGCATTCATGAAGGGCAAACTCAAACTCAAGGGCAACATGACGCTCGCCATGAAGCTGCCGGTCGTGTTCAACGCTCTTAAGCCGCAGTCCAAGCTGTAGAGCGCGCTATTCGGCAGTCTCCCAACCGAAGATTTAACGGACGGTTAACTAACTAGTCATTCGGAGCATTAACGCCATCTATCAGTTAAGTAGGCAGACAGCGTCACAATGCGTGTATATCTACTGCTGCTTGGGCTTGGAGGCCTTCTTCTTGTTGACGACAGTTTCCCAGCCGTCCTCGGTGTCCTTCTTAAGGGCGGCGGCCGCGGCCTTCTTCCTCTCCTTCTCCTTGTCCGTTTCCACGACGGGCTTGCCCGGGGCGCTGGCGGCCGCGCGCTGCTTGGCCTTGGCGTTTTTCTTCTTTTGCTTGAGCTTGAGCTTGCGCTTCTCGGCGCGAATAGCCTCCTCCTCCTCCGAGTCCGGACCGTCCTGCAATATACAGAAACAACTGTAAGTTTAATAAAAAACTCGCGGTATTTTATCCAGACGAGGTCACGTACGTCCACAAACTCCTCGAGGTTGATGTCCGACGCGTTCTCCTTGTCGGCGGGCGCGGCGGCGGGCGTCTTCTTCTTGCCCTTGCTCTTCTTCTTCTTCTTGGGGGCGGATGTGGTGGACTCGGGGGCTGCTTTGCCGCCCAGCGCCTTGGCGGCCGTCAGGCCCACGGCAGCGGCGACGATAGCGCCACCCACAGCGATGCCCGTGGTCGGGTTCTGCTCCAGCAGCGTCATGATCGAGTCGGCCATGGTGCTATCTAAGTGGGCCTCTGTACTGCAGTCGAAGGAAGATCAGTATATTCCTCGGGGCGGAATCGCAAATGGTGTCGTTGGGTCGGTGGAAAGCGACAGGGCCACGTGGCCATGCCATTTTTGCATATAACCTAAACTATTTACGAATTTAGTGCACCAAAGTGAAAAAATAATATTTTGTTTTCAAGGCTTCGAATATTATTATATCACTGCATACTACTTGTTTTAATAGTAATAACCAATGATATTTCTTACAGATTCAAGCATCGATAGAACGACTTTCAGCTTGGGCGATGTCTACATCGAATAGCAAGATAATAAGCTTAGCTTAAAGCGGCAGCGATGCGCATTAACCACTCTAGGTTTTACATGTTAGACAAGTTACCAAAATCGAGGTTTTCGTTGACCTTACTATAAAAGTCGCGTATGCTGTGTTATAAGCTTAGTTTGCTTTGTGATTTGTGGGGAAAGCGGGAATGTGGCTTGTGTGTGTGGCGCCAAACGCATCTGCTTGCAGGTCACTTGATACGGCCTGAATTTACAACTTACCAGGAATTTGGGGGGGGCATCTCAGTTTTAAAACCGACAAGCTTAATGCAGATGATGGGGGAGAACGGGGGGGGGGGGATTTGGCACGTTGTCCGTTCTGCTATTGGCACTGCTGGCGACTTACTAAGATAAACGAGGTGATCTTTAACAGCAACACCGCACCTTGTTACCTTTGCAAGTCGAGGAACATGTAGATGCTACAACATTCTTATGTCAATGACATGGTGCTGCAAATTTACCAGTCATTCACAACTCAGTGGGTCGACGCTCTGATAGCGCAAGATCTTCAACATGGAAGCAGAAGAGCAGGATATGGTGACCGTTATTGCTAGAAGTGGCGAAGCGAAATGCATCGTTCAGCTCGTCCAAATACATAAACCCGTACATGTCCTTGGTGCTGCATCACCAGTGAGCCTAAGATTGGTGGGGATGCCATTCGGCATTCACGGCGAGTACATAAGCGAAAGCGAGGCTCGATTCGCCCTGCCTGAAATTGCGATCGGTTCGAGTAAACTGTCTGTTCATCTATAATAAATCCAAAGGAGCATTACCAAAAGTTGCTATTATACCATGTTGCCGAATAAGATGCACGATACGTGTTCAGCTATCGTCACTGATCTCCTCGGGCAAATCAGCTGGAGTGGAAAATGACCAGTCCAGTTTTACCAGTCCATCTGACTTGGATCAGACAGCATTTGCCACTGGTACAGTAAATGCTGTCCAGTTGACTGGTGGACACCCTGTCCATGATGGACATCATGTGGACGGAAGAGTCCACTTGCTTCCTCATCCTCGTCAAGCTTTCCCATCTCAACATTTTTTTTTAGGAATTATTGGCTTTTTTTAAAGAAATATGCTTAGCAATTAAATAAAAAAGTGGGCAGGAAACCTTACTGTGAAGTAATATTCTTGCTTCGTTTGATTTTCGCTCGTGTTTGCTGCTATAATAGAAACATGAACTTGAGAACTTTGCTACCAAAAGTTCACAAGTTCATGTACTGTATTAAAGTATTTTATCGATCGCTTACAAACTTCAAGTCAAATTACTAACAGCCAACTGAGTCAGAGTAGCTATCGCAATCAACCCTTTACCGTAAACCTGTGGTCACGTGAAAGCCTTCCCTTCCCTTCCTGCACTGCATCCTCACCATCGATCGCCAGCCGAGCTGTTCGACTCGACCAGTCGGCATTTCTCATTGACATTTACTGGTATACATTACGAACGATGGCGAGGTCTCCGTTGTCCCCCACGGACCTGGAGTTAAGCTCTGTAGATGTGGACGAATTAGTGCAGCAGGTTAGGGACGCCACGACGGATAAGGCCGAGAGCAAGGCCGAGGCTAAAAAACGTCGCCACCGTGAAAACATGGCACGAGGCAGGTCTCGACACAACGCACTCATGGACTCAATGCGGAAACAGTACCAACAACTACACAAGAAGCTGGAGACCGGCATGGTGGCGTGGAGAATGCGACGAGCTGCGAATAATTCGAACCAAAGCGAGCAGAACCCGCCCTCGAAGGAGCTGGTGGCTCAATATATCGACGCCGTGGAGACGGAGAACGCCATTCATCTAGAGAATGAGGCGCTTGCACAGAGACTGGAGCAGATGGAAATATTCGAGACGACGCTGCGGGTCGACACGCCTGAGGTGGCGGACCCGAACTTGCAGAAGCTGGACACGGAGCGACCGGCGAGGACTGTGCAGGCTCTGAATCGCCCGGGATTCTGGTCCTATTTTGCAGAGGACACGGAGCCGTTCTACTACGAGCCCATGCCTGCCGCGACCTGCTACAACCTCATTCGTGAAAAATACCAGACGATCAAGGGCCACCACGCCATGTTCATGAAGAAACAATTGAGTGAAGAACCTGTGCAGTTCTTCGGCTGGACAGTGCAGAGATACTTAAGTGAGAGACGGAAATTGGAGTTCCATTTCATGAAGCAGATCCCGTGTACAGACAGCGAGATGCTTGCGGAGGAGCTGGCAATTGATGGCTGGCGAATCTTCAACAATCCAGATATGTACAGGACGTGCTATCGCTCGGCAATCGATGTCCGGGTGCTCCAGCGCGTCGACGCATTCAATACCATCCTCATGCGTAATTCCCCAGACGCCACCCGCTCGCATCGCATCCGCCACCTCAATATCTCGTCCAAAGTCGCAGATGAAGACGAGTATGGCCACAAGTCGCTGTCTATCCTCACGGTTGTCGTGCCGCCCCCAGAAGACCTGGCGAATTCTAACAGAAATGGTGTGATTTACCTACGCGACGCGTACACGTACATGCGCTTCGACATGTTCGACGATCACGTGCAGTTCACGTACGGTGGCCACGGCGATTGCCTGGACGAGGCGCAAGCCAGATACCTCTTCGTCGAGACGGGAAATGTGCTCTTCCGCTTTGAGCAGATCATCCGCCGATCAAACCTCGTCACACTAGGTTAAGCAGGGATAGTTAAATTATCATTATCTATAAATGTCTAGCATTTTGCCTAGAAGTCTCCACCAAACTCTTCGCCTCCTCCGTAGCATGCATCGCCACCTCCATTGTACCCGTGATGTTCTCCAGCATTGGACAGCGCTTGACCTACAAGAATGCCACCAAACATGCCAGCAACACCTCCGACCATTGCGCTCGAGCCAGCACCCATCCCTCCGTTAGAATATCCTACGTAAACTGGGCCTCCGTATACAGGTCCCGGTGTAAATCCGGGGTTGTATGTGTTGGCGTATCCGTGAGCGTATGCTGGGGCTTGAACGACCACAGGTGTCATCGCTGGCTGGGAAAGAGCTGCGTATTTGCTCGCTCTGCAGCAAGGACACAGGCACCAGAGTATCGCCGAGGCGACGAACAAGAGAATAATTGATCCGAAGATCGTGCTCCATCTAGCTCGAGAGGAAGAAGTGTGGGAAGACGTCGATGCAGAAGACATCGGCGCTTTGGTCTTGCTTGTCTTGCAATTGCAGGCGTAGTTGCTCACTGCGCACGTAGCTTCACGTGGACAGCAGCATCGTTGGCGCTGACTCGCTCGGTCCATCCAGTTGCCGCAGAATTGTCCAGGTCCGTCGAGGTAGGCGTGTGTGCAGTCCCCGTTATTGGCACATATTTGACATCCGGAAAGGGGAGCTTGTGTGACGTCCGAGGTGTTCACGGCCGTAGCTTGGACGGTCGATATTGCGACGAGCAATGTTATGATGAACATATGCCATAATCGATTCTGCGCTGTCATTGCGTCGGTCTGTGATGGCAAACACAGGAAAATCGAGAAGTGCCATCCAGCACACAAAAAACGATATCTTGCTTGAACCCCGCTATTTTTGCGACCATAAGATGCGAGTCAATGGAGGACGAGTAGTTGAGATGCTCCACGAAAACTGAAAGCTGTTTATTAATGTTTTCCGGTTAGTAACGACTAGTGCACTAACGGATCCAAATCGCGATCTATTATACGTTCATAAGTTAGGTATTCCATTATTTACGTACAGCACTGCAGTGTACTGTTTTACGTACGTTGTTGGCAACGCGCGGGAGTACTGCCTAGGCATTCAACGAGGATAGCCAGCACGCTCACACAACACCTCCATCTTGCATGGGGAACATCAAAGAAATCCTGCCTGTCGAGCCGTGGTAGCGAGTGGCCCACTCGTTGAGCAGTAGGTCTCGTTGAAGCTGCAACAAATTGTTGTTAAAAAAATGGCTACACGGATTACGACCGATCCTTCAAGTCAGAGCGTTGCTTTTCGCTCGTGACTGTTCACATTCGACGTTCGACACTGAAGTGACTATGATTCTGCTAACTACATAATAAATGCTCCACGGTAATTGCTATCCGCGACGACGATGTACCTCGAGGTACATCGGATAATCGGTGTCTTAAATTTCAAGTTGAAAAGATTTTTGACTTGCTTTCTCACTTGATCTCATTCCCAATTTTTCGTGTAGAATCGGTCCATCAATATCTCTAAAGCAGGATGTCTCTCCTCGTATTAGCGACCTCGCTGTCTGCCAGATCAAGTTTTCTTGACAGATCGCCCCAGCGACCCCCTCCACACACCGACCACTCCAAAATTTTCGCACGCCAGCCTGTTTTTCGCGGCGGATAGGCCGCTTGCAGTAGCCATCTTCGCGCCAGTCGGCCAACATGCTGCGCAAGCAGAGTGCTCAGCTTAGCACGAGCAAGACATGCCTATAATACGAAAGAGATCTGCCTCAATAAAGAACACCTGACCCATATACAATTTGCTAGGTAAATGCGACATTACAGGTAACGATTTTATCTGACTAGCGATTGATCACAAAGTAGATCGCATAATATGTTGAAGGTTATAAATTTTGTCGTGTTCTTTATTGAGCAGATTACTGTATTAAATATACACACTGTCGCGAGGTTGGTACACCCACTCTCCCACTCTTACTGTACAAACGTCCATATAAACGCGCCCCTAGCCCTTTTCCAAATAATCCAGTTTCTGTCACAAATCCCCAGTTCGATAAAGTCGCTCAGTGCACAAATTCCAACGATGGTGCTCGCTTCCAATGCTTGGTGCTTCTCGACGCTGCTGCTGCTGCTCAGCGCCGGTAGCACACGCGCCGCCGAGTGCACTGCGCTAACAGAGAACGTACTGACGTCCTCAGGCTGCCCCTCAGACTGCGACAACAACCCGTGCGTGCTGTATTCGCCCTCCCTGGACGACTCCTGCATCGAGCTGGGGGCGAGCGGCCCCTGCTACAGCGACAGCGCCTTCACACTGCCCGGGGCCTCCACGGAGTGTAACGTAACCTACCAGTGCTTGGACTCGCTGTTATGGGACGGTAACCAGTGGTTACTGGCGCTCGAGGCCAACGCCGCCACGGACTCCAAGACAATGGCGTATGTGACGCAGATTACCGACCTGACGTACAGCGCCTCCACACTATCAGTGTACGTGTTATGATATCAGTTATGGTAGTTGAATGTCGTGTTTTCGTATGGGGTTACAGGTTACTGATCGATGGTTATGATATTTGTTATAAACCACATACGATTTTCCAGTCAATTACAGGGAACGCCGACCGAGTCTACCAATAAGAACAACATCAAGGACATCTCGCTGGACCAGACGTTCTTCGACACGCCCAGCACCGTCGTCAGCATGTTTTTGCTGGATGTGAACCTGCGCAACACCATCTCGTCCGTGTCGCTCGCTACTTCGTACCAGACGCTGTACTTGACCAATGACAACCTGAACGCCATTCCGGATCAATTTGCCAACTTCACGGCCGTCGCTAAACTGGATTTGTCCTTCAACTACATCACGGAACTACCGGACAACACCAGCGACGTCTGGGCGGGTCTCAGTACCGTCACGGACCTTAATCTGGCTGAGAACGAGCTCACGGACTTCCCAGTGGTCCTAAGCAACCTGCAGACTCTGAATTTGACTGGAAATGCGTACACAACCATCCCGGACAACATCTACACCATGGCAGAGTCAGGAGCGCTCAAGTACCTGTACATGGCCAATTGTAACTTAACAAACCTGCAAGTATCGGCTTCACAACTGGCACTGTTGGAGAATTTGGCGACATTTGACGCCGACGTGGCGATCACAGACTGTGGCTCTGGATACTCAGCCACTACGCTGACTAATGCCGACGCGCAGGTGTGCACAGTGTCGACGTCGTCCTCGAATGACGATGATGGAGGCGGCCACACTCTGGCCATTGCACTCGGTGTGTGTTGTGGTGTTTTGGTGCTGGCTATCATCGCCTTCTTATGGTACCGCAAGAAACACGGTGGCCAGTTCGGCTCTACTAAGGGTGGCTCGACGATCTTCGGCACGGACATCGGATCGAGTCTCACTGGCGGCGACACGACGTTCGGATCGTCGATTTGGGACGATCCGGATCTGTTGGCTGCACGCATCGAACACCGCGATGTGGAGGCTGTGAAGCTGCTGTCTCGCGGTGGATTCGGTGAAGTGTGGCTGGGTCTGTACATGAACGAGAACGTGGCTATCAAGAGGCTGTTGAACGACAAGAAATCGATGCAGGACGCGCTGGCATTCGCGACGGAAATTAAGACGATGGCGCGTCTGGATCACCCCAAGATCGTGCACTTTATTGGCGTCTCGTGGACGAATGCGCTGACGATTCAGGCTGTAACGGAGTTTATGGACTGTGGCGACCTCAAGTCGCTGCTGGACTCGAGTCGTGCCAGTTCCTTGACGTGGGCGAACCTCAAGTGCCAGATCGCCATCGATATCGCTGATGCTCTCGTGTACCTCCACACTTTGAACCCGAAGCTGATCCACCGTGACTTAAAGTCGCGTAATGTGCTGATTGATGCGCAGACTGGCGCCAAGCTGAGCGATTTCGGTATCTCGCGCAACCGCAGCTTTGACGAGACCATGACGGCAGGTGTGGGCACGGCTCGCTGGATCGCGCCCGAGGTGATTCTGGGCGGACACTACACCGAGTTCGCTGATATTTACTCGTTCGGAGTGGTGCTGTCGGAGCTGGACACGTGCAAGGCTCCGTTCTACGACGCCACCAACACGAACGGCGGCAAAATGCAGGACGTGACCATCTTGCAGCTCGTGTCGGCCGGTAAGCTGCAGCCGAGCTTCAGCGACTCGTGCCCGCCTTCCATCGTCAAGCTGGCGCGCGCGTGTCTGTCGTTCGACCCGGCACAGCGCCCAAGCGCCATCCACATCTCCTACGAGCTACGCAAGATCATGAAGGACGAGCTGTAGACAGGCTTAGCACTCAAAGCGTCATGTTTTGGTTAGCAACGGAGGCTCTTTTGTATTACCTCAGCTTCAATTCAAAGTCTTTTACATTATGGACGGCGTTGCTTGCTTCGTGCGTCATGTAGACACTGGCGTCGAGCTCTTCCTCCAGCTCATTCAAGCGCTTTGTCGGCTGTCGCTGAAGCAAGGCAGCATCCAACGTCGTCGTAGAAGCGTCAGAGCGAGATAGCCAAAAAGCGCGAGGAGTCCAACGCCGAGCACAGCGAGCAATGCGGTGACGTAGCGATTGTTAATGGTTGCGTCCGATGCAGCAGTCTTGTGAAACCGCGGCCGCTTCGTGCTCGAAGACCAGCAGCAGTCCAGACGTTGACGAGTGCATGTTGATGGTTCAAAGCGTGCCATCATTATTGTAACCTTTCTGCTCTTACAAGTAGATCGTGGTGCGGTGCCGACGAAAACACGGTGGCTGATCGAAGAGATTTGACAATAGTGGATCATCGAAGGCGGTTATTGAATACATGTACGCCTCTATCGTAAATCTCGTGTCATCTCTAAGTTGTGCGCGTAGGTGGCGATAGGTAACCAGCAAAAGCGACACAAAACTGCAATTGCCTATTGACTGTGAAACGGGAGCTTGGATCTGGACGTGAGCTGATGGAGAGATAATGAAGGAAGCAGTAGCTTTGACGTTTCCTTCTCCGTAGACCTTAGCACGTGAGGCCGAGTTGGCTTTCAACTCGGAACTTCCGCCTCAACTCTCGTTGGTATGATCTTCTCGAATTTTAAACCTTCCGCCTTTGCTAATGCCGAGCGTAGACGACACCAACCGGGGGTGCCGGCGACAGCTGCGGAGATGTGCTGCTGTTGCGTTCCAGCGCTCGTCTCCTGCGTTGTCGAACAACGACCAACATGACGCCCGCAATGGCGAGCATTACGCCCACAACGGCGAGGACGACGACCACTGCGGTGTTGTCGAAGGTGGACTTGTGGTCGTTTGAAGTCCCGTTATTGTTGTTGTCCTGATGGCTGGAGCTGGCTGCGTCGCCGCTATCATGTTCGTCGTCTTCTAACAACCGCACGTGACGGCCCTCGACGACAAACTGGTTCACTGCCACCAGTAATAGCAGCAACGTCAATAGCTCACGACGCATTTTATTGGACTGGTTTCTTGTCACTTGGTTATTATGAAGTGAGCAGCTCAGTACCACCGCATGACCTCGAGTAAAGGCCGCCAAGCGCTGCGTTTCGAGCTGCTCAGTGTGCATCGGCCTCAAGACCAGGGCAGCTGGCGAGACACCCTTGCCATTTGCCTCGGTTGTGCTCCCATTTCACACAATCTCCGCTGGAAAATCCGGTCAAGTTTTCGGACAAAGAGGTTCAGGAGCTCCCCAGATGCTGAACCAGAGGGTGCGTGTATGGCGAGCTCGTGTACACTGTGCGAAGACACGGCAGAGCTGTGAGCAACATCCAGCGAGGTGATTGAAGGTCTCAGCCACTACCGTTTTGATCCCATTCCTGGAATCGCAAGGCCGCCCCGAAGGCGCAACAATGGAATTGCCGATAGACAGTGCACGACACACACATTCCACGCAATAAAGTAAATTCATTAAAACTCTTCCTACCGATCTCGCACAAGCACCAAGGTCGTGCGTCTTCTTCCATTCAGCTCGAAGGCTCTCTTCCTACTCTTTACTGGCGCAGCGTGCGCTGGCCCGTGCCAGCCATGGGTCCGTCGTCGGACAGCGGCGTGTAGATGTCTTGAGACTGCTCTCCAGCGCTCGCTGTAGGCAGCGGCTCCAGTCTGCGCGGGACCATGCCTGCCATCGGGCTGTCGTGCGTCAGCGTCGTGTATATCGACTGGGATCGCTCTTCGGTGCTTGCAGTCGGCAACGGCTCGAGTCTGCGCGGACCCATACCGGCCATTGGGCCGTCATCTGACAGAGGCGTGAAGATCGAATCGCCGTTCGAGTCCGTGGGCGTGTATGGAGCGTTTTGGAGCGGCTCAGCAGCGGCCAACGTGGCCAGCGCAGCCATCGTGAGCAGCAGTCGCGACAGCATCTTGGTTACTTCGACGTCGTAGTTTCCGCAGTTTGCGACTGCTGAATTTCTGGCTAGGTAGCCGGGCCAGGGATTCTTTTGCACCAATCAGAGCGTGATCCCTAATTAGGAACTACTACAATATTTCTTTTTAAAAGGGAAACCTTTTAGATAAGGGGCTGCGAACTTGACGGTGTTGGTTGTCTAGCCTTCTGGCATTGTCGAAGTACAGACGCTGCAAAGAGTTTAACTGCTGTAAAAAGATCGCCTTTCATCACGAGCCTTACGTATTGGCTGAAATAATCGTTAATCTCTTCTTATTGGCCGAAATCTTTTCCTGCTTTTGGCGTCGTTTCAGTCGAAAACCTGCGGTCTCAATGGGACTGCGGTCTTGCGCCACATCTCCGCCGCCGCCCAGTCACAGATAATCGTCCATGCGGCTGTGTTTGTTGCTCCTGGTAGCACTTTTGGGCGCGCAATGCGTGGCCGCAGACACCGAGCCACTCCGAATATCGCTGGCCAGACGAAGACCTCCCACTGCTGCTACGCCCGACTGGATCCAGTCTGAAGCTGTTGCGTATCGTCACCCCTATGCTGCTGCACCCGACTGGATAAACACCGAATCTAACGGCGCGCAGGATGCTGTCCAGCCCCCACTGCCGCGCAATAAGCGCGTGACGTTGCAGAACTTTGGCAACGTACAATACATCGGCTCTGTGGGATTTGGTAACCCGCCGCAATATCTGGACGTGGTTTTCGATACGGGATCGAGCGATACGTGGATCCCCAGCACCAGCTGCGATAACTGCGGCTCGCACCACCAATTTGACTCACGAAAGTCCACAACCTTCTTGGACACCGAAGAGAAGTTCTACGATGCAGTCAGTAGCGGTCGTTGCACCTATTTGCAGTTAATTTCACGGTTTTCTGACTGCTTTTTTGTTGTTGTCTGCTGCAGTACGGAAGCGGGTCAGTATCAGGAACAGTGGTGGTGGATACGGTGACCATCTCGGGGTATACCGTGGACAGCGTTCGCTTCGGGATAATTGACGATGAGAGCGACAAGCTGCAGGAGTTTCTGGCCGATGGGATCTTTGGACTGGGGTTCGAGGGCCTTGCACACATTAGTCGCCCCACTGTGTTCGCAGCACTTGCAGGACAGAACGCAGATCTGGCGAACATGTTCGCCTTCTACCTCACGCCCGAGGCCTATCGGACTGGCAGCGAGCTCCATATTGGAGGTTACGACTTGTCTGTTGTAGGGCCGAATGCGTCGTTTCATTACACGCCCGTAGTGAAGCTGCCCGAGTTCGACTCGTTCATGTACTGGACTATCAAGATGAACAACTTCTCCATCATTCTTCCGGACGGCGACACCGACAACACTGGCGAAGCTGCCGAGACTGACGTCACCGTCAATTTGTGCGAGCCGTTCTGCTACGCCATCGTCGACACGGGCACGTCACTGATCAGCGTTCCTGCCGGACAGTTCAACGAGGTGGTGGGCAAGATCACACGCGGGCTGGACTGCGACGGCATCGACTGCGACTCTGTGACCGTGAAGGACTTCCCGGTGTTGCACTTTGGCATGGAGCCAGACAACGTCTTCTTGCTGCAGCCGCAGGACTACGTGCTGTGTTCGGGCTGGGGCCAGTGCAAACTGCAGTTCCAGTCAACGACGGACGAGTGGTGGATCCTCGGTGATGTCTTCATTAAGACGTACTACACTTTATTCGACGCCGAGCGCATGCGCATTGGCTTCGCGTGCGACGGCGACGTGTGCCAAGGCGGACGTGGCAACATCTACGGTGATAACGGCGAAGGTGGCGCGTTCGGTGCGTGGGAGAACGCGTTTTTGTTGGGCTCGTGCTTCGCGGCCGCGTGCATGTTCCTGCTCGTGTTCCTTCTCAACCAGCAGGACGAGGAGCCTCATTTAAACCAGGACGAGGGCTTTTTAGGAGCACTGATTGACCGGCGCAGTTCACCGCAGGGTTTCCAGACGCACGACCCCAAGCGACCGCTGCTTTATGACGACGAAGAGTCCCAGCACGCGTACGCCACGTCATCCTCCTCGACCTCGCAGGCGTCGAGTTATGCTGAGGCAAGGCGCAACTTCGCGGCGCTGCCGTCGCCGCCCCGGTCGAATGACGGGTACCAGAGTGATGGTTCGTGTGTTGAAGTTTAGGTATTTAACACTTGATTTCAGTTATGAATCTACACGGTTGAAAAAAATCGAAGGGACACACCCACAACCTATAAATAGCCTGTCAAATCTCATAAATCGTTCCAGAGATCAAAGGGACAGTTTTAAGGCTTGAGCCTCTGAGTTTCGAAATCCCTTCTTGATTTTATGCAGAAGTCAAAGATCCAGCGCGACGCACAAACTTAACAGTTAAGAAAGAAAGTGGATGACGGGCGGCACTTGATCAATCAAGCCCCCCCCCCCCCTCCTCCTCCTCTCCTAAATGCAGCCTTGCAAGTTGCTCTGCAATTCGCTCCTCAGAGCATCCCGGGGCCGCATCAACTTTATGCCGGTCAGCAGCTGTATTAGGAGCTGTATTAGGCCATCAGGAGACTCCATGGAGGGTTGGACACCCCTGTCTCTCCCGGCATAGTTTATTCCAGTAAGCTGTTCATGTTTCAGCTTGCAACCCTACCCCTCACTACTTAACTGTGCGCTTGCTATTCCCTCCGCCAAACAACGAAACTGGGCGCCCCAAAGCGAAGAGAAGGAGGCGGCGCCAGATCTCGACACTAACCGAGACGATGCGCACTCCGTCGAGACTGTTGCTGCCGCTCGTGGTGGTGGCCGCGCAGGTGCACGGAGCCGAGGCCGCCAACGGGTCGCTCCCAACGTGGCTGGCCTACGTGACGGGCGGTCTGCTGGTCATCATTATCGTGTACTACTGCTGCCGCCGCGCGCGCTTCGACGAGAACCTGCAGCAGCCGCTACTGGGCGGCCAATACACCGAAGACGGGCAGCCTATGACCCGCCAGGATGTACAGGAATCAAACGACGAGGTGTCGACCCAATGGCAGTGCGAGGTGTGCGACTTCCACAACAAGAGCTCGTCCAAGAGCTGCGTGCTCTGCGGAACAGAGCGCGGCTTCAGTCTCGGACTGAATTCGCCCGTGCGACCCGCAGGAACGGGCCCCGTAGCCGTGGAGACTGACGTCCCCAGAGAGAAAAGCTTTAACCGTACGCGGTCGTTCGCCATCCGTCGCCTTAACATGCTCAACACCCGTCAACGAGGAGCCAGGAACCGCCAGGACTGGGTGCGCAAGGTCGGCATCGACGGCAAACGCTACTGGGCCAAGCGAGAACTGCCTTTCCCATTGGGGAACGCCAAGCCTAAAGACAATGGAGACGATAGCAATGACAAGATCCGCATCGACATCCCGGCCTCGGACGCCGACATGCTGTCGCCTAAGGGCGCAGGCTCGGTCACTGGCGCTTCGTCGGCTTCCACCGCCTCCACGACTGACCCGGACAAGGAGCTTGTGCACCAGCAGTCGCTGGCTTTCGTCTCTCAATTGGCCCAGACCCCACGACATCCCGAAGGTCGCATGACCTTTAAAGAATACCGCGAAGTGGACGCCCGTGTGGCGTCTCGTGGCTATGAGATCTCCGAGCAGGACCTGGAGATCCTTGAGCAAGTGGCTGCACTTCCGTTCAAGGACAAATACGCCTGGTTCCTGGAGCAAACGTCGGCACTTATCAAGCCTTGGGAGGACGGACACCTCAAGATGCGTGTACACCGTGAGAACATTCTGGTCGAGTCGATGGAGCAGCTTCTGGGTGTCCAGATGGAGCACATCCACATGCCGCTACGTATTGAGTTCATCGGTGAAGTTGCTATTGATGCAGGTGGTCTAGAACGCGAGTGGTTCTCGCTAGTGACGGAGCGTCTATTCGACGAGACTATTGGGCTCTTCATGTGTGCCCACGTGGACTCGCTAGCTTACGTTATTAACCCCAACTCTGTCGAGGCCTCAGCGGATCATCTACTGTACTTCCGTGGTGCCGGTCGCTTGTTGGGTCGCGCTCTACTGGAAGGCCAATTGATGAAGGCTCACTTGGCTCTACCAGTACTGAAACATCTACTTGGCGTTCCGATCTCGTTCAGTGACTTGGAATTCTTCGACCAGGAAGTGTACAACTCCCTGAAGTGGATGAAGGAGAACGACGGGGTGGACGCGCTGGGACTGGACTTTACAGTGACTAACCGTAAACTGAACGGCGAAGTGGAGACGATCGAGTTGAAGGAAGGAGGCAAGGACATTGACCTCACGGACGAGAACAAGCAGGAGTACATTTACCTACGTCTCCGCTACATTATGCTGGACTCGTACGCCGAGCAACTGCAGCATCTCATGGCTGGCGTGTTCGAGGTGATCCCCCAGGAGTTGATTCTTGTGTTTGACTACCAGGAACTGGAGCTGGTGCTGTGTGGTGTGCCGTCTATTGACGTGGATGACTGGAAGGCGCACACTCAGGTTTCCGATGAGCTGCCCGAAGATTTACTGGCTTGGTTCTGGGAGATTGTCGAGGCGTTCTCAGACGAGGAACGCGCGCGTTTGCTGCAGTTCACGACAGGTTCATCGCGTGTGCCTGTGCAGGGCTTCAAGGCGCTGACGAGCTACGACGGACGCATCTGCCACTTCACGCTGAAGGCTGTGACCTACCCGGAGAACGCCTACCCGCGGGCGCACACTTGCTTCAACCGCATCGATCTGCCGCTGTACAAGTCGAAGAAGGAGCTGGAGGACGTGCTGTCGCTGGTGATAAATATGGAAGTCACGGGCTTCACGGACGAGTAAAATGGTATTTTGTACAGTTGAAGGCTTTTAAGCCGCGGCTGCACCATCCTTTCGCGTCACAGCACAGTCGTCTGGCGTTTTAAGACAAGGTAGAGATGTTCTCAACAGCGTCGAAAGGGAAGACGCGTCGGCGGTGCCACGCAGTTTGGATGACAAGCACGCAGGCGGGGAACCTCTAGGGAAAGAAACAAACGCAGGTAAAAAAACAAAATAAAAAACTTTGAACGCTTATTCTCATGCAAAATAAACTCCGCAACATGCGGCATATATTTTCACTATCGTGGCCTTTTCTGTCTTCGTTCCTCTCTCGTAGCTCTTATTTCTCAGCGCTTGAGTCACGCAGGGCTGAAAATTCGTCCTAGAGCTGTTACTATAGGTCCATATCCTCCACCACAGCCGACGAAGGCGAGGGCTGCCGGTCTCCTTCTGCGAATTGGAACTTGGACGGGTCAGCGCCTGCAGCTGCAGCAGCCTGTTGCTCTTGCTCTTGCTGCAATGCAAACGCCGCTGCAGCCTCGTGCGTGCCTACGTTTACCACAACCCACACCGGGTCGCCGAAGAAGCCACTAGAGCAGTGCAGTCTCCAGCTACCAGCGTATGAACCAGGCTCCGACGGCATGCACAGCGGTGCGTGTATGTCTATCCGCTGACCTGCTGGTGCTGCCACTGCAATCTGCTCTGGCCCCTGCAAGCTATTGCCTTGTGCAAACAAGAGACGCGTATCCTCCGGCCACGGTTCACTGCCACTGTTCACAAAACTCCATTGCTACGAAAAGAATAAAAAAGGTTAGCCGCTAGTAGTTTTCTCTAAACAACTCTTGATCTCCTCACCATGTGCACGGGTGTATCGGGGGCGAATAGCGTGGTTTGTGAGGCCGACAGGTCGCTGATGAACTGCGCTTGGTACGAGGCAGAGTTGGGCTGCTGGTGTTGCTGTCTATTGGCTGCGTCTGCGTCATCCTCCATGTCGAGGTCGTCGGCCATGTCCATTCCTTCCATGGGGTTAACTCTGGGCCCACCAGAGGCCTCCATTGTGGCCAAATAGTTATTAGCCGCTGTCTCCACGTTCCAATTGCACGACTCGAGGAAGAAAGTGGCCGTTTGCACGTCCAGCTGCAGTAGGTGTGCGAATTGGTCCACCAGCTCGTCGTGGTCACTGGTGGTGATGCTCTGGAACATTTGCAGCAGGTCGTCGGCCATAATTGCGCTGTCCTAGGTGTTCTAAGGAGAGAGAAAAGAACAATGACTAGTGGGCGGAACTGTCGATTACGAAGCTTGGACGGGATATAAAAGTAGAAGAAAGATACGTACGAGTGCAGGAGAGAGTGGAGATGTAAGTACTGTCTGTGGGCCACTGGGAATCGGTGGAAACGTCGTCGAGAAGCTGATGCTGTCCGCGCTCGCCTGGAAGAATTGAGACTTCAAAAAAAAAATTGAAGCGACAAGCAGGTCGTGCGAAGGTTGTGCGAACAAGATTTGGCCAATTGGTCGCGCGAAGGTTTCCAGAAGGTATGCGCAAAAATAGAATCGTTTTGTAATAGAAACGGTCTTGAGCTTTTGTCAACAAAGTACTTTTTCCGAAAAAGCGCACACTCCTTTCCGTTCACTTTTGAATCTGTTTATGGTGGACGGAAAGTAGTGTGCACTTTTTTTGAAACGCATTTTTGAAGTATGCACTTTTTGCAATGAAAAAAGACACTCTTTTCCGTCCACCATAGTGAAACAGAATCAAAAGTGAACGGAAAGGAGTATGCACTTTTTCTGTAAAAGTACTTTGTTTTACAAAAACGTACTTTGTTTGACAAAAAACGTATTTTGTTTTTAAAAAAAGTACTTTGTTTACATAAGTTCAATACCATTTCTATTACAGAAAGATATGGATACACGTATCTTCGCCATAACGCCACTCGCCGGATACCTCGCAAGTCTCCCATCCGCTCCGTCTTGATGTCAGTGCTTCTTCGTCGCGCCAACGCCGCTCGGCTCAAAGCCGCAGCTCCTTCACGAAGCTTTGCAACCACAAGCACGCCCATTATCAACTCGCACAACGAATGGGACCCGCTGGAGGAAGTGATTGTGGGCCGCATAGAGGGCGCCACGATCCCCGAGTGGCATGTGTCCGGCAAGGCTGTGTGGCCCAACAAACACTGGGATATGTACAAGACCAAAGCCGGCAAGCCGTTCCCCAAGAACCTCATGGAGGGCGCCGCCAAGGAGCTCGACTACCTGGCCGAGGTACTCGAAGGCGAGGGCGTTATAGTCCGTCGTCCCGAAGTCGACAAGAACGACTTCAACCAGCCAGTGGAGACGCCCGACTTTACCAGTCGCTCGCAGTTGTACGCGGCCATGCCTCGTGACGTACTCATTGTCTTTGGCAATGAGATCGTGGAGGCCCCTATGGCTTGGCGCTCACGGTACTTTGAGTTCCGTCCGTACCGTAAACTCATCAAGGAATATTTCCAAAAGGGAGGCAAATGGACGGCTGCCCCAAAGCCTCAGATGAGCGACGAGCTGTACAATGAAGACTGGAAGGCCGAGAGCGGCGTCTTCAACTCGGTCGTGACGGAGTTTGAGCCGACATTCGACGCCGCCGAGTTCACTCGTATGGGCCGCGACATCTTCACGCAGCAGAGCCAAGTGACCAACAAGTTCGGCATCGAATGGGTGCGTCGCCACCTTGGAGACGACTACAGAGTCCACGTACTGGACTTCCAAGACCGCAACGCCATGCACATCGACGGCACGTTCGTCCCGCTGATGCCTGGCAAGTTACTGGCCAACCCGTTCCGCCCGTGTATCACTGGAAGACCTGTTAAGACGTACTCGTACAAGAATAAGGACTACCAGTACTGCCTGCCTGAGATGTTCAAAGGCTGGGAAGTGTTCGTGGCGCCTGAGCCGGAGCTTTCCAAGGACCACCCGCTTTTCTTCACGAGCCCGTGGACCGCGACGTGCAATGTGCTGGTGCTGCGTCCGGGTACAGTCATTGTGGAGGCTCATGAGAAGAAAGCCCAGCAGTGCTTCAAAGACTGGGGCTTTGAGGTCATCCCCGTACCGTTCCGCAATTTCATGCCCTTTGGTGGTTCCTTCCACTGCGCCACGTGCGACGTGCGCCGCACCGGCACTCTGCAGTCCTACTTTGACTAGGTCTGTGGATGAGTCGAAGTCGCGTGGAGGCAAGTGCGAAGAAATAAGAGAGCAAGCAGCATCAATTACAGCTTTGAACTGGGCAATCTGGATAAAATCTGAATAAATGACATTCCAATACTTAGTTCCAGTGTTAGGGGATTTTACCCGTGTTTCTGACAACCTTTGTTCCGTCAAATTCCTGTATATTTGTTCGACACTTCGAAACATCCTTCGGTAGTCTAGCTGTTATATGTCGGCTATCAGGCCTGGGGATAGAGTAGATTCTACTCCAGGCCTGCGCACTTGCACGCAAGTATCTTGCAGTGCCTTTGACTACAAAAATCGTTATAGGTTTTATTTTATCTGACCGAACTCTAATTTTGAGTCTAATCAATTAATGAACTTCCCTAAAATCTGGTCCTCCCCATTCTGTTGGCTACAGATCATTCATTAGCCAATGGACTTCCAGAACCGCGTGGGGTCCAAGCCCGGCTCGGGCGGTGTAGCGTCCGACTCGCAGAGCAATGTGGACCGCCGCGAGCGACTGCGCAAGCTGGCGCTGGAGACGGTGGACCTGGCTAAGGACCCGTACTTCATGAAGAACCACCTCGGCTCCTATGAATGCAAACTCTGTCTCACTCTGCACAACAACGAGGGCAACTACCTAGCGCACACTCAGGGCAAGCGTCACCAGTCCAATTTGGCCCGACGTGCGGCCAAGGAGGCGGCAGATGCGGCTCATTCGACAGCCGCCGCCAATCTCCAAGCGGCGCGTGCGGCAGCTGCCGCTGCGGCTTCCAAACCGAGGGCTCTTAAGATCGGACTGCCCGGCTACAAGGTGACCAAGCAGCGGGACCCCGACACGGGCGCCAGGATCCTTTTGTTCCAGATCGCGTACCCGGAGATCGCGGACAAACTGCAACCGCGTCACAGATTCATGTCGGCTTTTGAGCAAAAGGTGGAGGCGCCGGATAAACGCTGGCAGTATCTGCTCTTTGCATGCGAACCGTACGAGACGGTGGCGTTCAAAATCCCCAACGACGACGTTGACAAGAGTGAAGGAAAGTTCTTCAGCAACTGGGACAAGGACGGCAAGACGTTCACGTTGCAGCTGACGTTCGCCACTGGGGATGCAGCTAAGAAGAACCAACCAGCGCCACCTCCGCCACGCCCACAACTGCGGTATCTGTAGGATGGAGGCTACTATGCTGCTTCTACTACGTAGTACAAGATAATATAGTTTTTGGTTTCGATGACAACAAATTGGTATGTTGTTTTGTGTTATGAAGGAGGTTACCACGTTCAGATACAGTTTAAGCTTCACCTTAACCGGGATCTGGACGGATAGAACCCTCCTACAAGAGATCGATAACATGCATGGGCTTCCTTTCCTTCCTCGCTCTCTGATCCACGTTACATGGCGGGGAACTCGAGCAGGAATTCCTTGCTGATGTCGGCCAGTTCGTCCACAACCTCGACGAGACCGCGGTAGAATCCCGTCTCGTGGAAGCGCACGCCGTATTCCTTGCACAGCGACTTGACCAGCGGGTTGACCTTCTGCAGGTTGTGACGTGGCATCATGGGGAACAAGTGGTGCTCGATCTGGTAGTTGAGACCGCCACAGAACCAATCCATGAAGAAACCGGGCGTAATATTGCGCGTCGTAGTGACCTGTAGCTTCCAGAAGTCGGGTTTGTCTTCACGTTCATAGACCGACATGCCGTTGTGGCCAACACTGAAGACGGCAGCCAGGAAGCCGCCACACGACATCTGCGCAATCATAAAGAAGGCCAGACCCTGAGCCACCGACATGCCCGTGACGATCGGCAGCATCACGTTCCAAATGTAGTGCAGGGTGAGGCCAAGCTTCTCGCCGTTCGGGAGATCCACGGGGTCGTACTTGCCGAACGCGAAGCCCTTAAACACGTAGTAGTAGCTCTGCAGTAGCCAGCTGAAGCGGGCGAAGAGCAGCAGCGGGAAGTAGATGACAGCCTGGTGGCCCACGAAGAACGGACCCCAGGTCGACTCGTAGGCTTTAGACGCCATGTGCTTGCTCCAGGCCAACAGAGGCATAGTATCGATGTCCGGGTCACCCAAGTACTTGGTCTTTTCGTCACCAATAAGGTTAGGCACAGCGTGGTGGAAGTTGTGCTTGTTCTTCCACCACTGCACACTGAAACCCATCCAGACATCACCGATGATGACGCCCATGACGTTGCCGATCATGTGGTTCTCCCACACTTGATGGTGCAGCACGTCGTGTGCAAGCCAGCCCGATTGCTGCCAGAAGAGACCCATGACGCAGGCTGCGAGCATGTACATGGGCCAACTGTCAAAGTGCCAGCAGATAGCCACAGAAGCCATCCAGATACCGAAAGTGCTGAGGATTTTCCACGCATAGAAGACCATACTGGCGTCGTAAAGACCCATGCCCTTGATCTTAATGCGCAGACGACGGTAGGCGCTGATGAACTCGTCGGTCTTGGCTTTCTTGGCCTTCTGCTCCACCGTGAGGTTCTCGTTACCCGTGGCCGTGCTCTCGTCCACATCACCGATGTAGAACTGCTCCAGTAGCTTCCAGGAGCTCGTGGGATGGCACACAGTGAAAATATCCGTGGCGTCCTCACCCGCCTGCGAGAGCATGACCATGCCGCCCGGGTGCGAGTCCCACTTGCTGATGTCGTAGACCTTGTGGTGGATGACGATCCACGCATTATCGTACGACGAGTGCTGCTGCACCTCCTGCCACGAGATCTTGCGCTTGGTCTTGGGTCCGTCCACCATTATTGGCAGTTATTGCGAATAAGACAGATACTTGGTGTGCGGCTGGAAAGTCGGAGACTGAAGACTGAAGATAAGCTGTGGCGAGCGGCGAGCACCATACTGAGACCAAGTCACGCGTGACTGTTTCAGTGGTGGAGGCAGATCCGAGCTGATTATTTATCCATTGCGACATAGACGGGGTGCAAGGATAAGCATCGTGTGGCGCACATCAGACTGAGAGCCAATCGGATTCATTACTGAGATTTATAGCCAATCGTTGGTCTCCTAGCGTGACGTCATGATGTGCAAGAGGTGATGCAGTCGGCGCTTGGCGATCACCAAGGCAAAAGGTCGCCAATTGTCGACGAGAAGCTGTCGGGGTGGAGGGCGAGCTTGAAAATGGAGCACTATTAATCATCTGTCTGCTGCATGTCCACACTTGCGGTCGCTACATGTACCCAACTTGCAACGATGCCGATGCCGTGTTGCCCGCGCCGGCCCGGCCCGGCAGAATCCGCGGGTGTTGGTTGCTCTGGTCTGCAAGGATGGGAAGATCAGTCTACTGACTTGCACTGCCACCTACTTCCCTGCCAGAAGCGTGTTGCAACGACAGCCATAGATTCCACGACGCCAAAGACACCACCCAGTGCTGTTGCGTCTAGCGCCATGAGTCGAGGATTTCAGCTTGTGCTGTGTAATCCTGCGCATGTCCAAACGATCACGAAGTTGCGTACTACTTGGCTGTCTATATGTTTTTCTTAAGCTTGAGCTTCTGCAGGCTGAACTGCTTGCTGGCTGCATACATAGATACACTACGCAACTACAGAACTACGCGTGATTCACGGCTGCGACGCTGGCGGAGACTGGAACTGTCCTTGCGGGGCCAGAGCGGACGAAGTAGCCACGTTCGACGGTGACGGCGCGGCCAGCGACGCCGGCATTGGAATGGGAGAGTCCGCGTCGATAAGCATATCAGACGAGCTGAGCATGCTGGCGTCGGCGGTCAGCGCCGATAACACCGTGTTGCTGTTCGGGGTCGCTGCAGCGGGCGCGTTGGTATTGTTGATGGCGTTCGTGTTGCTCAGTAAACGCGCGATCATCGCCACCTTCTGCGACTCGGAGCAGTCCGTGCGGTTCAAGATCGACTGGATCTTGTTCTTGATCTCAGGCATGCGGTCGAGTACGTGCAGTAGCGTCGACGTGGTCACTGGCATTGGCGCGCGCTGTGACTCAGCTCCAGGAATAACCGAAGCCCCGTTCAACTCCATCGACGCACTAGCGTTTAATCCGTTGGCTTGCACCATGTTTCCTCCCCATGTCCCTGAGGTCGGTGCTGTTGTTGCTCCTGACGTAGCAGCTCCAGTTGCTGCTGGGACTGTAGGTGGAACAGAAGAAGTGGACAGCACACCAACCGCATTCATTTCACTCGTGAGACTTGCAGCATGCGAACGTCGAGGCATCGATCCACTCACTGACGCACCAAAGCCCGACCCGGCGCCTAACATAACATCGCCACTAGCTGAGAGTGGCGATCCGTCACGTCCAACAGATGCCACAGCTGCCGCTGCTTGTACTGCTACCACTGCAGCCTCCTTACTGCGCTTGATCACTTCGTCTGGACCCAGTACCGTCGTCGGCAACAGTGAAATCATATCCGTATACGACTTGTGCGGTGGCGGCACCACCACAGGCATCGCCTTCGCTGCCGCTGCCGGGGAAACGATAGCTTTCTTGATAGAGTTGGTATCTGCTTTCGTTGGGGTAGTAACAACTGGAGCTGCAGGAGTAGGAACTGGATCCTGTGCTGTAAGTGACGCCTTCGTCCCCAGATCCGTCGAGCTTGACTCTGCTGTTGCAGTCGACGCTGACGTAGTAGAACCGGCTCCGACTGGGATCGGGATCGGCGGGGGTGACGTCTTGTGCTTCATGCACTGGATAATAGCGTCGAACGAGGTTTTGATCGACTTCAAATCGTCCATTCCTCCAGTGGTCTTCTTACCACCGGCATCGGCCACAGCGTGTTTCTTTCTGTGCGCCAGTGTCATCTCCACCAAACTGGGTGCACTCACGATAGATGGCGGCGGCAATCCAGGTAACGAATGACGTAGCGGGAACTCGACAAGCAGCTCAGTGTGTGGCAATCCGATTCGTGTATCCAGCACCGCAGGAGTGAGTTGCGCGGCCGCAACATTTGCAGCCACCGCTGCACGCTGCGCTTTGAGCGAAGCACCTGACTTGCCATCTTTCGTTGCAGTGGTAACAGAAGCACCAGTTGTTGACGTAGAGAGACTGCCAGATATAATCTTGCCATAGCGGTCGTAACATTGTCGTGGAGAACGCTTCTTGCAGACAAAACGAGAGACCGCAGTCGACGAGTTAAACACCTGAGCGATGAGAGTCCAGTTGGCGCCGTAAAGCTCGAAGAGTTTCTTGAGGATGATGTCGTCATGCACACTCCAAGCATCACGTCCGGAGTCGGACGACACGCTACTCTTACGAGCTCGTCCTGTTCCAGTCTTCGACTTCTTGGAGCTCTTCTGGGAGCCTGTCTTCAAGTGCCCTGCATCCACAATGCCTGAGGCACCCGCAGCACCACTCGCTCCTAGCACTCCCGACGTGCCACTGGACGCCGTACCCGACGAAGAGGCTGAAGATGAAGCTCCAGTTCCAGTGCCACCAACACCAACACCAAGGATGCCGCCAAGCAGTGCGGGGTCGTCCCATTCAGCCGAATCCAGCGCATCCAAGTTCGTGTCGCCCCAGAAATCGTCATCAGCAAATTCCGACACGTCGTGGACAGGAATCCCCTCCAAATCCACACGTATTTCTTTCTGAGAGCCTGACTTGATACTTCCCAACTGCGACTCCAGCTTGCGCTTGACACCTGCGGATGCAGCACCAGCGTTTGCTGAGCTTCCAGATGCCAATCCAGACATACCAGCTCTTGCTGCCACATTGGTCCTTTGCTTCTTGTTGGACTTGGATAGCTTGGATAGATCTCCAACAGCTTGGTCCAGTTTTGACTTTCCAGGCAGTGGTACAGGCGGTGGTGCCGGTACACGATAAGATACCCGGAAGGTCATCTGGTTGCCGGTATTCGAGCCGGCTTCTGACGTAAGACGCGCCACGTTCGACATAGGCGGTTGTGGGGGCTTGTAGACGTCAAAATGTGTCTCCATACCCTCCTCCATACGCATCTGCATAAACAATTTTTCAAGCGCACTTTCGTCCACCGCTCCGCTATAGCGAGAATCGAGCGTGAAAAAGAGCTGTGAAGCTGCGTCGCCTTCTTGCCACTGACGATTTGCTTCCAGCGTTGCCAGTTTCTCAAAAGAGCGCTCATTTGACTGGAGGAACGCGTTACTCTCGTTCCAAGCCGCCGAGCCTGAACCTTCCTCTTCAACACTCTCGGCGTCTCTTTCAACTGTCTTGCCATCGCTTCCGTCTTGTTGCTTTTTGTCAGTCACACCGTGCACGTAGTTGACAGCATACCATTCCACAGGCGTCAGCTCGTCCGTATTGGCTAGTAAGAGATGCTCTTCAGCATCCAGATCCACATTGTGTACATTGAGAGGCGCTTCCAACTCATTGACATCTCCGCAGTACTTTTCATCCTTCTCCACCTGCTGGGCCACACGCGCAAGTTTTGCCATCGCTCCAGTATCCGTCAAACCGCTTCCACCGCTGCTGGTGGAGGTTGAGGACCACCAGCTCGGTTTTTCGATCGTCAAGCTCAACGTCATGTCAGACGGCACAGAGAGAAGTTCCTGGGGACTCATCTCACCAAACACCTTCTCAGTGAGCGAAGCTCCCACGCGTAATAACGATGCCTCAATGGTGTTCTCGCAGTGCAATCGGTAGACTGGGAGAGTATCGGCCCCACCCACCGCCATTTTAGCCCAACTGGCGCGAAGCTTGGCATCACACGGGGCGTTCCAGTCACCGTCCACGACAACAATGGCTTCGCCACCAAATACGGATACTGCCCGACTCCCGTTGGACATAGACAACCGAGTCGATGCCAGCGCTACGCGAACCACTGGGCGATCGGCAAAGTGACACAGCGCACGACGCTGCATTGTGATAGATCCAGTCACGCGCACAAAGTTGATATCGAGCAGAGATAGGAACAGTTCCAGGATAGGAAACATGGCGTTAAACTGCGAGTAAATCACCACCTTCTTGCCTTCCTGAAGCACCAGTCTGCGCAGCAGTGGCTCCAACACCTCCAATTTCGCGGAGCAACTTGTGAGCAGCCGCATATCTGCGTGCCCCAACTTGTCCATATCGTTCACAATATCTACACAATTGCAGATTTCTCGAAGACGAAGTAGAAGCTGCAGCCAGACACTTAGACGCTCTTCTCGGCCACTGGAAGTGTCGAGTGTTGCGGCAAAACCACTCAATGCGTTTCGGTACTGCGTTCTTTGTGACGGACTGGGTTGGCAGCTCAAGCTAATCTCGTCGATCTTGCCTAGTTCCGGCTCGACTTCGCTCCGAACACGCCGCAAGCTGAGACAGGATAAGGCGAGAAGCAAGGCATTCATATACTGAGGAGTGTCATCCTGAGAAGAAGCCTTCCACAGCGACGCCAGTACACTGGATGATTTGCCATACAGATGCATCACCTCCGCCACAGACGCCCTCTCCACTTGCAGTTCCTGCACTGGCCATGTCTCCACTTGATGGACGCTGCTTTCAGCCACATTATCATCCGTAAGAGCAGGAGCTTCTCGCACTAAAAACTCAGCGTACTGCAGCCGTAGTGCAGTGTTTTTCCAGTTCTCAATCGACTGACCATTGCACAAGACTCGCCGCTGCCGTTGTCGAAGTTGCTGCAGCGCCGACACACAAGCTGAGTCATCGAACTGACCTCCGTGTTCATTTTCCACAACGACCATCTGCCAATTCGTAAATGCCACAAAAGCCTCTCGGTCTTGAGCGAATGCACTTACGGGACACAACACACAGTAAATAGGTTCAGCGCGTTCGCCATCGTCCAATTCTTCGTCGTCATCGTCGTTGGGCAGGGCTATAAGGAAAACGTCTTCCGTCTTCTGCGCATGAGATCGAGGCTTTATCTTCCACTCACGCTGCAGCTGTTCTCTATAAGATGGAGTACTATCAGCACCGTCATAAAGCTGAATACGCCGACCAGGGTGCCATATCCGAAGATAATACCGCCATTTATGAAGCTCCTCTTCCGACACAATTATCAGATGAGGACCTATCGGCTTGTCGACGCTTGTGTCTTCTGGAGTAGATGCGGTAGCCCCATCACCATCTTGCTGCTGTGGTTGCTTCTGCGATGACACGATCTCGATCAAACTGAGAAAAGCAACGATAGTTGTAGCCTTGCCCATTCCGAGCTGGTCGTTCAGAAAGATGTTGAGGCCACTGGAGTACAAATCCAGCATCCACCTCAACGCCAGTAGCTGGAAAGCAGCCAAAATGATGGTAGGCCCCCCCTTAGTCTGCAGAGCATTACACCGCTCTTGCAAATCCCGGAAGGCTGCCTCACGTAGCGACCATGTCGAAGACTTCTCCGCACATTCTGTAGTCGAAGAGGTCATCGCACTGCGAGCTCGTTTGCCAGCACTCACGATGTACGTCATGTGTGTCTTTGTCGATGCTAGCACTGCTTCCGGCTTCGCCTCCCCCTTTCCACCACTTTTTACATTGATTCCGTTGCTTCTTGCGACTTCGATAGTATGATATTTCAATGTCAAAGTACCGTCGTCAGTACCAGTCACGTCCAAATCCTCGCTTTTGCCTCGCTTGCCGTCATCCTCTACGCGATCTCCCGTCACTGGATCGTCCATCTCGCCATGATCTAAAGGATCCGTCCCTGCGGCTTCAAACCGAACTCGTGACCTCGCAGCAATTCTTTCCATCGTCCGCCAGAACGCCGAAATCTGCAACGCAATCCCACGTGCCATCTGACGATTCTCTTGTTCTTGACGCACACTTTCAGCATTTTGCGCAACAATCACATCAGTTGCCAGACGGTGTTGGATCACTCGCTTCCAGTTGCGCTCCTGAGCAAAATCCGTCGCCATCCACTTCATTTCGTCAAGCAGGAAGTCCCAGTGAGACTTGCCGCGCGCTGGTGTTGGCAGTCGTGGCAATTGCCTCTTCCGAGTCACGGTCAAACTGCGCTTGTTCACCTCGCGGTGGAGACGTACAGACTCGCGCAGCCTTCCCTCAAACTCTGCATTTGTCGAATCCAACGAAGTTGATGAGCTTCGAGGCGTCGAAGCCGGCCGTTTAATACCCGCAATTCCGTTACTGGTGTTGTGATCCGCAACTGCAGGTGTCGATGAAGCCATCAGAACTGACTGCTGTTGGTGAAGAGCCTTGCGGTTCGAGGCTTCTTCATCTCGCCTTGTCTGCATTAAATACTTGGTCGGAGGCACCGACGTCCTTACAACGCGGTAGGGAGTGTCATCTGGCAATGGTTCCTGGTGCTCAACAGCACCCAAAGCACCTCTCGGGTTCTCTGTGCAGTCGCTGTTGCTATCTGCAGTTTCCTCCGGTGGCTGCTGGCTCTTGGCTTTGCTTCTCTTCGGCTTCTTGACAGGAACTGCGTCCTTCTCACTCTGAACAGCACTTCCCGCCTCTGCCTCCGCTAGTCGCCGCTTCTTCAAGATGACCTCATCGTCGATTGTCTTGACGGGTGACGAGATCTGTACAGGCTCCTCCGTAGCTGCAGAGCTCTCATTCTCCGTCTCCACAGTAGGTTCTTGCCCTGGAGCAATGCTCTCGCCATTGTCTGCTGGCTTCGGCTCTTCAACTTCAGCTGCTTCAACGTGCGCTTCCTCCTCGGGAGATGCTGCCGTCTCCTTCTCTGCTAAACTATTCCCGCCGTCCTCCTTCACATCCTCCCGCTCCTGCTCTTTGCTGGCCGCTTGTGTCACCTCCCGCTCCTCCACCAGCTGCCTGCACACGCATTGAAACGTATTTTTCAGTTAGAATTCAACGTTATAACGCAGCAGACAGACAAGCACATACCGCAAGAGAGATTCTTTATATTCTACAAGTTTGTCGCGGATGGACCTAAGGACGACGGCGCTGCTGGTGTTGCCGTCGCTGTCCGACGCCATCGCGGGTTCAACTGTCAAGATTGCAACATATAACAGATACAATAACAACACTTATCAGTGACCATCACTCCTACAATAACTCGCCACACTGCGCGTGCCCTACGTGCTGCGTGATTCCCCCCGAGTAGCGCCGCTACTGCATCTGAGCGCAGCCACAGACACACACACATGTCCTCACGTCAGCTCAGCTCGCACCAGGAGCCCTCAAACAGACCCGGGCCACGTGTCTCGGAGTCGCGGCGGGAATCGGGTGCGGAATGGCCAAAAATGTGTCGATTTGGACACAATAAGGGGCTCAATCGATAGCAGATACGCCGATCTTTCCAACGCAGCGCTTCCCCCCTCGATCCGAGCACGAGATCCGGTCCAAATTGTGCGCCAAAGTGCAGCGCAGCCTCCAGAGCGATTCGAAGGGCGGGCGGCACGCGCCTCGAGGGAGAAGAGGCAGGCGAACAACATGGAGCTTAGCAGCGGACAAAAAAACTTACCGGTCGAGGGCGTAGTGACCTCCCCAGGTGGCTTTTGTGCGATCACAAACGACTCACGCGGCACTTTCACGTTCTCTCAGAACCCCTCGCGCGACGGGACGGGGGGCTTCCCGCGCGAAGCTAGGTGATTGGCTGAAACGTTTTCGCTCGATCCAGAATGTGATTGGCTAAAACCTTCAAAGCTGAAAAGCATCAGAAAAATCTTGTGAGTTTAACTAAAATTCCTGTGAACTGTTCGGAAATGTTTTATTGCGCATTGCAGTTAAATGACAACCATGCTTAAAAAGTAATAATAAATGCTTTATTATAAATCTTGTATTTAAAAAAATACAAGATTTATGAACTTTTAAAATAAATGCAATCAGTTATTGGGGCTAGAATGTCAACTCCTTTTAGATAATCAATTTTTCTTAACCCTTCAAATCGGATTTATACATATAGAAAACAGGGTACAGAACCGACTATGGTGCTTAATAAATAGGTGTGGCCCGCCAGAATTCAAATTAGATACAGAGGCCAAACCTACCTCACGCGCCGCCCACCGAGCAAAATAGGCACTATTTGTGGGCTAGTATATCAGCTAAACCTTCTATCGAGCTTTTCCTTGCTGTCAGATGCCTCACAGCCAGGGTTCTGTAGTGGGGGTTTAGGCCGTGTTCGCGTCACCCACAAAATTGCTGTTTATAGGGCAAAATTGGGTTTTCGGGCTAAAAAGGGGTGGACACGACAAAAAGAAAATTGAGCTTTGGAGACAAAATCGGGTTTTCACTCCCGTTTTGAAATTCGGCTCCAGGCCCGATTGTTGATCAAGATGGAAATTTGAGCGATACAACCCTAAGGTTGCTGTAATATAATCACGTCACTAAACATGTGGATTCTTCTTTGTTATAATGGCCTCGTTTTTCCTCGAAACTCTGTCGCGGACACACACGTCTCGGACACCTATTGCTCTGGCGTCGAAGCTGTAACAAGCCACGAAGGACAGCGGCAAGAGCGTAAATCTGCCAAGAAGGCGAAGTCTAGCGTTACGCGAGAGGGCAAGGGCAGAATAATTAAGAATAGTAGCGACAACACGAGTAGCGGTGGCATGAGCAGTAGCACCAAGAGCTACCCGGACGAGAGCAGCGAAGGAGTGCAGAGAGCGACGTGGACAACGATCGAGGAGTTTGAGTTCTTGAATAAATTCTTCGACGCTCGAAACACGCTGGGATGCAAAACAGATAAAGGGCCCAAACCATAGGCCAGGAGCGAGCTTGTGGAGTTCCTGAACAAGAAGCATTGGACAAACATTGGACAAAGGTAAACCCACGCATAAACTGTAGATGGCAAACCTAACAATAATGCTTATCTATAGTTGTGTGAGTGCGTTTAGAGCAATACAAGTCGGATGCTGCACAATTACGACCTGTACAAACATGTCATGGGATTGAGCGGAAGTGGTGTCAGTGCTGGCATCCCAACCTTTGATTATGAAGGCTGATCAAGTCCAAACATGCCGACAAGGGCGCCGTCACCAGAATTCGGAAGGAGGGTTTCCCTCATGAGACTATCTGCTTTTTAATTGCAGGTATGTTCTATAAATTTCCAAAGCTATGTAAAGTTGCTAAAAGTTATCTGTATCTAACTCGATTTCTCGGATGAGCTGGTGATACTCGTGCAACTGGCAAGGAAGCGCGTACAATTCCAGAGTTATTAGACGATATAGCAGAGAGTGAAGACCCTGCTGTATCACGTGCTCGTAGCGCTGAACCCGCGCGAGACAGCGTCA
The DNA here is from genome assembly GCA_016864655.1 of Phytophthora cactorum. NCBI lineage: Eukaryota > Oomycota > Peronosporomycetes > Peronosporales > Peronosporaceae > Phytophthora > Phytophthora cactorum. The sequence goes on from NHQK01000031.1 coordinate 621,388, forward strand.
TCGCCACTGCTGGCTGCGGCGGCGACTGTGGTGCAAACAGCAGCAATAACGACGATACGGATACAACTGTCACAGCCGTGAACGTGAAACACTCGAGTGATGCTGAGAAGCCTGACAGCCACCAACAACGCGTCGACAAAGTGAAGCGAATTCGTGGTGGTGCCCTCAAAAACACAATATACATTCACAGTGTCCATCGCTTCCATGAATTTGTTCTCGGACATGCATGTATTGTTTCCTTAAATTCAAATTTAAGGCGCCTTGACAGAACTAAAATAAGATTCTCAAGAAGAAAAAACCAATGTAGTTTTAGTACTAAGTATGTAAGGCCGTGTTTGCGCTTGTTAACGGTTGACACAAATGGAAACTTGGCTTGGGCACCGAATTACATTTCTCGCAAAAGTGCAATTTTGGACCATGGTGTGTTCGCGCTTTAGAATAATATATATATTACGAGCGAGCCCAGCCCACCTACACAAAATTTGTCCAAGACATGTCCATTTTATACTTATTTAAGTTAAATCTTTCGTCCAATCAGAAGCCCGCAAAAGCGTAACATGACAGACAGACAGACAGACAGACGGACGGACGGACGGGCATTCACTTTATTTAGTGACAGACAAACCGGTTTAGTGACATTATCAAAGACGTGCTGACCAAGGCCGTGGCCTCATCAAGGACCATGATGCCGCTCCTGGTCATGATTACGGCAATGCGCCTGTGAACATCCCGTCGCTGGTCACGAAAAGGGGGACAGCGGAAGACAGTGAGTAGGGATGGGATAATGCATGCATTATGACATTAATGCATTACGCGAAGTGCATTGATGGCACCAATGCCGGGCATTTACCTCAAATTTGATGCAATCGAAAATAAATTCTTATTCAAGTTAACACTCGAACTCGTACTCAAACCCCTGCTCCTCACTACCGTCGTACGAATATGCATTGCTGTTGCTGAAGCCAGAGCCCACACTATTGTCATCGTCGCTATTGTACTCAATATCCACTAGAGAACCTTCGTCATCTTCGGCGTCGTCACTCTCACCTTCGTCAAACACCTGGTAGAAAATGTTTGCCTTGTCATCCTTGCTACCAGCGTTGCAGTAAATGAAGACAAGTTTTTCAACACGCCGCGCATCTAACCGGTTCCGACGCTTGGTGTAAATGAAATCGTGGATACTCCATGATCGTTCACTAGAAGCTGAAGACGTCGGAATCATGTAAATCATGACAGCCAGCGGTGCTAAGAGGGGATAGAAGTGATCTTGGTCAAATCTCCTGCTGCACTTCTCAGTCCACCACGCCGTTGACGAGAGTGCCTCCTGCTCCACACGCGTCTCGGATGACCATAGCTCTTTCTGGAGATAGAACTCAGTAGCTTCATCACCAATCTGCTTCTCCTCGACTGTTGTTGTGCCCAAGACCATCCTTCTAGCGACCTTTTTGACCGACACAACGCTCTTGGCCAAGTCAGTACTCACAAAGCCCGTGCTTGTCTTTGTCTGGTCGAGAAAAAACGAAACACCCATCGTGTCCGTATGCAAAAATGACCATTTCGCGTTGATTGACGCCAGTATGCTTGATTGGACACTCTTGGGAACGTTCGGAATGCGCTCACTGTACACGGGGTTTCGGCGAAGCTCACTGAATTGCCAATACACAGCAGGTGTCTTATTCTAGCATAGCAATCACTACCACAACAGGTTGCAAAAGCTTCTGCACTTGCTTCAGACGCTTCCAGAACTCTTTGTCCTCCACAATTCCACGAGCCTCGTTGAGTCTGGCCGGTTTCTTCCCAAATCGCTTCATAAATGTCCTCTGACGAACAGTCTGCCGATGGTGCGCTGATTGTCGGATACACTCTTGATGCATTCAAAGCTATAGTACCATCTGGTTGGTACAGGCAAGCGCAGTGCTCGTCGGTGCCCTTCTTTCCCGTCATTCTGCAGTTCGCGAAACTTGTCGAGTAGCTGCAGTCGGTTCCTGATGAACTTAGACAGTGTGACGGACTTGGAGAGCGCTAACTCCATCCAGGGCAACCTCAGCACCTCCTCTAAGATGTGGTTCAGTGCATGGCTGCTGCACCCGTTGCAGAAAATCGACCGCTGCTGCTCGAGTAGTTCCCATGCCTTCTGCATGACAGGAGCGTTGTCAGTCGTCACAGATATTACTACTGGTTTTCCAGCAGCGTCGTTGACTTCATCTATAACGGATCCAATTTTGTCAGCTACGTACTCAGATGTTTGCTCGTCTTTACCGATCATTCGGGTGTACCAAAGTAGCGGCCTCATTAAAGGCCACACTACAAAGTAGTTGACGACTTTCTCCTTGCAGACATTCGACCACCAACACAAGCGTTGGCTCATCTCGGAGCCGTGCAATCAGTTCCGCCTTCTCACGATCGATTTCGTCCCTCAGGAGGCGCCCAACCAAAGCCTTCCGCGTAGGTAGATATTACTCCATTTCAGGTTGTAAGATGGTGAGAGCTCGGCGCATGCGAGGCACTTCAATGGTTCGAAACGGAAGACCAGCCGCGTAGAAGCCTCTTGCAATTTCAGACTGAACGCGCGTCTTCTCAGCACTGTCGATCTCCCCCGTAAAGCTCATGGCTGGCTGCGACTGGGACAGCGAGGCTTCGGTCATGACGGAATCTTGTATGGCATCAGGAGATTGAGTCTTGCTTCTCTTTTTGCGTCTTTGGCGCTTCCACTTTTTTTTTCTTTGCAGGTTCACCAAAGCGCCTCCACTTGAGCTGATTAGCCTCATCTAAGCAAATTGCGACTTGGCTGGCACTTGAACAGCTTCAACATGCAGTGCTTGCAGACTGCATCAGGGTAGGTGCCGTCCGTGTAGTCAAAATCGGCCCATGCCGGATGCGTGCGGTCACGCGGCATCGATGCTGTCGAGATCCGAGGCTGAAGACGTTGCTGAGGCTGGGAGAATTGAAGAATGAGGAAGCTTGAGAAAGGTGTCGTTCAGTGCACGATTCTCCTTTACGCATCGCTCTCAGGTGCCGGCAAGATGCCCACTCAGAACGCTGACACATGCGATTCGATGTCTTACCCTTGTTTCTGGTGCAATTTTATCGTGCAGCGCCACTCTAGCCAGGCATGCGCCATCGAAGGGAGAGGAGAGAACGGGTCGCTGCGACATTCGTTGGATCCGCGCCATCAAATTTGCAGGAATACAGACCATGTAGCCACTGGATGGCAGTTCACCACAGCTAATTTTAGAATCTCCCGGTTAAGTTAACGCTGGCCATCACACCATTCAAATGCAGTGCGTTTTTGTAAAAATGAAGCATTAATGCAATGAATGTCATTCCTGCAAAAATGGCATCAATGCCACGATTGCATTTGCCCATCCCTACCTGTGAGGCTCCCCGGCCTCGCAATAGACGATGGGCAGCGCTTCTAATAAACAATCTACAGCCCCCCCCCCCCAGCAAGGCGCTTTTCAGAGATCACTTCCGGATGGATACTGAAGCGTTTGATGCGCTATTTGCACGCTGCCAGGTGCACATTTGAAGCTCTCTGAACGGTCAGCGTGAGGTTCTTGCTAAATTGGATCGGAACAGCAGCGACTTGCCGACCACAAGAAGTCCTTTTCAACTTGGCGTATTCGACGGCTCATAAAGATCGGATTCATGGTGTGTACGCTATAGTCAAGCCCCTTTCCAGCATGATAGCGCTACCAACCGAGACTCCATCGAGCAACATCCCTATTTTGATCAAGCGCTGTACGCCATTGGTGACAGACACTCACTTCAGCATTGTGGTGCCAAGCGAGGATATGAAATGATACAGAAACGATAAGGGTTATATTTCAACCAATGTCATCTCATTTCCTGTGCCTGGAAGTTGAAGTTGTGCTTTATCTATCCTGGCGCTGAGGGCAGTGCTCACGACTCAAGGGTGCTACAATGGAGCGGCATTTTAGAAGAACTACCCCTCAAGTGCTTACGCCCTTTTGTGGAGTGCGCTATCATCTCAATGAATGGGCCACGTCGCCATTCTCTCGCTGCTCACAGCGCCGTCTTCGTCCGCAGACGCCTCACCCGCACGACTCGTCGCGCACCTCGCACCAGCAGTGCTCTCCCCGCCCGCAGACGGTAACTCCTTGTCGATCGACCCGTCTTCGGCCGTTTCGTCATCCAGTACAGTCGCTGCACGTTCAGATTTTGCTCCTTACTGAGCGTCCCGATGTTCCTGATGTGTTGTGTGGTCACCATCACCTTATCTTTAGGCAAGTAGACTCTGTATCCTTTCGTCTCCTTGCCCACACCCACTATCATCCCTTGTTGCGCTCGTTGCGCGAAGTTCTTCTTTCGCGGGTCTCTATAAACCGTACACGGCGATCCGAAAACAACAATCTCACCGACCGACGGGGCCTGCTTCGTCGGAATTTTGATCGGCGACGCACGACCCGGTTCGCACTTGTCAGCGACCTATTCAGGACCTAGACTGCGTATTAGAAGGCGTCCTCCCAGAAACTTAGCGACAGTCCGCAAGCGAAAACCATATATGGCCATATTTACAATGGCCCGGTGCATCCTCTCGGCTTTTCCGTTGCTTGTTTGATTCCGAGCTTTGCTCCGCTGACGCGCGATCCCCGTGCATTACAGAATAGATCCACGTTCTCGTATTTGCCTCCATAATCCGTACCCAGCATATGAGCTCTACAATTTAATCTTTTCTCGAAAAAAGCGAGGAGGTGCTCAAATTGTTTTGCCGCTACTTCCTTGGCCTTCGCCAGGAAGACGCTACAGTAGTTCGTCTTATGATCCACGAAGTTTATCATGTATCTGTTTCCCAGCCTGTCCCTCGGGGCGGGCGGCCAGAGCAGATCACTCCACCAATTCGATCAATCGGCGCATGCTCGCTCGAGTCTCTTCCAGATTGCTTGGCTTCGTCTGCTTGCCTTCCGCGCAAGTCAAACAATTCACCCGCCTCCGGTCCGTAACCACGACTCCAGTGCTCGGGTCCCGCGCTAGCTTCTCGATAGCATCGTAGTTCGGGTGGCCAAGGCTTGGGTGGAACTCCACTAACGTGCCTTGCTGCACATCTTGCGACTCGATCGTCGGCCTCTCAGCCTCCTCAACCAGAGCCCCCATAATCACTTCCGACGCAACCTCCTGTCGTTTTTCGACAGCACCACACACAACCAACACATTTCTTCGCAGTACAACGTCGAACGCCACGCGTCCTCCACTTTTGGTTGCGACGTGTAGCCTTTATCATCTAACGTTAGTTTTCCGTGTGAATTGAGATTGTGTACAGCACCCTCTGCATAGTAGACGTCTGTGAGCTCCAGCGTTTGTTCGACACCGCGCGCGGTCACTTTGAGCGTCAGCGTTCCTTTCTTCATGACGTTTAGCGCCGCCCCGTTGGGCTGCACGCACATGTCTTTGCAGTCCTCGACCTCTTCCAGCCAGGACTTGTTGCTTACCAGGTGCCTACTGGAGCCACTATCCAGGATCCAAAACTCATCGCTCCTGCCCGATGCTTCGTTCACCGCGAGCGTGCGGTCGAGCACTCTACTCTGGTCTCGGACACTTCGCTCTCAGATGCCCCCCCCTTCCCCACATTGGTGACACTTACGCGTTTCCTCTCTTCGCGGCTTTACCACTGTAGCTACCACCTCTCTACCGAGGTTCCTGTATCTGGTCGGCTCCAGCTCCCACGATTGAGCAAAATGTGCCAGTTGCTCCGCCTTAAGCTCCGGGGGCAGCGCCGGCTTGATACCGCGACGGCCGCCCGCCAGAGACTTGCCTTCTCTCTGGTCCTTAGCTTTCTTGAACAGCGTCCTAACAGGGATGTTTGTCATGCGCGACACGGCAGCGTACTTCTCTCTTTTTTGCACTTTACTCAGAGCTGTCGCTAGGTCTTGGGTCGTGTGGGTCCCCTCGCGTCGTAGCGTTATCTTCTCAGCTCCTGTCTCTTCCTCTTCTGCTTCCATGACTTCCGTGCGCGAAGTGAGTGGTTGCGGTTGAAAAAAATCAAATACCTATAAAAAAGATAGTGATAGATTCAATTTAGCTGCAAGGGAAGAACCACGCACTAAACTGACGATGACATAGTCAACCAATCAGATTACAGTATTTTCGATTGAAGCAAAAATAGTGATAGACTTAGTAGAGTGGGTTGCTGCTATACAGCGGGTCGGTGTACCCGTTGGGCCTTCTGGCATTCTTGTCAAGGCCAACGAAGTATACCTCGCGATGCAGCCCATGCAAACCCTTGAACTGATATTGTTGTACCCATCTGTTTTAACGGGTATTATACTGTAGGCGAGGTATCAGCTTGCTCGGACAAAGGGATTTTGCTCGTGGGTCTTCCACCAAATGCAACACATCTGTATCAGCCTCTTGACGTGGCTATCTTCAAGTCACTTAAAACCAAGGTGAAGACGGCTTTGCACGCCAAGTTACTTGACAGCTCGAATTGTACGGTTTCAAAATCCGATGCAATTGACATTACGTGTAAAGCGTACCGAAGTTCCCTATTGAGGAGTCCCGACAACGCTGTGAACGACTTCCGAGCTACGGGGCTGTATCCACCATCCTTGGTGAGCATGCAAGGACGCCTCCGGCTTTTTGCGAGTGGTGAGGCACGTGGAGATGTTGGGAGGGCAGCATGGCTTAAGAGGAAGCGTGCAATTCAAGAAGAGGTGCGAAACAGCATTTTGTTGCTGCCTCCAGTGCCGTGTGCAAAAGGAAAGAGACCACGCCTCACCGTAGACTTCGTTGGACGTCTTATTGCGAAGGAAATGCTGCTTCAGGGCGAGATGTAGATGGTAGCCAAACCGCGCATGAAACTGGTCACCTCTATTCTAGCTCTCACTTTTGACAATCAACCACGTTGCTCAGGATCGTCTGTTGTTAGTGCAAAAATAAGCCTTTGGGTCGTTGATGTTCCCTCTATGAGCCCAAACAGCCAAATCAGCATCTGGGATACTGTAGTTTTTGTTCTGGGACTCTTTTGAACAAGCCCAAAATTGCGCACTAAACTGGCAAATTACGTTAGGCTAGAAATAACGCAGCCACTCCTGTAAAAACTATGTTTTAGTCGAGCATACTGGTATGATGACGATCATAGTCGTACAATGCGCAGTTGGAGGGGAAAGGTTAAAAAATCTTTAGAGAAAACATAAACTCCATAAAGCCCCCCCCCGTGATTTTGCACGATTTGGTTTGGTTTTTTTTGGCGAAAGGCGGTAAAGAATCCCGTTTTTAATTTCAAATGGGCTAGAAACCCAGTTTTTTAGCGACAATCCATAAAAAGGTCTTTTCTCTGAAATTAATTTCAGAGGCAGCAATACATGTCAAGGTAAATATCAAGCTCTAACTAATACGATGTCGGCGTAGCCGGCGAAACAGAAAGGTCTTCTTACAAACTATAAATGATCGATTACCCTGGTAGTAGGTACAGTCCAATAATGTGGTCTACGTAAAATGTAGATACAGTACTGCGTCAAAACCAGCTTTAAATAAGACGCTGTTATTCTGAGATAGCAGTAAAAAGGCCAAATCATGTTATTTGAAGCCGAATATCAGATGATCCCTTCCGCTTAGGTTAACACGGGTGGCTTTAATTCACAGAGGTTCAGATATTAATCATTTAGCTAAGAGTATTATCAGATCTGATGTTTCTTGAAGCACCTAGTACAATACTTTAGAAAAAAAACTATACTTTTAGTTAGAAAACAGGTGCCCCGCACTTAAAATGCTAGATGAGAAAATTTGACCAACCGCAACTGTGTGAGGCTGCTATTTTTCGGCGGGCTCGCCACGCCGAAGAAGCAGCCTCACCTATAGCGTTATTTTGATATAAGCACTAAGACTCGAGAAAAAGCTATCTCAGTCTACGCGAGCCCCTAGTATCATAAGAAGCCTCGGCGTCCAACAGATACGCCCTTAGTCTAGCTTAAGATAAGATGTGAAAGATGTGTAGGTTGACTACTACTTGGTAGCGCTTACTACATTCAACATTACATTACGCTCTTATATTCTTATTTAGCAGCCAGCTTTCATCACCTCCGCGGCTGTCCCAAGGACATGGAGCCGAGCGTTGTCTTGCTAAATTTGAATGCACATGTGGTATGACATCTTCCACCAGCATGCGACGAGTATTCTCGCGCGTCATAGAAACTGCCGCGGTTCATCTACATCAGCATGCCGATTGATGCTTGATCGTTGCGTTATGTAGCTCTCTACAACAGGCCATATGCCACCTTACCATCCCATTCCCCACGGAACCGCGCGTAAACCCCCATCTTCTTGATGTACCCCTTGGTCTTGACGTACTGCGCCTGTGCTTCTTCGAGAGAAACTATTTTTCTCGGTCAATACGTACACTTGTTGCCCAGCATTCTTGACGTAGAACCATTTCTCACCGATGTGTACGACGTCGAACATTGGACCATAGTAGAAGCTCCCATTGCCAACCGACTTAACGTGCTCCACACAGCACTTCAGATGTGGTCCAGCGTGAGCAGTGACCGGGTTCCCCTTAGGGGCAGGCGCATTCTTCTACGCAATGCTGCCTACTATGGGGGAAGATATTGCAACCACTAGCACCGACTACTCGAACGAGAAGTTGAAGAAGTTTGCAAAAAACAAGTTGAACGTGATAAAAAGCACCTGGGTTCAAGTGAAAGGATACAGAGAAGATCAGAGCGGAGCTCGACAAAATTCCAGACATTACTGGGGCGTGAACTGTGTATCTTTATCGGACTACTGGTTGCTCGCACGATTGCACTAGACAAGGATAAACTGGAGAATCACTGGAAGAGTACTGACGAGAGGGTGCATTGGTCAGTTTATGGTGCGTGGTAGATTCATGCATCTATCTAGAAACCTGCACATCAGCGATAATGGCGATGCTCGTGCGTTAGTCGATCGAGCTTGGATCCCCCCCGTCATCGAGGCTTTGCAGCACCTATTCCAGACTGGGTACACGCTGCCGCCCACAATGGCGTTTGACAAAGCCATGCTGCCATCCCAACATGATGGGAGTCTTTATAAAAGAGAAACGCCATCGCTAGGGCACGAAACTATTCATGTTATGCTGCTCCTCCACAGCGTGCTGTTTTCGGTACGCGTCGAGGGATCATTTGGGACCCCTCGCGTATTGTGTTTTGGCGTTTAAGTTCTCTTATCGTGGTCCAGCCATCCTAAAACAATTCTTTAACTTGTACCGTTCAGGCTCAAAGTGTATTGTGGTATCGACGTGCATAACCCGTTTCGCTTACAAAAGTAAGTTATGTTATCATGTATGTACATGATTGCAGTGGTGATTAATACTGTACGTTTATGATGCGGCAGGTACTCGTTGCAGCTAGTGATCAAATACAAGAAGTGCGACATATCCTTGTTTCTTGGGCTTGTAGACCTTGCAGTGATCAACCCTTATATTGTACACAATGCTTGCCGTGCTGCTGGCGTATTGCGCAAGCTCACATACGTCAAGCTCCTAAAGCAACTACATCTCGAGCTCTGCCAATTGAAAGAGGAAGACTGGGAGATACACCTCAACAATGACAGTGCTGAGAGCACGCCGTCAAAGCCACACTCGCGGTCGCAGCACGCTGGACACGAACGCGTTCAGAATGCCGAGTGGAGACCTGGAAACCATCAGGCGGAAGGAAGCGCGGCGCACGCGTTTGCACCGTGTGCTTGCCACTAAAGGGCTCGGAAGACGTACGGGCTGAGTCTCGTCTATCTACTATCTACTGCAGTGACTGCAAAATCACCACGGCGTTGAAGCGGCTGAAGGTTTGGCGATACTTCCTCTGCGATAAAGCACGGGATGAACACAACGGGATCCCGACTATCTGCTTCGATCAAAGGCATAACGTGTGGCGTAATGGAACTTTGCTGCCAAACACGGCGTGAAAGCGCAAGATTCGAGCCTGCGCAGCCATGTGATGGAGGGGGTGAGGATGGAGAGAACGTGCCGTCAAGGGCCCGGTCGAGTGAGATCAAGTAGTTGGCCGAGGAAGCAATAGGGTGGGGCTTAACCAGCCAATACGACCGCGCGCTGCCGAGAATGTGGACTAAGCAAATGGTGTCCTTCCATGATTTGAATAAAGTGTCCGTTACCAAATTATCTGTCTTGTTGTTATCTGTAGGCAAGACTTTTTCCTATGCCAGCGCGGTTCTAGCACCACCTTGTACCGGTATTGTGTACATGTAAGGTGTCCCAGTCGATTCTTTTGCTAATGTGTGCTCCAATTCAAGGTGTCATTTTTTTCTTTCCAAATCTGCGGTGATTTGAATCCTCGTATCTTATGGTGATGGTCCCTAAATCTCTGGTGATGCTGTCCGGTTCTCTGGTTGTGTTGTCCTAATCATTAGTGATATATTCACTCCCTCTCTCAAAATACGCGTGTTATTTCAGACCTCACGTAAAATATTGAGACTTTTTTGTGGAGCGTGAATCGGCTTCGACAGGTTATATATTTCCATAGATTACAGATGGTTATTTTGATGTGTATCCTTAATTAGAATCGACTACTGGAGATCCTCCAGTCCATCGATATGAAGTAACAGCCACCGCAGGCTCCAACAACGCCGTGAGGTCACGCCGTGAAGTCACACGCAGGTTAGATGGTGCCGTCTATTCGCCATCACCATGCCTGCCAAACTGAAAATGGGAGCGTCATCGCGTAAAGCGGATCGAATAGCGAACCCTCACCGGTATCACCGTGCTATAACACCGGCGGAGGGATTTGACATCAATAGTGTGCTGTTGAGGTCATTTACGAGGTGAGCTACGCTACCTTCGCACCGTGACACAAGTTTAATTCCTGAGTAGGATAGGGTGGGTGACGACGACCGCAAAAGCAAGACTGAGATGCTAGCAAGTTTATGTGTCTCAAAAAAGATGTTTTATCCGCCTAGTGTTCCGAGAAAAAAGAAAAGAGAATATTTTGGCGGAGAAATATTCTCTGGAACCATCTTCAATATGGTGTTGTGTTGCATTCGCACCATGATATCATACCAGCGTATAACCTTCGCATCTGGTATAGCATACTAACGTAAAGCCCCGCATTCTATTTCTACATGTAGAATACGCGTTTATCGCTTCCTCTAGCTATTTTTTTTGTCTAATCACTAGCTCTACCAGACTTAATCCTCTCGTTTACTCAGTCATTTAATAACGTATTTATCATATAAACAAACAGGTCAATGCAAACGCTAGATAACTCGTTAAATTAATAAATTTTAAGCGTGTTGTTCGAACCGTCCACATCAGCTAAGTACGCAACTATATTCAATACAGCATTGCAATGATTTTGCTTGTGAGCTGAGTGGGTTATAGATAATTTATTGAGGTAGAAGCGACCGTGGTTCGTATGCACCCTATAGTACATATCCGGAGATCGCTGTTCGTCTGATGCAGCACCGAATTCACATTTAATACGTTTAAAAACGGTTACAGAAGCACAGATCTAGCAAGAGGATTTAATCGCGGAAACACAGTAGGTGTTGCGGCTGTGTAGCAGGTACACGACATGGCTTGGTGCAGGAAAACCTTAACAATTGGATTTATGCTTTTTTTCCCACAGACTAGAGAATGTGACTTCGTAGCTCCAAAGGAGAAATGGCATTTCCCCAAAAATCAACATCGTGCTTTCGGCCAGAGGAACATAAAAAATCGAATTTGTTTGTGATTTTGCTGCAGCATGTGGAAGGCAAATCATTTCTCTAAACCGTATAATTGTATAAACCTGTGGTAGATCAACCTATTTTGGACAAGGGAGTTTGGACCTTTGAGCGTTCATATTGCCACAAGCATCACTGGTCCAAGGAAAAGAGGTTTACAAAATCCTTCTAATTGCTCGAACGCGATATCCCCACGAAACGATAATATATTGGTTGAGTTTGACATGCGAGGAGTTTGTATTCGGTCACGGAAATAGGCATATAATCGGTTAAATCTACTCTGGGTTTCGCGAAGACTGAGAATTGTACAACGCAAGCTATATGCTTTAAGTCTCTTGGTCTTCCGTTCCATTGCCTGCATAATAATTTCTATACTGGTACTATCCTTAAAGCGCATCTCCTGCGCCAGCTGCGCAGCCGTAGCATCTACTAATTCTACAGAGTCTCTACCCACGCATAAAAGCGCTTTGACTCTTATATGTATGGAGTCAACTAAGTCAACACGGTAGTTGTAGATAGGTGAAAGTAGCTCTGGCAAGGAATAACAGTTGGAAGTATGGGTACAGCGAATCGTTTGGGTTCACGAACTAAGTGACATCAAGCAATAGAACGCCTTGGGATTGATAGCCCCGAACACGTACACACCTTTACAGCTCACAGCATCGCCATATCCACAGCCAATCAGGTAAACCTTGCCCATAAGACCGATTCAGGGAGACGCCGTGTATACTCGCCCGTGCAATACACACTCGACGTGGCGTGAATAATTCGCTAGACGATGGATGGATAATTTGTGGTTCCAACAACTACTCGTCGATAAGCGACTCTTCTTGGCAAGGTGCACGTCGATTACCCAGATGGCACCATTCACCAAAAAAACTATTTTGACAATAGTATACTTCACTTCCGAAGTAGGGTTTCATCCATTTACCTGTTATAAATACTTTGAATTGGTAGCAGCTGTATATCACATGAAAAAAGGACCAGGAATGGGACCAATCAAGTGAAGACATCGGTCGGCGTCTCCAGAGCGTGTATGAGAGGATGCCGACAGCGCTGGATCTATATTTTCATGTGACGAGCAGAATGTTGGTATGGAGTGTTTGGAGGGCTCGCTGTCGTTTTCTCTTCGTGTTCGGAGAAAGAATAAAATAAATCAGAAACAATTCTCCGTTTTTTATTTTTGTTTTGAAAAGTTCTGTCTGACCTAGCTTGTTGCTCTGAAATGTAGCTTATAGTTAAACTAGGTCCGACCCACTAATTTGATATATCAACTATGTCGTTTGCTGCTCCCCGCGTAGCTGTTGCACCATTTCACCCGTCGACAATTGGTAGTTGGACGCCGTCACGCTGCATGTAACGGGCGTGGGGGGTGTCTGTTACTAGCTTACACGTAGCGGTGAGGAAGCTTAGGTATACTTGACCAAGTACCTAAATCAGGGAAAAATCAACTCTGTTTTATTTAGGGCCAGGGCGGCTGCCCGTGTCCTGATGTGAACCACTCAAAGGTAAGTCATCACCTGATTGGCTGATAAGGATCTGGATACTCTTTATCAACCAATCATGTAACAATAACTCGGCACACGCTAACCGTGCGCTACTATGCCTATTAATGTAATATCTAAAACTAAACTACTTATGTAACCGGGGTGACTCATTACATCAATCCCTCTCAAATTTGCGCCTACGCAATATAAGCGCGCTGGAGAAGACACCTGAAACAACAAATACGACAGCGACGACCCTCGAAACACCAAGACAGTTGCTCTTCACTTGGTGAGAACAACGCTTGGCGAGCAGCGGTACCGAACGACAGCGCGGAGAACACTGAAGCGGCCGCCGGTGCCGTCACTGGTGGATCTCGGAAAAAATTGACGAGGCGTTGCTGGATTCGGTCGAGGCGACGCTTCACATGGCAGCACAGCTTGATGGGGAAGTGAGGAAGCCATCTGATGGTCGAGAGCGACACCGTGTCCAAGTGGACAACGTCCCTGGCTCACGCGCAGAGTTCCAATCCCACGGAGGTCACCTCCGTGCCGGGTGCCGCGACGTACTCGTTGTCGAGACCTTTTGCACAACGGAAGTCGTGCAGAGCGATCACCACGAGAACGTCGTGCGACAACGCGTGGAGGTTTCTCGCGCGAACGAAGCACAAGTCGCGGAGCAGGAACGCGCGCTCAACCGTTGCCGTGACTGTTCCCACGACAATATCTGGTACGACGACTCCGTCATGAGGATCAGGATGGTGACGCGTGAGGAATCCGAGACTGCGACTGAAAACAAGATGCTAGTCTTTGATCGCTGGACGTTCACGCCTCGCTCACTCACCCCGAAGATCACTCTCACTGAGTAGCTCAGTGGTCTGTCGTCACCGGTTTGAGCCCGGCGTCATCTCCAAGTTTTCTTCTTAGTTTTCGCAGTGAACGCCTTCGCGCACACGCGGGGGCTGATCGCCTTCGTCCCCGCGGGAATCCGCAAGCGACTCACTCACGCTTCGGGACGTGAACGTCTTCTCGTATTCGTTGACAACACCTGGAACGTCTTCCACTAAACGACAGCGGGGTTCCCAAGTGGCTTTAACCGCGGAGAGTCGCAGCCAACCCAAACGATAGTGTCGTTCGTAGCCCCGTAGGGTTTGACCCTGCGGCCACGCTCTTGTTTGTCCGTCGCGAGTCCTGCGACGCGGGCGTGTGTCACGGTCAACAATCCGCTCAACGACACAGTGTTGAGCACCCGAGGCGTCGATCAGTGGAGGAGGGCCATCTCGCTGAAAGTCGCCAAGCCGCTCGGGAACGTGGCAACACTAGGAATCTCGGAAGAATGGTACTTCTTCAGTCGTCCGACGTAGAACGTCGGATGTAGCTATAGTGACGTAGGAATATCTAGCGTATAGGCATCACCAATACCCTTGGTCACCGTAAACGGTCCAATAAAGCGCAGCGCGAGTTTGCTCGCGCCCAGATTGGTCACCGCGGAGTCCCTGATGCCCGCATTCGACAGGAGCACTTGTTCTCCTGTCGTGAATGAGTCCGTGTGCTGCGCCCGTGCTTGTCTGCATTCTCCTTTTGCTTATCGAACGCTGCCTGCAGCGCGTCCTGAACATAGTGGGTGACCGCTTGGCGTTGCAGCAGGAAGTCTGTAACTGCTGCGTAGTCGACAGGTCGTGCGCTTTTTTCGGCGCGTAGTTGGGCTGGCGTAGACACTGCTGACGCGCCGCCGGGATTGATCAGGGCCCGAGCCGTCCAAAACGCGAGAGGAGACGCCACGCTGCACGGCGTCGTCAGGATCTTCCGTGTCTATGCACGCGTCACTGCATTACCCTCAGTGCTCTAAGGCTACACTCGAGAAGCCGTTGGCAATCGGTGTCGGTATCGGTTGGCGCAGCGCCGGTGTTGTCACCGATGACGTCGGACCCAGAGTTGCCGCTGAAGCCTTGTCACCAGTTTATTTCCCACCCAGAGTGGAGACACACGGCGCCGTGGGATGGCTCACGGGGAGGAGGGCTGGAGCACGCGGGTGTCCAGCGTTGCTGACGAAGAAGGGGTCAGGCTAGTCGACGCGTGTACCGCGTTGTTCAACGTTAATTCGGCAAGCGGCAGGAATGACCTCCAACTCGCGAAATACGTCGCGTCGCTTCGAAGAACGTCTCGAGGCCGCTGTTCACCCACTCTGTCTGGCCGTCCGTTTCCGGATGGACCGCGGTCGACATCAGCAATCTCAATCCCAAAAACTCGAGGAGCTTCGGCCCGAAGGCCTACGTGAAGCGCGGGTCGCGGTCAAAGACGATGGATTTGGGCAGGCCGTGATGACGGAAGACGGCGTCGATGAAGTGCACCGCGGTATCAGCCGCGATGCACCGGAATGAGATGGACCTTTGTGCTGAATCAGTCGACAAACACGAAAGCTCTTTGGGATAGGGTGGGAGGCCGACGATAATGTCCATCGACACCGAGCGCCATGCCTCGGTGGTCTCTTAGGAGAGGACGTAGGGGAGCTTGCGACGATGGAGACGGCTTCACGCGCTGGAAGAGCTCGCAACTACGCATCCGCCTGCATACCCATTGGTACATGTGGGGTCAATAAAAGTCGCGCGACACGACCGTGAACGTATTCTCGCGGCCCCAGTGACCGCCCAGCGGGGCATCATCGAACTCATGGGTTATCCATGAGCGCCGATCGGAGTTATTTGAACCCACGATACGGAAAGCGTCGAAGCGATCGATTCTGTACGTTAGCAGACCGTCTGCGAGACGATACCAGTCGTTCTGATTGCCCGTGGAGCGTGTAAGAGCTTTCAGCGTTTCACCGCTGGGAGAACGAAGATACCCCAGGATACGGGAGTACGCCGTGTCGTGCTCGTACTCGGCTCGGATCTCACCACGAAGTGACATTTCCGGGGAGACACTCGTCAGGTTTAATCCTGACGCCAGACACATAGCGCAGTTGGCTTCGTTGTCTTCGTTGGTAATCACCTCCCAACTCAATGAATCGCGTGGACCGTAGCCGGGGCGCCGAGACAAAGCGCCGGCGAGAATATTGTTCTTGCCAGGTTTGTAGTGAACATACTCGGAAAGGAACGATAGCCAGCGGGCCATCCGCTGGGAGAGATGGGGGCTCTTCATCGCGGTTCACAGCGATGCATGATCAGTGTACACTGCGAAGGTCTGTTCACCCAGTAAGCACACTCTGAACTTAATCAGAGCGGAGAGCATCGCGAGAGGTTTCTTTTCGTGGACCGGGTAATTGCACCCCGCCGGCTTTAACTGTTGAGACTAATAGCTCCCCACATGTTCACGACCTTCCTCGTCGAATTGCATCAGTGCACAGCGGAAGGCGAAGTCGCTCGCGTCGCAGACGACGTGAAAGGGTTTCAAGTCATCTGGGTGCGAGAGGGCTGGCGCCACTACTAAACTATTATTCACCTAGCCGAAGGCAGTCTGATGCGCGGAAGTCCATGACCATGTCGCGTCTTTCTTCAACAGGGAAGAAAGTGGCTGGATCAGTCCGGCGTAATTTTTCGTGTACTCGTGGAGGAAATTGGCCAGACCCAGACCCAGTCAATGACGCAACGCAGTGGGGTTCTTTGGCAATAACCAAGCACAGATCGAGGCCAACTTCTCCGGATCGGCATGAACGCCATTCTTGCTCACGAAGCAGCCAAGCACCGGTATCTTCGGTGCATAGAAGATGCACTTCTTCAGGTTCGCCTACAGTTTGTTCTCGCGCATCACTTGAAAGACTTGCCTCAAGTGTTTCAAGTGAACTTCGACAGCGCTGAGCCCACCCTCACCGCGACTGTGAACGAAGATGTCATCAAAATAACTCGGGGCGAAGTCACATAGCGGTTGTAGCACATGGGAGACCATGCGATTGAACGTGGCGGGTGCGTATTTCTGTCCTTGCGGCATAGCGATCCACTACCAGAGCATGCCACTGGGGGTTCTTACCGCTGTGACGTCGCTACACCTCATCAAGATTTGGTCGGACCCGTCGGTCAAGTCGATGGCGCTGTAGATCACGCTACCCAGCATGGCGTCAAGCACCATGCCCTTCCGTATAATTGGCGTCTGGGCGGGGATGGTTGCGTCGTTCAGTTTGTTGAAGGCATGGATGATGCGCCACCCACCCGTGGGCCCGGCTCGAAGTATTGCGTGATGCGGCAGTGGCCGCTGCCGCTAGACCAAGTCAAGACCATTGACGACTTCTTTGAGAGCCACCGCAAGGAGTGCCATGTGCGCGAGAGTATCTCGCCGAATTCCAGTCCGACGTTCTCTGTGATCAATCTCGTGACGGATTCCTCGATCAGGAGGCAGTTCGGTTGGGATTTTATCCGGAAAGACGTCCGCGTACTCGCGGGCGGTAGCGTAGACGGGGTTACCCGACTTTCGTAGCGCTTCTGAAGACTGCGCTTTAAATCGCTCCTCACGGGCAGACTTCGGTTCGGCGCTCTTTGGTCGCGAGGAGATGTCGTCGCCACTGACGGCATTCACTTCGAGCGGCGCTGAATCAGCATCGGTGATCCAGCAGACCTATTGGACCCCACTGTCCTTGAGATCGCGATGGAAGCTCTTCCAGGTGAGGCCTGGAAGTCGGGAAATCGATTGCGCGTCAACAGGTGGGATAGCGACTTTGATGGTACGTTGGCACCCTGATGTAACGGGGTTACACACAAGTGGCTACACGTAGCCACTTGGTTACATGGAGGGTTCTCGAACGTTGGTGTAAGACACACCAATGGTTACACTTTGCAGACCACTGATCTGTATGCATTTAGGCTTCTTATTGGTAGATAAGCATTTCTTTCTACCAATTAGAATATCAGGGTTCTGACAGCCATCGGATGGCAGAATACCTTCCATATAAAATATCAGTTTTAGGAGGAAACCCAGTCCAGACATAAATCATAAATAACAGTTCTCATTTTAACCCAAAACGGCTTTTAGCTTTTCTTATTTTAGTAAATCTATACTTTCGGACGAAAGTATAGTTAATCTAAGTTTAGATAAACTACGCTTCCTCGCAAACGTGAAAGCCGAAGTACTGGGCGCAGAGTTGGCCCATTACACCTGGTAGCACTTTGTAGTCTGTCCAACGACCGACTACCTGACTTGTTCGTATGGAATACGAACAAGGGGCCGAGAACCAACCCATGGACGGTAATCCGTCCATGCGTGGCCCGAGCGAGTCTGCAACGCACATTGCGCGTGCAGACTGCCCCCACCTGTCGGATCCAGAGTGGGAGGCTCTCTAAAGACTGTCAATAGTTATTGGGGAGGCGGCCGTAGCGACGATGCTACGGACGATGTCACCAAAAGAGCAACAAGGTGTTGCTCTGGGCTTCATTGTCAAGGAGCAGCAAGATGCTGCTGCCGCCACGACTACGACGGCGTCATCCGGGACGACACCGCGCGTGCAGTCATTGAAACTGCACGTGAGCAACTATGTGGGAAAAGAGGGAGATCCTCTTCTCCGATGGCTTGTCGAGGTCGACACTGCCATTGCAGCTCGACGCATCTTCGAAGATCCGTCGAAGGTTGCGTATGTCTTGGCGGACGAGCGAAGATCTGGGCGTATTGACGCCGGCTCACAGACGCTACGTGCTTCAGCACGTACGCGGAGTTCAAGGAGGAGCTCAGACAAGCGTTTGAGCCTCCTAAGAACGAGTTCCGGTCGAGGGCTGAGTTCCTCGACCAGCAGCAAGGTAAGCATGACGTTCATGCTTACGCCCAACGTGCGCGGTACTTGGTCTCGAACATCGTGATCAACCCGATGGATGAGGCGACCAAGGTCGTCACGTTCATGAAGAGCTTGGGGGATGGTCCCGTCAAGACCTACCTCTTCCGAGAGTACCCAAGTACTCTCGAAGCTGCAATCACCCTTGCCATGCAAGAGGAATTTAGCCTGAGGCAGGCTAAATTGCATGTGAACGTGCCGAGGATGGCACGTCCGGTGATGTGCTCCGAAATCCGAAACTGCATGTCGTGGCAGGTTCTGTGTAGCTAACAGAACTAATGAGCCCTTCTTGAATTCATTTGTGTTACCCCTGCCAACATTGGCAGCGCTCAGCTTCTGTCTATCTACAGAAGCTGCTATCGCGTAATGGACAAAGTCCATTGCTTGCGTGCTGAATGGTTTGTTCAGCACGGCGTTCTTCCCCGCAGCAGGCCTGGCCTGCGCGCTGTCTGTGCCCTGCACAGACCCGTAGTTCTTGTCCGTCGTCTCGTTCCCGGAACGAGACGCAGCTTGTCTTCGTGTCGTCATCGCTGATACTGTGTCGGTATCAGCGCTCTTTTGCGGAATCGGTCTACAAAGACCATGACACCAGTCCCCCGCTTGCTATCAGGCGGAAGACCAAATACAAAGCCCATAGAGATGGACTGCCAACACTCCGACGGTGTCGGAAGTGATTCAAGCGGAGCCTGCGAAAACGCAGCAGGCTTCACGCGTTGACACACCTCGCAAGCTCGTACGTACTTGCGCACCCACTTGTACTGGTGATTCCAGTAGAAGTCACGCGTGAGAAGCACGTATGTCTTCTCACGACCAGGATGCCCTGCCGTAGGGGCATCGTGGAACTCGTACATGATCCCCATCCGCAGATCATAGTCGTTCAGCACGACGATGCGAATCACATCGTCGTCCACTGAGCTGTATAGCAGCAGTCCTTCGTGCACACGATAACGATGTGCACGAGCTCGAAGGTGTGGTGTCAACTTCCGACGCGCCTCGTCGGAAGGTGCTGAGGCGTAGCTCAGCAACTGCTTTGCGCCTGCGTCACTCGCATACGCGGCCTTAACGTCGTCGATCAACGACGACGACGGAGCACTCACACTCTCGACACCAATCCGATTGGCGTCGGCTGTCTTCACAGCATAATCTGGCCGACGTGACAATGCGTCGGCCACGACGTTCAACCTTCCGGGTATGTTCTCAACCCGGAAGTCGTACTCTGCGAAGAACGACAACCATCTCACCATCCGTTGCAAGATGTGTGGCGACTTCACTGCAGTTCGCAGTGAAGCGTGGCCGGTGTAGACCACGAACGGTCCACTCCCAAGTAGATACACACGTAACTTCGCGAGTGCATACTTCATGGCAAGGAGCTCCTTGGCATGTACGGGATAGTTGCGCTCAGCTGGCTTCAGCTGACGCGACTGATAGTAGACCACACGATCACGACCCTCGTGATCGTGTTGCATCAACGCGCATCCGATCGCAAAGTCGGGTGCGTCACACACGACGTGGAACGGACGATCTTGGTCAGCCACTGCCAAGATCGGCGCTTCAGCCAAGCCCTGCTTGATTGCATCGAAGGCCTGCTGACACTCAGCAGTCCATTTCCACTCAGCTTCCTTCTTTAGAAGCTGCGACAGCGGGCGAATCTTGACCGCGTAGTTTTCAACGTACTTGCACAAGTACGTTGCAAGCCCAAGGAACTGCCTCAGTTCCTTGCCATTGGATAACTTAGGTCATTCATTTATCACTCTTACCTTCTCTGTGTCAGGGCGTACGCCGTTCTTCCCGACGAGACACCCAAAGATGGCACGTCCGCGGAAAGAATCCGCCGACGGTTACGAAATTAACGGAAACCTGGCCAAGGCCGTGCCTGGACGAGGAACAAGTGCAGCCGGGCTCCACAAGAAGAAAAGACGGCGCAAGCGACTCAAGCTGCGCAAGTCTCCGTCCGGGACCGAGACGCTACAAGAAATATCTGCCGGGCCGACATCGGACACGACGTCGGGTGTCGAGACGTTGAACGTCTTGACACGGACCCATACTTGTCTCTAGTACCGGTCAATACAATTGGAGAGACCCCCAGCGAGTGCGTCGGCGTTGACGTCGCTTCCAGCCACGAGCTGGATGCGCTTCGCGAAGGACCTGTACGATGGACGCATCGAACAGATATGCATCCTTTCGGATCTCGAAAGGATGAAGAGCGAAGCAGAGGAGTTGAGGCAACTCCACGCTGCGAGTACCACTGAGAGTGAGGACACTCTCAGTGCGAAGACGAAGAAGGAACGCTTCGACGGGCAGAGCTGGGAGTCGCTGAAGACGAGTCCCTTCTACAATGTTCTGCGGGAACACAAGGATGTGCTCCCGGACGAGATTCCTGCGGAGCTTCCGCAGGACAAGGGAATACAGCACGAGATTGACCTCGTGCCGGGCACGAAGTACTGTGTGACGCGGCAGTGGCCACTGTCATGAAATCAAGTGAAGGCGATCGACGACTTCTTCGAGAGTCGTCGTCAGGTAGGGCAGGTGCGGGAATCAAAATCCCCGCACAGTGCACCAACGTTCTGGGTCAAAACGCCAAAGGGCGGATGGCGCATCGTTCATGCTTACAACAAGCTGAACGATGCGACGATACCAGCGCAGACGCCAATACCACGAAAAAATGACATCATCGATTAGATGACCAGGAATAGTCCTCTTGATCTGCGCGACGGGTTCTATCAGATCCTGATGCGTGAGAGCAATATCCCTCTCAGGGCGGTGAGCACTCCAAGAGGTATGCTTTGGGAGTGGCTCATAATGCCACAGGGACTGAAGAACTTCCCTGCTACCTTCAATAGACGCGTGACGCATCTATTGAGCTCGGTGCGCAACTTCGTGCCAATCTACTTCGACGATGTGTTCGTCCACAGCTGGGCCGTGAACGGGAAAACTGACGTTGGGGTGCACAAGGAGCACCTCCGTAAGCTGCTAGGGCTAGTGCGTAAGCATATGCGCTATGCCAACCTGAAGAAGTGTTTCTTCGGGGCGAGCGAGATAGAACGGGAGGTCCGGAACCTGTGGACCTCTCGAACGCTACGGCTGCTGTTCACCAGCAGCGGAACAACAGTAGCGTGCAGTGTTTCCGATGCGGATACACCGAAAACTATGCGCGTGAGTGCACAGCGGCTGTGCACAAGGCCGGGGGCCGACGTGGCGATGCCGGGCATCGCCGCGATCAATAAAAAACGCGCGGAACCAGTAGGCTCGGGGCGCCCTACTGGTAGTGCGGTCACGCATGTCTACAACGGACACGCGACACTGAAGACTGCAGCCCCCAGTGAGAGAGACTCTCACTGCAAGAAGCAAGATGACAAGCCAAATCTTGTCATCCTGAAAATAAGGTCGAAGAGAGAGAACTCTCTTCGTGCTCTGGTAGACTCGGGTGCGTCGAACAACTTTATTCGACAACAAAGTCTATCGCAGCTGAACTTCGAGGTTGTAGACACACCTCGAAGTGTGTTGGAAGTGCGGTTGGCAACGGGTGCCACCGTGAGGACTGAGAAGCGCGTCGTACGCGTGCGCTTCTCGTACAAACACAGGGTGTTTGTGGAGAACCTTATCGTCTTAGACTTAGACGATAAGTTTGACTTAGTGTTGGGCATGCCGTGGCTTGCACGGCATGATCTAGCGATCAATTGGGAGAAGCGTACGCTTCGGTCACGACGCGACAGAGAGCGATGGCCCTGTCAGTGTCGCGCATGCACCGCACGGTGCATCCGATCACAGCGTTGAGGCAACACCCTGTGTTGCAGCCTCTGGTGCCCACGCACAAGTCACAACGACTGAGGCGGTCGTTGAGTCTGTCTCAAATCAGAAATCAGATTTGAGATGCATTCCTACTTCAATGCGCGTATCAACTCTGGGAGTTGATCGACTAAGTATGGAGGATCTTTCAGTCACAGACAGTGACTGTGACGTGTCAGTTCCGGGAACTGATGCATCAAGTATGCAGGAGACTCCAGCTACAAGCAGTAGCTGTGAAGTCGGTGTGTCAGCTCCGGGGGTTGACACGGCCGTGATTGGTTCAAAAATCGCGGAAGGCTCTGCCGCAAGGCGTCGAGGTGACAAAGGTGTGTCGGCTCTGGGAGTCGACACAAACTCGGCGTCGAGGTGTCAACATGTCGTCAACTCCGGGAGTTGATGACGCGGCAATCAGTGTTGGCAGCTGCAAAAGACCAAACCCGAAAAGCTCGCGTGCAGCCGGGCTACACGACGATGCGGAATGCATTCAAGCCGGGCTTGATTATGAGTAAGCTTGCTCCGCGCTTCATCGGTCCGTTCACAGTGCTTGAACGTCATGGCA
The DNA here is from genome assembly GCA_016864655.1 of Phytophthora cactorum. Taxonomy (NCBI): domain Eukaryota; phylum Oomycota; class Peronosporomycetes; order Peronosporales; family Peronosporaceae; genus Phytophthora; species Phytophthora cactorum. The sequence continues at coordinate 644,636 of NHQK01000031.1, forward strand.
ACGCGTACACCTTAGACATACCGTTCAGCATGCTGCTCCATCTGACATTCTACGTCGGGCGGCTGAAACCGTACACACAACACGAGCCATCTAACCTTGATGGCTGGCAGAGGACGACAAAGCGGCGTCAGCCAGCTTCTTGATGGTGGCAACACACTCGTGGAGCTTCACGACCTGTGTTCCAAGTTCCACTTGGATGATCGACGCAGTCTGAGGAGCCTGCGCGACCTGCGCCTTCTGATATGCGCAGGTCCTGCTGCGGCTGGGCGAACTCCACGCTGTTCCTGAGCGGCTACACGATCGTGTAGAGCGCGGGAGTCGCGGTCAACCTGGGACTGGGGTCGACCGTACGAGGGGTATCTTTCCGCCCCCGCCGCCACCACTGCGCGATGCGTGCGGCTCGACTCGGTGGATAGTCGAGCGAATCGTGGGCTATGAACCCCGAAGACGAACCGAGATCAGGCTCGTCTTCGTATTCGTTGGAGAGGATTTCCTCCCCACCGAGATACATGGGAACCGCGGAACGTCCTGATGGAGGACGTTCTGGAAATGGTGAGGACGTACGAAGCCCAACACGGGGTGCAGGCGTAACGCCTGCACGAGCGCTGCGATCACCGCTGACATTCGTAGTGTCACGACGTTCATGACGACGTTCAAATTGAACGCGGAGATCACGCAGCTGAACAGGTACACGCACAGTCGTGTACCCAGTGACGTCTCGTTCAGAGAGACGCTCAGTCCCAGGGGGGCAATGCGAACACGCAGTTCCAAAGGGAACTGCGCACGGAATACTCGCCTCCATAGCTTCATTATGGAGGTGATCGATCGTATGACGCCTCGACAATGTCTCAAAGCGCTGTTGCGCCGCAGTGATGCGGGCGCGATATACTTTCGCGTCTCTGTTGAATTTTTCAACAAAGGGGTTCCAAGATTGACAAAGTGCCATCCACTCGGGCACTTTGCTTTTGCGCGAAGTCCTCTTCGACGCATGCCATCGGAGCTCATGGAAGAGTCCGATGAAATCTTCGCGCCTTTGATTCGTCATCGGACCAAAGTGCTGCGCTGCAGCCTCAGCGTCATCATTGGTGGCGCTGCACACATACAGCGGGGTCTGGTTCGGTGGCGAAGTTGCACCGAACCTGGAAGCAATCTCAGATGCGCTTGGCATCCACGGACCGCGTGCTGTAAAGACAGAACGCGGAGAAGAAGGCATCACCGGCGTTGGTGCCTTCTCTTTTTCTTCGTTACGCGAGCGCTTCGAACTTGAAGCGCTCGGATCGTCTTCACGGGGTCGCCGCGACCCTGTGACCGGAGCGTGAGCGACTGCGGCCGACTGGGAGTCGGCTGCTGAGGACGGGACCTTCCCGTCCTCCATGGGGACATCACTGATGTCATACCCATAACCGGTAGCCATGCTACCGTTGGTGTTCAACACCGACGAGCCCTCGAGGATCGTCTCCGGGGCAGCAGCCTTATCCTCCACGCCCTTCTAGTACTCTTGTACTGTAGCGCGTGGTATTTGCCGACAGACAGAGTAGACTCTGGTTGCTTGCGCAGGAACGGACGTAGCAGAGTCTGCTTCTGCAGACTCTTGCGCTGGCGTGTTCGTTAGCAGGATCATTGCGGAATGAGCTCGAATTTCCGTAGAGTTGACGGTCTCGTTAATTCTTTGATTGACGAGTTAAGACTAGCACGACTTATCTTAACGGGGGGAGGGAGGGAGGTAACGGGGTTACACACAAGCGGCTACACGTAGCCACTTGGTTACATGGAGGGTTCTCGAACGTTGGTGTAAGACACACCAATGGTTACACTTTGCAGACCACTGATCTGTATGCATTTAGGCTTCTTATTGGTAGATAAGCATTTCTTTCTACCAATTAGAATATCAGGGTTCTGACAGCCATCGGATGGCAGAATACCTTCCATATAAAATATCAGTTTTAGGAGGAAACCCAGTCCAGACATAAATCATAAATAACAGTTCTCATTTTAACCCAAAACGGCTTTTAGCTTTTCTTATTTTAGTAAATCTATACTTTCGGACGAAAGTATAGTTAATCTAAGTTTAGATAAACTACGCTTCCTCGCAAACGTGTAAGCCGAAGTAGTGGGCAGCCTCCTTTTACATACTCGCGCGCGCAGATCAACGCCGCCGGTGGACTGTCACTTGGCGCGAGCATGCGTCGTGGCTTCAGGTGACGACGCTTCGACTTCTTCTTCTTCGGCCTCGTCTTCGCGCTCGTGAACGATGCTTCACCCCTCTATAGGCGCGGGAGGCCATCCTCGACCGAGCTGGTAACGCCTGGGGGCCTCTGCTTGGCCGCAGCACCGTTTGCGGGAACCCGTGCTCGACCGCTATCTCGTCATCGTCCTCGCGTCGCCGCGAGGAATCATCGTGCAACATCAGCGCACAAGCCGTGCAGAGGGGGTCATCGCTCACTCTGTGCACGACGATGACGTGAGGCCAGTCTCCCTGAGCAACCATGAACACCTCGCTCACGTCGAGGTCACTGCGACGTTTGACTGATCGATCCAACCAGTCTATTTCTGGTTGATACCGCGACAGCCCCGGTATACCCGAGTTGCAGTCAAACGTTCATCTCAATCACGAGGAAGTGGTCATTACTGCGGAAGCCTTAGAATGTGTACGGCAGCGTTATCTCGCGCCGCGCAATGTGGCAGCTTGACGACGACCTCTCTTCGACCCCCAAGGGCGGTGATGTCCGAGGGGAACACCGGCAAGCACAACGCGTGGAAGAAGTTGTTCGTTGCTCCTGAGTCCAGGAGCGCGCGCCGTGGTCGCCAGGCACCGGCGACATGAAGACTGACGATGACTAGCCTCCTGGAGTCGTGCGGCGTGATGGTGGCATTGAAGTGAACGTGTAGCACATGAGGCCTAGAAGGTTGGGTTGCCACCGGGGGATCTAGACATCCATGCCAGCCAGTAGGGCGCCCCGCACCTACTGGCCGTGACCTTTTTTTGCTGAACGGCTGGAAAATCCTCGGCGTCGGTGTGCGCGAGAACCGGAGACGGCGCGCGGCACTCCGCTGCGCGATGGCCAAGCTTTCGGTAACGGAAGCAAGTGATAGAGCGGCCGCTCCGACCACCACCCCTGCGTGGCGCTTGACGCCGACGACCGTTCGTTGCGTCGTTAGCGTCGATATCCATAGGATCGGGTGCCACCTCCCGATCTTCCGTTGACAGGGAGCGAGCGTACGACGCTGCCACCATGTATTCCTCGCGAAGCGCGAGGGCGTAAGCCTCCTCAAGAGTGGAGGGCTCAGCTCAGGTGAGTCAATAGCGCGTCATGCCTTCGAGTATACCAAACACGAAGACGTGGACTTGGGAAGCCATGTCAATCGGCTTGGTGACGATGCACACGCGCCGTGACGGGCCTTTTGGGCATAGTCACGCATGAACATCTTGCCGGAAGGTGAAGAAGTCTGCAGGAACTCGTGGCTCATCTTGGGGCGGCTCGAACGCGAGCCGAAGGTCACTCTGGAACGCCTCCAGAGTGGGAAGAACGTTGGGGTCGACAACCAGCTTGCTGAGGGCCCATTCCTTGGCCTTCCCGGGCAGCAGGGAGAGAAGGAAGTTAACCTTCGCCGACGACACCTCGATTAACCTCGAGGCGATGGCAATGTCGTTCTCTCGAAATCGATTCAACGTAGGTCGGTCTTCACCCACACCGGAATAAGTAGACGTTTCCAGCTCTGCGACGTCGTTCTTGGAAAAACGCTAGGGACTTGACGCTCGCCGAGTCGCGTCGGCGAGCTCGCGTTCCATGAATTCTTTGTCTGCTTGACGCTGTTGTTCAGGCGTCGCTGAGCACAGCAGCGACGTGAGGACAGCTTCTCCTGTCACCGCCGCGAGGGAGAGCTTCCCACTCCTCGCGGGTGAGATGGGGGAAAGCAGCGTGTTCTAGATCTTAGCTCATCTCGAATATGATCATTGGAAGGACTGCTAAGTGCTACCAGGTGTAACGGGCCAGATGTGGGCCCGTTACTAGCTTGCACGTAGTGGTGAGGAAGCTTGGGGATACTTGACCAAGTACCTAAATCAGGGTAAAATCAACTCTGTTTTATTTAGGGCCAGGGCGGCTGCCCATGGCCTCATGTGAAGCACTCAAAGTTGAGTCATCACCTGATTGGATGATAATGACCTGGATACTATTTATCAGCCAATCACGTAACAACAACTTAGCACACGCTAACCGTGCGCTACTATGGCTACTAATGTAATATCTAAAACTAAACTACTTATATAACCCGGGCCCATTACACTACAGAGAAGTCTTGATCTCGACACGCTTACCCCTAACAGGAGGAACCTTTCTCGAGAACACTTCAGGGAATTCGTATCCTTTAGACGCTAGTTCTTCATCAATCGAGCCACAAAAGTGCACCAAACCGCTAGTTCAGCTCGACCACTGCGCAATTTATAATAGATCGTGCTAGAACTGACCGCGTCGCTTGAAACAGACCCAATACTGACGGGATCGAACATATCAGCGTTCTTCACGCAACTGCTACCCACCACGACGGGAAACATAAACTCCTCCTTCAAAACTACACCGTTCTCCTCGAGGATCACATCGTCCGATACAGCGACGCACTTGGGAAATACGCTCACATAACCCAGACCTTTGTCACCGTCAGGTAGTCCACCATGCACTACTCTATCGATAGGAGCCAGATCACTTCCGATGCTCTTGTCAGCATTTCGAAGACCATTATATCCAACGCCAACGCTACTCGCATTGATATCAACATGAATAATGCCGATGCCGACTCGCCCATGTAAACTACCTGTACCAGTTTCTTCACCCGCAGTTTGCACTGTTACACTATCACAGAGATCGGTTTCTTGCTTCGTCTCGTGAGCTGGATTGGGCTCCATTATGTTGACTATGGACTCATCCTCAAAAGCCATCGCTAAGATACCACCCCAGACTCATTTGTGTAAACATCGCTCTCACCTTGTTCGCGACCATTAATTACGAGTTCAAGCAAGCCATCGTTGCCGACCGTTCGACTCGCCGAAGCAAAACACATCGTCGGCACAGCCACAAGCGCTCTGAGGATTCACGCTGGTACCGTTACCTATACTCGGACTGCTGCACATAATGCCGTCTTGGGTAGACGTTGACGGTATGCCCAACCCCTGAACACTCGCGTGAAGATCATCACTCTCCCTAGACGGGTGTGTGGAGCTGCTGACTCACGTCGGCTCTCTCGGATATTTGCAGGGTATTGATGACTGCCGAAAGAAGATGGAGGCCGAGCTCAAGCAGAAGCTAACGTGCAACGACAACGAATACTCCCAACAGGCCAACTTTCAAATCCAACCTTAGCCAAAGACAACTCAGCCTAGGGCGTACACTCATCCGTTTCCAACTATACCTTCTTCCGTAGCAGCTAGTAGTAGGTTATCCACGGCTTTTTGTACATCATTACTAATACTTTAAATGCTCACTTCGTACGTGCAGTCTTCTCTCGAGTAGTTCGACGAACCTTGATCATTGCGCGCGTTACCGACCAAACAGCACCCCTGTACGACAAACGGTTGGGCAGACCGATTTGACTCATCATCACAGACACCATTGCTTGCGGTTGCGGAAAATCTATTCCACTCGACAGGAGGCTGACTTGCATTGTAATCATGGAACGCTTCAAGACTTGCAACCGTTCCTGATCTGTCGTATAGTTACACTTAAGACAAAAAAAATTCGGTATTCCCAGCGGAAGTCGCAGACGATCTAGTTCGGCTATAAGCTTCGCGCACTGGACCGGGTCAAGAATGAGATGTCAGACGTGGAGCACTATGAATAAAATATTAATCCGGAAAGCCCCACTCTACGACGCGACGAAGGCTCACGGAGGTCTTCGGACGATCGGACAAGGATATTGAGAGTCTCTACTAGCAAGTGTGGCGGACTTTGTCATCATCCCATCCCAGTTATTGGTCGTGTCCAGGCTGAGAGTTTCTCGAGCAAGCTTAAATAGTTAATTGATGTAACTTCTCTCGCTTCTCTCTCTTATTGGGCTCTATAATGCGAATGTTAGGAAGATCAAAGCCGCCCGCGTTGCTAGATGAAACGTATGCGAGCGCCAAGAACTCTAATAGGAAGAGATCAAAGGCTTAGATGACACCCACATCCGCAAATGCTGTCCTTTATCGACGCCTAGAAGTGTTGACCTCGGGCTCTAAATAAAATGCTTTATTCAAGCAAAAATGCTTACTCCATTTTATTTGCGAATTCTTCTTCATAGGATTTCCAAATATTCCACAGTTGCAGATCAAAACCCAACGCTATCATGTTTAGAGTCTGGACCTTCATTCTCTACGTTTTACCGTTCGTTTTTACATGGGAGATTCCGAGTTTTCCATACAAGATGAATACGAGATTTTTTTTACATGGAGGCAAACTCGCAAATTAAAACCTGCAAGCTGTGGTACCGGTGTAGAGAAGTCACTCACATACAATAATGCATCTAACAGCTACACCGAGGTACGTTTTTTTATGTGACACAGCGTCACTAACGCCAGGTCGTCGAAGAAACCGTGCTGCAAAGCGCGGTTTCTTTCGAAAAATACTGTTTTTACTAAATAATTTAGTCAAACAGTGTTTTACTTCGAGAACTTTTGAGATTGTGCTTGAATCAAGGTCGGGGATCGTGCCTCACACACGCTTCGCCGTGGAGCTGGGCACAGCTTACTAAGAGTGCTTGATAGTGGTTATGTGTTTCGGCGCCGCTAAATTCCACTTCCGTTAGAATATGCTTGACTGCACCGATCCGACGAGGTCGACGGATATTTAGACCGAGGAGAATGTCACGTGTCGAGGGATAGAGCGTCGTTTCAGCCCTTCTTGGCTAGGGATAGTGTCGCCCACGCGAGGAAAAGCAGACGTGTTGTCGCCCGTAATGAGGACGGAGGTCGTAGAGGGCACACCAAGGTACGTTGGAGGCGGTAGAATACCCAAGAGCACGGCGGCCTCCGCCACGGCCTCATTCAGTTTAGTCACTTTCAAATTTGAGTTGGCTTAAGAAGGGCTAGACACTAACAACACAACAAAAGTTTCGTTTTTTAAACTCGCAAGGCCATCGGTCCGTCGGCCACTTCCGTGCATAGTCAGCAAGAAGCTGCTACGATATTGGTGGAGCGTTCGTTTGGCTCCGGGGCCCCGTTACATCTCTGGTCCAGGACCCAAACCTGGTCGTATTGAGACCTGTGGCACCAACCGTCCAGTGCCACATAGCAGTAGTAACTGCAAGTACATGTAGTTTGCTGTGTGAAACGTCGTCGCAACAAGTGCAAATCTCGATTACCGTTTACGCCACCTCTACTACATCCAATATGGATACATATGATATGTTATCTAATACTTCGTATGGGGTACGTTGTTCGTACTTTTACCGAGCGCTGCCCCCTATAATTGATGTAGCGTTACCCGTTTCCGCTTCCCATGATAATCATTTAGGAATTTGCAGTCTGGAACGCACGATCCCCGTTCTCGCTGCAACCTATAGCTGACATGCGCCTCCAACTCGCGTTCGTTGCGGTAATTACCGGTATTGCAGCTGGAACTTCTGATGTAGCAGCGGCGACCGATACCACCCTGATCGTGTGTGGCCCTCCGACCCCAGTGAAGGCGCTTGATGCTGAGCTCACTGCAAGGAATGGGAGAAGGCTTTTAAGGAATTACAAGGCCGCCGATGAGGATAAGGGTGGTGGTGATGATGACCGAGAAGCACGTCATGGTGTCAAAACTGGATTAGATGAAGACATGGATCATACATTATCAATCCTAGACAGTGAGGCTAAAAGATATCTGTCCGAGTACTACAAGCGTCTTTTCGATGAGGGGATTCAAATCCCAGTCCGTCTTCGACCAATTGTAAATTACAAAGACAGGTTCAAAACTCACGATACGTACTATTTCGGGTTTCCAGGTGAGAACCAATATTTTAAACTTAGAAACTCGGAGCATAAGGTTGTTTCTGGAAAAGCATTGACTGATTTACTGAAAACTATTCGGTGGATGGATACATTTCTATCTCTGCTTAGTGAATTGGAAGTTGCACAAGAGACTGCGAGCAATGTCGAAGCCCCAGCAACCAAAGCTGAACTGAAAATGGCTCAGAATGTAAATGCTAATCTCAATATCATTCGTAAAGTCATCTTCAGTAATGCATCTGATGTGAAAAGGCAAAGTGATGAGCCATATGGTCATGATGACGTTTTGCAGAAAATATTTGATGATGCTGAGTCAGCTTTTCAAGCATATGGCGAGGCTCAGAAGCAATATGTAGAAGCTAAGGAAGCTGTGAAGGAATTGAACTCAAAATCGTTAAGATCAGCTTTAAAAGCTACACAATCGGCATTTAAAGCTACGAACTCTGTATACAATTCTAAAGCGAAGCGATATTCGGACGCTCGCCCTAAATTGGAGGCTCGTGGTCTAAGAGGCGCTGGGCGTAGTTCCACTGGATGGAGTAGTCAGACGCGGTAGAACTTACAACCTGAATGAGATTCAGGGATTGGCAACACCGAGTGCGTATGTTTATCGCCAGCTTGGTAGCAAATACATTCGCTTGCCAGATTTGGATGCCAAAACACTCGTAATTGTTCAGCCTAACCGCCGGAAGTGCGGTCCTAAATGCCAGATCAGTGATAGTCTTCAATCTATGATCAGAACCCTTGTATATAAACAGCACATTGACCAAGCTGCTTACGATAAGCTCAGCATCGACGACAAAAAAATGTTCAAGGAGATCCTTGCTATCACCCATCTCCAGTATAATTTCCACGATAAGCTTGAGGACCCGCTGCAGACTCTTCGAGCCGAGTATGATAAGCTTAAAGGAGAGCTTGAATTAGGCAATGATGCCCCAAGCGTCATAAAGCAGCTAAAGTCCCTCACTGTAGACATGTACACCAATCAACTTATCAATGATAACGAATTTAGAGATATTATCACTCGCCTACTATAGACAGAGATCATGTTTTTCTTCAACCCGCGCATTATTGCCAGTTCTGGCGGCAGCTATGGTGATAACGCTGATCTCAATGTTGCTGAACTTAAAGCTATCATGAAGAATTTAATCATCAACGATCGACCTTAGAAGACACAGGCAGCTGTGTGGGCAACCGATTTAGACAAAACTAACAAGAAGGTGGATGCATCGACTCAGACGCAAGGTGGCGGAGTATGGGCTTACCAACCAAAGAAAAAAACAAAATCTGTAAAAACGTTTGCCATCTAACTTATTCCATTTCTCATGAGTTTATTTCGATATCCACGATATACGTTAATTTTTTTATCACTAATACTACTCTCAAGTATTGCAGATTCGCTATCAGGACTCTGTGTGGGGAGAAACACGCTATCATCTAAAACTATGATTTGATCCGCTTTCAATAAAGTCGAGCCAATGATTTGACTTGGTTCATCGGTAGTCAAATTTGTTCTGAGGTCTTTACTCGGTCCGCAACCCAAGATTATATTAGCTCCAAAGAAATTGCTTACTGAACCAGTCAGCTCTACATTTGTTATCATCGCGTTTGTAGTATAGATCTCTTCGGTTCTTACCATTGTCAAAGACACTGAGTTTATCTTATAATCGCTCGCAGATCCTCAATCTCTTTAATTAAGTACTGAATCATCTTCATATTGTATGCATCTATACGACTATAATCAACGTTGAGCTGCTGCTTGGCTGGCTCAAGCAATGGGTCAGGCCCCTCTTCGATATCATCTTTATAGAAAACGGACACCAAATCAGTCAAATGTGCGGAGACAAGATCTTGGGCTAAAACTCCGACCTCCTGACCCGGACGATGCTCCGATTCAATTCAATCGTATAAGCAGACATCAACGCTATCGTACAGTCGTTTGATACGATCAAGAGGTGCAATCTGAATATTCTTCTTAAGGCGTCTGTCTGATGTCATAGCCATTGAAGTGCAAGCTATGTAGCCTCCGAACACACTAACGCTTTAGCCTATAGGGCCTAGAGCGCTCTCGGTCACTCCTGCGTCAGTCCTCAGTCTGTAGACCGTACTACCGCCCGTCCCGAACGTGAAAGAGGCTACGCCAGGAACGTTTAATGGACAGGAAGGAGAGGTCGTACCGATCCAGACTCGGCCCCCAGCGGTCAAAGTCATCTGAGTCGTACTACCTGTCCCGAAACAGAGATCTGACGAACTGATGCATCCGACCCAACAGGCATTCGCAGACGTGCCAGCGCTGCCATTATATACCTCTATTTGAAATTCCACCGGCGAAAGATTAGACCCCGAAAATCGGCACATTCTGGTGTAGCCCGAGTCAAGGTAATCAAAACCGCTTGCTTTGATGGATAGGTATTCAGTCGATGCCAAGCTGTTTATACCAAGCTCCGTAAGGGCTCCTACCGATGTGATATAAGATTGGTTGCCCCCCAAGAATCCATTAAGCAACCCAATCGTAGTAATGTTGCCAGATACGCTTAGAGAAGCCAGCATACCCACACTCGTAATGTTAGGCTGACCGGCAGTCTGAAGAGTACCTTGTAAGCGAAGTAGCAGATATCGTACCAATATTTGAAATATTACGACTTGATGATATCAATGTCGTAAAACCGATTTGAAGCGATCCGAAGTCGCCAATCGTGCCAGAAGTCTTCGTAGTACCATGGATGGTAGCAGCTGATAACGAACTAACACCTGAGAAGTCTTTCGTTGAATTGAGAACCACTGCCTTAGAACCAGTAGCACCGCCCTCTGTTATGCCGAGGTAGTACGTCTGATTAAATGTAGTGTAAGCCGATACGCCATCCCAAAACTTCAACGATGGTATCTGTAAGCCTGTTCCAGCTGTAGCCAGCATCAGCGATGAGAGAGTACCAACAGATGTAATTGATGACTGAGCTGCCGTTTTGATGCTCCCTTAAATGTTGGTAGCAGTGAGCGAGCTGATAGTAGCAATAGCGCCAGAGCCGTCAAGTACCAATGCTTTTTCATTAGCGGCTGTACCTGGAGTGATGCTCATGACGTAATCAGGAGTAGATGACACGCTGGAGCCATTCACAGTTAAACTGCTACAAGATAGTGCCCCAATGTCACCAACATCTTTGTTTGTACCCGGTACAAGCGCTACACCTTGTGTTGCCGTTCCAGGAGTAATACCGGTAATGTAGGTTAGTCGGTAATCATTCTTGCGAATGTATAAAGTCTGCGCATATTCGTATGTTAGATAACCACTGGCGTCTAACGACAGATAGAATGCAGGATTGTAGATCGGTGATATGAATATTGGCGGAGGATACGAGAAACCAGAACTCATGTTTGTTTTATCTCAATCTATATAGATCCAACGATTAAAAGACGCGACCATGAGCGCTATTCCAGATTTTGGTGCTTCGTTGCCGAAAAAGTTCAAGTCTGCCGGTATGGGCGATATTCCTGCGCTTGACATAAAAAAGCTATTTAGAATGGTTGTCCTTGGACCCTCATTCAGTGGGAAGAACAATTGATGTATGTTCATTCTCAAGCTTTCTCCCGGATACGCGGGTCTAGCTAGACCCTTGTCGGACCTTTTGAAAAAGGATTCCGACTGGTGCTGGGAGCGTCAGCACCAGGATGCTTTTGAAAGCATCAAGGCTAGCCTTCACCAGGCGCCGGTCCTGGCGCTGCCGGACGAGACGAAGCCGTTCAGCGTCGTCTACGATGCCTCCGACTACGCAATCGGTCGTGCGTTGCTGCAGAACGGTGCGGACGGACACGAACGAGTCATATCGTTCCAGTCCAGGCAACTCAAGGCTGCCGAACGGAACTATCCCGTTCATGACAAGGAGCTGCTTGCCATGAAGTATGCCCTCGTTAAGTTCCGGGTGCATCTTCTGGGCTCTCGTCCCTTTGTGACCTATACAGACCACATGTCCTTGCGGACGGCGACCAACTCGCCACACCTATCCCAACGGATGGCGAGGTGGCTGTCCTTCTTCGCGGAGTACAACTTCCGCGTCGAGTACAAGCAAGGCAAGCTAAACGTTTGCCGATGCGTTGTGTCGCAGGCCAGACTATGAGCTGGCCCACATTACCCGTGTCACGACAGATCTTTACGATCGGATACGCATGACGTATCGGAACGACAAGTCACTCGCCTCTCTCGTGCGATTCCTGGTCGCAGGCAAGGAGACCAAGTCTGAATGGCTCTCGCCACGACAGCGGTCCCTGCTCCACCGATACGAGTGGCAGGATGGCCTCCTCTATTATCGGGTAGAGCCTCATGAGGCTCCGCGGGTCGTTGTTCCCAACGACGAGGATCTGAAATTTGATATCCTCCAGCAGGTGCACGATGCGCCCTCCAGCGGCCACTTGGGTCGCGAGAAGATCTTCATGTCTGTCTCGCAGGCCTTCTGGTGGACCCACATGTACAAGTGGGTGGCCCGGTACGTGAAGGCATGCGAAACATGTCAGCGAGTGAAACCCGCGGGGCACGCCTCGGTCCCTTTGCAGAGTCTGCCTGTCCCGGCAGACTGCTGGAAGTCAATGAGTCTTGACTTCGTCTTCGGACATCCCGCCGACGACCACGGCAACACCGGCATCTTGGTGTCGTGTGTCGGCTGAACAAGATGGTGCATCTTGCTCCGGTGCCAGACACGAACACTGGCAAACATGCTGCTAGGCTGTTCGTGGATGGCGTCTTCCGCCATCATGGTTTTCCGGAGACCTTCGTCTCGGACCGTGACCCGCGGTTTACCGCTGCGTTCTGGCAAACGCTGTTCCAATTGCTTGGAACGAGGCTGCACATGTCTACTGCTGGCCATCCCCAGACGGATGGCCAGACAGAGCGTGTCAACCGGGTGCTCGAAGACACCCTGCGCAGTGTCTGCGCAGAAGCCCCTCGCACGTGGTCAGAGCGACTCCCCGTTGTTGGGTTCGCACTCACCAACGCGGTCCACGCGTCTACCGGGTTTACCTGGTTCTACCTGAACGGGATGCGTCACCCGCGAGTGCCCCTCACTCTGCGTGGGGGCACTGAGGCTTCGATTTTAAGTGGGGGAGAGGCTCGGAAAGCCTTTCCTCCCAGGTCTCGGACTTGAGACCCGTTTCCTTGCGGAAAAAGGTGGAGTCCTTTATCGACACCAGGTTAAATGTGATCAACCGGGTCCGTGATGCAATGGCGATAGCACAGGACAGACAAAAGGAGTACTCTGGCAAACATGGAAGAGGAAATGTTAACGTGTTTAAGGTGGGTGACTTAGTCCTACTCGACACTAGAAACCTACCGCTAGACACTGTCATCTCGGTAGGGAGCAACAAGCTGAAGCATCGCTTCATTGGGCCGTTCGCGGTCCTGGCCAGACATGGTGCTTCATACACCATCGATCTGCCTAAGTCGATGAAGACACACCCGACATTTGATGTGGGTCGTCTGAAGCGGTATCATGATCCGCAGGGGCCTGCTACTCCCCAGACGCCACAGGCGTCCCGCGAGGAGGACCCAACTCCTCGAAACGAGACTCAGCCTCAGACGTCGTCGAATGTCCAGCGGCGTAAGGCCAAGACCCACGCGGCATTGGTGGACCGCGAGGCGGCTGGTATGCCGGAGGGGCTCCGTACGGTTGAGCCCCAGCTGGGTAAGCCGAGTACACACCATAACCATAGGGCTGAGAGTACGGCTGAGCATACCCGTAAACGTGCGTCTCCGTCCGCGATGCCAGGTCACGAAGGGCACCCCGGACCTGTTGAAGCTGGCGGAAAGCCTCATTCCATCTCAGAACAGTGAACTGTTCTGAGCTGTCGAAGTCTTCGAACTTGACAGCTAGATCCATGTGGATCCGGGGAACGATGATCACCTTCCCGCCAGCCAGTTGCCGTGACACTGTTCCTTTGCCTTTGCTCTCTCTCAAGGCATCGGTCAACTTGTTGCTGTTGCTAGCAACCGTCTGGCGGCGTGCGAAGTTCTTCGACGCCCCAGAATCAATGAGGACACGAAAAGGGAGTTCGTATCCTCGTACACGTGCGTGTACTACAAGCAGCCCACCGATGCCCTTCTCCGATTCGAGAGTGCACATACTCTCAGGGGCTAAGTTTCCATGGTGCGCCACCCGCGCACCGCTCATGAAGACTTAGATCTTCCCCAGTAGGGCGCCCCGCCCCTACTGGTCGCCTGCGTTCCCCTGGCCTCGGGGTCGTGGCTTCTGCCAGCGACCCTTGAGACCTAGCGGCCTGGGAGGAAACCGCTTACGCTGTCCTCCTGTGGGCAGGCCCGTTTCATATGGCCCAGCCTTCCGCAGCCGTAGCATCGGATGTCCTGCTGCTCGGCGAGCCCGAGTTCCATGGGGACAGGTCCACTGGGGGCCGTGCGATTCGCACACGGCGTAGAGCCCCCTGGCCACGCAGATGCTGGCGTGCGTGCCTGATGATGGCTGTCCTCCTCCTGGAGGGCCACTTGAATCGCCTCTTCGAGGGTGCTGGTCTGCACCCCGAACAATTGTGTGCGTGTAGGGCCCACCCAGAGGCCATCCATGAACACCGTCACCTTGATGTGTTCATGGAGTGGGTTTCCCACACGGCATGCAGTGAGCTCCCGCATATCTTGGCTGTATTCGTGCAGCTCACGCTTTCCTTGTTTACACGAGAGGAAGCGTGAGCGCTAGCGGTACTCATAGTTCGCCGGGAGGAAGGCGGCTCGAAGCTGTTCACACAGCTGAGCCCAGGATGCAAAGCATCCCGGCGTAGTTGATTCACGCGTGTACGCCCAACTCTTAGCACGACCGCTAAGGTTGGCGAGGGCGAAAGCAACACGGAGTTGCGTCCATGGCGAGCTCTACCTCTCGAGCCCAGAAGTGAAGGTGTTCACCTTCCTTCCCTTCGTACGGGTCCACCTTCAGCCGCAACGGCTTCTGATGAGATGGCTTTACTTCTGGCATCGGGGGTTGCATGCTTCCCCGCACGTGGGTGATAAGCCCACGTTCATAAGTGTCGAACGCATTGACGCGTTCGACCTGCTTGGCGTTGCCGCCACCAAGCTCTGCAAGGCATCCATACCGAGGATGCCTGCCATCTTTTGAACGGACTCCTACTGAGAGTCGTTCAGGTGAGGGAACTCATTCCGGTTCATGTAGACCAGAACTCAGAGGTTCAGGTAGTCTACCCGCGATGACGTGGATTGACTACAAGTGCTACCAAGTGTGACGGGTCACACGGCACCTTGCACAGAGGAAGTGAGAACTTCCGAGTGTATACAAACTCTCAGTGAACGGCAGTTCACTAGTCCCTGGCCTAAAGGGGACAACTGACCAAGACTAGGTAGATTTAAGACTGAGTATATTTATAGGTGTTTCTAAATCGATCTACATACTAAACGCAAGTCACCTATAGAGTATCCTAGATGTTATCCTATTGGTTGGCTTTGAAGGCATGTAGCCATGGTGTGTCCACACCACAGAGCCCCTGAAGCGTGACAGGCACTCTTCCATGTAATCCTGTTACAGATGCGGTCGCGAACAACAGATTCAAATCCCAAAGGGTTGAGTACATCCTCATTGCGACCACGACTTTGTTGCACGCCCTTAGCTGAAACCTTCACCTTGTATGACTCGTCTGGAAGATAGCAAATATAGTTCTTACTCGAGAGTGAGACCATAGCATCACCAGACCATTCATCCTTGAATAGACCAGGGGTTCGACGGTCAAACTTAGCTACTTCCGTGTTATAGTCTCGTGGGAACGAATCGTACTTGTGCTGTTTGAAGTGATCACGTAGCTCAGGTTTGACGCACTCCTGAAATGGATTATTACAGCTGAAAGCGATGTAGGCAGAGTCCGTGTCCATTTCTTGATACTGGAAATCGGATCGATCGAAGTAGAAGTCAGTACAATCGTAGTAGAACTCGAGCATGCGTAGCTTCGCAAGCTGATAGATGGCAATGGACAAATGGATTGGGTTCTTGTTATTGAGACGGCACTTCTTCATAGTTATGTCACAGGAATCGTTCAGCTCCTCTAATCCACGAAACGTGAAGTGCTCAATACGCGACTTGATCTTGTCCTTATTCGACTCGTATTTGACCTGCTTGTGCCTACTCATGTCCATATCCGATCTCCCAAACGCCGAGTTGCCAACCAATTTCATCGTCTCCGCAATCATAGCCTTACGTTTATCCTCATCACCGACACGACGTGCGCTCGATACGGCCTCCATGAATGGAGCAAAAGCCTTGTGAGCGCCGGCTTTAATGAAACTGTAAGTTTTAGTGATTTCCATTCCATGAGACAGATACCACTTGAGTAGCGGAGTGTAGATCATAATCTTTTCACCAAAGTAGCTTCCAGTCAGCTTGCGAGCAGGCTTGGCTTTGTTCTTTTCTCGTGCCTCGTTGTACTCAAACATATGATCACCAATGACCTTCTCGTTAGTACAGTCAATCAGTGTATTTTTGAAAATGGGAGTCATTTCACTAAAATAGTCTTTCAGGTGATCTGGAGTTCGAATATGACACTCAAGAAAGCCAAAGATTTTGTCGTTCTGGATGTCCTCAATAATATTTGGATAAGCTTCAATAGTGGTAAGGCGTCCGCAAGGCATGTTATTACCAAGAGTCCAGAGGTATAGAGCATTGGCGTCGTAGCCGATGATTTTTTCACGAGCTTACCACCACGAATCTTAGTCTCGTTGCGTTTGGCGTAGCGGTTGAAAATGATAGATGGTCCACCAGCAATGTTTTGCTTCATCTTGCCGTAAATGTCCTTCTCCTCCCTGTCAATCGAATAGACAAGTTTGTCCGAGTTGAACTCAAGTAATTTCTTGAAGCGAAATCCACTGAGCGACATGTCCTTGCGTGCGACGTTGCATTGAACGCACGTGATGAAGACATTACCGTCAATGTGCCCCAATTTGTTTTGATGCGATCGGCTGATGCAGTATCGACGGTCAGCCGACACCAGCATAGACCACACAGATATTTTTGCTTTTTCAGCAACGTGTTCAAGTGATCAAGAGTCATAGACAAGCTTACATTGGTTCTTCTTATGGTTGCTAAGCTTGTCAGCGCTAATGAAGACCATTTCACACTTAGAACATTGATGCTTGATTTGAAGCATATCGATGCACTTAATGTATAGAGCGTGGTTCTCACGAGATAGAATAGCCATGGATTCAAACTCCTTGTCCGAGCGACGAATGCATTCAAAGTTCCCAGAGGAAACATCCATCTTATAAATATTAATAGCAAGCTGGAAGCAGTCCTCAACCTCATCGAATTGAAGAATGTCAATAGGCTTAAAGCTTTTGAACAGGCTCAGTGTGTAGTTGATACCCTTGTAAGAGCAGTAGCGCTTGAATGCCTCCTTCACGTGAGCCTGGATTCTCTGAGGGTCCTTCTTAGGGTCTTGCAGCAAATGCCATGCAGTACAATGGAAGACGCATTTGTTGTTCGTCTTGGGAAAGTTGATGACATGCTTGTTTTCGCGAATGACCTTAGGAATGACAGCTTTGCTATCACCAAGAGCATGGTTGCGATGGTAGATGAAAATCTTAAAGCCAGTAATTGCCTTAACCTTGTATCCAGAGCTGGGATAGTTAAGCTTGTTAGCCAGCTTCATAGACCTGATTTCCGAAATAATTTTCTTTCGAATATCAGCCTTACTATTGACCGCAACAGGAGTATTAAATACGTAGGTATTACCCAGATTCGGGTGAAAGTACCTGGTTTCATTTTCATCCCTGAGACTAATCAGGTCGTAGCCGAGAGCAACATTCACCTTGAACGCATTGCTTTGCGTAGAGAGAACATGCTCAAGCTTATCGTAGAACTCCGATGGCTGGATACCTTCGTATAGATGATACTCCATATGCTGACCGCTATAGAAGCGATACTTTGGGTCGGTATTATAGTCCTTGGATATGTTCTTCACCAAGTATTTGATAGAAATCTTGTACTGCTTTGCAACCAACTTTTGATTGCTCAGGCGAGTAATGTGCTCACAAAGACCAGCTTCCCAGTTTTACCTCGAACGTTGACGCGATAATCGCTACGCCATCGGATTACGTTAATATTTAATCGCTTTAGTCCTTCACGTTCGTAAGGCTGCATATTTGCTATATATTTGTGGCTATATTATTCTCGTGGGAATGACTTTATTAATTATTGGATGTCGTATCAGGATTGACTTTATATCATGGTCCCATAGAAAGTTTTTGAATATTAATTAACTAATTCAGATGGTGTAGGTGCGCTCATGCATCGCCTATACATAGCTTGACTTTTTATGACAGAAAAACTAATTAATTAGTTAAGTTCATTTTCACTCTTAGGCTCGCTTTCACTTGGATTAGGTTCGCTTTTAGTGTTTCGCTTGCGAGTCCGAATCTGATCTCTATTCTTGTCGTCATACCCCTTCTCATAGCCTAAGCGAGCTTCACGTGTGCGCTGATACTAGCGCTTCTGCGCCGCCTTGATACGCTCTTTGTTAGTTGAGTATTGCTCGGGAGAGTACGTCATCTTTGTATATTACTAACTTTATATTTGTTAGGATAAAAAATAAAAATTGGAGGGCATAAAACTTGCGGCAAATCTCTAAAACGACCGTTCAGAAGTATTGTGCTGTATTATTGGGACAATATCAAATTTAATTGGGCGACCGATAATAAATCATGTTAATGGGACAATACAATAATAACGGGGTTACAGTTATTTTTTCCGAGCGCTATCTCAGTTTATATCAAGTATATTGTACGTGAAAAGGTCAAATTATGTAGTCGCTTTTTGGATAGGAGGATTCAGACTACAAAATGACGATGACACTTCTTCCTACTCCGTACGCAATCGCTTTCGAAAGTTGTACGGTGGAGGGGGCGGCAATTCTTTGACAGACACGTTGTTCATCGGGCCATCGGCTGCGGTGGCAAATGCAGCTTCGGCGTAGTAGCCCACAAATACTCGGCATGTCTTTCTCGCTGCTAAAACTTCGGGTCGTGGCTTCAGGACAAACGCTTCGCACGATTTAGAATCCGGACAAACAGCAATATAGATTGGTGGATCGGTATCTCCAGCTTCCTTCACAGTGTCTGGAAAAAAAATCGCGCTCATTTTTTGCAACTGCTTGCCATCAATTTCATGATCTGCTGCGACGGTAATCTGAAGATAAGCGACATTGCTATTCTTGCCGGAGGCAGACTCAAGCTTCACAATGCTATCAATATTCGGAAAATCATGACACGCAGGAAACCAGTACGTGAGCTTTTCATCATCTCTCCAATCCACCAAATGGTTCTTATAATCGCTTGCCGTTCCGCAGCAAATTGCACCGCCATTCCTCAAGCCCACTTGCTTCACTTCGAAATGCCGCGGTTCGTTTGGTTTCCTTCTTTCTGGCGGATCATATTCTGACATGTAGAGTTTCAACGTGTTGTCGGCAGCCAGGCGATGAAGATAGATCTCAAAAACATTTCCAGCGAGTGATCCGTATCCAGCACTTTTCGCCCACGAATAAATCCGAAACAGCGCATCCGACCGAAGTCTTACAGAGAGAGCTAGAACAGCATATTCCGAGTCGATAACCTGTTCCCAGTACTCACGAGAAAGAAACCCATTTGCATGCGTAATATCCTTGACAAATGTGTGACGCAGTCGATCGACGTGATTTCGGCCCGAATGAACATTTGCCCTGGTCGAAAGAAGGAGCCCTACGTCCTCGACTTGTGTTACTGCATTATAGATGGCGATGCGTATTTCCTCCGCTGTGGCTCGTCCAAACTCCCGAACGCTTCCACCAGAATAGTAAAATCGCTCCTCCATCTCTTCCACTTTAAATTGGTAGACTTGTTCTCCCAGCTTAAAAAGGTCCTGCTTTCTCCAACACGAAAACAAGCAGCAGTACGCATCATCCAGTTCTTGAGACTTCAAATCCACTTGCTGCGATGTTGCCAGCATCTTGAACGTCCGCACACCTTCCGGAATATCTTGGTACCGAAATCCATCCAACAACAGCCATACGTTCGATATGCCCTGTTGGCGGATGAGATGTTCATATATGCTGATCGCATTCGGGGCTTTGCATCTTTGCACTGCAAACTGCACGACCTTGCCATCTTCGTAACCCAGATAAAAGAGACAGTTCTCCTGCTCAAATTTGGTCAATCGTCGGTACACCAGAACATTCTTCTTGTGCTTGAAAACAAGATGGAAGGCCATCACGCACAACAGCGTCGACTTGCCTATGCCTGGCGAGCCCATCAGAATACTCTTCTTGTTTGCGTGCACATTAATGCGGTCGCGAGTAGATTCTCGAAACCATCCATCCACCATCAATGACACGACTTGCTTGTCTTCCATTCGCCAAAAGATTTCCCCACTGGTTGTACATCCGCCCAAGCTGCTCATGAATTCCCAGATCAGAGGAATCTTGTGCACAACGCCAACGTCCCATTCTGTCAGCGACAAACACTCCTCTGCGTATGTTTCCGGCTCATTCAGTGCAGTGGTCCTTGGAAGAGGCACTGTTGAAGCAGCATCCGCAACGTGTTCTGGCAGCTTCACCAGCACGTGAACATGACCCATTCCAGCAGCTCTTTCTGCACGACTCACTTCGCCCAGATCTCCACTATCCAGTCCAACATCTCGTAACTCCGCGTCCGTAAACTGTAGATGTTTGTAGCCACTAGTGTCACTCACACCTTCTAGCGCGTCAAGTTGCGTCAGCCATTCCTTCTGGTCGTCGCCTTTCTCTTCTTCTGCCACGGCGCCTTTCACCTTCTTCGCCAAGAAGAGCTGCAGGTCCTTGGCGTCACATGTGATCGTGGCTGCGTTCTTCTCCTTGATCGCGTCCTTCAAGTGTCCCACCGACTTGTTCTGGTCAATGTCCACAGGGAACGTTCCCGCCTCACCAACGATCGCACAGAAAAGCTGCACCATCTTTCCTCGAGTCGGCAGATTCTGGAATGAGAGTAAAGGTGGGAGAGAATTGCAGTCGTACCTAAGCGGAAATGAAGGCGTTATGAGTTGGTGTCGCAAACTTTGCCACCCAATGGTTAGAGGTAGTGATGTTATTTAGTTGTTAACTTAACTAACATTAAGTACGTTATTAGCGATTGCGAGTTAAATATCGTTAAATACGCATCCCCTCGAGGGTGATTTATGTAAATTTGCATTTCTCGATTGACAACTGGTGGAGCGATCAGACCGCTTCAACCAGACCCAGACCAGATGAGTTTGCGCGATCTAGCAAGAGCCTCCTATAGCCCGTCCAAGTGCTTGACGCCCTTCATACTTTCGAGGCACAGCGCATGCGCTTGGGGTAGCTCGTCTGGTGACTCGCGCCGCTATCTCCTGTGGAACCTTCGGTAGCACCGGAAGTACAAGCTGCACCAATACCAGGCGTACAGCCACTAGGTCCGGGTTCGAGATGAAGTCCCGACCAAGGCCACGAGATCGGCTGCACCGTCCTCGACGATCTGCATCGCGCCAGCGTGGTCGATGCCTGCGGCTGTGTTCAGCACTCCATTGTAAATGCTGCGGAAGTGGTGCGCCACGCCGTTCGTCTACACGCCCGCGTTGTTTGCGTGGATGCCGCGACGCTCGACCACGCTGAGGTATACCAGGTCGTAGCCGTAGGTCTCTCGAGGCGCCGAGTCCTTGCAGCCGAACGTCTCGGTGACAGGAGACAGCCGGATACCCACTTGGCTCAACGGCAAGCTGGACAGGACGACGTCCACGACCTCGAAGATGAGTTGCGCGCGGTTCTCGGATGCTTCCGCCGTACTTGTGCGCTTGTTCACACCGTCGCACAGGAACTCCTCCAACTGTACCGCCAGCAGATGCATACACCTTCTGCAGAACCGGGTGGGCCCGACTCGAACTCCTCCTTTTCGGCCGCCTGGTTCGCGTCCAGCCACTGCAGCGCCTCCGGCACCTTGTCATCCACCGCCTTTTTG
Organism: Phytophthora cactorum; assembly: GCA_016864655.1. Lineage (NCBI taxonomy): Eukaryota > Oomycota > Peronosporomycetes > Peronosporales > Peronosporaceae > Phytophthora > Phytophthora cactorum. Next base: position 666,568 of record NHQK01000031.1, read on the forward strand.
TCGGCCTCCAGGGTCTTCTCCTTCAGCTTCTCGCCGTTGAGACTGTTGCGCAAGTTGTACGCGTAGTTATCCAACGCGTTCTTCGCCTCCACGCGCACCTTGCTATCCGACTTGTACTTCTTGGCCTCCCCACTATGCGGTCTATCTCGGCTTGCAACAGACAACGCTCGTGATTGTGATCTTGTTCTCCTTGCCTGTCAACTTCTCCACGGCAGACACGTTCAGGATGCCGTCGATGGTGAACGTCACGTTGATTTGTACCACCGCGCGGCATCGGCAAAATGCAGTACAGATTGAGCTTGTCTAGCAAGTTTTTGTCGCGCACCATGGGCGCTCGCCCTGCGGCACTTCCACAGTCGTCGTCGTTTCCAAGATCATCCACTGAAGCCGATGCCTTCAAAGGCTGGCTATTCTCTTCGTCGTAAGCTGCTCTGTTGGCGTAGACACCCAATTGATCGGCTGTAAAGCGAGACAAGATATCCGTTCCATGCGGTCGCGTGTGGTCATACTTCGCGTGAATCTTGTTGCGAAGGTCCTCAATATCGTTGATACCATCACATGGCACTGATGATACCTTGTGGTCCACGAACGGACCGCGAGTTGCTGCACCCACTATTAATAGCTGGAACCACACTTTTCGCGCCATCTCGAGAGAGAAGGGAGGGAGAGAATTTTGCAATTGGGAAACAATGGTGTGGTCCAAATATGCTTAGGATGACTCCTAACGCTCTGAGAAGCGGTCTGATCGCTCCACCAGTTGTCAATCGAGAAATGCAAATTTACATAAATCACCCTCGAGGGGATGCGTATTTAACGATATTTAACTCGCAATCGCTAATAACGTACTTAATGTTAGTTAAGTTAACAACTAAATAACATCACTACCTCTAACCATTGGGTGGCAAAGTTTGCGACACCAACTCATAACGCCTTCATTTCCGCTTAGGTACGACTGCAATTCTCTCCCACCTTTACTCTCATTCCAGAATCTGCCGACTCGAGGAAAGATGGTGCAGCTTTTCTGTGCGATCGTTGGTGAGGCGGGAACGTTCCCTGTGGACATTGACCAGAACAAGTCGGTGGGACACTTGAAGGACGCGATCAAGGAGAAGAACGCAGCCACGATCACATGTGACGCCAAGGACCTGCAGCTCTTCTTGGCGAAGAAGGTGAAAGGCGCCGTGGCAGAAGAAGAGAAAGGCGACGACCAGAAGGAATGGCTGACGCAACTTGACGCGCTAGAAGGTGTGAGTGACACTAGTGGCTACAAACATCTACAGTTTACGGACGCGGAGTTACGAGATGTTGGACTGGATAGTGGAGATCTGGGCGAAGTGAGTCGTGCAGAAAGAGCTGCTGGAATGGGTCATGTTCACGTGCTGGTGAAGCTGCCAGAACACGTTGCGGATGCTGCTTCAACAGTGCCTCTTCCAAGGACCACTGCACTGAATGAGCCGGAAACATACGCAGAGGAGTGTTTGTCGCTGACAGAATGGGACGTTGGCGTTGTGCACAAGATTCCTCTGATCTGGGAATTCATGAGCAGCTTGGGCGGATGTACAACCAGTGGGGAAATCTTTTGGCGAATGGAAGACAAGCAAGTCGTGTCATTGATGGTGGATGGATGGTTTCGAGAATCTACTCGCGACCGCATTAATGTGCACGCAAACAAGAAGAGTATTCTGATGGGCTCGCCAGGCATAGGCAAGTCGACGCTGTTGTGCGTGATGGCCTTCCATCTTGTTTTCAAGCACAAGAAGAATGTTCTGGTGTACCGACGATTGACTGGACGCAAGCAAAGCAATTGTCTCTTTTACCTGGGTTACGAAGATGGCAAGGTCGTGCAGTTTGCAGTGCAAAGATGCAAAGCCCCGAATGCGATCAGCATATATGAACATCTCATCCGCCAACAGGGCATATCGAACGTATGGCTGTTGTTGGATGGATTTCGGTACCAAGATATTCCGGAAGGTGTGCGGACGTTCAAGATGCTGGCAACATCGCAGCAAGTGGATTTGAAGTCTCAAGAACTGGATGATGCGTACTGCTGCTTGTTTTCGTGTTGGAGAAAGCAGGACCTTTTTAAGCTGGGAGAACAAGTCTACCAATTTAAAGTGGAAGAGATGGAGGAGCGATTTTACTATTCTGGTGGAAGCGTTCGGGAGTTTGGACGAGCCACAGCGGAGGAAATACGCATCGCCATCTATAATGCAGTAACACAAGTCGAGGACGTAGGGCTCCTTCTTTCGACCAGGGCAAATGTTCATTCGGGCCGAAATCACGTCGATCGACTGCGTCACACATTTGTCAAGGATATTACGCATGCAAATGGGTTTCTTTCTCGTGAGTACTGGGAACAGGTTATCGACTCGGAATATGCTGTTCTAGCTCTCTCTGTAAGACTTCGGTCGGATGCGCTGTTTCGGATTTATTCGTGGGCGAAAAGTGCTGGATACGGATCACTCGCTGGAAATGTTTTTGAGATCTATCTTCATCGCCTGGCTGCCGACAACACGTTGAAACTCTACATGTCAGAATATGATCCGCCAGAAAGAAGGAAACCAAACGAACCGCGGCATTTCGAAGTGAAGCAAGTGGGCTTGAGGAATGGCGGTGCAATTTGCTGCGGAACGGCAAGCGATTATAAGAACCATTTGGTGGATTGGAGAGATGATGAAAAGCTCACGTACTGGTTTCCTGCGTGTCATGATTTTCCGAATATTGATAGCATTGTGAAGCTTGAGTCTGCCTCCGGCAAGAAGAGCAATGTCGCTTATCTTCAGATTACCGTCGCAGCAGATCATGAAATTGATGGCAAGCAGTTGCAAAAGATGAGCGCGATTTTTTTTCCAGACACTGTGAAGGAAGCTGGAGATACCGATCCACCAATCTATATTGCTGTTTGTCCGGATTCTAAATCGTGCGAAGCGTTTGTCCTGAAGCCACGACCCGAAGTTTTAGCAGCGAGAAAGACATGCCGAGTATTTGTGGGCTACTACGCCGAAGCTGCATTTGCCACCGCAGCCGATGGCCCGATGAACAACGTGTCTGTCAAAGAATTGCCGCCCCCTCCACCGTACAACTTTCGAAAGCGATTGCGTACGGAGTAGGAAGAAGTGTCATCGTCATTTTGTAGTCTGAATCCTCCTATCCAAAAAGCGACTACATAATTTGACCTTTTCACGTACAATATACTTGATATAAACTGAGATAGCGCTCGGAAAAAATAACTGTAACCCCGTTATTATTGTATTGTCCCATTAACATGATTTATTATCGGTCGCCCAATTAAATTTGATATTGTCCCAATAATACAGCACAATACTTCTGAACGGTCGTTTTAGAGATTTGCCGCAAGTTTTATGCCCTCCAATTTTTATTTTTTATCCTAACAAATATAAAGTTAGTAATATACAAAGATGACGTACTCTCCCGAGCAATACTCAACTAACAAAGAGCGTATCAAGGCGGCGCAGAAGCGCTAGTATCAGCGCACACGTGAAGCTCGCTTAGGCTATGAGAAGGGGTATGACGACAAGAATAGAGATCAGATTCGGACTCGCAAGCGAAACACTAAAAGCGAACCTAATCCAAGTGAAAGCGAGCCTAAGAGTGAAAATGAACTTAACTAATTAATTAGTTTTTCTGTCATAAAAAGTCAAGCTATGTATAGGCGATGCATGAGCGCACCTACACCATCTGAATTAGTTAATTAATATTCAAAAACTTTCTATGGGACCATGATATAAAGTCAATCCTGATACGACATCCAATAATTAATAAAGTCATTCCCACGAGAATAATATAGCCACAAATATATAGCAAATATGCAGCCTTACGAACGTGAAGGACTAAAGCGATTAAATATTAACGTAATCCGATGGCGTAGCGATTATCGCGTCAACGTTCGAGGTAAAACTGGGAAGCTGGTCTTTGTGAGCACATTACTCGCCTGAGCAATCAAAAGTTGGTTGCAAAGCAGTACAAGATTTCTATCAAATACTTGGTGAAGAACAATATCAAGGACTATAATACCGACCCAAAGTATCGCTTCTATAGCGGTCAGCATATGGAGTATCATCTATACGAAGGTATCCAGCCATCGGAGTTCTACGATAAGCTTGAGCATGTTCTCTCTACGCAAAGCAATGCGTTCAAGGTGAATGTTGCTCTCGGCTACGACCTGATTAGTCTCAGGGATGAAAATGAAACCAGGTACTTTCACCCGAATCTGGGTAATACCTACGTATTTAATACTCCTGTTGCGGTCAATAGTAAGGCTGATATTCGAAAGAAAATTATTTCGGAATCAAAGTCTATGAAGCTGGCTAACAAGCTTAACTATCCCAGCTCTGGATACAAGGTTAAGGCAATTACTGGCTTTAAGATTTTCATCTACCATCGAAACCATGCTCTTGGTGATAGCAAAGCTGTCATTCCTAAGGTCATTCGCGAAAACAAGCATGTCATCAACTTTCCCAAGACGAACAACAAATGCGTCTTCCATTGTAACTGCATGGCATTTGCTGCAAGACCCTAAGAAGGACCCTCAGAGAATCCAGGCTCACGTGAAGGAGGCATTCAAGCGCTACTGCTCTTACAAGGGTATCAACTACACACTGAGCCTGTTCAAAAGCTTTAAGCCTATTGACATTCTTTCAATTCGATGAGGTTGAGGACTGCTTCCAGCTTGCTATTAATATTATAAGATGGATGTTTCCTCTGGGAACTTTGAATGCATTCGTCGCTCGGACAAGGAGTTTGAATCCATGGCTATTCTATCTCATGAGAACCACGCTCTATACATTAAGTGCATCGATATGCTTCAAATCAAGCATCAATGTTCTAAGTGTGAAATGGTCTTCATTAGCGCTGACAAGCTTAGCAACCATAAGAAGAACCAATGTAAGCTTGTCTATGACTCTTGATCACTTGACACGTTGCTGAAAAAGCAAAAATATCTGTGTGGTCTATGCTGGTGTCGGTGACCGTCGATACTGCATCAGCCGATCGCATCAATAACAAATTGGGGCACATTGACGGTAATGTCTTCATCACGTGCGTTCAATGCAACGTCGCACGCAAGGACATGTCGCTCAGTGGATTTCGCTTCAAGAAACTACTTGAGTTCAACTCGGACAAACTTGTCTATTCGATTGACAGGGAGGAGAAGGACATTTAACGGCAAGATGAAGCAATGTACTTAAAACATTGCCTGGTGGACGGCATCTCATTATCGTCAATTTTAACACCGACTACGCCACACGCAACGAGACTAAGATTCCGTGGGTGGTAAGCTCGTTTGATTATAAAATCATCGGCACGCGACCGCCAATTATGCATAGAGACATACCTCTGGACCTCTTGTGTAATAAGGCATTACAACATCTCACGCGGTACGCCTTATCATCTCTGATTGAAGCTTATCGGCAAATATTCAGTTGTGTTGAGGGGAATAGCCAGAAGAATGATCTACAAAATCTTTAGGGCTTGTCTTGATTGTGTCAGTATTCGAACTCGACAACTTTCCATTATCATCGACAAGAAAGATAGTTTTTCAGTAAAATAGACTCCCGAATTTCAAAAAAAAGTTACACTGATTGACTGTACTACGAGAAGGTCATTGGTGATTCATTATGTTTGAGTACAACGAGGCACGAGGAAGAAAGAAAAAGCAAGGCCCCTGCTTGCGCAAGCCTGACTGGAAGCTACTTTGGTGAAGAGGATTGATGATCTACACCCTGACTCATACGTTAGTCTGTCTCCGACTGGAATCGGAAAAATCACTAAAACTTACAGTAAATTCAACCGAGGACGCAACCGACAAGGCCTTGTTGCTCCATTCATGGAAGGCCGTATCGAGCGCCATAGTATCGGTTGTGAGAGATGAGCGTAAACCAATAGCATAGCTTTGATTGTCGGAGACGATGAAATATGGTATGGCAACCGTTCGGCGTTTGGGAGATCGTTAATTGTGGTCGCATGGGAGGTACAAGCAGATAGGAACGAAATAGACTCAACGAGAAGAATAAGATCAAGAGTCAAGCTGTATTGAGCACTTCCAACGTTTCGTGGATTAGAGGAGCCTGAACGATTCCTGTGCATAAATGAAGAAGTGGTAACTTCAGACTATTATCACTCGCAAGCAACCCAATTCACACTTTGTCCATTTTACAGCCATTGCAGCTTGCGAAGCGAAGGCTCACGAGTGTCTTCTACTACGATTGTACTGACTTCTACTTCGATCGCATCCGATTTCCAGTATCAAGAAATGGACACGGACTCTGCCTCATCGCTTTCAGCTGTAATAAATCCATTTCAGGAGTGCGTCAAACCTGAGCTAACGTGATCACCTTCAAACACACGCACAAGTACGATTCGTTCCCACGAGACTATAACACGGAAGTAGCTAAGTTTGACCGTCGCACGCCCTATTCGGTCTATTCAGTGAGATTAATTGAGCTG